>JADMNL010000037.1:34692500-35892500 GCA_016271365.2 Neoceratodus forsteri | reverse complement strand
CCCTGGCCAAAATGTGTTTTCGCACTTCTCTGCAGGGATCATGCCGTCACTGGGAAATCGGGTCTTGGGACAGAAACAGAATGAGTGGGAGTGAGAGAGGAGGGAGGACAGCCCAATGGAGCTCTGGTCGGACTGGGCGGCAGACTTTGGTGGGCAGAAAGGTGCCAACATAGGCAGGGGCTCAGTACAAAAGGGCAGCCTGCAGCACCGGAGAAATAGAATGAGCGAGTGAGAGAGGGGGAGTGAGTGAGCTCAACGGAGTTCTGCCGGGACTTTAGAGTTGCCCACCCTCCTGCCCAGGGTCCTCTGTGGTTCTATATTACAGCAGGGTCTCTGGGGCGGAGACAAAGCAATGACTGGATACTTTTAGGATTGCTGTAATAATACAGATTTAGTTGCCCTGTTTATTTCTCTGACTGAGCTAAGTACTGAGCTATACTGTTAGGATTGCTGTAATAATACATATTTATTTGTTCTGTTTATTTCTCTAACTGAGCTGAGTAATACTTGAGAGTGCAATAAGATTTCTAACTGGGCTAAGTGAAACTATATGAGAGCTGAGAACAGAAAGTATGGTAGCTTATGGTAGCTGAGGGGTAAAAAAAGGACAAGAAGGCTTTAGTATTGCTACAGTAATACAGTATCTAATGGATGAGATTTGAGACTGAATTACCCCTGGTCGGCAAGTAAAGGTAGTAGGGGGACTAGTGGGGGGGGGACAGGAACTTGAGTAAATTGGGGCCTAACAGTTGTAGTAGGGTACAGAAACTGGGAGTAAGAGCCCGTAACATAAGATGGGGGCCAAAATGGGTCAGGTGCCACATGTCAGTAGGGTGGGCATCTTTGGAAGGGTGATGGAGTACAGGGTGTGGGTCCGTCATGATCCTGGACTGGGCTTGGAGGATGGAGGGGGTGTATGGTCTGAAGACCACTGGCTAGTTTGAGGAGGAACTGTGGAGGTTGGAGGAGTCAAAGTGACAGGGCAGATGAGTATGGTAGGCATCCTGCCTGGGGAATAAGGGATGGCAAGGGGGGGCAGTGGAAGAACAACTAGGGACTGAAACTGACCTCAGTATCAGAAGCACTAGCAGAAAACAGAGGAGAAGGGAGGGGGTGCCCGAGGTGAGGGGAGGGCCTCCTGATGGGGGAGGAAGAGACCAGGAAGAGTACCAAGGGACAGAGTAGATGGCTGCGGGTAGGGAGGGACCAGGGTTGCACGGAGGGGAACAAGTAGGAGCGGGGGAACCGATAGGAGGAAGAGATGTAGGAGGGGTATTGACTAGGATTAGATTCGAGCCTCTGCTATGGGAGAGAGAGAGGGGGAGCAAGAACATACTGAAGGGGGGAGGACAAGTGGGGCATGAGAGGGATGGCAACAGGTAGGGGAAGAGATAGCGAGGACAAAAGGGTAGAAGGGGGCTAGTAAGGAAGGAGGGGTGGTGACTGGAGGACAGAAGGCTACAGGAAGGGGGAAGGATGGGAAGGGCATCACTATCGGGGTAGAAGGGAATGGGGGTTCTAAATCGACAACAACAGGGATAGGAGAGGAGTTAGAAATCAGCAGGAGAGGAGGGGAGGTCGACATGGGAAGTCCAGTAGGAAGTAGTGAGGCTGGGAAGGGGTTCAAGGGGCATGGGAGGAATAAGGCAGAGAAAAGGGGTGAGGTGGAAGTAGGGGGTACAGATACAGAAGTTACAGAGGGTGCAGCTGGTGGGGGTAAGGGGCAGGGAAGAACGAATACTGGGGTGGTGGAAGGGGAATTAGAAGGGAAAGGGGGGTAAAGGACAGGGGAGTACTAGTCCTGAGGGATTCTATACTGAAAGGGTGAGATGGGGCAGAAGGGGGGAAGGCAGAGCCGTATTTGGGTTGAAGCTAATCCCCAGGTTGACTGCAGGAGGGGCAGGGCAGGCACTGCTCAAGTGTGCAGTGAGGGGTCAGAAGAAACCTCATTTAGTGTTGCTTGGGGGTACAAATGACTTGGTGAGAGAGACTGTGGAAGTAGTGAGGAGAAGGTTTAAGTAGTAGTTGGCCAGGCAGTGTGAGGGGGTTGGGGAGTAGGTGGCAATCTCGGAGGTTCTCCCGGTACCATGTGCAAGCATGGGGAGGAAGGGTAGAATTAAGGAGTTCAATGAGTGGCTGAGGGATTGGTGCCACACCAAAAATTATGGGTTCGTGACTAACTGGGGTAGGGTCTGGGGGAATAGTGACTTGTGCGCGTGGGACAGGGTGCACTTGACCAGGTAGGGGAGAGGAGGGGAGTATTAAAGGCAGGATTAGAGGGGTATATCTCTACTAAAGTGGATTTACACTAGTGGGAGGCTGGCCAAAAGACTGAGGTTGGTAGAAAGGTCTGGACAGGGGAGCCTAATGAGCTCACCCCCTAGATATAGGTAAAGGCGGAGGTATAGTAACTCTGGGAGGGGGTGGGCAGAGTGGTCTGAGTGTAATACAGAAGGCACCACCACCCAGTAAGAATAAGGAGGAGAAAGTGTGCGGACTACCAGGAGGAGGGACACAGGCCAAGAAAGAGAAGAGTGAGGAGAAGGAGGGGTACGGGTAGAAGGTGGTCTCTCTCAATGCAAGAAGCCTGGGGAACAAAACTGCAGAGCTTTAGGTGCTCCTTTCAGAGGGGAAGGTGGACATTGCTGCAGTGACAGAGACTTTTTTTTGTGTGTTGTTTTTAACCAGGAAAGACACACTAAGCCGAAAGCTTGTTTACAGGTGCGACCTGGGAGCACGAGGAAGTTAAGTGAGTTGCTCAGGGTCTCACAGTATGCAAGTGGGGGCTGTGGGATTCAAACCCAGGTCTCCAGGATTGGAGCTCAGAGCCTTAAACCACTGTGCTATACTGCTTGCCTAAGAGCTTGGTCCACAGAGTACCATGATTGGGATTTGACAATCCCAGGACACAGGATATACAGGAGGACCAGGGAGTTGGAAGGGGGGGTGTTGCACTCTATATGAGGGAAGGGATTAAATGCATAAGGGACGAGGGAGAAGAGGAGAAGATAGAGGCACTTTGGGTGCAGCTCTGGGACTCCAAGGGCAGAGAGCTGAGTTTGGGAGTGGTGTATAGACCACCAGCCCAATCCGAGGAACTGGATGGGGAGTTGGCAGAGCAGATAAGGAGGGTCTGTAGAAGGGGTAGTGTGGTGATAGTGGGGGAATTTAACCTACCACAGGTTGACTGGAGCTCCCCGGCCACTAGCAGTACCAGGGAGCAGGTGCTCCTTGATGTATTCCAGGACAGCCTTCTGACGCAATTGGTAAGTGGGCCTACAAGTCTTGATAGCACTGTGGACCTAGTATTGGAAAATGGGGAGGCAGTGAGGGAGGTAAGGGTGGAGGACCCACTAGCAGGTAGTGACCACCAGACAGTGTGACACATTCATGCTCTGGGCAGGGAGATAGGAGACATGGGCACTAAGGTGGTGGACTTTAGTAGGGTGGACTTTGGGGGGATGGGAGCAATACTGCAAGGGAGACTCCAGGATATAAGGCTGGGGATGGATGCAGAACACAAGTGGGGAGTCATAAAGACTGGGCTAACAGAGGCCACAGTAGTCAGCACCAGGGCCAGGAGTAAGAAGAGCTGAGCCAAGAAATCATGCTGGCTGAACAAGGAAGTGCTGCAAGGGGTGAGGGCAAAGAGGGCTGCATACCAGAAGTACAGGAGAACAGGGAAGGGAGAGGATAAGGAGGCTTTCAGGAGTTGGTCAAGGGAGGTGGTCAGGAGGGTGAAAAAAGCAAATGCCTCCAGGGAATTAAGGTCCGCTCAGGGCATAAAGGGAGGGAAATGACTTTTAGGTATGTCAGGAAAAGAGGAAGTGCAAGGAACATATTGTGAGGATAAAGGGAAGGGATTGGGTGGAAAAGGGGGAGGAGCAAGTGGAAATTCTAAATGAGTACTTCTGCTCCATTTTCACTAAGGAAAGTGATGGTCCACTACCAGAATAGGCTGGGGGGGGAAGGGGGGAGGAGTTGACAGACAAAGTGATCACAGGGAGTAGGGTGCTAGAGGGGCTGAGGGCAGTAAGGGTGGACAAGGCACCAAGTCCTGATGGCATCCGCCCCAGGGTGCTGAGGGAGATGGCGGAGCTGTTGGCTGAGCCACTGGCAGATCTGTTCAACACTTCCCTAGAAATGGGTGTGTGCCCCAGGACTGGAGGGTGGCCCATGTGGTGCCCATACACAAGAGTGGGCATAGGGAGGAGCCAGGGAATTTTTGGCAGGTAAGTTTCACGTCCATAGTGGGTAAGCTTATGGAGGCAATACTGAAGGAGATGCTGGTGGCATCTCTAGAGAGTAATGGCCTTCAAGATGGGTGGCAGCATGGGTTCATC
This sequence comes from Neoceratodus forsteri, assembly GCA_016271365.2. Taxonomy (NCBI): domain Eukaryota; kingdom Metazoa; phylum Chordata; order Ceratodontiformes; family Ceratodontidae; genus Neoceratodus; species Neoceratodus forsteri. Next base: position 35,888,157 of record JADMNL010000037.1, on the reverse strand, counting down.
TCAGGGCGGTCTTGTCAAACCAACCTAATAGAGTATTATGACTGGGTGACAAGGGAGTTGGACGGGGGCCATGCGGTATATGTCCTGTACTTGGACTTCAGTAAGGCCTTTGATACAGTGCCTCATGGGAGACTGGGGGGAAGCTGATGGCTGTGGGGGTAGGCAAAAAACTGACTAATGGATAGAGAACTGGATATAGGGGAGGGTGCAGAGGGTGGTGGTGGTGGTGGGGAGCTCTCGGCACCCATAGCAGTGACAAATGGGGTGCCACAGGGGTCAGTGATGGGCCAGGTACTATTTGGGCTCTTCATCTCAGATATAGCACATGGAGTGGGGAGCAGGGTTAGTTTGTTCACAGATTATACCAAATTGAGGGCGGTGGTGGATGAAGAGGACAGCAGGGGAAAAACTGCAGGGAGACCTAACCAAACTAGAGATATGGTCAGAGGAGTTGCAGCTAGGATTCAATGCCAAGAAGTGTAAGGTAATGCACTTCGGGGGTAAGAACCAGAAGCGGGACTATTGGTTGGGGATCACAGAGGAGGAGAAGGACCTGAGGGTGTTGGTAACTGGGAGCATGAACAGCTTGGCCCAGTGCAGGAGAGCAGCAGCGAAGGCAAACAGGATGCTGGGGTGCATCACAAGGGGGTTCCCATCCAGACACAGGGATGTGATCCTACCTCTCTACAGATCATTGGTCAGAACGCACCTAGAGTACTGTGTGCAATATTGGAGGCCATACCTGAGGAGAGAAATAAAGTTACTGGAGGGGGTTCAAAGGAGGGCAATAAAAATGTTAAAGGGGATACAAGAAAAGGAATATGAAGTTAGGCTGAAGGAGCTAAACATGTATACACTGGAGGAGAGGAGGGATAGGGTGGATGTGATTGAAGCGTCTAAATACCTGAGAGGGGTAAATAAACTTAGCACAGGGGGGTGTTTAAACTCAGGAGTGGAAAAGAGACGAGGGGGCGTGGACTAAGGTTGGAAGGGTGATGTTTCAAGAGGGAAATGAGGAGGCACTACTTCACTGAGAGGGTGGTGTCTAGCTGGAATGCGCTCCCAGAAGGGGTAGTAACATGTAGGACAGTCAATAGCTTTAAGAAGGAATGGGATAAAGCTGGAGGAAGAGTCAGGGGGCAGGGGCTGGGACAAGCGGGGACGAACTGAGGGGGAGGAGGCTGGGGCAGCTGCAATCTAGGGTGCTAGCTGCACACATGGGCAGACTTAGATAGACCGATTGGTGTGTTCTGCTCGCAGATTCATATGTTCATGTGTTCGTATGTATGTTTGTATGTAAAATCACAGTGACTCTGTTCATGAGCAGAGGTCCTAAAATTTCTATGTTGAAAATTTGGTGACAAATGTTCATAAAATGACTGTGTTACAAGCGTGCATTGTGCAGTTTCCATGCACCATCGTAACATCACAAATTTGTAGTATTTTCACTTCAGATTTTCAACATTGGCATTTTTTCAGACCTCCTTATGAACAGTACAGCTGTCATTTTTCACATCCTGCCCGAAATATGCGTTTACTCATCTGGTGCATAATAGCACGGTTGCTGTGGGAAATCAATGTTCGGGACATATTAAGAAAATCATAGTAACAGTGTTCATGAACAGGGGTCACAAAATGTCTATGTTTAAAATTTGGTGAAATAATTCCACTAAATGACTATGTTACGTGCATGCGTTGCACAGTTTCCACATACGCTTAGAAGTTTGAGCATTTTTAATATTTTCACTATAGATTTTCAACATTGCCATCTCTTCACACCTCCCTACGAATGGTACAACTGTCATTCTTCACATCCTGCCTGATCTGTGTTTTCATACATCTGGTGCACAATAGCACGGTCGCTGTGGAAACTCAAAGTTCAGGACACATTGGCAAAATAACAGTGCCACTGTTCATGAGAAGAGTTCTCAAATGCTTTCATGAGGTGGTGGTCACAAAAAGGCAATGTTGAAAATTTGTAGTGCAAATACCAACAAATGCCCGTGGCATTAGGATTTCTAACCATAACGCCCACCCTGTACAGACTGACAGGCTTCAGGGGTGTGCCTTTGGATTGCTGACTGTAATGCTCATGTCATTCCACTCCCACCCCCCAACCCTGCAGCCATTGACAGGCATTGCGGTGTGCCTTGGACTCTTCGGCCCCAGAGTTCACCCCATTCTCCTATATTGCACCCATTTCAGCATATGCCCTTATGGAGTGGGGTGACTGTAAAGCCGAACACCCCAAGGCACACCTCAGCACTTGTCAGTGTCTGCAGGACAGGGTGAGGTGAAATGGCATGAATGTTATGGGCGACAACCCAAACACATATCCCAATGCCTGTCCATCTTTGCAGGTTGGAGGTGGGGTTTTCGTGAAGTTCAATACTTCACTGCCATTCCTACTCTGCATCTGTCTAACTCCTGCATTTCCAATGCTAATAGCAGCAAGCAAACATTTGGCATTGACAAACACTTGTTTTTTAGTCCTTTATAGCGCTATTAATAGTTAATGTAATTAGTCGTTATGCTTTTGCTGTTGGCAGCTGTGAGATGTTAAGTTGTAATTTATACACTAGATTAGTTGGGCTTCTAATCTGTCACAGAAAACAATTGAGGTTATATGGTTGTGGACCCAGGTCACCGGATAGGGGGGCTGTGGATTGGTTTACCCTCTGGGCTTTTTCTCAGGGGCTTCTCTCTCCCCCGACCTCTGAACAGGTGCAAAACCTTTGGGCAATTTTTGATGAAGGGCTGACACTATATGTACAGCTGTCAGCCATAGTCAAAACTTTCTTTCACCATTTTAGGAATATCTCCAGGATTAAGCATCTTGTTCCATCCAGTGACCGTCTTATGTTGGTCCACGCCTTTGTGTCCTTGTGCATGGATTATTGCAACTCCCTTTACCTGGGGCTTTCTGGGGTAGAAATCCGCTGTTTGCAATGAGTGCAGAGCATGGCCGCACGACTCTTGATGGGGACCTCCTGGTCGTGCCATATTTCACCGGTGTTGCATGCTGTGCACTGGTTGCTGGTACAATGGCGGATCACCTTTGAAGCTGGTCTTCTGACTTGTAAAGCCCTACACAGACTTGGCCCAGACTACCTGAAAGAGCTTCTGGTTCCTTACCATCCCAGGCGATCAGTTCACTCAGCTGGCGAGGGATTGCTAGAGATCCCTAGAGTATGTTTAAAATCATCTGGGGCCCATACTTTTATGCATGCAGCCCCCTCTCTTTGGAATTTTCTACCCGCCAGCTACAAGAGTGTGCGACTGTGGAGGGCTTTAAAAGGGGTCTGAAATTTCATCTTTGATATTATGCTTTTGGTGACTGATTTATTTGCTTTTTGTTTTATTTAAATTGTATATAATTGTATTTTAACTAAGTATGGTCATTGTGATATCTTAAAATTTGTGAGGTGCCTTAGTCTTGGAAAGACACCATAAAAATAAAGTTTTATTATTTATTTTATTATGGTTGTGAACACTTGTTTCTCAACTTGAATTGTTTTAGACTTTGACTATATTGTAGTTTAAAATCAGGTGAATAGTAGGGTGCAACACCAAACAATTAATTATTTTGCCTGATTTTGAACACTTAGTCATTTGGGTGACCCAAGACTGAGACTCTGATTGCCTCCTTAAGATAGTGGAGGGCAGCCTGGACACCCTCCTGTTTTATTTTACTGTAGTTTTCCAATTATATATTTTGGACTAATTATCTATTGAATTACCATTTAATGTATACAGTATGAACAGTATAAATGTATGTATGTATGTATGTTCCCTATCATTTGTATATGTATTGAAAAAAGTTATAAACAAACAAACAAACCAAAAAAAAGAACTAATAATAACCTAGATGTCTCAATGCTTAATATGAACATTCTCAATATCTTTGCCAAGTGCCTGATGTGTGTTTGAGGAAAAAAAAGCAAACTAAAAGGCCTTCTGATAGAATTAAGAAAGTGAAATAATTCATTTTTTTTACTGTAGTAAAATGATAATAGTTTACTGTCATCAGCAGTTTATTGACATATTTATGAGATGTAGTTTACCACCAGTGGGAAGTTTAAACTGTTCCATCAGTTTTAATGCAATTTAATTTTTTTTCAGCTAACTCAGTACACTTTATTATTTCTGGGAGAGTCTGCAGGGCTACAAAACTCAGTTAAAGCACTCCTTTCTGTAAAATCCAATTTATTGTTTATGAGAGAAACGAAAGATTCTACACTTCATACCGAACAAAAGTAAGAGGCATGTTTTTAAAAGCCTTGAGGGATCCTCTTTATGTTTGCAGGCAACATAAAATTGAAATAACAGTCTTTTATAGGCACATCAGAAACCGCAGCATCTCTAAGTATGGGTGTGACTACTCAACAATGTGGACTGTGAGATTACTGTGGATAATGAATGTAAGGCAGAGATGAGACCAGTGTCATTTTATTATTTTGTCTCAGTATTTATACAGAATATAAATATATTTTTCATGGATGCCAAGTAAGAAAAAAGAAAGAGTGACCAGTCGATATATGCATAAATCATTTATTTAAAAAAAATTTTTAACCAGTAATCCTGTATATGATGTAACATCCTATTTCCAGGAGTGCTCTGAATAACAAGGAATGGTCTTGAAGGGGTTAGGGCATTAAAATGGGTAAAGCTATACATGGAACATGATGGGACTTGCCTAGAATATTGAAAGATGTTAGTGAGGAAGTGGCTGTGGCAAAGGGGGCCAACGGTGATTTTATTGAAATTTTTGGGTGACAGGAACACTGCCAAAGAACAGAAGGGTGACAAATGGTGTAAATACAATAACCATACACCAGTTGGCCTTACATTAATGAATTGCTTGAGATCATAATAAAAGATACAAGAGTTGACAGTTCTATGTCATAACGGCGAAAGTCTAAAGGTGATCGCCGTTATCAGAAGTCAAGAGTGCTGAAAATTAGGGGGGGGAGCTGTGGAGCCCGAGCAGCGAGCAGCAGTTTTCACTAACTCCAATACTGAGGTTAAATAATATGCCTTAATCCTACCTTTTCCACCCCAGGAACTTGTAAATCGATAGCACCAGCAGAAAGAGTGACCTCAAATTAGCTAAAATGGGCAATCCGAAGAATGATAAATTAATCAGAGGAGCAGGGAAAAGTAAAGGAGTTGCCAGGGTCTTGCGACCTGAGGACACCATGCAGGCTGATGAAACATCCAGCTCCAGTGAGACCATCAGAACTTTGGGACATAATCTCCAATTACTGATTGCTTCTGAGACCTCTCTCAACCAAAAGGTTGATGATTTTAACAGCAGGGTGGTGGTCCTCGAAACCGCAGTGGATGGGTTGAAGGGAGAAATGAAAGAAATGCATAAACAAGTAGAGACTTCCTTGGGCACATCTGCCCTCATGGTGAAAGAAAATCAACATCTAAGAGCCAGATTGGAAGCTCTCAAAAATCAGAGCTGGTCAGCAAATATTCGAATATTGGGGCTACCCAAGGGTTCTGAAGGAGACCACCCCATCATGTTTATGTCCGACTGGCTTACCAGCAAGTTACTGCCAGAAGACTCCAATGGGCAGTGGGAGATCCAGAAGGTCTATTGGATCATACCCAGAGGTCATCTACAAAATTCAGAGGATCCTAGGACCTTGATGTTAATTACCTCCAGTGTCGGGGCGAGGGATACGATCCTTCGTCATGCCCATCGCGCAGCTCCCTTGATTCAAGATGACAATCTAGTCCACATTTTTCCTGACATTAGTTATGCCACCAGGCAATGTCGAAAGAAATTTGATGGTGTTCGGAGGGCTTTACAGGACCTGGAAGTGCAACGTTCTATCATTTTTCCAGCACGGCTCCAGATTGTGCACGGCAGTAAAATGTATATTTTTACAGATCCTGTGGAAGCTGGAAAATGGGCCAGTCGCTGAACAGCTGAATCCCGTACCTGTGAGGATGACTCTGAAGATGAGGATGTACCCTGAGTGGAACTGAAGGAGATGCAAGCCTATTCTAAATATGATACAGGACACTAAGTTTATTTATCACGCCCGATAGTGAGTTGAACTACTGTTATGGGGTCATGATCTATTTTAATAGTTTTGTAAACCCATCTCAAGTTAAAAGTTGCTGTTTCTCGAGGGTTAAATATTAAATACAATGCCTTCTTAGAAGGGTTTAATTTTCCTGAAGAACGCCTGCTGGAATTAAGAATGGAATGTAGGGGAGGTAGTTGGAGGCAGTTCTTTATTACATAGTTTAATAAAAAAAAAAAAGTGTTACCTGCTGCAAAATCATATTGAAAGTTTTACATTTAGATAAAATGCATGGCCACAATTGACCCTTATGGGGCACTGTATTGCTTTGGACTGGAGTTACTGGACAGTGCTATTGCATGAAGAAACTGACATGAAGCTCATGGGCTCATTTTACACAGCATAAACTTGGTTTTGTTTATTGGAGTAGCTTAAATCACGAATACCCCTGATGATGTAACAATATGTAGCAGATGCAAATGTTAACCTTTGATTAAGGGAGTTATCTCCCCAAAGTTATTCTGCCAGATGGTAGTTGGTCTGTTTGCTATATGGTTTTAACAGATGTCATGTCTATTATAAATGAATAAAAAATAAAGTAAAAAAAAAACAAGAGTGCCGAAATAACACCCCGGTGCACAGCAAAAGGGTGCTGGAGATTTAGTTTTTGAATGTTTTCTGCAGGAGGGCCCCCACACCCCCCTACTAAAGGATTCTCAACTCCAGGGGGGATGAATATCAGGGGTGGGTGAAAACATTTTAAAAAAAAAGATCCGGGTGCAACAAAAATACACCAGTGCCTGGACCCGAACCCAGTACCCTGCCGACCAATGCCAGCAACCTACCCACCACGCCACAAGGTCACCTCGGCAACCCACTGTGGCACCACCCCTCACATCCCTCACAGTGTGTGCCCGCTCCCACACCCCCTGTGTGCATACGTATAGTGACATCCTGTTGCTATAGTCACCGCACTTCCATTTGGCCGCCCTACCCTCCCGTAGCCATCCCTGAAATGTGCAGGGGAGCGGGTCACCATTATTGTAGGTGCCCATTCCCCAGCACTCTTATCACAGAATACCAGAGTTGACTGTCAGCATGACTAGCCAGCCTGCACTGCAATCGCAGATGTATAAAATGATTTATTGTCATGTCCAAGATGGTACCGTGTGATAATTCAGTTCAATTCAGCTTTATTTATAGAGCACTATTCACATTGATCATAGCACTTAACAATAAAATGTAATAAATATCACATTTAAAATACAATAAGAGCTAAATGAAAAACAGTGACAGAAACAACCATGACTACACATCGCTGAAACGCAATGCGGCGATCAACATAGCAGCACCTGTCAAAAACACTGACTCATGCGTACGTTTCTATAGGAGCTGATTTATTCTTACTTTTTATTTGGTGGGCTTCACCCGCACCTCCCTTGTGGGCATGCTCCCACACTCCCCAATTATTAAATAACCAACTCGGGGAATTTGACACTTGAGGAATAAATACTCCTGCCAGCAAAATAAATAAAATCTCCATAGTCTGTCCCAAACCCAGGGCTTCCACACACACAGGAAGCACTCTTACCCTCTGAGCCACGCTGCCGGCTAGATTCCACCCTTACAAGTTTCTCCCTACATACATCACTACCTCAGTCCCTCCCTTCCTAGCCCTTTCACAATATCTCCAATGTAATCTATTGGCGTTTACTCAAGGTCACTCAAATTGAATGCGTTATTCCCTACTTGTGCATATTCAGTCACCCATGTTCCCTCACTCATATCATGGGTCACTGTCCAGGATGGGGTAGATATATTGTGATGCACAAAGCCACACTGACATGCATATGCACACACAATATAGCAAACACTTTCACACACACACACACACACACACACGCACACACAGCCACACTTTTAAACAAATGAACATACAAAGAAGCCAGCAGAATAAGGCCATTAGGCCTGTCTAGTCTGCTCATATTGCAGGGTCCACAGCTTAAGTTACTGACTCTCCTTCACTGCCCAATCTGCCCGTCCCCTCTCCCCACCTCTCTCTTGACCCTTATTTTCCCCTTAACTCTATCCTAGCCTCTCTTGAAGCTGCCCACCATCTTCAATGAAACCACCTCTTCTGGAAGCACATTCCAACCCACCACCACCCTTTCTGTGAAAAAGTGCCCCCTGGTCTCTCCCTCCTAAACTTCCACCCCTCCATCCTGAGACTGTGTCCCCTCATGTTTTGGCTTCCACTAAGCTTGAGGAGACTCTCCTTAGCCACCCTATTTATTCCTTTCAAATACTTAAACGTCTCAATCATGTTCTCTCTCTCTCTCTCTCCTCTTCTCCAGAGAGTACATGTTCTGCCCCTACCCCATTCTCTTCCCTTGCAGAGCATGCCTTTGTAATCTCACTCTGCCAATTTCCCACCAGCTGTTGGGTTTGAAAACAGAAATACCTTACCACCATAATGCACCTTCAGATAAGCTGGAAGGAGCAGGTAGTTGTTTACCCAGAGATCTCAGAGCAAAGTCCCCATCGAAACCTTTTCTGCACTGAAGAGAGTACTGTAGTTGAGGACAGGGAAAGAATGAACCACAGATTATGCATGTTGCACTCTGCCACTCTGCTTTGCCACCAAACAGATGCTATTTCTTCTTGACACTCCCAGTCACTAACAGGTTCTACTGGGTGTAATCTGGTATGCTCAGTGGATGGTGCATGGTACAGGTAGGGAAAAAACCTCTGGTAGCCAGACCATGATAATTTTTTTTGTGTCTTTGCCCTCCACAGTCTCTAACAACTAGATCACATGCACATTAATTGCTTGGGTGATGTTTTGAGCTGCCAAAGTTGGGGTTTCAGTATGCAGTTATTTTTAACCTGGCCAGTACATGTTACCATAGCGTTCTCTTCAGTCTAACACATTTTCTTTATGACAGTTTGTGAGGCATCCATCAGAGCTGCTCTGGCATAGAACTTTCTGCATTTTATAACCAGGGACTGAATAGCTTGCAATACTGACACCATAGTAATCTCCACTCCTGGCATGTTGGAAGCTGACAGCACACAGCTAGTAGGCCTTGAGGTCACAACCCTTGTTCTGGAGGGTTCTGCAGCTATCAAGGCATTGCTTGGTTTTCCTATTGTCAAAAAGTAGTATAGTTCTCTCGGGTAATGTAGCAAATCTAAGTCTAAATGCTAGTATGCTTTGCTTTGATGTTACAGATGGTTAAAGAGATCTACCAAGTTAAATGAAACAGCACCTGCACCTGATATCTACAGTAGGTGCTGTACCTCATGGGGCTGCTTCTAGTGTACATCTTGCTTAAAATAATTGGGTTAGTATAAAATTACAGTGCTCATAAAATTAGAAATACCGGGCCCCAAGGATTTTCTGGTTTCTGGTGCCAGCCAGCTCCGCCCCCGCGCTCTGCAAATTTATGACGCGATGCTAGGGAGAACGCAGGGACGTGCTCCATTATACTCTATGGGTGGCACCTTTTCAATCATTTTTTATATTATAATGGCCATTTGGTGATAAAATGTGGGCACTGGTCAAGTAAAGAGGCCCTTGTTAGTCGACCAGTGCCCACGTTTTATCAACAAATGGCCTTTATAATAAAAAAAATTATCTAAAAGGTGCCACCCATAGACTATAATGGAGCATGTCTCCATGTTCTCCATAGCATCATGTCATAAATTTGCAGAGCGCGGGGGCAGAGTGGGGGTGGCACCAGAAACTTGGAAGTCTTTGGGACCCTGTATTTCTAATTTTATGAGCACTGTAATTTTTTATGAACCCAATTATTTTAAGCAAGATGTACATTAGAAGCAGCCCCATGAGGTACAGCACCTATATATCAGGTGCAGGGGCCGAGGCTGGTAATTTGTAAGTTATATTTCTTTAAGATCTCTGGAGCGTATGTACCATGGCTCTGAACTGCATGAAGCTGGCTATAACCCCAGACGAACTCCTTTTCTGATAACATGGTGTTACCTGTTTTTGGTCCGTCTGATTATTATAAAGGTTTACTGATCCTGGTTGGCAATGTACTGTGGATGTATAATAATATTGAGCAACTATACGTAAACACACACACACACACACACACACACACACACACACACACACACATGCACACGCTTATAGATATGAGTCCAGATAATTTCTAGGACTGGAAAGTATTTATTGCTAGCTTCTTCAGTCTGATAATTTCATCTTGTACCTGACCCCACCCACCCCACCCTGATAGCAAGTCTGAAGGCCCCGGTTACCTGCAGCCACTGTTTTTCTTGGCCTGATGCTGCTGTGGGGTCTGTGGTACCTACCATAACTACAGAGTGATATGGCGTTAGTTTTAGTATTTTGCCAGGACACAGAAACCCTTCTGACCAGCCACCGAACAACTGCTGGCACATCCTCATGCACTGTACACAACTGATACTGATGATGTTTGCTGTCCTCACCCAACTGCTACTACTCCATTGTTTTGTTTTTAAATTCTCTGTTTATACTCCCTATACTTCACTGCCTCAAGCTCCCTCTTGGTTCACTAAGTTGCTTGGCTTCACTGAACCCTGTGTCCTAACAGCTGCCTTGGATGTGACTCCCCCCCCGGCAAGGTAGAGGGGATGTTACTGCTGTAACCTCATCAAGTGGCATGTGGTGGGGTTCAGGACCAGTTCTCTTTGGTCCACTGGGGTAAGTCAACCTTTGGGCAGTGGGGCCATTTCCTGCATTTCTTCCCATCCCCACTGATGTAGATGGGCTAGGGAGGTCCTATGTGTATGCATGTCATATGTGCTGCCATGCCAGACCCCCAGCCTCCATCCATTCCTCCCACAGTGCCCCCAACTGCACTGCCACCTGTGGTCACCAAGGGGACAGCATTGCAATGGGAAGGTAACCCACCCTCCTGGGGAAGGTAACCCACTCTCTCCTGAGGAAGAGAGCATCCTCTGGGCTGCTCAGTCCTCTCCCTCCAGGCTGGTTCCTGATGACCGAAGCTCATTCCTGAACCCGGGTCATTGGCATTGTGAGTGGAAGCACTATTGCTGCACCAGTGGGCCGGCATACTATTACTCTGTTGATACATATTGCGATGGGTGGTGGCATCACACAGTGCTGCCAATTTGGACATTTGTACCAAATAAACTAAAATGTGCATGGTGGGAAACTCATCTTTAAAATAAAGTGGGAGTAAATAATTCAAAAATGGGCAATAACGATACACTATCTCTTCCCCTCATATACACAAGTAAACATATATTAAAATGAACATTACATATTCAACTGAAGTAGCAGAATTGTTTTTCAGGATTGGGGGGTTAAACGTGAGGAAATGCTATATGTCCACAACTCTTTCAAGATAACCTCTTAAGGTATTTTGTTTTACAGTTAATTATTCTTATTTTAATTAATGGGCAGTTTTTTTCATCAATGGATAACAGTACTTTTATTTTTTGGTTACAACCTCCCGGTTGATATTTTCAGTTACAACCAGGAGTTTGTAATCAGTGCCCATCAATCAAATTTGCCCTGAGAAGCCTCATTAGTCACTTAACTTTCTGTGGTGGGCCAACCGTCTCATACAAACATGGTGTCTCTGTTCGTCTGTTAGCAAGAGCTCTGCGGCACTCATGGATTTCCTCACACCACAAAAAGATACAAACTCTAAAACATTTTTTTCGTAAATATCTGGTTGATCCTGCCTTTGGAACTGGCTGCCCCTTACTCTCCTGAACTGCCAATGTAGTGAGAGGCTGTAGTAGCCCCTTCTAAAAATGCAGCGGTGGCAGCAGTGTGTAAAAGACAGAGACTAAAAGCACACAAAGCCAGCATTCAGCGCAACACCGACATTCCCACAATAAGAATAATCATAAAAAAATAAAGAACTAAATGAATGTCTCTACTAAAAAAAGACAAAAGGCACTGAGTGTGTGTGTATGCGCGTGTGTGTGTGTCTGTGTCTGTGTCTCTCTTTCACACATGTAAAAAATGCTGGCCATGAATTACATAAAATAATACATGAGTGGGTGTGTGTAAAGCCAGAATTTTAGACACATCCTCAGTATGTGATGTTTTTATAAACCTCTCGGGCTTCGTCCTCAAGGTTTATATAGCATCCCACACCTCGGGTGTGTCTAAAATTCTGGTTACACCCACCCACCCATGAATTATTTAAGTTTCAAGTTTTTGTTTATTGTTGATCAGTTTAAAACCATTACGACATAACAACTCTAAAATTGCAAGAACATAAAGGTACAATGGACAGATTGACATCAATTTCTGAAGTTTCTATAAATAAAGTGCTTTCATATTGGATTTGAATTATTATTTCATTGTGTTTGCAGTCCGTTAATAAATCCATATTAAGTGTCTCCATTCAGATACATTTAAAAACAACATACAAATGTGAATGACATTCATTCAATGTTCAATAGACATTATAATTCAGAATAGTGTATCACTTATTAGATTTGAATGCATTTATCATATACTTATGGGTATTCTCATAAATGGATAGCCTGAAAGAAACCAACAACTTTCTCCAATATACATAAATTTTCATTATTCATTAAATTTTCACCATATCATTGGGGGAGAGGTCGAGATTCGCCATGATGTCACCAAGCCATTTCATACATATTCCCTTATATAAAGGGCATAACAGCAGTATATGTTTTAGGTCATCTTCAGAAGACTTGTCGCATTTACAGTAAGGAGTAGATGTATTTTCCCTTTTTTGTTTATAAAACACATAATTGGCTTTGTATATTTCAAGCCTAAATTTAGTCATAATTCTTCTCTCATTTGGATTAGTTTCACTAGGCAAGGTTCAAAACCATGTGTTGACGTAATCTGTTTTAACCGCCTATATAACTTAAGTTGTTTCATTTTTGTTAAATCTTTAGTTATTTCTTTATCCCTTAACCTTTTTTTCACTTCTTCTACCATCATTTGCCAAGGGTATACAAACATTCTCCACAAAATATCTCCTAGTCCATTCGGAAAAATGAAGCATTTTAAAATATCCACGGTTGGGAAGATTTTTCCCATCCGGGTATATTTAATTTCTTCCTCCAGACATATCCTGGGTAATCTAATTTCATCTACTGAAAATAACTTTAAGGAAGAAAGAATTCATCTTTCAATCACTAATGTAGAGATGAAGAATTGTCCCAATTCTAAATTCACTTTATCAGCTGGTACTGATTGAGATACCTTTAGAATATACCTTTTCATTTTGTTACACAGTATTTCTAAGTTTTTCAAATCATCTGTTCCCCATATTTCAGCAGCATAAAGAATACTAGAGTTTATTTTAGCTTCAAATACACTTAAGACACCTTTGACCGATGTTTGTCCCATCTTTGAATTGAATATCCTGAAGGTATTGAATGTTCTCTTTGTTTTCACTAGACTCTGTACTATGTAATCTCTCCATCTTAAGGATTGACTAAATCTAACACCCAGATAGTCATAATAATTGACCCATTCTATTTTTTCTGATTTTATCCACAACGGTTTAAATGTGTTTTTTATTATTTCCAAATGTCAAGATTTTTGTTTTTGATATATTTATTTTTAATTTATGATCATCACACAGTTCAGAAAAATAACTACCATGTATTATTCTATATTTTATGTATCTTCCATAATAACTTCTCCCCACTGCTCATAATTTAAAACATTACTGACTATTTGAAACAGATGCTTTTGTAGCTCGTGACCATTTTGCTTAATTGTTTCTTTCTAGCTAGGAAGAGAGATACAAGTTTAAAAACTGTAACACTTATTTCCATGTCTTTCCATGTACAGGACTTATTAAAAATCTACAGTAAATATAGGCTAGATATATCAGAATTAATTGCATTCATGTAAAAAGACTGTGTTGTATTAGACGTATTAAATTCATTTTAGGATTAGGCTGAATATTTGTTTTGCAAGAGGCAGTGATTTAGATATTGTATTATAGTAGATGTCATTGCAATTCTTTATTTGCATTTTTAAAGAAATTGTGATTAGTATGTTATAACCTAGCTATATGAGTTCTTTGAATTGTTGTTATTACTTTTGTTCTTGAAAACTGATTTAAAGCAAACCCTCAGTGGTAGGATGAATTAATGTCAAGAGCATTTAACTGGATTAACAGAACTCATAAGAGTCCATGTAATTAGAAATGCAATATAATTGTCTTAATTTTTAATAAGGAAGCTATAAAGGATCTGCTGTGCTATTATTCATTAGATCAATAGACACAGTTTTTTTTCTTCATTATGTTTTTTATGTGTTTTTTCCCATTTTCACCCACCCTCAGTCCCGGCTGTGTACACGCACATGTGGAGGCATGTACGTACCGAGTTCTGAGATGCCCTCCTGACTTGCTGCTCCCTCCTGCCTGTGCTGCCACTGGACCTCCATGCAGTGGCAGTGAGACTACGGGGGTGACAACCATCCCAGGAGAGGAGAGCTGCCCTTAGGTGCTCAATCCTGCTCTGCCCCTCCTCCCCGTGCTGGCACTCTGATGATCCAAGGTTGTTCCTGAACCCAAGTTACTGGCATGGCATGAGGTGTGGCATTCAGCGCCTCAACCCTCAGCACCACTGGGCCAGCTTAGATCAATAGACATAGTTGCTAAATTGAAAGGCCAATAGTTCATGATGAAAATACAAAAATAGTTAGAGGAAAAGAACAAAAACCAAAGGTCCCATGCACGGTCATGAGGGACTCTTGCTAAGTGGTCACAATTAATGATCACTAAGAGGCAGTGCCTGTTATGCAACCCTGTTACATTATACACATTGGGATCAAATGTCTTTGCTTGTGTAGTTGCTTATAACACTGTGACCATGCAGGGAAAGGAGTATGGGTCACTATGTAAATGGTCCACAGGGCTATTTCCAATGCATGGTGGCCCTCACTTACACCATCACAGAGTTTTGTTACACCCCCCTGGACTAAGAATGTATCACAATGGGCAAGGGGGGGGATCATAACTCTGCATTGGGACTGCATGGAGCCACCAAGAAAAATAAGTCATCATAGGACCATGGGCTTGATTTTCAAATGGTGAAGCAGGGCTTGCATCAAGCCCTGTATCACACCTGTTTTTTGGTGCAGCTGCGCTAAACTCCTTTGAAACAACTGCACCCAGTTTTAGTACATCAGTCACAGTTGTGACAGTCTTCCCATTTTATGGCAGCTTGTGCCAAAGATTTGGCCCAAGCCCCATAAAAAGGGTCCCCCAAATGGCACAAGTTAGACCAAAGAAAAGCTGGTCTAACTTGTAACATTTGGCACTCGGGATTGAAGATCCCGATCGCCGACCAGGAGAAGGCTGTAAGCCCTGTGCACCAAAGGATCGGCACACCAGCTGCTTGTGGGATTCTTGGTGCTCTGAAAATCAAGCTCCATGTGTATGCAGACAGTGTGTGTGGGGGAAGAGGCTGATTGGTCAGTCTGCCTAGTATCATTGGTGGTACGAGATTGCTCCACCTCCTTGGGTATGCTGCAGCTGGCAGTTGACAATCTGTGCACTGTTTTTTTCAGCAGTGTGCTGCTCATTATGGAGGGGCATACTCACTAGCCTGGATTGATAACTACTATTTCCTGTTCAAAACATGGATTGGGGGGGGTCACTTGTTATAAATGGTGTTTTGGGGAGCCGTCCCAGTGGGGGACCAGTTGCACTTCCTCCTTCCATGCTGGTGACCCATGTTTGGAAATGGACAAGTGTCGCTCAGTGGGCCAGCAGGGTGAGGAAGAATTAAATGCCTGACAGCAGCTCTCCTTCCTTGGGAATGGGGACTCCACTTATGCTGCAGATACTGCCACCTGGTGGAGAAAGTGCAATGGGACAACACTCTGAGGGGGAGGACTGGGATTTGAGGTACTGGTGCATATGTCCAAATGCTCTGGCTTGGGGGAGAAAACCAGGTGGAAAATGACTAGATTGACACATGCCCATACCCCCTGCAGGCTTAGGCACATCTGACATGGCTGGCTATCCACCAAATGAGGTTCAGTGAAAGTGGTAGATAACCAGTAAGTCCTTGAGTAAGATGGTGACGGGGCTGGAGGGATGACATTGGGCAGACCAGGGGGTGGGGTGGGGATGGAGAATAGAAAGAAAGAAATAGCTCTTTGGAGCCAAGGGCGGAAACAATGAAAAACTTGTTTTTTCTTATATTAAATCCATATAAGGCAGGATGGGGACGGAGAGTATGAGATAACTGGCATGGGGGAGGAGCAGCTACAGGACTAGCCCTGACCATGTGGGTAGGGCTAGAGATTTCCTAAGAAATAATTTTCTTTATTTCTTTCAGTTTCTGAATATGCATAGCATTAATAGTGAAAAGTACTCCTTATCTGATCATGAGAACTGAGTACCTCATTTTCATGATATTTGGGAACTAATCTTCATTCACACACCTAGAAAATATCAAACTGTTTGAAACAGAAAGTGAGGTGAGACAAGGTTGTATATTAATGTAGCTCTAATTCTTCTTTGTCTGTAGGTAAACCATATCCAAAATATTTCCATGGGACAAAACATTTTCCCTTCAATGTTTATCGTATGATCAAACTGGTATACTTATGGATGCAGACATGAAAACTCCTGTCTCACAGTCTCCTTTAGAGTTTAAAAGAATGTTGGACCCATTCTAATCAATGTGTGTGAAAGATAAGTTAGTGATTAACTTGAAAAATATGATTTTTGGAGCTGAAGTTACACAATAAGGAATAATTTTATTTATCAAGGAAAAATTTAAATAAATAAATAAGTGTCAATACTTGGGAATTTGGTTTCCTGCAGGATTATCCTGGAAAAATATAAAAGAAAAACTTCTAATGCTAAATCCATCCACAAGGGTTTCACAATATGTGTGGTGGCCAAAATATTTTCATAACCAATGGAGTATTTAGTGACAAATGTGAACAGTATACCACTCTATGGCACAGAATGGTAGGGTATGGATGACTGGAAAGAGACTGAAATATAATACTATATAAGCTATTTCTAAGGAGAATACTTGGGCTGCCTCTAAAGGCTCCTGAAGCATATCTGGGAGCATAAATAGGACTGGACCCGGTCTTAGCTGCAGATGCAAATGTATGTGATGGACTCTCAAAAGTTAGCAAGAAAATCTTTGTCTGAAATGACTTTCGACGTACAAAACATTACCTGAAATAAATACAGAGCTGAACAGAATAATCAGGTAGTATGCAGTATTATCAAAGCTATAACATCAGATTCAATTAATGATGGAGTCATACATGGCATATGTGAATTGCGACTAGAGATTGACACGCAAATAGCAATGTTAAAAAGAAAGAAATCACAATTCTTGAAATGAACAAACAAAAGAAAGAGCACACTTACCCCAGGATGGTAGAAGATGTGTACTAGTCACACAATAAACTGACAAAAAGATTTATTCTTGTGCAAATTCTGCCTAGTAAGGAATGCCACTGAATGAATCAGAATTCTAACAGTCTTACAATTCATGTATAAATACATCCACCCCTTCTGAGTACAGCACAAAAAAAGCTTTTTGACACTTTATCTTGTGGCTAATGCAATTTGCCTTCAATTTGTGAGACTCACGTTCACTGCAACTTGAAGGTGGCCGTGGCCCTACTTGTTTTAAATGCTGGGGATCACAATTCTCCCCCTAGTACCATAAGGTAAATTTATTGTGGAAATGGAAAACCGTTTGAAAGAAATAGGTGAATTATGAATAGGAAAAGCATTAACAGAACTGAGAATGCAGACAATGCAGCATAGACACACTTTGGCACATTTAAAAAAATAGACATGGTTCAACAAATTTGCGTTTGCTAGCTATACCTAATAAGGCTTTAAGATAAGGATGCTGAGATTTCCAGAAATCTGTTTCATTAGGATTTTTTCAGAAAAACCTGATTCCGTTCTGATTCTGTTCCTCCACTGGAATCAGAATCTGAAATCTGAATCTATTCCAGAATCCTATGGTAAAAATCACAACAACTTTATTAGAGGCAGTGTTTGCTTCTCCTTCAGGACAGCAGGTGGTTGGCCCCTGTGTGTGTGTGTGTGTGTGTGTGTGTGTGTGTCTGGAAGTGGTTTATGATTAATCAATCACTTGTTGGAGATGAAGGACATGTAGCGGGTCATCATTTAAGGTGCTGTGTGCTGCAGAGGGTCAGTGCATAGGAATAGTGCAGGAACACGTGGTCACATGTAGTACTGGTGCCAGAGATCAGAGGTTGGGTAGTTGATTTTTTCAATTTTTTTGTGCTTGGTAGGTTCTGTCTGTCTCTGCCTATCTGTTTGGATGCTAGACAGGGTGTGTGCACTGTTTGCATTTGCAGTTGAAATGGACTAGGATTTGGGACTGGTGTTTTCCCCAGACAATCAGGAGATGAGGCTGTAGCCTGGAGGGATGGACCTTGAAACCCAATCGATCTCAAAAATTGGATTTTGGAACAGGAATCCAATTCTGATTCCAAAATCTGAATCTGTTACACTGCATTTAGAATTTTTGGATATAAAATTCCAAAAATCTGAAGCCTTAAAATCAGAATGGAATTAGATGATTCTGATTTTAGCATATAAAATCTGTGCATCCCTAATTTGTTAGTCTAGAATATCAGAAACAACAGGCTCGCTCAACATATGTATTTCAGTTATAATTTATTTTTATTTAGCAAGTAATCAGGTGCAATAGGTAAGTCAGATATATTCTGGCTTGCTTCCAACATTTTGGAAAAAATTATTTTATCAGGGAATGCACATTTAATCTACTTGCTAAAACTATTTTTAGTTACGTCCCATGTTCCCCAAAATGGAATTATTGAAAATCATAGCAGTTGAGGTTCACAGCCCAATATACTCTTTAGTATTTAGTTGTCTTGTTTGTTGCAAACACCTTTTTTTTTGAATATTCTGTTTATTAACAGTTTAAGTTTACAGAAAACTTGAACATTTAAAAACACACAAGTAACAAAACAAACAGATGCAATTGTGTTTGTTATTTGATGTTACCATATGAAGAAAGAATCATGTTTCCACTTCATTCCAGTGTTTTCTATGTACCATTTAGGTTTATATATTTAGCCCCATCCTGAACATCACATTCTCAGACACACTCAAAGAGGCTAGAAAGGGCGACCACTCTTTCACAAAGATCTCCTCCCTATCTCTAACAGCCTGTGTCAGCCTTTCCAATGCAAGAGAATGAAGGATCAACTGACGCCAAAGCAGCACTGTGGGCCTGGTCCCTGAGACCCATGTATTTTGAATACAGTGATGGGCTAACACATACATAACCCTCATCCATCTGTGAAGTGGCAACCACTCCTTGTCTCCTTCTACCACCTCAACCCCAAACAGACATATCAGGGAATCTCGTGCCAACTGTCTTCCAGCTATCCGGTTCACCTCGGTCACTACCTCCCCCCAAATTTAACCAAGACTGGACAAGACCAGAAACAGTGGATGTAAGTATCCACATCCCTGTTACACCTCCCACATTGTGGGGATATCGAGGGATGTGTCCTGTGCACCACAGCAGGGGGCCAAGACAGCCTATGCAGAAACTTAAAAAAAGCCTCTTTGAACTTATTACAGATCATTATACCCTCCGGCATATATAAGGCCACTTCCCAATTCTCCTCAGAGATTCATTTCCCTAAATCCCTTTCCCATAAAGCTTTTGTACTCCCAGTCAGATCTGGTAGTTTTTGTTTACCCTGTTTAGCGGCCCTCCCCAAAAAACCTTTTGGGTCTTTTTTGGCATGATACACTAATTGTTCAATCATTTTTGGTTGCAGCTCTTCCCTGCTGCTCTTATCCAACCTCCCGACAAAAGCTCTTAATTGCAGATATCTGTACAAGTAGGATGTCCCCAGCTTCAAGTTTTGCCTAACCTTCTCAAATGCGCAGAGCTCCTCTTTCTCCAACAAGTTACCCATACTGTCTACCCCTTGTCTTTCCCATTCTTGAAAACCACCATCCTCCATCCCCGGCAGAAAAAAGGGGTTCTTTGGTATTGGTAACAGTATAGTCTCCCCTAGTCCCAATCCTTTCTTCCTCCAGAGCTGTTTCCATGCCTCAAGCATCTCCCCAACTTTCTATATGCTCAGAGTTCCCTACTATGCAAATAAACAGTGAGTCTCCCTGAAATCCCACACTGTTCTAGCTCCACCCAGCTTGCTGCCGATGGTCGGTGTACGCAGTCAGCAATCCCTCTCTGCTGCACCGCCAGATAACTTACCCAAGTCCATGAAATTAAGCCCTCCTTTAGTCCTATCCGCCTTGAGTCACTTTAAACTGATTCAAGGCTTCCTTCCCTGCCAAATAAATTGTGAAAACCCCTTCTCTATTCTTTTTACATCTCCCAACGTTAATCTCAACTGTAACATTTGCATAGGGTACAAGATTCAGGGCAGGATGTTCATTTTTGTCAGATTAATCCTTCCTAACCACGAGATAGGGAGTTGCATCCATCTTTTAAGATCTGCAAGAATCATCTTAATCATAGGTGGATAATTCAACTTATATAAATCCCCCCACCTCCGACCTATCTTTACTCCTAAATACTTAAAATCAGATTGAACAAGTGTAAGTCCCAGCTGCTGCACTTCCATTCCAGCATCCGGGAAACACATAATTTCAGATTTCCCATTGTTAATCTTATACCCAGAAAAACTTGCAAACTCATCAATGAGAGACAGCAGTGGCCCCATGGACCTTTGTGGGTTTCCCACAAATAATAGCATATCATCAGCGTACAATGCCACCTTATGTTCTGTCCTCCTTGACCCACCGACCCCCTCCACCCCCCAATACTGTCTTATCATCACTGCCAGTGGCTCAATCGCCAGGGCAAACGAAAGAGGAGACAGTGGTCATACCTGCCTTGTACCTCTCCCTAATCCAAATCGTTCCGACAGGCATCCATTAACCATAACTCGTGTACTCGGCCTAAGATACATATCTCTCACCCAACCTACAAAAGAATCACCCAGACCAAACTGGGCCATCACTTCAAACAGGTAATCCCATTCCACCCTATCAAATGCTTTTTCAGCATCCATAGCGACCACCCCCACCATCTCTTGCGATCAGCCAGCCCTCCATATCACATTAAGTAACCTACGCATATTGTGATATGACTGTTGGCCTCTAATGAACCCGGTCTGGTCTGGGTGAACCAGATCTGGGAGAATATTCTCCAGCCTGATAGCCAAAACCTTAGCTAAAATTTTGAGATCCACATTAAGCAATGAGATGGGTCTGTAAGCTGCACAATCAAGCCCACCCTGCCTGGACTTGGGTATTAGGCAGATAGTTGCATCATAACAGGAATCTGGCAATGCTGGGATCTCTGTCTCCCCCTCTGCCTTGAACACCTCACACAACACCCCAGCTAGCTGGCCACCTAGGCTTCTATAATACTCAATAGGGAATCTATCCAGGCCACTAGCCTTTCCTTGTTGCATTTTTTGGGTGGCCCCTAAAATTTTTGACCTTGAAATAGGCTGCCCCTGTAATTCCCTCTGCATAACCGTAGCAGTCAGCAGATTTAACCCATCCAAAAATCCCTGTATATGAGCTCCCTTTCCTTTATGTTCAGCCCTGTACAGTGACTCATAAAATTTCCAAAAACATTCCCCTATAGCCCCTGGATTGGTACAAATCCTCCCTTCCCCATTTCACACCCTTAATATACGTGTTGGATGCCTGCTCCCTTTTATCAGTCTCACCAGCATAGGTCCCGGTTTATTACCCCATTCAAAAATCTTCCTCTGGCAATAAAACCATGATTTTCCCACCTCTTCTCTCAGTAGTGTATTAAGAGCCTCCCTAGCTGTAAGCAGCAACCTGGGGGTTTACCCCCTTTCTCCCCCCAACCCGCTTCTCCAGCTCCTTCACGTATCTTTCCAGTTCCTCTCGCATACACCGATTTTGCTTTTTAATCTTTGCCACATAGGCTATAATAGCCCCCCTCATAAAAGCCTTACCAGCCTCTCAAAAGATAGTTCTGGAGATATCCTGTGTGGAGTTTGTTCCCTCATATAGTTGCCACTGCTCCACTAGGTATTCCCTAAAGGCCTGGTTTTAGTCAAGTACATGGGGAATTTCCAAAGTGGGGGTGCCCCTCCGTCCTCCCTGCCCACCAACTTCAATTTCACCATGGCATGGTCTGAGACATAGATGGAGCTATGGGATATCTCCTGTATCCTACCCACCCAACTTCTAGGGAGACAAATATAATCCAAGCGAGACCATGGTTTATGAGGGTTGGAATAAAATGTCTATTCCCTCACTCCTGGATTGGCTGACCGCCAGCCATCCACTAGGTCCAGATCCGCCACCCCAATCTGCCACTGATTTATAGCCTCCGACATACGTCCCTTCCCCTCAGAATGGTCCATACATGCGTCCATAGTCCAATTAAAGTCCCCTCCCATAATGAGCCCTAGAAACTGTTCCCTAACCAGCAAGTCCAGTAAAGAGGAATAAAATTGCGGCTCATACATCGCCGGGGCGTAAATGCACCCAAATGTAAACTTCTCTCCCTGAAATACACCCGTAATGAAAACGAACCTGCCTTCTCAAGGGTCACATACCACTCTCTTGACCTCAAAACGGAGGTTCTTATGCAAAAGTATCGCAACACCCCTCTTATGAGAAGAGAAGGAAGCTGCATAACACTTCCCCACCCAGTTCTGCTCCAACTTCGTATGCTCCAAATCCATCAGGTGGGTTTCCTGCAACAGGACCACCTGAGCCCCCACCCTTTTCAATGAGGTCAGAAGTGTTGTCCTCTTACTGGGATTACTATACCTTTTATATTCCATGAAATTACATTTAAGTTTGAGATGTCAGCCATGTTTAATAAAATAATCCTTCCAGATCTGGCCCTCATTTCTTAGCCCGTTTCTCCTTCCCTTCCCCTTTAAATGGCGATACAGTAAACAACATTGCAAAATAACAATACATTTCACATCATCTATTGCATCTATAAACAACACAACAACACTAACAGTAATAACAGTTCTAACAATAGGAACACTTTTAACTTTGTGAACCCTCCCCTCCCCTCCACCAAAGTCCCCTCTCCCCTACACCTAACATACGCTTCCAGTAACTCTTACTTCCCAAATTTGTGCCCACCTTATTCCCCCTTCCCTTATACATTTTAAAACCTATATCTCTCTTCTCCTGCTTTGGCCTTTCCTCCCCCAAAACAGCAACAAGTCGTCTCGATAACCCTATCTCCCCTCCATTATTTCTCTACCGACACTAATTGCTAATATAGCACAAGTGTCCTAAAAAAAGGCAAAAATCCCTCCCCAACTGAAATACGCATCCCGTCGCTCCCCTCCACAGCCACCCCCCCCACAGTTTTAACCCCTGTAAGTAGATCAGAGTCATTAGTGCTTACCCCGATGCAGTTCTCTCATATACTTCTGCCCCTTCCCCGAGTGCACTTCCCTTCAAAACGACTCAGCCCCAATATACATCCTTTACCAAAAGTGACTCCTCCTTGAACCCATTACTCTTCTCTCCCATCATCCAGCAATTTTACCTTAACCTGGGCAGCTAATACAAATCCCTTCCCATTAGACCCATCATACAAACCCACCACCCTGGCGATTATGCTTCTACCTAGGCTGAAAATAGATTGCACCCATATGGCCTCACAAATCTCCTTTCCATCCTCTCGTCCCGCCTCCATTCAGTTCCTCCTCCCCCTTTTACCTTCTGCTATAAAACTAATATTCAGTCTACTCACCCTCCCTACAACCCTCCTTGTTTTATAGGTATTCCTCTTATATGAACAGCCTTGACACCCCTCCATAAAAAATCAGAAAGAAAGAAA
This sequence comes from Neoceratodus forsteri, assembly GCA_016271365.2. Lineage (NCBI taxonomy): Eukaryota > Metazoa > Chordata > Ceratodontiformes > Ceratodontidae > Neoceratodus > Neoceratodus forsteri. The sequence continues at coordinate 35,864,233 of JADMNL010000037.1, read as the reverse complement.
AAAAGAAAAAAGAAAGAAAAAGGTGCAAGAGCCAGGCCGTGCCTTCCAATACACATGCTAAGCCCGCTCCCCCACCAACCTCTGACGAGACTGGTGCCAGGGCTCTAAGCCTGCTGCCCAGCAATGTCTCCTTCAGCAGGTGCTCCTAAAATGAAAGAAAAAAATAAAAGGCAGTCTTCAACATTGAAGCTTAATAGAAGAGCGAGCACCAGTCCGATCAAGTCCAGCATCTTTGATTCAAACAACCTTCCCATACTCCTTTTTATCAACCTATGAAGGAGAGTAAATAAGATAAAACTAAGGTGTCATACCAGTCCACCTTGCCCTTTTAGAAATCATCACAGCTAATTAACCGACAAAAAAAAGGAGCTCCTTATGGCCTTCGTGCCATTTCACCAAGGATACTCTTCCCTCATGTCTCTCCCCACACTTTCTTTTTCAGGGCCTTCACAAACTCTTCAGCCTTCTCCAGCTCCCAAAACGAGAAGGTCGCCCCCTCATGCTGAATTTTCAACATAGCGGGATACGCTAAAAAAGTGTCACTCTTCAGGCCTCTCAGCTGAGCCATAAGTCCATTAAATGCTTTCCTTTTCTTCAGCAGCCTTGCACAATAATCCTGTGAGATGAATAGCTGGCTTCCTTCATAATTAAGGGTGCCCTTCGCTCTGTAAGCCTTCAAGGTCGCCTCCTGATCCTGGAAGTTGTGGAATCTCATAATTATTTGACATGGCAGTTGGTCTGCAGGTGGACTTGGCAGCACAGCATGATGAGACCGCTCCAATTTCACCCTTCCGTGCTTAGTATGCAGGCCCAACAGCTCTGTCAAGACCCTGCTGCAGAAATCCAAAGCATCCCCACCTTTCTGCCCCTCCGGTAGCCCTCTCAGGCACAGATTTAGGCACCTATGGTAGTTTTCTTAATAGTCACAGGCTTCCTTAAACTCCTCCAGCTCTTTTTGGAGTGCCCTAACCTGCCCAGGCATTGCTAGGACTTCGTCCTCCGGCCGCGATATTCGTTCCTCCGACTCGGCTAATCTGGAACTCTGCTGGGTCTGTTGCTGCAATACTTCTTGCAGCTGACTATCTAATTTGTCCTCAAGCTTTATTAATCATGGCTTGAGCGCCGCAATCACATGGCCAGTCAGCTCCCTTCCCCGCGCAGTGACCTCCGCAGCAGAGAGAGACACCTGGCCTGAGTTTTCTCCCATGGGGACTGTCATATTCTTTTTTCTGGCTTTTCCCGAGGCTCGGTGATTTCTTGCGGGGTTGGGGGTTAGAAACTCATCCATACTAGTTTTCTACACTGAAAGATACAATCGCTTGCCTTTGCAGAGGTAGTTTTAATTTATTTTACTATTATTTAGTAGCTGCTCGAGCGGAGCGACCAGGAAACGCGACCATTCAGCTAGCTGCACATCAGTGCCCCCTCGCAAACACCTTTTTAATAAGCTTTTGTCTTTTCTGGCTGAATATTTTTAGAAGATAAAGTGACCGCTGTAATGTTCCTTGCAATCTTGTTCTTTGTGCAGGGTTGCAAAGAATATCACAGCAGTCACTCTATCCCAATATGAACTCATGTGTATCTGTGTCTGGTGCAGTGCCATGCACAGACAGCATGAGTGTGTGTGCAGTGTGCACACTTGTCCTCCACCCACTGCACAACTAATACCTCAGACCGGCTTTTGGGCCATGCAAGAAAGTCCTCCATTCAGGCTGTTGTCATGGTCCCTGGTAGTTCAGTGGCTCCCTCTCCTTAACGCCAGCCTCTAAATATTTCCTGGTAGTCCAATGGGCCCCCTCTCCCCTTGCCTATTCCCACAAAATGAGTCTACCTGCTGCTTTCTCAATGATTGGCAGACTCTGTTGGCACGTTGCATCCCATCACACTTTTGCAATGGCCCTACAGCCTGGCATCACAAATGTGTGACAAGCTTAGGCAAGGTCACCATGCTTTCGAACATGGCTGTGTGGGCCATTATCATTAGATGTGAGCTGGCACAGGAAGTGATGATGACCTCCTTTAATCATAGTTTGAGTGGTCACAGGCAAGGGAATGACCTAAAATTGCTGGCGCAGCAATTTGGCACCAGTCCCTTTGGACTGAGAATTGGGCCCATACAGTATACTGTAAGAGCAGATACAGAAAAGAAACAGTTCAGTATTACTACATTAGCCAACAGCATATCCATAGAGGAGAATGATCACGTGCCAAGTCCATCATGGTATGAAAGCCTACAAAAAGCTTTTTTAAATGAGGTATTCAGTTTACCTATAACTAGCAGAAGTCCAGAGATATTGATGGCTATGTACAGAATGTTCCATATTAATAGCACATTGCCACCATATTTAGATCTTGGAATGTCACTGACGATCAGGCAGTGGCTAACCACACTGTAGTCAAGCAGAACTTGATAATCAGTGACTCCATACGCTTCTAAAAATGGTGGCAATGTAGTATCAATATGGGGCAGGCTTAATCATCAATATCTCTGGACTGCTGCCAGCTAGCCTATAGGTAAGCCCTATTCCTCGTTTAGTTTTTAATTGCCGTAAAAACCTTTTAGGCAGAGCCTATTTTCAAAGGGTTTAGAGTCAGGCACAACAGAGGACTGCAGTTAAGTACATTCCAAGTGTACAATACAGTAACAGTACAATTAAGCACCTTAAGACACAGGTAGGGCAAAGCAGTACACTAGGTACTAATGCAGTAATTAGTAGCACACATGTACCATGTTGACATTACATCCTAGGTAAAGTGCAATGGACATAAAAACATTTGGGATTAACATTTGAGAGATCAACAGTAACAACTGCATGATCCAGGACTGAGAAAGGATAACAATTGGAATTTAAACAATTCAATAGAGTAGCCATTTTTTAAGGAGTCAGGCAGGTCATTCCATTGTTTAGCAAATCAGTATGAGAAACAGGACTGGCCGAGGGAGGTTTTTCTTTGAGGGAGTAGCAGGACATGTCTCACCACACCCCTGGTAGAGTATTTACTGCCCACAGAATTAAACATTGTCATTTAAAAAATCTTTTTGTGGACTTTAAAACTGGGATGGGCATGGTTCATAAATGTTCCTCTTTAAATGATCTTACCGAGGCTCATACTGAGGTCGTTTAAGAAAAACTGGAGGCAGAGATGCCCATAACGTCTTCCATTCAATGTCCCTTATCAGTAAGTGGAACTCCTACTGAGCAGCCACTTGTCGAGTTTATTTTTAAAAATCATCTTGTTTTTGCTAGTGATTGCTTCCAGTAGAAGGGCATTCCAGGCTCCTATCACCCTTTGTGAAAAGAAGTATTTCCAGTTGTTGGTGTTATACTTACACCTATGTAATTGGAACAGATGCCCCCTGGTTTCTATCTTATTCTGTTTATAAGAAAAACCCATCTCTGTAAACAGATAAGGGTAATTTATGACATCCCATAAAAGCAACATGTCACTCCTGTATTGTCTTTGCTCCAGTGACATTAATTATAGTTTCTCGAGATGGTCCTGATATGCCATGTCCCTAAGTCCATGAATTTGTTTCGTAAACCTTCTTTGTATTGTTTCTAGATGTACTATATCTGTTTTTTTATATGGTGTCCAGAATTGTGAGCAATAATCTATATATGGTCTGACATATGCCCTGTAAAGGAGGAGAAGTACCTCTGCATCCCCTGAGGCTATGTTTCTTTTTATATTCCATATAATTCTGTTAACTTTTCCTATAACCTCATTTGTTTAGAGAAGCTTAGGTCGTTAGTAATAAAGACTCCCAGGTCTTCTTCCATTGCTGTGTTTGTTAACGGTATATTCCCTAGGGTATATTGATGCTTGTTATTTTTTTGACCTAGGTGCATGATTTTACACTTTTCAGTGTTTAATTTCATGCCCCAGGTTTGGGTCCAGTTTTTGATATTATTCAGATCTTTTTTAAGTGAGTTAATGCTTTCAGGTGTATCACGTTTACCCCCCAGTTTGATAATCTGCAAATTTTATGTTATTATTTATGTTAACAGTTAGCTCTGCCACACAGACCTGAAAAATGTAGGGGCCCAACACTGACCCCTGAGGAACTCCACTTGTCGCTGCAGATGTTTCTGAGTGTTGGCCGTTTATTAAACTCTCTGTGTTCTTTCCTCAAGCCAGTTTTGAATGTAGTTGGTACAGAGTGTTTCAACCTTTTGTTTTTTTTAAGTTTAACAACTATATGGTCATGTGGTACTTTGTCAAAAGCTTTGCTGAAATCAATAAAAATAATGTCATAGGATGTTTTCCAGTCCAGTTGTTTACTAACTTGTTTATAAAAACAGAGAAGATTGGTTATACAAGATCTGTTTTTCACAAAGCCATGCAGGGAATCATCAAAGTTTCCAAGCTGCAATTCAATCCTGTCTTTTATGATACCCTCCAGCACTTTACCAATTAGAGATGTAAGGCTGATAGGCCTATATCTCTCTGCTTTGGATTTATCACCTTTTTATGTCTGCTTGTGCACATGCACAAGAAACATTATGTGGCAGCTTAGAAGAGAAGTGGGTTGTGGAGGCGTGGCACTGTGACAGCCAACGGAGGCATTGCATTTGGGGGCATGGCACTGGTGGACCAAAGGAGGCACAGTGTGCTGATGACACTGGTTTCGAAAAGTGCCACCAACTTGTAATGCTTTTGCCACAGCAATCAGGGGCTGCCTCCTCATTGCAGCATCAGCCATTCCGCTGCAATGAGAGAGCTACCCATCATTGCAGGGTGGAACGTTACCTAGTGTAATATTGTTTGTGAACATGGTGGTGGCTTGCCGCCGCGTTCACAAACAATATTATTTTGCCCCCACTGCTGAGGGGGTGCCCAAGCCCCCTCATCAGCATGTGCCCCCCAAACAGTCTTTGTTTGCCGAAGGGGGCCCCAACCCCATTGGCTTTAGTCCTCCCATCCTAGTTTAATTTACAATGGGGAGCCCAGTCCCATTGGCATAATGTTCTCCTATCCCAGTTTACATTTGCCAATGGGGAACCCACCCCGCTGGCATAATGTCCCCTTCCAGTTTAATTTCAGACCGGGAGCCCACTCCATCGGCATAATGTCCCCCAAAAAAGTAGGTTTGTGCCAATGGGGTACCCAATCCCGTTGGCTACGCCGCCCAAAACACTCAGTTGGCATGCTAGGGCTTTCTAGCGTGCCAAAGTATCTGTTTAAAAAAAAAAAAAAATCCCGCAATTTTTATTTCTTTTTACCTGTAAATCAGAAAACGGTCCCTCGTTGAGTCCAGTGGCCCCTGCCCCCAACCCACGCCCACCTTCTGCACACCCTGCCTCCCCACACCTCCCTCCCATTTCTACCTCCAGAGCCCAGCGAAATGATCTTCAGTGGACTGGGAACAAGTCTGCACTCTTCAAAGCTGACCACGAACTGAAGAAATGCCGGTAAGCTGTATAATGGCATAAATAGGGTTTTTTTCAACTTTGGTGCATATCTCAGGCAGTTTTGGGAATTTTGTCACCAAATTTTCAACATGGGGTTATTGGGACCCCTCCTCATGAATTCAGCCACTGTCATGGTATTATTTGGTCCCAAAAGGTGACTTCACGGTCACTGCACGGAATCACCTTTTGGGACTGATTAACAAAACAACAGTGCCAGTGTTCATGAGGTGGCCTTTCAAAAAGTCTATGTTGCAAATTTGGTGAAAAAAATCCAAGAAATGACTGTTTTACGAACGTTCATTGCGCAGTTGCTACACACGCTCGTAATTTCACGAATTTGCAATATTTTCACTCCAGATTTTCAACATGGCCATTTTTCTGCACCTCCTTATGAACAGTATAACTTTCATTTTTCACATCCTGGCTGACATGTGTTTTTGCCCTTCCGGTGCAGAATAGTGTGGTCGCTGTCGGAAATCACTGTTTGGGACACATTAAGAAAATCACACTGGTACTGTTCGTGAGCAGAGGTCCTAAAATGCCTATGTTGAAAATTTTGTGATGAACGTCCATAAAATGACTGTGTTACGAGCGTGCATTGCGCAGTTTTCACGCACGTTCGTAACTTCGCACATTTGTAATATTTTCACTCCAGATTTTCAACATTGCTATTTTTCCACACCTCCTTATGAAGAGTACAGCTGTCATTTTTCACATCCTGGCCAAAATGTGTTTTTGCACTTCTGGCACAGAATAGCGTGGTCGCTGTGGGAAATCAGTGTTCGGGACACATTAAGAAAATCACAGTGACACTGTTCATGAGCAGAGGTCCTAAAATGCCTATGTTAAAAATCAGGTGACGAAAGTCCATAAAATGACTGTGTTACACACATGCGTTGTGTAGTTTCAATGTATGCTCAAAAGTGCCAGCATTTTTAATATTACCACTACAGATTTTCAACATTGCCATCTCTGCACACCTCCCTATGGATGGTACAGATGTCATTCTTCACATCCTACCTGATCTGTGTTTTCATACATGTGGCGCAGAATGGCACGGTTGCTGTTGGAACTCAAAGTTCGGGACACATTGACAAAATCACAGTGCCACTCTTCATGAGAAGAGGTCCCAAATGCTTTCATGAGGTGGGGTCACAAAAAGGCCATGTTGAAAATTTATGGTGCAAATACCAACAAACACCTGAGGTGTTAGGGTTCTAACCATGACGTCCCACCCTGTACAGACTGACAGGCATCGGGGTGTGCCTTTGGATTGCCGACTGTACTGCTCATGCCATCCCACCCCACCCCCACCCCCACCCCCAGCCACTGACAGTCATCAAGGTGTACCTTGACCTTCAGCCCCAGACTTCATCCCATTCTCCTATGCTGCACCCATTTCAGTGTATGACTTTATGGAATGGGGTGACTCTAAAGCCAAACACCCCAAGGCACACCTCAACACGTGTCGGTGTCTGCAGAATAGGGGGAGGTGACATGGCATGACCATAATGGGCGACAACCCAAACACTTACCCCAATGCCTGTCCATCTCTACAGGATGGAGGTGGGGTTGGCGTGAAGTTCAGTACTTCACTGCCATTCCTATTCTGCATCTGTCTAACTCCTGCATTTCCAATGCTAATACCAGCAAGCAAACATTTGGCATTGACAAATGCTTGTTTAAAGATAGGTGTGATGTTTGCAGTTTTCCAGTCCTTGTGTACAACTCCGGTGTTTAGGCTTTCTTCAAAAAGGTTTTTTAAAGGGTATAGTAAATGTTTTGACATTAATTTGATAATTTTGCCTGTGATGTTATCAGGGCGTTGGGAACAATCTCCTTGATTTTATTAATTTTTTCACTTATTTCTTTTTCACTAACCTCGACAAAGTTCCCCTGCAATCTTTCCTTGCTAATATGTTTTTTTGTTGTTGTTGAAAACACACTGCAAAAATAAATTGGGCTGGCAGTATAGCCTAGAGGTTAGAGGAATGAGGTGTGAACAAGCTTGATACATCCAGCAGACCAGACCTGAGTTTGATTCCCACAACCTCCACTTGCATACTGTGTGACTCTGAGCAAGTCACTTAACCGCCCAGTGCTCCCAGGTCACCCCTGAAAACAGGCAGTTCTGCCTAGTGGGCCTTACCCGGTTACCAAAGACTTAAAAAAAAAAAAATATTTAAGATATTTTCAATTTTTTCAGGTTCATGTACTACCATATCATTATGTTGTAATAGGCTAACTTTTCAGGTTTGTGCTTTAGTGAATTTATATAACCACAAAAACATTTTGCATTATTTTTATTGGTACTTGTGGCTAGATTTGTTTCAGTTAGCCTTTTAGACGAAAACCCCACAGGAGTTCGAAGCACTGGGGCATTGTGTTTTGTCCGTCTGTCATTTGGCACGACAAAGGCTGAATATCTACTGCTTAGATTTTTGCAGTTATTTACACATCTTCACTTGTTGCTCTATAATATCAGTTTCCTTTTTTGGGAAGGCAGGAAACTTGGATTGCTGTAAAACAATGAGCTGTATTTACATTTTGTTTGTGATCGAAAAGGACATACAATAAAGTTACTTAATACTCTTAATGCATGGAGCAGGCTTTGTAGCAATGGTATGAGCATGGCTCAGGTCTTCTAACCCTAACTTTGAATTTCCTTTCTTTCCAATGCTTTCTACAAACCTCAGCCTTGCTTCAGTGTGCTGTTTTTGTAGAATACATATACATGCATATCATTATGGTTGTTTGTGTCTATGTCATGTAAAATTATATGTCTGCGTTCTGCAATGCATTTTGTATACTCTTATAACCCCTCATGCATGATAGCAAATAAACTGACTTTGATTGACGTATTGATCACCAAGGCCATTAGCAAGTGGCTTTCTGCATTTACTTGCTGTCACTTTAACTACAAGTAGCAATGGGCATTCAAGCATCCTATGGTTATGGATTTGCTCTACTTTGACTTCAGCAAAGCTTTTGACTCTGTTCCTCACAGATGCTTGCTGAAGAAGATGGAGGATCTGGGAGCAGCTATGGGCATAGTAAACTGGGTAGGTAGTTGTCTAAAGGGAAGGCAGGAGAAGGTTGTGGTCAAATGGGTCAAATCATTAGTGAGGGAGGTCTTGAGTGGGGTACCACAGGGCTCTGTCATGGGTCCAGTCCTCTTCACTATGTTCATTAGTGGCACTGGTAAGGGAATCTAGGGCAAGTGGCATGTTTCCGCAGATGACACTAAGCTCTGTGAGTGGATGGATAGCATTGAGGCAATCAAGGAACTGTAGAGTGACTTACAAACGCTAGAGGGGTGGCCTAAGGTTTGGCAGTCAAAAGTTAATGCCAAAATGTGCAAGCTAATGCACCTAGGGCAGGATTTCTCAACTGGTGAGGCCAAGCTCCCTTGGAAGGCCCCAACCAGTTGCAGGGGAGGCTCAAGCAAGTCTGAAAAGTACTGTATTTAAATTTTGAGTTTTATATGTTTTGTGTGAAGGGATGAGGCAAACTATAAGAGGATAATAGTAGGAGAATTTATATTTTTATTTACAAATCAGTGACCAGAAAAGACACATTGAGCCAAGGCTCATTTCAGGTGTATAGGGAAGGTTAGGGTCTGAATACTGTTAACTGCGAAACAGTCAAGTAATACAAAATGAACAATTGTGCAAACAAATAGGAACAATAAATGAATAATGAGAGGTCACAATTGACCAATTAGACTGGTGGTAGGACAACCCAAATGCAAGGGGTAAGGATAGAGATACTAGGTACTAGGTACCAGGAGCAGGAGTGAGCAAAATGATTCCTGAGAAGTTGCTTAAGAAAGGCAAGAGGGAGAGACACAAAGGTGGGTAGGAAGGGTTTTCCAGATAGGGGGGAAACAGAGAAAGCAGTTTGACCCATGAAGGTACTGCAGCATGGGGTTATAATGGTTCAAAAATCAAAATAGCAGGGCACGTAGGCTAGACTGTGGAGGGGGTTACAATAAGCTGAATAAAATGACAGCCAACTACTCAAAGGGGTTTCACTTTATTCTTTGTGTACTGTGAAAAGTATATTATTTTTCTATGGGAAGACCCCAGATTATTTCAATATTTGGGGAGGCTTAAGATCTTTTCCATGGCTTGGGGGAGGCTGACTATGATAAAGTCTGAGAACTAATGACCTAGGGAACCAAAAACCCCCAGGATAGAGTACTGGATGGGTGGGGTGAGACTTCACACTATGGCTGAGGAATGGGTCCTCGAAGTTATCATCAGTGACTCCCTCAAACAATCGAGTCAGTGCAACAAGGCATATAGCAAAGTGAGTAGGATGCTGGGATGTATTGGGAGGGGTATTAATAGCAGAAGGGAAGAGGTAATACTTCACCTCTATAGATCCTTAGTGAGGTCACACCTGGAGTACTGAGCCCAGTTCTGGAGTCCTCCCCTCATGAAAGATAGGGACAGGCTGGAGATGGTACAACGCAAGGTGACAAAAATGATTCAGGGCCAACAGGGCAGGTCCTATGAGAAGCACTTTAAGGCACTGAACATGTACTCACTGGAGATCAGAAGGGAGATATGATAAAGGCCTTCAACTTTCTAAAAGGAATAAACAAGGTGAATTGCAGGGAAATAGCTTAAATACTGCTTCATGGTCATGTGGATATGAGTGGAAACCAACAGGAGGGAGGTTCAGGAAGAACATGAGGAAGTATTATTTTACAAAAAGGGTGGTGGAGCCATGGAACAGTCTACCGGTCAAAGTGGTGGGTACTAAAACCGTTGGTGATTTCAAGCATGGTTAGGGCAGAATGAAGGGTATAGTGGTTTCCTGGGCAGTAGAGACTGGGAGGAGAATGGAGGGAAGGATGGGGAGGGCTAGGACCCTGGAGGGACAGTAGTTCCCAGGTCTAAACAAGGAACTCGGGCAGACTGGATTTTTTTCTGTCATCATTGTCTATGTTGCTAAGGTAGAAACATTTATCTTCTGAGAAACTCCATAGTGGGGAAAAGCATAATTAACCCATACTCCACTAGAACATAAAATAACTCCCCAAACCCTAAATATGAGCTGAGTCTGAATGCAGCTCTCCCTTATTCTTATATGAGATAAACCAGTGAGACAGGCCATTACAATTCAAGCAAGCTTTTTTAAGCTGCAATAGGCCTACATTCAAGGATAATGCATGGGTGTTTGTGAACAACAAGGTGGTAATTTCATCAAGTGAAGCTGGGACATTACAAACCATTACTCGAGACTGAGTGACTTATGTCTCCAGCTTCTCAAGATGAAATTACAACCGAGTTGTTAATCAGCATCCACGTTTTTTTGATCTATTACATGATTTTAGGAGCATTATTACACTTGGAGTAGCACATACAGCAGTTCACACAATGCCCTTCACTATTCTTCTCCTCTGTTCTTCACTGTTCACACTGACATTCATGGGTGTGAAATTACATCTGTGAATAACACAGTGTGACTTGTGGATAAAAACATTTCTAACTTTACTAAAGTTGGTGGGTAATAGGGGTCGACTATGTCATATAATAATAATTCTGGTGTCCTGGAAAACTGCTTCAGGAATATAGGCCAGTGTATCTAATTATTTTTTTGTCTTGCAGCAGTCTCTAGAGCTTATGGAGAAACTGACTAGCTCCTTCAGCTGGCGTCCTAGTAACACTTTCAGGAAGGCTTTCTTTAATCTAGAACAATAGTTCTTAGACTTTGGCACAGTGAGCCTCCCCAAATCCATGGAAAAGATTTTGAGCCTCCCCCAAAAACTGAAATAATCTTGGGCCTCCCCAAAGAAAAATTACATGCTGTACTTTGAGCAGTACACCATGAATAAATTGAAACCCCTCTGAGTACTTGGCTCACATTCAGTTCTTTGTCTTATACTGATGTGGAACCTTTGAAAAAGAGCTCCTGTGCTCAAAGGTGTTATCTGAATAACAATAAATAAAATAAACAAATATTATTATTCAGCTTATTGTAACCCCCACATAGGCCAGCCTACTTGCTCTGCTATTTTCATTCTTGAACCATTGTTACCCCTTGTTGCCATACCTTCATGGGTCAGACTACTTTCTCTGTTTCCTCTCCATATGAAATAACCTTCCTACATACTTTGCCTCTCCCCCTCCTTCCCTGCTCCTAAGCAACCTCTCTGGGATTACTTTGCTCCTTTCTGCTATTGCTCTTAGCACTTCTATGCTCAACCCTTGTATTTGGGCTGTTCTGCAATCATTCTACAAATTGATCAATTGCCACCACTCATTATTAATTTATTGTTCATATTTGTTTGCACTATTGTTCATTGTGTATTTCTTGATTGTTTTACAGTTATCTTTTGAAATGTATTCACTCCCTACCCTCCCCCGGGTACACCTGAAATGAGCCTTAGCTCATTCACCTTCTCTTGTCACCTATTAGTAAATAAATACATTAAATTCACCTACTATTATCCTCTTTCAGTTTGCTTCATCTCTTCACACAAAATACATAAAACTCAAAATTTAAATACAGCACTTTTTCAGACTTGCTTGAGCCTCCCCTTGAACAGGCTGGGGCCTCCCCAGGGAGGCTGGCCTCACCATTTGAGAACCCCTGATCTAGAAAATACAACTTATTGCATGCCTCATCATGAAGTACTGAACATACTGACATGGCCACTCACTATGAGTTGGTTGCTGTGGCTTGACTTTTCTGTTGATTTTCTTGTGGTCATATTCAATGGTTAATAGATCAGGGAATTTGGGACTTTAGCCAGTTTTCTGCTCACTACTTCCTTCCTTCCTTCCTTCCTTCCTTCCTTCCTTCCTTCCTTCCTCCCTTCCTCCCTTCCTCCCTCCATTTTCTATCATAAACTTTGAGTTCATTTCTAAATCACAAAGGCTAGAAATGCAAGCAATCCCATTTAGCCACCACACTTTGAGGCTATACACAAACCTTCTTCCCAGTCACAGGAGAAGTAGTCCTGTTGTGACTGTCACAATGCAAGTTAGGGTCAGGCATTAGTGGTTAACACGTTGGTTAGCAACTTCCAGAGTCATAGGATGGGGTAGTCTTACTTGTATGATGCTTTGCCATGGAATAATCCCTTGGCTATGGGTGGTGCCACCAAGTGTGCCCTTCCACCCATTCCCCTGCAACTTTATGCCTACTTCTGAGCTACAGACCCAAACAATTTTTATGTGGCCAGCATCCATACCCCACTAGTCCAGTAGTCCCCACCATCTCCCCAATCCATAATAACTGCCTGGCATCCAGTGGAACCCCGCTTACTAACTTACTAACTTGAGTCTGCCTATATAGTGGTCTGGCTGTGACATACTGCATGCACTGGACAGCCTCTTCCCCTGCAGTATGTAATTTACTGGTTGCAGCTGTTGACCTACAGTTCTTAGCAGACAGGAGGGTTAGTAGCTGCTGTGATCACAATTGTGGGACTACATGTTCTACACAGGGCCCTGCAGACCATTAGTGTGGTGGAGCTTCTCGGCCCACTTTCTAACACATCTACAACTTAGTCAATGCACTGGGAAGGGTTGTGACCAAATTTGTGCATAGTGTGACATGATTGCAAGCCATAGGGAGTTGCAAAGTGGTCACAATGACCACTTTGTGCCTTCCTTTGTGTCTGAAAATTGAGGCTCTAAGTGTTTTTGTCAGGTAAGGCATTAGAGCAAATTAAATTATTTTGGTAGCTAGCTTTAACAGTAGAGTAGTGTATGATTCTAAATGAGATAGCTGGTGAGTACTTTCAGACAATTCAGATTTCCTTTGTAAAGCTATTTATCAATGCTCAAGAGATTTTAGTCCGGGAATTAAACAATTACAGACAACAATGACCTTTTGAACATGAATGATTAAATTACTCTTTTTTTTCCTTTATAAATTGATACATGATTACATTTTGGAGGATTTTATACCAAATTTTGTAGACAAATTCAGTTTACTAGTTATCATGTGATGCCCCAGGAATTGCTGTCTAATGCATCAGTCATACAATGATAATTTTTAATTTGTGCTTTACTAGGATGGCAAATAAGGACAAGTTGCATGGATAAAAAATTCAAATTCAATTTCTTATCCAAATAATTATGTGAGCTCTGTGCTATTATCATATTAACATTGTCCAAATGTCATTTACTGCTAATACCAAGCAACATATCCTGCTCAGTCATGACCTTGTCTTCTTCCTGGAAAACTAACACTGCCAAACGTCTGTCAGTGTGCTGGAGGCTTTGACTGAAAGCAGTAGAGGATTCATAGCTTGTCAGTGAATCCACCAGGTTTCCTCCTTATACCACAGCAAACCAGTGCCTGCCACCTGGCTGATTCAGAGACTATCGATCCCATATGCCTTAAAGATGACCCAAAAGAACGTTTTTCTTTTTGAGGGAAGAGAGCATGATGTAATGGTGAGATGCTCCATTTCTGTGGGATGATGCATCCCCTGCAGATCAATGCCAGAATGACAGCATTGGCTGCAAAAGTAGACACTCACCTGCCTTTCTAGTTGGAGGAAGCATATAGCTAGGGTGGGATTAGAAAAAGGGAGTGGGATCACCCTGATGGCCCAGCAGCAGGGCATCATGCAGCAGTGTGGGTGAACCAGGTTCGGGGAGAGAACTCAAGTTACTTTATCGAGAGCAAATTCGAGTTACTGTAGTGGGAGCAAATGTGAGTTACTGTATTGAAAGCAAACTTGAGTTACTGCATCAGGAGCAAATTCAAGTTACTGTTTCGGGAGTTAGCCTAACTGATTGCATCAGAAGCAAACTTGAGTTACTGGATTGGGAGCCAATCTGAGTTACTTTATTGGGAGTGAATTTGAGTTACTGTATCAGGAGCAAACCCCAGTTACTATATTGGAAGCAAACTCAAATTACTGTATCGGGAAATAGGCCAAGCTGGGGTAACTTCCACATGGTGGTGTGCCTCAGTCAGGGAGGGTTGACGGTGAGCCTTTCCACCATAGCAACCCCTGTGGCTGGGCTAGGGAGCTTGCTTCTGCTACACAGATGTGCTATGCATATGCAAGGTCACCAGAAGGCTGTGCATGCATCAGGAGAGGTAGGAGGAAACCAAGTGAGAAACTCCTATGTCTGTCTGTAAGACAGTTTGGGACCCAAGTATCCCTGTGTCCTAGAGCTTGCTGACACTGCTGGATCCTAGTCCCACAGTGGACTGCCATGATGCCCTTACCATGGAAGGGAAGCTGTGGGGGGTAGTCTGAGAGACACTGGACCTGGGGAGATGGGGGTCATCAGGCCTGACCATGGTATATTCCTGGGAATGGAGTATATCACCCATGATGAGCATGGCTGGGAGAAATTAAAAAAAACTCTGTGGAAAAAGAAAATAAGTGGGGGCATAGGGAAATTAAGAAAACTATGGCTGCATTGCTTAATAAATACAGAGACTATTAACTGTTAACAATATGTGAGAAAGGTCAGGCTATCGGTGGTATAATTTATTTATCTATTAGGAGGAGGTATAGCAGGAATCCAGGTGGATAGCCTGCTGCACAATTTCAACAGACTGGCTAGTTGGGCCTAGTGGTGGAAAATTAAATCTGATATGGAAATATGTGTGGTAATACACCTGGGGAGCAGAAGTGGCAAGGTAGATAACTGTCTGAATGAATACAGAATCAGGAAATCAAAACAGTGTAGTAGGCTTGGGGCAATTATGACCAAAAACTAAACGCATGGGAAACAGTTTGAATCTGTAGCAAAGTACCAGTCCCGGATATTGGGATGAATCAAGAGAAACTTTATGAGTAGATCACAGGAGGTCATTTTGCCAATCTCAAGATCTCTAGGGATGCCATATTTGGAGTACTACAGCTTGTTCTGGGCAATGAACAGGGCCACTGTTTTTTGTTTTTTTTACCAGAAAACACAGTAAAAGTCAAGAATCTGGACTGCCTGCACACCAGTAAAAACAAAGAATTTCACAGAATTTGGCATTTTAGATCAGATCAGTAAATCTTTAGAACTTGTGTTCTTCTTATAATTGCTTCCTGTACTATTTTCAATGTGCTTTATTTAATGTTCTGTATATTAAACCTGATTTTATTCTGATTATTTATGCACATACTAAAGAATGACAGTAGAATCCCAGTAAAATCTTTGAAATTAGACTAACAATCAATGATGCGATTCCTGGAATTTCAAGTCTTGAAAATGGAATTTCATTACTTAAATCATCGTAAATCAGTGGCCTTGGTAAAGAAGTACAAGAGGGATAGCATGATAGTAGAGAGGGTGCACTGAGGGGTGACAGAAATGATAAGAGGGCTGGAGGACAAGGATTATGAGCACAGACTTGATGAATGGGGTAGAGACTTGATGAATTTGGTCTGTTTGGCCAGGAGAAAAGGTGGATGAGGGGTGACTAAAGACAAGTGTATGAACTCATAGGGGATGCCAGTTTGATGCTCAGCCTCAAGCTAAAGATGGGCTACCCCCCCCCCCAAAAAAATGGATCAGAGCAAACCAAATAATAAGGGGGGGGGGGCAGAAGACAATTTAGAGGAGACTTGAAAAATAATTTTTACCCCCTGACCATTGGGATTATGAAATAATTTGCTAAGTACAGTGGTTAAGTCTAAATCACTTAATATGTCTATGGCAAATCCAGATATGTTTCTGAGGGGAAATTGACCTTAAATGTTATAACTACAGAGTAACCACATTCCTTATAGTAAGTTCCTCTAGTTTCTTTAAGGTA
The DNA here is from genome assembly GCA_016271365.2 of Neoceratodus forsteri. Classification (NCBI taxonomy): domain Eukaryota; kingdom Metazoa; phylum Chordata; order Ceratodontiformes; family Ceratodontidae; genus Neoceratodus; species Neoceratodus forsteri. Next base: position 35,848,082 of record JADMNL010000037.1, on the reverse strand, counting down.
AAGATTAGTCATAATTACATTAATGAGAAATGTTCCTTGAAGGCCAGCATAGTTCTTTCATTCTGCCATTAAAGCTACATCATATTCACTTGGAAATTCTAAAAGACAAAAATTTTAATTAAAAACGAAGAAAATGTAAAGCTGCTTGAAGGCTAGGGCTGCTGACTGAGGTTCGGGAGTGGACCCGTGAGTCTGGCACTAAGGCAGCCAGGCTGGGAGAAGCACTGCCCCAGGTAGCCCAGGAAGGTTAGTGACATGCTCTGCCTCCCTAGCATCACCTACTGGTGGGCCAAGAAGCTTGCTTCTTCATTAATGCAATGCTGCAAACGTGGGGGCTGCTTAGCTGGTCGAGCACCACTGCGGGTCATTGGGTGGTCAGATGTCAACAATGGGAAAAACACTGTGCAGCTACAGGATAGCTGATGACACTCTTGGGCACTTGTTTTGCGTAACCTGGCAGGCTTGATCCTGAGGAGGGGATAGCTGTCAGGGCTGGGCAGGTGGCATGGTGATGAGAAACATAGAACACAGAAAGTTGCCAGCAGAAAGAAATTTGTAGTCCATCGTGTCTGCCCATTTTCCTACCTAAATCATTCCAACATATTGTTGGATATGGCCTGGCCAATGCCCTAGTGGCATAAAATGAAAAAGATGGAAACAAGGACCACATTTTATATTGGCTAAATCTGCCTATAACCTGATTGAAACTCCAACATTGTGCCATTGTGCAATGTTGGGTATGAACAACAGCTGAAATCCCAAAGTCTGCATTATTTGGTCAATCTGCAAGACTTAATGGATGTGGCTTTTTTGTAAGTGGTAAACTAATAAGAGAAATGTAAAGCATCAGTTTTTTTAGAAATAGTTTTTCATGGAAATTTCACAGCAAGTGTTGCATTTGAATACAGTATTTCAAAGTATGAATTTCAAGAGACTGTATTTGTAATGTGGTTCTATAAAAAAAATTCTAGTAAAAAGATTATAAAAGGAAAGAAACTGTGTAGCAAGATGCTTTATTTGTTATTTCAGAACAATTGAGAATCTCATCTCGAGAGTGTGGCTCAAGCTGATGTTTTCCCTTTGGAGGGTAAAATAGTATTATTTAATAAAATGTGTGTTTTAGACAAAATTTATGAAGAGCAGTGTTTGTAAGTATTTCAACTAAATTAAACTGTGATACTCCACCAAAGAAGTTTGTTATTTTGAAAAAGAATCAAACTCTGCAAGTTTAAAGATTTTTTTTTTTAATTAGTATTTTATCCTCCTTGGTCTCTCCAACCAGCCCCCAACTTGAATGGTCCCCCCAGGCCCTGTCAACTGACTCCTCTGGGGCACATCTGTCTTTGTAGCATCCTCTGCCACAGGACTTAGAAGGACCCAGAGTGGTGCAGAGCCTGCAAGTGACTGGGCCATCAATGCTCAGAGTTTTTTCCCCTCCATTTTCTCAACTGGGGCCCAACTGTGTGCCATGACATGATGTGCCTGCTCCATGAAGATGCCCTCCAGCATATGGGTGTGTGTGTGTGTGATCTTCCTCCCTTCTTGCAGTACCATGGTGCTGCCACCCACACTTCTCCAGGTTGCAGCTGACGTGTGGGGCATGGGATCCCCCCTCCCCAAGGGAGGAGAGCTATCACTGGGACACTCAATCTTCCCCTCCCGTGGCCATCCTCCCGAGGGACCCATGTCTGTTCCAGAACCCGGTCACTGGTGTGGCAGGCAATGAGAAAGAGCCCACCATGCCACTGGGCTGGCACTCAGGATTTGATTCTTTTTTTTGTTAATGTTTATTAAAGCAGCAGTGCAATCAAAATATATTTTTCCAAAAAGCTGGCTTCAGCTACTGTTAATAAAACTATTAGCATACCTGTCAAATCTACTTTTTAGATACCTCTTATCCTACCCAACATGTTTTTATTTAGTTATTTTATTTTCTCAGTCCTAACCATTGCCAGGTTTACAGTGCTAATTCTTTTTTTTTCCCCATCCTGTGTTTATTCTTCCAGTGGGCGGCAGCTTGTGTCAGTCATCTGACACTAGGCTTTTGTGGTCATTCGGAGTACCTCCTCCTCCTCTACCATAGTTAAACCACCAGAGCCAATATGGGGGGCTTCATCCAGTCGCGACCCCCATTGTCTCCATATTTTCTCCCCTTGTTCCCCAGAGCCCTCAGACAAGGTTGGCATGCACATGGAGGCATGCGCACACATCTTGGCCTGGGACAGCTCTGCTCCACCCAGCACTGGCCTAGCACCTGGCTCAGTGCCCTGCCTGCACCACCACCATGCCTCCACCTGGTGGTGGTCAAAGGCTGGGAGAACCAACCTCCCCTATCCAGGAAAGGAGAGGAGAGCTGACAGAGGCTGCTTGATTCCCCCCACCCGTCTGACCCTTGGCATCCTGTGCTCATTCCCGAACATGGGTCACCGGTGTGGTGAGAGGTAAGGTATCCAGCGCCTCAGCCCTCTACACCACTGGGCCAGCCCCCTACAATGCTAATTCTCAACCAAATGTGGTGGCCATCTTTTTTTCTTGACCAATAACTAAATTAAAACTTTTATAAAATACTCACATTTTGGCACAACTAGAAAATGTTACCCCTTAAAATATTGAAAGATGCCCAAATCATTTATAGTAAAAAAAGACAAAAAAAAGACAGGGTCAAATTTTTGGCCCTATTTCATTGTACTGCTGCTTGAAGTTTAGAAAATTTCAGAACAAATAAACAGAAATATATAAGTAGACATGTAAGTACACATTTTGAGTGGAACTGTGATCCCTGCTCAGTCTAGAATTAGTATCAAGAAAATACTGGGTTGTACACTCCACAGTTCTAGGGATAGACATAAGGTGGGGAGGGGCAACTTGGGCTCCTATCTCCTATCAGGAGCAGAAATAAACTTAAACAGCTAAATACATAAATGATGAAGGAATTGAACTCCCCTCTTAATAGTAAATCACATACCCACTATCTTAGGTAAGGTAACCATTTTTCCTTCCAAAAACCTGTCCTAACTGTGTACAGGCAGTGAGAGAGAGATTTAAGAGAAAGTGGCTTAAGGCACACATCCCCAATCATGAGATACTGGCCCAAGGTTATAGTATGTACTGTAAGGACAGGTTGACCAAAAGAGGGGGCAGTGTACTCATTTACGCCAATGTAGCCCTAACCGTATCGCTCCTAACCCTACAGCAACACACCTCCCCTGATGGTGAATCTATATTCATCCAAGCCACCCTAGGGCACAACAACTCGTTATTGGCTGCATTTACCACCCGCCCAAATCGGCTCTCGAATCCCTAGAAGCAATAACAAAAATCACGGCCCAAGTTGTTTCTTCGGAGCTCCTTATTCTGGGTGGCTTCAACTTAAACTGGGTCCAGGACCCTAACAATGCCCTTATGGCACTAACCCAAGAAGCAAACCTGGTACAGGTCATCTTAGAACCAACCAGACTTAATGACAAATCGGGGAACCACACCACCCTTGATTGGGCTCTGGTGCCCAATCCCACCAACATCTAGAAAGCCGGCATAATGGCAGACTCCTTAAGTGAACACTCTCCCATATTCTGCATCTGGAAGAACAGAGCACCCAAGATCCAATCCAGAATACGCACTGCTCATGACTACACAAACTTCTCAGCAGTGCAGTTTAATGACTACCTACACAGTCTGGACTGGAGCCCAATTAAGCTCCTCGCTACCTTGGCTGAGGCTCTGGAGCATTTCCACAGCGCAGTATGTACAGCAGCTAACCTCTTCGCCCCCTTGAAAAAACATAGAACAAAGGGTAGCTGCTACAAGTGGATCTCTCCATCCTTAAAAACCCTTATGGTCAATCGAAACAAGGCCTGGAAGAAGTTCAAGCTCTCTTCCCTTCCTGCTGACCTCGTGTCATACAAGGTCTTAAGAAACAAATGCAAGACAGCCTTCAAACTTGCAGAAAGGGAGTATGTCACTCACCTACAAAAAAACAATTTGGGCAACCCTAAACAATTCTGGTATCACGTCAACAACCTGATCAGGGGTAACACTAAGACTGAACCTGGCCCCATTGAGATGAATGGTCAGCCAGTGAGCAACCCCCTCGAAATTGCTACTGCCCTCAACAATCACTTTGGTAACCTCGATGCCTATAAGGTCGGTCTGTCCTCACTGACGTTGGCTCCTAATGTTAGCGAGCCTACTCACCTTGATCATCCCTCCTTCCATCTAAGACTGTTAAAGACAAAAGAGGTCCAATCCCTCCTAAGGGCTCTGAAAGACAAAGGCTCAGGAGGTCCTGATGGGATAAACCCTCAGCTACTTAAGGCTGGTGCTCCATCCCTCACCAGACCCCTGACCTGGCTCGTAAACAGATCGCTACTTGAAGGGACTGTTCTGGACCAGTGGAAACAGGCCAATGTGGTCCCTATTCACAAGGGTGGCTCCAGGGAAAACATAAGCAATCACAGTCCTATTTCCCTGCTCAGTACACTTGCAAAGCTACAGGAAAGGTTAGTCTATGGCCAACTCCATGACTATCTGGAGTCCCATCAGCTAATTGCACGTTCACAGCATGGTTTTAGAACTAACCATGAGACTGACACAGCACTCATCCATCTCTCGAATGACTTGCTCAGAGCAATGGATAATAGGACACCCACTGGCGCCATCTTTATAGACCTGTCCATCGCTTTTGACCTTGTGGATCACAAACTTCTGCTACTAAAACTGGATAAAATTGGCCTAGACCCCCTAGCCCTCAAATGGTTTGGGAGTTACCTATCGGGCCGATCCCAGAGAGTCATCTGGAAGGGTGCCGCCTCGGGTCCTTTACTCCTTACAGAGGGAGTACTGCAGGGCTCGATCCTTGGCCCACTCCTTTTCTCCATATTTACTAATGACCTAAGCCTCCACTGTGGGGGAAGCTCGGTCGTTCAGTACGCGGATGACACTGTCATCTACCAATCCCTGGATAACATTGCAGCTCTAGGTCCCCTTCTCCAAGCCAACCTAGCATCTCTCGAAGCCTGGCTGAGAACAAATAGAATAGTCCTAAATGCAGGCAAAACTAAGGTGATGTTATTCGGACGCAAAGCCCTTGGACACGACAGGTCTAAATCTCTGCAACTCACTGCTGTCTCAGGAAACAACATCGAGGTTGTGCCTTCCTTAAAATACTTAGGTCTAACATTGGACCATTGTCTTATCTTCAAGTACCTTGTGGATCAGGTCACCAAGACCATACACCACAAACTTGGTACTCTGTACCGGCTAAAAGACCAGCTCATCTCTGAGGCCGGGACCTCAATTGCCACAAGTGTCCTCCTCCCCACCCTGACTTATGCTGCACCAATCTTACAGGGCATGGCCAAGCAGGAGGTCACCAAGATGCAAATCCTGTATAACAAGGTAGCCCGGTTTGCTACCCAGGACCACTCACGAAGGCACTATTGTGACACACTTGCCCAGATACGCTGACCGTCCTTGACCTCTCATCTCCACTACCCCCTGCTCTGCTTGACCTTCAAACTACTCAGCCCTTCAGTTCCACCCAGCATTGCTGGAACTATTGCACTCAAAAAAAAACCCAGGAGCCTATGGACATCTGGACGTACACTGCTTGAAGTTCCCAGAGTCAGGACTAATGCTGGCAGCAGGTCGTTCTCCTACTCATTCCCCTACCTGTGGAACAAACTCCCACCCCTAGTGCAGGAAGCCTCCTCACTGATGAACTTCCACACCAGACTCAAAGTTTATATGTCTGATATTAGCACTTGTCATTACCATGGCTCATGACCCCCCCACTTGCTTCTATCCTCCTAATATCCAGATCCTCCAAGCACCTTATCAGGTTCCACGGTGCTTCCCTCTAGGCATAGTACCACAGCTAACTTTCCACTGAACCATGCCAGTAGTAAACAACAAGCTTACCATGTAAAATTACATTTCTTCTGCACCTTTTGTTAATTCTACTGTCAACATATTTGTAAGGACTGATGCATGATGATAACCATGGCTGTAACCTGCTCACACACCTGAAGCTACTCTGTAACCCGAGTCTTTCTCTGTATGAAAATATGTATTGTTATCCCGGGTCACCCCTGAAAAAGGGACCTTCAGGGCTCAGTGGGCCTACCCGGTCACCAAATTTGAAATAAAATAAATAAAAAATTAAATAAAGTAGCATTCTGCAGGGTTATGGGAGAGGGCTAAGCAATAGGGCTGGAGATACCAGACAGGATTTACATATTGAGCTTTTATCTGCAGAAGGCTGCACAGTTCATTGGAAGATCAATTGACTGGACTTCCACAGTCGGGGGACAAAGACATCTTCATGATCAGGGAAAACGCTGCAAATTGTAGAGAGTCTATCTGCATATAGATAAATGGCTATAAACTATTTTTTCCACTTTGTGAAAAAAGTTATTTTTTTTTACAGGCAATTCAAACGTGTTTCCCACACCCTAGATGGGGACATAGAAATACTAAATTGAGGTAAGTCTTAGCATTTTAAATATATACCAAAAATCATTGATCGACTTTATCCACTTTAGTGTTTTTCCAAATCTTCAAGGCTGTATTGTCTAATCCATTGTGACATTTAATCCAACACAGTGGATTAGGCAATAGAGCCATGAAGATTTGGAAAAAAACAGAAAGACAGCAAAGTCGGTAAAGTGACTTTTTGTATATGTTTAAAATGCTTCTTTGAACTGCCTGTAAAAAATATAAAAAAAACTCTTTTCACAAAGTAGAAAAAAATGGTTTGTAGCTATTTGTCTGTGTGCAAATAGACTCTCTGCAATTTGTAGGGGTTTCCCTGATTGTGTATGTTCCTGCAATTTGGCACCAGCACCTGTTTGTCCTTATAAAAGGAGGATTGAGCACAACTACCATTTTTTCTTTGTTTGATAAAGACATCTCCATGTTCCATAATACAGTGGATCCAGTGGACCCAAATATCCTGAAATAATTGCAGCTGTTGATTTTTTCTGAAAATTATTTTTTCCATTGGGTATAAGGAAGAGACTAGTCGCGCCACTCTGTGATGGTGGGAGTGGAAGACGAGAGCCAGTTTCTCATGATCAGTTTTTTACAGGCAGCCAACAAGATTAGTAGGAGCTTTTGCTTCTTTTTAGCATTGAGCATCTAAGGTGGGATCCCCAATAGGGCATGGCAGGGATCTTCAGGTAGCTGAGTCCCTATTTCTTTACCAATCTCCATGAGGCACTGACTCTAGTAATCTCTACTTTTGGGACAGATCTATAGTATGTGTATATGATTAACTCTACCTCCTCTGCAAGCTCACCAGCAGGAATTTGTGATCTGTGGCATGTATTTAGATTGTATCTTTGGGGTATGGAAGAAACATACCAAATATTTCCTGTTGTTTTCTTTCCATATTAAGGAACTTGTCATTGCATGCTGCAGGTAGCACATTTTGTTCCATTGTTTATCTAAGATCCATGCTTCCCATTCAGCTTCCCATTTCTGTTTAATATAGTTGGTGTTCTAGGGCTCTAAGTCTTCTAATGCCCCATGATATCGCAATATGAGATGGTCCTCTAATGGGTCTTATGACTGGAGGCTGATGGGAAAAGATTCACCACATCTATTGGAGATTGATGGATTTTTTGCTAGTCTGTTAAGTTGTGCTCAAACCTGTAAATACCTGTAGAAGACAGTTTTACTGAGACCAAATTCAGTTTGTAATTCTTCAAATGATTTCATTGTGGCCCCATTAAACATTCTGTAATAGTGTTGTGAGCCCTTTCTCGTTCCATCAGAGAAAGCCATGACCTAGACAGGCAGGGTGGAACAAAAGGTCCCTGACAGACCTTAATAACAGTTTGATGTGTTCTGTGAATTCGTATTTAGACCCTATGGGTCTCCATAGTATGATTGGGTCTCTGGTTCAATGTTCCTTTCCCTGTTTCTCATGAATCTCCTATTTTTCATTGAATAAGACTTCTGGAACATATAAATCTCTGTCTAGCACTAGTTCAACTTCCTCCCACTTCTCTCCATAGTCAGAGGAGTATACCAATGTTCCTAAAGTGGGTAGCCCAGTAATATTTATCCAGGACTGGGAGAGCCAGACCTCCCTTGACTTTTGGGAGTGAGAGGGCTTTATAGCTGAAATGGGGATGAGTATTATTCCATAAAAATTTAGCTATGATACTATTCCACTCTCAGAAGGCTGCTTGTGTAACAGAAATAGGTAGAGTTTGGAAAAGATATAACAGGTGAGTGAGGACATTCATCTGGATTGGACAGGGTCCGAGTTATCTGCAAGATCTTCTTCATCCCTATTGCCCTTCCTGACTGCTTCGCTCCACTGATGAGGGATTGCTAGAGATTCCCAGGGTTTGTTTAAAGTCATCTGGGGCCCGTGCATTTGAATTTGTGGCCCTGTCCCTGTGGAATTCTCTACATTGCCACATTAAACAGTGCCTGACAGTGGAGAGCTTTAAATCTGTGTTAAAAACTCATTTATTTATTTTGGCGTTCCCTGACTTTATTTGATCTGCTGCAGCTGTTTTTATAAGGGTAGTTGTTTTTATGGATTTTGTGGTTACGTACTAGTGCTATGGTTCTGGAATAGTGCTATTTTATAAATAAACGTTGACTGATTGATTGATTGTCTGCACTCAGTGTATTAGTTGAACTGGGAGGGCATCCCACCATTAGAGACTTAGTTTGAGCTGGGCTGTAAGGGGCACATAGTTTTCTGTATAGAGGCTTCCCAGCTGCTGAATTAATTTTTACATTCAGATATTTCGGTGTTCACTTGTCCCATCACAGAGGGTATCTTGCTTTGAGTTCTGGTGTCAGGGGAAACTTGAGTGCCATGACATCAGTGTTTTGGGCATTAATTTTATAGCCTGAGAACTGCTGCTGCCAACAAGGACTCTGGTTCTGTAAAGATGAGGAAATGTCATCTGTATAAAGATGGATCTTGTGCTCTTGGCCTTCTTTAGACACACCTGCAATAAAGCTGTTCTCCTAAAATGCCTGCTCACGGGGCTCAATGCAAATGGCAAGGAGGAGTGGCGAGAGGATGTAGCCCTACATGGTCCCCCTCCCTAGTGCAAACCATGGTCCCACATTACCCTGACATTTGCTGAAGGAACAGTGTATATGCCATTTGATTCCTGTTCAGCCCATTTTCCTTCTCCCTATATAATTACAGGAACTGTGTGTGTGTTGGAGAAAAACTTGTCAGTGATTTAGTGATTATAAATTATGTTAATGAAGGATGTAGTCTGGTAACATTGGAGTCCTTTAATTAACTTTTTAGGATATATAAAGAACAAGTCCTCTCTATCTTTGACTATGGTGACATAGTCTATAATGCTACCCCAGTCACCACCCTAGACAGACTGGACAATCTCTTCAACTCTTTCTGTCGCTATGCTTTTTATTGTCCCCCACACACTCATCACTGCTCTATATATCAGTCTCTTCCCTTCCTTCTCTGGAGGACAGATGCTGTGCCCACTATGCAAATTTTGTGAACAAACTCTGATTCAGCACTCTCCCCTCATACCTCTCTGCCTTTTTCTCCCATTCCCCCCAACCTACTCCATCAGAAGCTCAGATGATCGCAACCTAGTAATCCCTACATTCTCAACGACCATCAGCCAAGCAGCGTTCAGCCACCATTTCCCTAAAATCTGGAACTTCCTCACTCACGTCATTTGGCATGACCCCTCCCCATGGACTCTCTCAAAGCACCTCAAAGGCCTCATTTCTCCCTCCTGTAAATGTCACTAAATTCCTTACCCCTCCCAGACCCCACCTGCCCTTGTCTCTCCAATTCCTCTCCCGACCCCTTCGCCCAAATGCTAATCTACTGTTTGCAGGCACTTGTGAGCCATCTGCTCAATATTGTACAGCCTCTATAACAGCTTCTTTACTCCAGTACTCATGACATGTACTGTACCCTGCACTGTACCTACTATCAATGTAGCTGCACTGGAGCACTATGTCTGCAATCTCTGTATTGGAATGCAAACTGTTTTACCTGTACTCTAGCTCTCAAGACTCGAGTTGAAACTATTTTCTATTGCTATTTGAATGTTATCTCTGTGTTGTAAAACTATGCCAGCATGTAATTGTAATTGCCATGTATCTGTCAAGCCACTTTGTACCATGTCCCTCCTTTCCCCCAGGATGCACCTGGAAATGAGCTCCCAGCTCATTGTGCCTTTCCTGGTGAAACTTTTCAGTAAACAAATAAAAACATAGCTAGAAAAGTAGAAGCATTTAAACTATGATATTTTTCACATTTATGGTTACCATTAGTGTTTTCTTGCTGTTTGTGACAACGCAGTCTGTTGTCAGGGTATAAGCACTACAGTGTCATAAACAATGGCACTGTGAAGTTGGGGACAGTCAAATACCGTTTATATAGAAATCTTTGGCTACCAAGACGTGGTATAAACCCTGGAAAGTGAAACTGAACATCAAAAAATGTATTTTCCAGTGAACTGTAACAGCAGAAAGATTCTGTTTTTGAAAGCACATGCTGAAATGCAGAGTTGCTCTTTAACACTAATTAACTCTTTGAGTGCTGGATGTGTCTGGAATGTATTTTGATTCTGGATGTATATATACAGCTGCTGCAATCAACACTAATTAAACAGAGCTGAGATAATCCAGTTGGGAGTAAGAACAAACACACATGTGAACATACATACAAACATGCGAATCTGCCAGCAGAAACAGGCCTTACGGTCTATCACATTAGTCAGCTCAAATGCGCAGCTAGCACCCTTATATATTGCAGCTGCCCCCTCCTCCTCTCCCCCCCTCATCTTTACCCACCTCGCACCCTGTCCCATACCCTTTTAAAACTGCCCACCGTGCTACAGGATACCACCTCCTCGAGTAGAGTTTTCCATTTCTCGACCACCCTCTTTGTGAAAAAATGCCTCTTCATCTCTCTCCGATATCTTCCACCCTCCAATCTGAGACCATGCCCTCTGGTGTCCCTTTCTCTCCTCAGCTTAAATATCCCTTCTGTCCCTGCTTTGTTAATCCCCTTCAAATATTTGAAGGTCTCAATCATACCCCCCCAATCCCTCATCTCCTCCAGGGTGTACATATTCAACTCAGTCAGCCTGTCCTCATAGGTTTTGCCCTCCAGCCCCTGGATCATCTTAGTTGCCCTACGCTGCACCCCCCCTCCAGCAATCTGATATCCTTCTTCAGAAAGGGATCCCAGAACTGCACGCAGTACTCCAAATGTGGCCTGACTAGTGACCTGTACAGCAGTAGGATCACATCCCTATTTCTGGATAAGATTCCTCTTGCAATACACCCCAGCATCTTGTTGGCCTTAGCTGCCACCTTACTGCACTGAGATGAGTTGTTCATGTTACCTGTTATGATCACCCCTAGGTCTTTCTCCTCCTCTGTGACCTCTATCTGAACCCCTTCCAACTGGTAGCTCCTCCCTGGGTTCCTTGCTCTGAAGTGCATAACCTTAGACTTCTTTACTTTGAAGCTCAATTGCCACTTTTCTAACCACGCCTCCAGTTTGATCAGGTCCTCCTGTAGCCCCTGCCACCCCTCTAGGTTGTCCACCACCACCCCTGTCTTGGTATCATCTGCGAACAGACTGATCTTGCTCCTAATGCCATGTGAGATATCCAATATGAATAACCCAAACAACACCAGGCCCAGGACATATTAATATATTCACACATTTCTAGTTTTGCTTTATTTCATTCCTCAGGCTAGATAGATGATTTTGAAGTTTGTTTTAAAAACTATTTGCTCCTTTCTAAGGCCCACCATCACGGGGTCAGTAAATGATGATGGTGGAGGTGGGGAGGGGGGGTTCTGTGCTGTTGGTCATCAGAACTATGAACTAGCAACACCCTGACATATCTACATTATTACTATATTGCATACATGTGATATCTCCCTCTTTCCGCTGGAGACTCCTGTTTTTTTGACTGAACTCACTTCCTCCCGCCCTCCCTCCCGGGAGACAAAATCTCCTGCGTAAGTAAAATTCTGTCCAAAATATCCATTCATGTTTTTTTTGGCAGATAAAGACACATAAAAAGTAAGTTAGTGATGAATAATGTAAGTGATAACTTTGTACAGTTAGTTGCTGATTCTTTTTAGTGCGTATTCTTGACAAAATGAAATATATTAAATGCTTTTTTTCTTATTTTTTGATGCCATTTAAGGACAAACTCTGACATTATGGCATCTCCCTACTAGCAGGCCAATCTCCCTACTAATTGACCCAAATCTCCCTCTTAAGCAAGTTGGACATTTCACACGTATGATATTGTGTGCAGCCAATGAGGGACTTTTAAAAACTGCTGGGGGCTGCCGCCTTTATTGTAGATCTCCTAAAAACGAAAAAAATGTGCAATTAAAAACTGTCTTAAAATATTAGAATGAATTTAAAATACCGCAGTGAAAAATCTAAGAATAACAAGACTTCATTACTACTAAAAAAGATAGGTTGGCATTTAACTAGCTAGTACTGGTGCTTCACGTGACTGGCTATTGAGTACAACAGTCCCAATATTATAATGAACTCTCTAGGTTCTTTCAAACTCTTGTGTATATGTCTAATAGTACTAGGATGTTTTTTTACTGACCACTGATGATGTCAGCCGGTGGCTAAAAGGGCTGTTGAACAGTAGCTGTTTTGTCAGTATTCTTGCCTTACAGAATAGCCACAGTAGTTCCAAACAATAAAAGACTATTTTCACCGCTGCTGTCTGAAAACTCAGAATGCTCCCTGCTTTTTAAATCATTTGCCCCAAAGCTACTGTTTTAACAAGCCTCTGTTGTCATACGAACACTTTAGAAACATAACCTTTTTTTTTTAAATTACCCTATGGGGCTCTTTGAAGAAAAAAACATCTTTTTTAAAACCTTGGACACCAAATCAGTCCTGTCTTTCTTAGCACTGCATAGCTGGAAAAACAGATACTGTTTTGAATATAGGATATAAAATAGCTTAAAAATTGAAGCTTTCTTTTGTTAGGATTGCTAGACAAAAAAGGAAAAGTTCATTGACTGACCAAATGAAAGAAGGAAAGCAACCTTGGAAATACCATTTGCCACTCATTGTATATGTACACCACACCACAACTAAAGCCAATTTACTTCTTTATCTGCACATACTGTAGTCCTTTACGGGTCAGTGACCATTTCAAGAATGATGTTTTTGAGAGCCATTTTCTGCTGTCAGCTGCTGAAAACACTGTCAGTTTTCAGATGGAATAGATAAAAGCCGTCAGGAAATCAAACAATGTCAGTGTGCACTAACAACTTTCCTTATGTCTCTGTCTTTCAACATCAGTTTCCACAACATACCTGCATAGCAATAGCCTTATTTATTGAGAAAAAAATTCTGCCTAGTAGTACTTGAATACCATTTAGCAGTGCTTGGTGTGTGGTACTTCTAAGTATATAAAGTTGCAATCATTTTTGAGATGTAGTTGTCAAAGGAAGGATTGCAATTTTGGAAGAAGCTGGGTGGAGCAGTTGAAAACACACTAGGCAGCCAATACTGGTTAAGCATCAAAGCATAACTGTGATTGGGTTATCATGCATTAATCCAACACCAGACGAGCCATGGGGTAAGGGGCACAGCGATTATGTTAACAAAATTGCATCTCTGACATAATTAAGCATCTTTACGGGTGACTCACTAAAAGTAGTACAATGGAAGGTTTCCTCCCATATTGTACAAGGACTCCCCAGAGGCCCTTGTTATGTCCTGGGGCTATTTATTTTTCCATAGTATAGGTAAGCAATAATATAAGGCAGGGTGCATTAACACATTTGTTGTGCATGCCCCTAGGGATTTGTCTGAGGCGTGAGGTCAGGAACCAAGTGTCCTTTCACTTCTGGGAAGTGCATCACAAATGCTGCAGCACCCACAAGGAGTGTATTATTGTGCTTATGAAATGGATATGCAGTGAAAAATATGTTTTGGGCCATACAAAGGAAATCATACACCTCACTGCGCAGCAACAGTATTTTAATGCAATATCAGGTGACATCTGGAGTCTCCCATAAAATCCTTGTAAACCCATGACTTTACCATGAAAATGTACCAAAACTGAATTGTTTTACTTTTGCTTGCTGTTCTTGAGGTTGAAAACTGCGTTATGCTGCCTCTGACATAGATATTGCCCTCTCCCTCTTCCATTTGAAAATGAGCTTGCTCAATGGTGTTATGCCTGGTTAAATAAAGTTTGATTGATTGATTTGATCTTTACTTCTGTTTGAAACAAATATGCCCCTATCCAGGGTTACATCTTCCCACCACCCTTGGGTCACCTCTGACCTCTTCAATTTGTGCATGACCAGCAATCAAGCCTGGGCCCAGTTCAAATTCTCCTGCTCACTGTCTGATCTACACTACTACAGAGTGCTTACAAATTCACACACAAAGGCCATTTGTACTGCTAAACCCCTGAATTTGAAGGCCAACCTTCAGAATAGTCTCAACTGCCCCGCCAAGTTTTGGAAGGTGATCCACTCTCTATCTGATCCCCTGACCCAATCTGCTCCTGCAGTCCTCATGGTGAATGGCACACCAGTATCTAATCTTTCCCCTGTTGCTGCTCATCTCAATGAGTTTTGCATCACTTATGCTCGTCCTTCTTCACCCTCTCCTAGCTCATCTTTGCCCCCTTTTGTCTCCACTCTCCACTCTCCACTCCATCTACCTCCTTTATGGGGTTTTATTTCCTGCCTGTATCTGCCCAGGAAACCCTGCTTGCTCTCTTAACTCAACCAATCCAAATCTAGCCCTGATGGCAGGACCCTAAACTCCTCCATATCTCTCAGCTCCTGCCATCACCTCCCCTCTCATTCATCTTCTTAACTGCTACTTCACCTTATATACTGTCCCTCAGGCTTGGAAGCTGCCCAACATTCTCCCCTCCACAAAGACGGTGATCCCTCCTCCCCTTGAAACTACCATCCTATCTCCCTCCTTCCCTGTCTTGCAAAGTTAAAAGAGAAATTGGTCAACTCCCAGCTGTCTGACTTCCTATGCTCCTCCAACTTCTTTTTCCCATTCCAATCTGGATTTCACAAGCATCATTCTACCGTCTCCTCTCTCTTACATGTCACTGACTTCATCCTCTCTGAGATGGATCAGGGGCACATCACAGTGACCATTTTCATTGATCTGGCCAACGCCTTTGATTAGGTGGCCCATCCACTTCTCCTGGATAAGTTGAGCTCTGCTGGTCTCTCAGCCTCTGCTGTTGGTTCCATTCCTACCTTTTGGGCCATCAGCAGTTGGTACAGGTAGGTGATGTTTTGTCCCCTCCACTCCCAATCCAGGCTGGGGTCCCACTGGGTTCCTCCTGGGTCCCATCCTTTTCTTCATTTTTCTCAGGGGCCTCCCCTCTGCCTGTGTCAATTTGCATATTTACACACATGCAAACTACACTGCTCTCTACACCTCAGGCCCATTATCTGAGTCTGTTGAAGTCTTGCTCCAGCATGATTCCCAGCATCTTGCATTGGTTTCTTGCCACCCAATTCTAGGTCAATACCAAGAACACAGTGCCCATGACCTTTGGAACCAGCCTGAAACTGGTCAGGCTTGCCTCCCTCCCTTTCTTCACTACCCTGGATGGTTCTCCCCTTGAAGTGGTTAATTCCTTTAAGTATCTTAGGGTGTGGCTTGACAGCAGACTTGACTTCTCTGCTTACATTGATGCCACTCAAACCAAAACCCTACCCCAAGCTTGGCACCCTGTACCGTAATAAAGATTGCCTTTCCCCACTTGTCCACCTGGAACTGGTTACCAAAATGGTGCTACCAGTCTTTGACTATGTGAATGTGGTATGCAGCACCACCCCATCCTCTTCCCTTGCCAGACTGAACACCCTCTGTAATGTCTTCTGTCATTTTATCACAGTCACCCCCTGTAGCCATCACTGCACACTCTACTCCTCCCTATCCACCCCTTCCCTCCTATTGCCTGCATCAGTGTGCTTCTTTCATCACTAAATATAGGCTTGAGGCACTGCCCTTGTACCTATCCACTGTCTGCTCTCCCGTTGCATCTGCCTCATACTTCCTTTGTTCCAGGGATCCCTGTAGTTTCTCCCTGTCCCACCATCGCTCCTCTGCTGGGCAGTCAGCCTTCTCCTATCATTCCCCTCCCTCTGGAACCTCTTCCCTTCTGCCATCTGTCTCACCCTCCCAAACTTCCCTTAAGCACTGTCTTTAACTCCTGCTCCCCACACCTGTCCTGACCTGCATTTTGCCTACTCTCCCCATCTCCATTCATGCCTCCTCCCATGGGTTGGTGCTATGACTTCCATTTATCTGCACCATAATGTTTTGCCAGGTTTTTACACTTTTGTTTCAGGATATAGAGTGTATCATGCTCCAGTTACCTGTATCTTGACATTTTGCACTTTTGCCATGTTGCAGCACTTATGTTTACACCTTATTTGTATATAATCATCTATTTTATTGTGTTTAATTAGTGTTTCCCCTCTCCTCCCTCCCTCTGGTCACACCTGGAAACAATCCTTGACTCAGTGTGCATTTCCCGGTTACCAATTTTAATTAAATAATTAATTAATCACATAAATAAATAAATAAATAAATAAATAAATAAATAAATAAAATAAAATAAATAACACTGTTTACAAAATGGACTCCTAGAGGTAGTTGATTAAGAAACCTGTGCTATTTTAGAAATAATATGATAGTGGTTTTACTATATGAGGCAGTAATCAAATTGTTGAATGAACAAAATAAGAGGCCAAATGCCAAGTACTTCATTTGCAAGACACAATCAGATTTTTGCCAAGGATAGCAAATCCATTATCATACTACAGTAATCCTTCTTTATAGTGAATACCTCCAGGTCTATACAGGAGGTTCGTTATAATGAGGGTTTGCTTTAACGAGAGCTGCAATGAACAGTTAACTTGGTGGTAAGGGAGGTAAGAGGGGCACTGAGACTGTGGGCAACATAAGACTGGGGAATGGGAAGTCTGGCATGTATTGCTACCAGAAAGCTAAAAAAACAAATATTTCGCATACTGCCCAGAACTATAATGCAGCTTTGCTTTGTACCGAGTGAATTTTGTCAGTTGGAAAAACAGGAACATATGGTATACTCCAGTAAATGCAGACTTTTGGGGATCCAATAATGTAAATAATGTACTGTAAGTCATAGGTTTTAAAGGCAAATTTCTGAAGCAGGGAGGCAGCGATGAATGGAGCTGAAGTTAGACTGCAACCCAAGTAGGGCTGCAGCCCAGCCCCCCTCCCACCTGCCCCTTCCATTTTGCTACCACTGAGTCTTTTTGCAGCACTCAAGAATGTCACATAGCTCTGTACCCATTTCAGGCCCCAGTGACTGAACAGGCTGTCTCTGCAATGCTTTGCCTTTAGACCGCAACCCAGCCACCACTGGTCTTGGAGCACCCCCCACCCCGTCCCTCTGATCAGCTGTAGCATCCACTCAAAATACAGTACCAGTGTCTCCCGACTCTTTTTGAGGCAATCAAGAATGCCTTGCAAGTGGCAGCTGGGGACAGCTGTGATGGTCTCCATTGTATTTTCAGTAATGCAATGACAGATTAGGCTGAAAACAATGGAAGCCATCACAGTTGTTCATCATAAACCATTAACTACAGGCGCAAAAAGACAGCTTGTCCAAACTACGTTCCTCTCATTAATTGACTACACTGACTTCATTTGTGGCCAATGCCCTGCCTCACATCTCACAAAACTGGACGTATTGTATCATAGAGCACTGAGATTTATAACTGGCCTCCCGTTCTCCACACATCACTGCTCTTTATATGCAGCCATAGGGTGGCCTTCCCTTCAATATAGGTGGTGTAGAAATGCAGCTCTATGGACGCTCCGAGCCCTTACCAACAAACTCCCACAATACGTTGTTGACTGTCTCTCCCTTAATCCGATTGGGAACTATGCCTTGAGAAGTCTCTCGCAGGTTTCTCTGAAAGTCCCAAGGGTCAACACTCGCTTTGGAAGGGCCGCCATAAGCTATGTCTTGCCCACGCTCTGGAATAGGATACAAAAAGCATTGAGACTTAGCTCCCCTGTCAGTCTTGCTTTGTTTAACACCCTCTATGACAAAACGTTTGCTGAAATCTGTAATTGCTTCTATCACTCCTAGCAGCCTGACTATTGCTTTTCTCCTCATCCATTCTAGTCCTGCTGCTCATCTATGTCCTCCTCTGCCACTATTACCCCCCTCCCTTGCCCCACTCGCACTACGCACCCTCTGCACCCCTCTTATACACCACCCTCCTCCTGTCACATAATCCTAAACCCTAGCCACTGTCATGTGCACGTCCATAGCTTAGGGACTTCCATACAGGCCATTAACATGTTTCTGATAGACAGGAATGTAAATGATTTTCTTTCTTTTTTTTTTTTCCTATGGTTTGTATATGACAATCATACACATCCTGCTCCTGTGGGTATTGTATATATCACGTTACTGTTGTGTTATGTATATCTTACTTGTACATGTGCCTTTGGAATGTATATATACTGCTCCTATCATTATTGTAAACATCTTGTTCCTTTTGTATTATGTACATGTATCTGTACCTGTACATTTGTCCCTGCCAACAGCAGGTCCACCTTGTAAATGAGCTTGCTTAATGGTGATCGCCTGGATAAATAAAGATTGGTTGATTGATTGATTGATTGGTTGATTGATTAACATAATTCATTATAACAATATTCGTTATAATGATGGAGGACTGTATTGCTGTTATGCTGCATATGTTAATAAAGACTTTTTGGTATTTTTTTCTGCACCCCTTCTCTCAATTAGACTGTGAGGTTAAATGATGATGTCCTAACAGTCATTTTATAATGTTTGCTTGCAAACATGTGCAAGAAACAGTATGTGGCAGCTAAGGTGAGAAGCAGGTTGTGGAGGTGCGGCACTGTGGCGGCCAATGCTGGCACTGCATTGTTGGGCTTGGCAGTGCTCGGCCAATACAGGGCCAGTGTCCTGATGACTCTGGTTCTGCAGAGTGCCACCAAGTTGTAGCGATTTTGCTACTGAAATCAGGGGCTAACTTGTCATTGCAGTGTCAGCCATTCCGCTGCAATGAGGGAGTGACCTTTTTTTGCAGGGTGGTACCTTGCCTGGTGTAACATTGCCAGGAATGTGGCGGTTGTATACCGCCACCTCAGAGGCACATAGAAAGCTGATGGGGTGCCCAATCCCCCTGTTGGCATGCCCTCGACCCAGTTCATTTGCCGATGGGGGAGCCCACTCCCTGTTGGCATAATGCCCACCCACCACTTCAGTTGTGTGCCGAGGGGGTGCCCAATTCCCCTCAGTATCATGCACCCCCCACATGTTTCTGTGTGACAGGGGGCCCAATTCCCATTGGCTTCGGTCTCCCCATCCCAGTTCCAGTTGCCAATGGGGCAACGGAGGAGTCCACTCCCCATCAGCATAATGGCCCCCCCAATGCTTGCATGCCTGTGCTGAGGGGGTGCCCATTCCCCCTCAGCATCATTCTCACCCCCACCCATTTCTGTGCCAATGGGTGGGCTCAATCCCTGTAGGCTTTGATCCCCCTTCCCACAAATCCAGGTGGTACACTGGGAGCCCACCCCAGTGTACCAAACACACCTGTGAAAAAGAAAACTGACCCACGTTGTTCATTTGTTTGTTTTTTTTTACCTGTAAAATGAGAAAATGGTCCCTCGAAGTGTTCCGATGCCCCACCCCCAATCCGTGCCCACCCTCTGTGTACTCTACCTCTCCACACCCCCCTCACCCCATACTTACCTCTGGAGCCTGGTGCGATGATCTTCGGTGGACCGGTGACACGTCTGCAGTCTTCAAAGCCGACTGCGAACTGAAGAAATGCCAGTAAGCTGTATAATGGCATAAATAGGGTTTTTTCAACTTTGGTACATATCTTGGTCAGTTTTGGGAATTTTGGAATCAAATTTTCAACATGGGGTTATTGGGACCCCTCCTCATGAATGCAGTCACTGTCATGGTGTTATTCGGTCCAGAAAGGTGATTTCGTGGTCACTGTGCGGAATCACCTTTTGGGATGGATTAATGAAACAACAGTGCCACTGTTCGTGAGGTGGCTCTCAATAAACTTACGTTGCAAATTTGGTGAAATAAATCCAAAAAATGACAGTTTTACGAGCGTGCGCTGCGCAGTTTCCATGCATGCTCATAACTTTGCGACTTTTTAATATTTTCACTCCAGATTTTCAATACTGGCATTTTTCCACACCTCCTTATGAACAGTACAGCTGTCATTTTACACATCCTCCTCAAAATATTTTTTCACACTTCCTGCACAGAATAGCAAGGTCGCTGTGGGAAATCAGTGTTTGGGACAGATTAAGAAAATGACAGTAACACTGTTCATGAGCAGAGGTCCTAAAATGCCTAAGTTGAAAATTGGGTGATGAAAGTCCATAAAATGACTGCGTTACAAGCTTGTGTTGCGCAGTTTCCACGCACCCTTGTAACATCACAAATTTGTAATATTTTCATTCCAGATTTTCAACACTGGCATTTTTGCACACCTCCTTATGAAGAGTACAGCTGTCATTTTTTACATCCTGGCCAAAATATGTTTGCACACATCTGGTGAAGAATAGCGCGGTCGCTGTGGGAAATCAGTGTTTGGGACAGACTAAGAACGAACGAGTGAGAGAAGTGGAGTGAGCGAGCTCAACGGAGCTCTGTCAGGACTGCTGCAGATTTCTTTGTGGGCAGAAAAAGGCATCAACACAGGCAGGAGCCCAGTACAAAAGGGCAGCCTGCAGCGCCGGGAGAAACAGAATGAGCGAGTGAGAGAGGGGGAGTGAGCAAGCTCAACGGAGCTCTGTCAGGACTGCTGCAGATTTCTTTGTGGGCAGAAAAAGGCACCAATGCAGGCAGGAGCCCAGTACAAAGGAAGCCTGCAGTGCCGGGAGAAACAGAATGAGTGAGTGAGAGAGGGGTGTGCAAGCTCAATGGAGCTCCATCGGACTTTAGAGTTCCCACCCACCCACCCATGTTCCTGTGTGGTCCTATATTACAGCAGGGTCTCTGGGGTGGAGACAAAGCAATGAATGGATACTTTTAGGATTGTTGTAATAATACAGATTTAGTTCTGTTTATTTCTCTAACTGAGCTAAGTACTGAGGTATACTGTTAGGATTGCTGTAATAATACATACTTATTTGTTCTGTTTATTTCTTTAACTGAGCTGAGTAATACTTGGAGTGCAATAGGATTTCTAACTGGGCTAAGTGAAACTATATGAGGGCTGAGAACAAAAAGTATGGTAGCTGAGGGGTGAAAAACGCGCAAGGATGCTGTAGGATTGCTACAGTAATACAGTATCTAATGGATGAGATTTGAGACTGAATTAACCCGGTCAGAAAGGGGGCAGTAGGGGGACTAGTGTGGGGGGAACAAGAATTTGAGTAAATAGGGGCCTAACAGTTGTAGTAGGGTACACAAACTGGGAGTAAGAGTCCGTAACATAGGATGGGGACCAAAATGGGACAGGTGCCACATGTCAATAGGGCAGGAATCTTTGGAAGGGTGGTGGGGTGTACATGGTGTGGGTCCACCATGATCCTGGACTGGACTTGGAGGATGGGGGGGGTGTATGGTCTGTATACAACTGGCTAGTTTGAGGGAGGAACTGTGCAGGCTAGGGAGGCATCTAAGTGGCAGGGCAGATGAGTATGGTAGGCATCCTGGCTGGGGGGATGAGGGATGGCAAGGAGGACGGGGAAGAACAACTAGGGACTGAATCTGACCCCAGTATCAGAGGCACTAGCAGAAAAGAGAGGAGAAGGGAGGGGCGGCCTAAGGCAGGGAGCCTCCAGAGGGAGGAAGTGACCACAAGGATACCAGGGAGAGAGCAGATGGCTATGGATAGGGCGGGACCAGGGTGGGACCAGGGGCACAGAGGGAACAAGTAGGAGGGGGGAACTGATAGGGGAAGAGATGTAGGAGGGCATTGACTAGAATAAATTTGAGCCCTGCTATGGGAGCAAGAGGGGAGCAGGAACATACTAAGAGGGGAGGACAAGGACATGAGAGGGATGGCAACAGGTAGGAAGAGATGGCGAGGACAAAAGGGTAGAAGGGGACTAGTAAGGAAGGAAGGAAGGAGGGGTGACTGGAGGAGAGAAGGCTATGGGAAGGGGGAATGATGGGGGGGCATCACTATCAAGGTTGAAGAGAATAGTGGCTCTAAATTGACAACAACGTGGATAGGAGAGGGGTTGGAAATTAGTAGGGGAGAGGGGAGGTCGACATGTGAAGCCCAGTAGGAAGTAGTCAGGCTGGGAAGGGGTTCAAGGAGGAATAGGAGGAATAAGGCAGAGAAAAGTGGTGAGGCGGATGTAGGGGTGCAGATACAGAAGTCACAGACGGTGCAGCCAGTGGGGATAAGAGGCAGGGAAGAATGAATACTGGGGTGGTGGAAGCGGCATTAGAAAGGGAAAGGGGGTAAGGGACAGGGGGTATAATCCTGGGATTCTATACTAAAAGGGTGAGATGGGGTGGAAGGGGAAGGCACAGCCGTATTTAGGTTGAAGCTATCCCTGGGTTAACTGCAGAAGGGTCAGGGCAGGCACTGCTCAAGTGTGCAGCGAGGGGGAGGAAGAAACCTCATTTAGTGTTGTATGTGGGTAGAAACAACTTGGCTGGGGAGACTGTGGAAGTAGTGAGGGGGAGTTTTGAGGAGTTGGGCAGCCAGTGTGAGGGGGTAGGAGTCAGTGGCATTCTCAGAGATACTCCAGAAACCATGTGCATGCCCGGAGAGGAAGGGTAGGATCGAGGAGTTCAACGAGTGGCTGAGGGATTGGTGGCACACCAAAAATTGTGGGTTAGTGAGTAACTGGGGTAGGGTCTGGGAGAATAGTGACTTGTACGTGGGGGACAGGCTACACTTGAGCAGGGAGGAGGGAGTATTAAAATGGGATTAGAGGTTATATCTCTACTAAGGTAGATTTAAACTAGTGGGGGGAAAAAGACTGAGTTTGGTAGAAAGGTCCAGACAACAGAGCCTAATGAGCTCACCTCCCTAGATATAGGTAAAGGCAGAGGCGTAGTAATCCCAGGAGGGGGTGGGCAGAATGGTCTGAGTGTAATACGGAAGGCACCACCACCGGGTAAGGATAAGGAGGAGAAAGGGCGCAGACTACCTGGAGGAGGGCTACAGACCAAGGAGAAGAGTGAGGAGAAGAAGAGGTATGGAAGGAAGGTGGTTTCTCTCATGCAAGAAGCCTGGGGAACAAAATTGCAGAGCTTCAGGTGCTCCTTTTAGAGGGGAAGGTGGACATTGCTGCAGTGACAGAGACTTGGGCCACAGAGTACCATGATTGCGACTTGGCAATCCCAGGATACAGGATATACAGGAGGGACTGGGGGGTTGGAAGGGGGGGTTGCACTCTATGTGAGGGAAGGGATCATATGCATAAGGGATGAGGGAGAAGAGGAGAGGACAGAGGCACATTGGGTGCAGCTCCTGGATTCCGAGGGCAGAAAGCTAAGGCTGGGAGTGATATGCAGACCACCAGCCCAATAAGAGGAACTGGATGGGGAGTTCACAGAGCAGATAAGAAGGGTGTGTAGAAGGGGAAGTGTGGTGACAGTGGGAGATTTTAACCTACCAGGGGTTGACTGGAGCACCCCGGCCACTAGCAGAATCAGGGAGCAGGTGCTCCTTGATGCATTCCAGGACAGCCTTCTGACACAATTGGCAAGTGTGTCTACAAGGCTTGGTAGCACTCTGGACCTAGTACTGGCAAGTGGGGAAGCAGTGAGGGAGGTAAGGGTGGAGGACCCACTAGCTGGTAGTGACCACCAAACAGTGTGGCTCATTCTCATGCTGGTCAGGGAGACAGGAGGCACAGGCACTAAGGTAGTGGACTTTAGTAGGGTGGACTTTGGGAGGATGGGAGCAATACTGCAAGAGAGACTCCAGGATATAAGGCCGGGGATGGATGCAGAGCAAAAGTGGGGAGTCATAAACACTTGGCTAACAGAGGTCACAGTAGCCTGCACCAGGGCCAGGAGTAAGAAGAGCAAAGCCAAGAAACCATGCTGGCTAAACAAGGAAGTGCTGCAAGGGGTGAGGGCAAAGAGGGCTGCATACCGGCAGTACAGGAGAACAGGGAAGGGTGAAGATAAGGAGACTTATGGGAGTTGGTCAAGGGTGGTGACCAGGAGGGTGAAAAAAGCTAAGGCCTCCATGGAATTAAGGTTAGCACAGGGCATAGAGGGAGGGAGGGGAAAAGGACTTTTTTAGCTATGTCAGGAAAAAGAGGAAGTGCAAGTGTAACCCCTAGGTGGCACTATCCCAAGGACTACTACCCCTGCCTGCTTGGCTAGTAGCAGGTTAAGGGGCCTGAGTTCTGAAACGGGTGCCTCCACCCAGAGGTCAGGCTTGGTAGTGGTCAAGCTAACCTGGGCATAGCCCTCCGGGACACTGTAACCCCTTTCTTTCCCCTCTAGTGGCCAGGTGGTTGATCTGGAATGCCAGGAAAAGCAGGGCCCACACAAGTCGCAGAGGCATTTTTCCTGTTCAAGTGTGGAGCAGGGGGCTGATACCCAGGCAGGTCTCTCGTTGATGGCTTATCTGTGCAGTGGGTAGTCTGGCTGGGCCAGTCTGGCAAAGCCCAGACCGCATGGAGACAAGTTTGGAAGCAATCCGTTTTGGGTTGGATACAGCTTCCAGCAAGCAGAACACAGTTCACACAGTGGGGATCTAACTCACAACCCACTTGCAGCTCATAGCACATTTACATGTATGGGAATTCTACTGTACCAGGCAAAGCACTCCCCGGGCACAATCTCAAAGTCTCTGCACACACTGGGAGCTTAGGGGTAGCTTGAACTCCTGACAGGCCGATCGCAGTCAGCAAAAATATTTGGTCTTCTTCAGGTTGAGCCTGGCCCACTTCAGTAGCTTACTTTAGTCACACAAACTTGGATTTAGTCCAAAATAATTCTCTTCTCTCCCTCTCAGGAGCAGCACACCTGCATGCAGGCCAAAAACTTAGCCTTTTCAGAGTTCTCCCATGCAAATCCACTCAGGATGGCTGCTCAGAAACACTTCAGCTCCTTCTTGCTCAGCTTCCAGCTTAGTTCTAACTGAAAACTGCCAGCAGCCAGGGACTTCCACGAGATCCAAAAGATTTGGTTGGCTGATTTGGCTGTCAGTCAAAGCAAGAGCTCCCCCTTTAGTTGCAAAAAAGGCACAAAAAAACTCCAAACTAAAGTTTCTACAGATTTTGAATTCAGACAGCTCCTGTAGTCTGGCTACATTTTAGGTCCCACCAGTACTGTTTGGACCAATTTGCAGTCCAGGTCCAAGATAGTGGAGACAAACAAAACAGTCCTTGCTACAAAGAAAGCAGGTTAGACAAACTACATTATCATTATCACTCTAAATGATTTTCAGTAAATAGTTACATATTTCAACAGAGCTCCCTCTCAGATTACTTAAGCTACAATTAGGCAGCGCTTAAAGAGACAGTACACAGAGGCTATACAAGCTCTGGTAATCACATTTAAATTGCTAAAACACAGGACACCAGCCTGGCAGTGAGCATTTAAGCAAGCTCAAGGAAGACTTTTTGGGAACCCCCATTTGTAGGGGGGTTACACCAGGAACATATTGTGAGGATAAAACCGGGAGGGGATTGGGTGGAAAAGGGAGAGGAGCAAGTGGAAATTCTAAATGAGTATTTCTGCTCCATTTTCACTAAGGAGAGGGATGGTCAACTAGCAGCATGGGCTGGGGGGTGGGGAAAGGTGGGGAGGAGGTGACAGACAAAGTGATCACAGGCAGTAGGGTGCTAAAGGGGCTGAGTGCAGTAAGGGTAGACAAGGCACCAGGTCCCGATGGCATCCACCCCAGGGTGCTGAGGGAGATGGCAGAACTGTTGGCTGAGCTGTTGTCAGATCTGTTCAACACCTACCTGGAAATGGGGTGTGTGCCCCAGGACTGGAGGGTGGCCTATATGGTGCCCATACACAAGAGTAGGCCTAGGTAGGAGCCAGGAAATTATCAGCCAGTCAGTCTCACGTCCATAGTGGGTAAGCTTATGGAGGTGATACTGAACGGCAGGCTGGTGGCATTCCTAGAGAGTAATGGGTGGCAACATGGGTTCATCTCAGGGAGGTCTTGTCAAACCAACCTAATAGAGTATTATGACTGGGTGACAAGGGAGTGGGACAGGGCCATACGGTACATGTTCTGCACTTGGATTTCAGTAAGGCTTTTGATGCAGTGCCTCATGGGAGACTCGGAGGAAGCTGATGGCAGTGGGGTGTGGGAAAAAAGCTGACTAAATGGGTACAGAACTGATTACAGGGGAAGGTGCAGAGGGTGGTGGTGAAGGGGAGCTCTCAGCACCCAGAGCAGTGACAAGTGGAGTGCCGCAGAGGTCAGTTCTGGGCCCTATGCTATTTGTGCTCTTTATCTCCGATATAGCACACGGAGTGGGGAGCAGGGTTAGTCTGTTTGCTGATGGTACCAGATTGGGAGCAGACTTGGTGGGTCAAGCGGTCCTTATCTGCCGTCAAATTCTATGTTTCTATGTGGGGGTGGTGGTGGACAAAGAGGATGGATGGGAAAAACTGCAGGGGACCTAACCAAACTCGAGACATGTTCAGTGGAGTGCCAGCTAGGATTCAATGCAAAGAAGTGTAAGGTGATGCACTTCGGGGCTAAGAACCAGAAGAGGGATTATTGGTTGGGGGGGTGAGGTTGGGGATCACAGGGGAGGAGAAGGACCTAGGGGTGTTGGTAACTGAGAGCATGAACAACTTGGCCCACTGCAGGAGAGCAGCAGCGAATGTAAACAGGATGCTGGGGTGCATTGCAAGGGGGTTCTCATCCAGACACAGGGATGTGATCCTACCGCTCTACAGATCATTGCTCAGACCGCACCTGGAGTACTGTCTGCAATACTGGAGGCCATACCTGAGAGAGAGAGATTAAGTTACTGAAGGGGGTGCAAAGGAGGGCAACAAAAATGTTAAAGGGGATACAAGAAAAGGAATATGAAGTTAGGTTGAAGGAGCTGAACATGTACACACTGGAGGAGAGGAGGGATGGGGGGGATATGATTGAATCATTTAAATACCTGAGGGGGTAAATAAACCTAGCACTGAGGGAGTGTTTAAACTGAGGAGTGGAAAAGAGACAAGGGGGCACAGACTAAGTTTGAAAGGGGGACTTTCAAGAGGGAAATGAGGAGGCACTACTTCACTGAGAGGGTGGTGTCTAGTTGGAATGCGCTGCCAGAGGGGGTGGTAACATGTAGGACAGTCAATAGCTTTAAGAAGGCGTGGCATAAAGCTAGAGGAAGAGTTAAGGGGCAGGGGCTGGAACAAGCAGGGGAGGAACTGAGGGGGAGGACTCTGGGGCAGCTGCAATCTGGGGTACTAGCTGCACACTTGGGCAGACTTAGATAGATCAATTGGTCTGTTCTGCTGGCAGATTTGTATGTTCATATGTAAAATCACAGTGACTCTGTTCATGAGCAGAGGTCCTAAAATGCCTACGTTGAAAATTTAGTGAAAAACGTCCATGAAATGACTGTTTTACAACCATAGGTTGTGCAGTTTCCACGCATCTTCATAAGTTCAAAAATGTGTAGTATTTTCACTCCAGATTTTCAACATTGGCATTTTTTCAGACCTCCTTATGAACAGTACAGCTGTCATTTTTCACATCTTGCCTGAAATATGCATTTACACATCTGGCACAGAATACCTCGGTTGCTGTAGGAAATCAATGTTCGGGACAGATTAAGAAAATCACAGTGACAGTGTTCATGAACAGAGGTTACAAATTGCATATGTTGAACATTTGGTGAAATAATTCCACTAAATGACTGTGTTACATGCATGCGTTGGGAAGTTTCCACATATGCTCAGACGTTCGAGCATTTTTAATATTTTCACTACAGATTTTCAACATTGCCATCTCTTCACACCTCCCTTTGAATGGTACAACTGTCTTTCTTCACATTCTGCCCCATCTGTGTTTTTGTATATCTGGTGCACAATGGCACGGTCGCTGTGGGAACTTAAAGTTGGGGACACATTGACAAAATTACAGTGCCACTGTTCATGAGAAGAGGTCCCAAATGCTTTCATGAGGTGGGGATTACAAAAAGGCCATGCTGAAAATTTGTAGTGCAGATACCAACAAACGCCGGGGGCATTAAGGTTTCTAACCATTATGTCCCACCCTGTATAGACTGACAGGCATCAGGGGTGTGCCTTTGGATTGCTGACTGTAATGCTCATGCCATTCCACCCCCACTCCCCTCCCTGCAGCCAGTGACAGGCATCGAGGTGTGTCTTGGACTCTTTGGCTCCAGAGTTCACCCCATTCTCCTATATTGCACCCATTTCAACATATGTACTTATAGAGTAAGGTGACTGTAAAGCCAAACACCCCAAGGCACACCTCAACACTTGTCTGTGTCTGCAGAACAGGGTGCGGTGAAATGTCATTAACGTTATGGGCGACAACCCAAACACATACCCCAATGCCTGTCCATCTCTGCAGGGTGGAGGTGGGGTTGGTGTGAAGTTCACTACTTCATAGCCATTCCTTCCCTGCATCTGTCTAACTCTTGCATTTCCAATGCTAATACCAGCAAGCAGACATTCGGCATTGACAAATGCTTGTTGTCTGTAAAATGACAGTAGTGATGTTACTACTGCCATTTAATTGTCAATAAAATGACAGTTGTGAGTTTGCTGTAGGATAAACTGTAACTCTGCCTTTGGATTGGAGAATAAGACTCACGTGTAGTGTAATTATTAGTTGAAAGTTAACACACTCTATAAAATAACTTGCATTAGCCTTTGCTTATGTGTTTCAGTGTAGTTTAGGCAACTGGTGAAGTCTGCAATTTTTACCATGACTGACCCTAGACAATTTTTGTGTTGCTTACATGCATGTACAAGAAACACATTGCTTCAGTGGGGCCAGTTAATGAGATGCCTTTATGCTTGAAGAAACTCATGTCACGATCAGCTGTGTTCTGTAAACACATTAGTCTGCAACTGTCCTCTCCCATGGCTTCCCCCCCTACATTCTCTCTCTCACACACACACACACACACACACACACACACACACACACACACGTGCATAGAGGGGACAGCTGCATTCTTTACAGTGGGGTCAGCTCTGAACTGACAGAGCCAGCGATTTACAATTCTCATTTAATTTCTAAGTGGTCCAGCACTCTACTTACGTGTTTCTAACATGCAGGAAGTGTGGACAGTTGATCAGCTGGACCAATCAGTACAGATCATTATGGCTTCAGGAATGCTTTTTTTTTAATTCCCACCCAGTGACTTAACAGAAAAGTTATACTCAAAATATAGCTCTATATGCAGTCAACTGGTGGAAAACTTAACAGGAGTCTGGATTTCTTTTACTATTACCTCTGCAGTGGGAAACTGAAAATGATTCTCTACAAACTGGGAAAAGTCCTATGAGGCATTGATTAGTACAGGTACTGCCCTACTGGAATTGTGAAAAATGTAAATTTGTTGTAGTATGCAATGCTTTCAAGTAATTGTTTCTTAGAAACATAGGCAGAATAGTTAACTCTGGTAATACTACATCTGACACAATCACTTATTGGCTATATCTTGAGATTTCAGGTGTCAAAATAAATCACATAAGGGCTTATATCACCTTATTATTATTATATTAGGAAGGACCTCCTTGTAAATGAGTGTGTTCAATTGTGTTTTCCTGCAAATAAACTGGAAGCTTGAACTTGAAACATATTAAGAGTTCACGGTGATCCTGTATACAGTATGTAGTAAGTTGACTTCCCTACCTTACAGTATTGGTGCTGTGTAAGGAGTCATCAAAATATTTTAATAAAATCATTTAACAATCCTCATTTTATGGCCCTCAGCACCAGATAGGGGTTTTTTCAACTTTGGTGCAAATCTCAGGCATTTTTGGGAATTTTGCAATCAAATTTTCAACATGGGGTTATTGGGATCCCTCCTCATGAATTCAGCCACTGTCGTGGCATTATTCGGTCCCGAAAGGTAAATTCTTGGTCACTGCATGGAATCCCTTTTCGGGCCCAATTAATGAAATGACAGTGCCACTGTTCATGAGGTGGGCTCTCAAAAAGCCTATGTTGCAAAATTGGTGAAAAAATCAAAAAAAATAAGTTTTATGAGGTGCGTTACGCAGTTTATATGCACGCTCATAACTTCATGAATCTGTAATATTTTCACTCCATATTTTCAACATTGGCATTTTTCCACACCTCCTTATAAACAGTATAGCTGTAACTTTTTATGTCCTAGGCAAAATGTGTTTTCTCACTTCCGACGCAGAATAGTGTGGTCGCTGTGGGAAATCAGTATTCATGACAGATTAAGAAAATGACAGTGACACTGTTCATGAGCAGAAGTCCTAAAATGCCTGTGTTGAAAATTTGGTGACGAAAGTCCATTAAATGACTGTGCTGTGAGCATGCATTGCGCAATTTCTACCCACCCTCGTAACTTCACAAATTTGTAATATTTTCACTCCAGATTTTCAACACTGCCATTTTACCACACCTCCTTATTAACAGTACAGCTGTCATATTTCACATCTTGCCCAAAATGTGTTTTTGCACATGTAGCGCACAATGGCGTAGTCGGTGTGCGAAATCAATATTCAGGACAGATTAAGAAAATCACAGTGACACTGTTCATGAGTAGAGGTCTTAAACTGGCTATGTTGAACATTTGGTGACAAAAGTCCATAAAATGACTGTGTTACGAGCGTGCTTTGTGCAATTTCCATGCACCCTCGTAAGTTCACGAATTCGTAATACTTTCAGTCCAGATTTTCAACACTGACATTTTTCCACACCTCCATATGAACAGTACAGTTGTCATTTTTCACACCCTGGCCAAAATGTGTTCTCACACTTCCGGCGCAGAATAGCATGGTCACTGTGGGAAATCAGTGTTCGAGATAGATTAAGAAAATCACAGTGACACTGTTCATGAGCAGAGGTCCCAAAATGCCTATCTTGAAAATCTGCAGTAAAAAATCCCCAAACTAATTACATTATGGGTGTGCGTTGCGTAGTTTCTAAGCACGCTCGTGACTTCACCATTTTTTTTTATATTTTCACTCCAGATTTTCAACATTGCCATTTTTTACACCTCCTCATTAACAGTACAGCTGTTATTTTTCACATTCTGTTTGAAATGTGTTTTTACACCTGTGGCGCCAAATGGCGCAGTCACTGTGCAAAATCACCTTTTGGCTAACGAGCTGATGGTGTCACTGTTCATGCGGTGGGGTCACAAAAAGCCCATGTTGAAAACATGGAGTAAAAATACCAAGAAACGCCCAGGGCGTCAGGGTTTTCGACCATAACGCCTTATCCTGTAGGGACTGACAGGAGTCAGGGGTGTGACTTGGGATTGTCAACAGTAATGCTCATGCCATTCCACCCCCACACCCACCCTGCAGCCAGTGACAGGCATTGAGGTGCACCTTGGACCCTTTGGCCCCATAGTTCACCCCATTCTCTTATACTGCACCCATTTCAACATATTTCCTTATGGAATGAGGTGAGTGTAAAGCCCGAACACCCAAAGCACACTTCGACACTTGTAAGTGTCTGTCTTGTAGGGTGAGGTGAAATGTCATGACCGTAATAGGTGATGACCCAAAGGCACACCCCAATGCCTGTCCATCTCTGAAGGGTGGGGGTGGAGCTGGAGTCAGTTCAATACTTCACTGCCATTCCTATACTGCATCTAACTCCTGCACTTCCACTGCTAATGCCAGCAAGCAACATTCGACATTGACAAATGCTGGTTCATTTGTGTATTATAACAGAGTGGCTAGGTAGCAGGATATGTAATGCAAACCATTTGTTATTTTAAGTTTGTTCACTTCTCTTTCCACCCACCACCTCTGGAGGATATGCACAACTGACTTACCAGCCAGAGAGAGACAACAGGAACCGTGAGACTTGGATACCTTCAAAGTATGACTTGGACATATTTTTCAAGTGAAATTAAAATAAATTTAGTGGGCTGTTCTGCCAGCATGACAGACCCAACTGGCAAAAAATAAAATAGCAACAACACTTTTGCAATTAAATTCTTAAATTGGCTATAACTTAAACTCAATGCATTTTTACTTAAGCTCTGTATTCGTTCTTTACACAGGTCTGCACTTGCTAAACCTGGAGACTGTAGGCTATACCAGTACCCACTAGCCCTCCGGTATTGCCAGTACCATCATCACTAGACTACTCCTCACACCTCAGTTGCTGCACTTTCTCTTACAGTTGCTTAAGGATGTGCAGTGGCTACTAGGTTTATACTCACCTCAGTCAGCCCACTCACCTCTTTAGCGCAGATATTCATCCCCAATATGTAAGACTTAGCATTCACTTAAACTGTAAATTCTCTTATACTCTATATTCACTATAATCTATTGCAATTACTGTATGGCAAATCAACTGTAGTCAATGTGAGCATAAAATCACACTTGGGTAACAAATACTTCTAGTCAAATCCCATTCAGATCCTCCCTCAGTCTCTGAGTCAGAGTCTCTTTAATTGCTAGATGGTAGTCCCTTTTTGTAGCAATGGGAATAACAAATCCCTGTATAGCAGATGAGTGTCCCTCTTGAACTAATCCCGCAAAATAAATTGGAAGTACTGCACCACTTTCCATATGAACTCTGGAATTGAGATGAAAAAATCTTGGACCCTTCAGAAAAAGCAATGAACCCTGATGTTGATGGTTCTTGAAGATGGCCTGGTTACTGGAAAATGCTACGCTGAAATTGCTGGACGCGGGCTGAAACAACTTACAGAACAGGTACCACTTGCAGCAGGCGATAACTAAAACTCTCCGTGTTCTTATTCACCATCCTACTGAGCCTTGCATTAGGATACAGGCAATCCCCTATCGTCTAACACCCAGCCATGTCTCATTGTGCTTATAAAATGGGTTTTTATTTTTTAAATATGTTTCTTTGCTAAAATACATATTTTAATACATGTTAAGTCTAAAATGAATGCATGTTTTTTTACATAAAGTAGTCCATCCACCTACTGGGACTACTATGAATTAACAGCTGCACTTTAGGGGCTCTGTTCTCAAATGAGGCTTAGATCGGCACAAGCTGTGGCAAACAGCAGCTTGCCACAAAGCCCGGTGCATCAGAGACCCTGCACCAGATTCTGGTGCAGGAAGGGTCCCAGCGCCTAACTCCTCACACTTGCCGCAATCTCTCCTGTGCAGCAAACACATAACACATGGGAGGGGCTTGCCACAACCCCCTGCAGCAAAGGCAAGCGGTCCTCCCATCCTTGATTCCTGATCCCTCTATACATAACAAAGTCCCTCATACCTGGTAGTCTAGTGGTGCCCCTCCCCGATCCCCGATGTCTGCCAGTGTAATATTTATACTAACATCCCTTTTACTGGTGGTATAGTGTCCCCCCTTCATGATCCCTGATGTCTGCCAGTGTAATATTTATATTAACATCCCCATCACTGGTGGCATAGTGTCCCCCCCCACTGATCCCCAATGTCACCAGCTATTTCAATATTTAATAACCCTCCCTTTCCTGGTAGTCTAGTGGACCCGATCTCCAATCCCGTTATACATAAAAAATCCCCATATCCCTGGTAGTCTAGTGGCCCCCCCGATCCCCAATCCACGTAGACAAAATCCCCCTCATCCCTGGTGGTCTAGTGGATTGCCACACCCACCATCCCACTCTGCCCCCATCCTAAGCCCTGAGCCGGCAACTGGCACAGCCCTTCTCTCACAACAATGGCCGGCTGCCGACTAATCTGTCACAGAGTGCATACTGTATAATACTGTAGGCACTCATTGATTGACAGATATGCCCTTCACTTTTTCTCCCCCTTCCATTACAGCTCTCAACATACCAACGCTGTAGAGCATTGGGTATTGTTCGTAGGGGGAGGAGGGGAGTTGGGGGGTGCGAACAGTGGAGGTCGAATGAGCGGGGCCATCATATTGGGGTAGTGAGATCCAGAAGACTCCCTGGGGCAAAATGGAATCTGGAAAGGGGTCCTTCCTGTTTGGTTTCCATACCCATGAGCACCACCAGTATTGGTGGGCAAGTAGTCCGTGCAGCTCCAGAGGCCCGTCCTACCCGAGCGGTGCTGTGCAGTGCCAGGTCCATTAAAAATAAGACTGCAGTTATTGCAGATCTTGCTGGGTCAGTGGATCTGGTGTGCATTACTGAGACCTGGCTGGATGAGAATGCAGGCCCCATATTAGAGGCCCCTATTCCAGCCAGGTACTTGGTGTTACACCGCCCGAGTTTGGAGGGGGGGGAGGTGCAGTCTGTTTCAAGACTGAACTGGGACTCACAAATGTACCGGTTGAGGGGGCTGAGTCATTTGAGTGTACTGTAGTGGCAGGTGTGGGTTGCAGAATCACTGTCATCTACCGTTCACCAGGTGATGAGAAGCAGTTTCTGCAGGAAGTAGCGGACTTCGTGATTGACATGGCATTTGAGTCGCCCAGGCTGATGGTTCTGGGCGATTTCAATGCCTGGGTCAATGATGAACCCTTGCAGTTTGGACAACACTTCCTCCAACTGATGACATCTTTGGGCCTCACACAAGTTGTTACGTCTGCCACTCATAAAGGTGGTCACTCTCTGGACTTAGTCTTCTTCCTGTTGATCGAAACCTTCAATTTCGGGGTGGAACCTGTCAGATGGTCTGATCATTACACTGTGGAGTTCAGTTTTTGCACCCCCCTTTGTAGGCCTACCCCTGTGGAGGTGGTCAGGTACTGCCCTTTGCGAGATGTAAGCTCTGAGGGCCAGGCAGAGGTGCTTGACCTATCGGAGCTTTCTGGAGTGGGCAGTGATCCAGATGCCTTGGTTCTGGCCTATAATAAAGCCATCTCCTCAGCTCTGGATTCAATTGCTTCAATCTGTGTTCATCCTCTCCCCCTTCACCCTCGGTCCCTGTGGTTTGATGGGACTTTGAGGGAGATGCGACAACATGGACGAAGATTAGAGTGCTGTTGGCAGAGATCTGCCTTGATGCCGACCATCTTAGAATGATGGAACATTATCAAGTCAATATTTGGAACAACCTACCATCCAAAATGGTTAACAGTGAAACTATAACATCATTTAAAAATAATTTAGATAAATACAAAGGTGACCTAAAATTTAGCTTCCACCCATAAAAAGGTGGCGTGTTCTTAAAAGGTAGAAATATCTACTGAACTCGTACTAAACTATGAAACTATGAAGTCTATTATTCCACAATCTCCCGTAAGAAGGCACAGTTCCTGTCTGGGGAGATTGCGGCTGCATAGAACCGACCAGCTCAGCTCTTTCGAACTATAGACAGACTGTGCAACCCAGCCTGTCTGCAGGTTCGAAGAACCTTTTCACAAGTTGAGTGTGAAGAGCTTGCTCACTTTTTTGTGGCTAAGGTGGACGACATCAGGGCGGCACTCCAGTCTACATCCTCTATGGGAGACGCTATGGATCAGCGCCCGGTCATGGACCCTAGGCTCTCCTGGAGTTTCTTTGACCAGCCGGAGTTCATTGATGTCATGCGGATTGTCCAGGGTATGTGCCCTACATGCTGTAGTTTGGATCCAGGCCCATCCCTGATAAAGGGTTGTTGTGATATTATCGGTCCGGTCCTAGCACGGATAGTCTGGTGCTCCTTGGAGATGGGTGAGTTCCCTAGATCCCTGAAGGAGGCACTGGTAACGCCCCTTCTGAAGAAAGCTTCTCTGGACCTAGACTGCCATGCTAACTACAGACCAATCTCTAACCTCTCCTTTTTGGGGAAGTTGATTGAGAAAGTAGTGGCCATACAACTGGAGAACCATTTGACCATCCATGACATTTATGACCCACTCCAGTCTGGTTTTTGAAAGAGGCATTTTACTGAGACGGCGCTGGTTTGGGTGCTCAATCATCTCTTGAAGGTGAGAGATCAAAAGAGCCACTCCATCTTGGTTCTTCTCAATCTCTCTTCAGCATTTGACACTGGGGACCATGGGGTACTTCTCGAATGCCTGAGGTTCATCTGTGGCCTGTCTAGTACAGTCCTCAGGTAGTTTAGATCTTTTCTCACAGGCAGAACTCAGAGGGTGGTGTCGGGGATTAATTCCTCCAGCTCAGTCTCTCTGTCTTGTGGGGTTCCTCAGGGTTCGGTGTTATCCCCCATGTTGTTCGTAGTGTACATGCTACCCCTTGGAGACATTATAAGAAGGTATGGGCTGAGGTTTCACTGCTATGCTCAAGATACCCAGCTCTACCTATTTTTGCACCCAACCAGGATAGAGCTCTCTCAGCATCTAACAACTGTCTCACTGAAATCCAGTACTGGATGAATTCAGGCTGGCTGAGATTGAACTCGGAGAAGACGAAGGCGATGGTTGTGGACCCGGGTCATCGGATAGAGGGGGGATGGGAGCTGGTTTGCCCTCAGAGCTTTTTCTGGGTGGCATCCAGCTCCCTACCTCTGAATGGGTGCAGAACCTGGGGGTGATTTTTGATGACAGGCTGACACTGCGATCGCAGGTGTCGGCAGTCATCAAATCATCCTTTTACCATCTAAGGAACATCTCCAGGATTAAGCACCTAGTTCCATCTGGTGATCTGTCTACATTGGTCCACGTCTTTGTGACCTCGCACCTTGATTACTGCAATCCCCTGTATCTTGGGATACCAGCTTGTGTAGAACACTGTGGCCCAGTTATTGACAGGTACTTCTCGTGCCTGTCATATTTCTCCAGTCCAGCGCGATCTGCACTGGCTGCCAATACAGTGGTGGATCACCTTTAAAGTCAGTATTCTGACTTATAAAGCCCTACACGGACTGGGCCCGGACTACTTGAAAGAGCTCCTGGTACCTTACTGCCCTAGGTGATCGCTCCGCTCGGCAGATGAGGGGTTGCTAGAAATTCCAAGGGTTTCCTTAAAATCTTCGGTGGCCCGCACTTTTATGTATGCGGCCCCTGCCCTCTGGAATTCTCTACCCCATCCGCTTCAGCAGTGTGAGTCCCTGGAGGAATTTGAAAAGGCCTTAAAGACCCATTTATGGTCAAAGGCTTAACCCGATGATGATTTTATTGTATTTTATGAACTCAGCAGCTATTGGATTTGTGTTTATTTTACTGTTTTATGCATAGTTGCTGTAAAGGTGCCTTGGTTTTAAGAAAGGCATGGTATAAATAAAGTTTTATTATTATTATTATTTTTTTTTTTTTAATCCACTCATTGGAGATTTTTTTAGTATTGTAAGCATGTACATATTTTTTAATTTTGCTGTACGAGACCTAAACTGAAACCCTGCCCACACACTCTCGCTCAGTGGCTCAGTCATTGATACAGAAAAGGAAACCAATTGGAAACTGAGCTTTTTGTTTTCACCAAAGAATTCAACATTTCTGTTTTGGAGACTTCTGGGTGATGGATGATGGATGAGGGGTGCGAGTAACATGACAGACACGGAGTGAGTCAATGCTGTGGCCAGAGTCTGCTGCTAGAATTGTAAGTAAAGTTTATATTATAGAAGACTGTGTGAAGCATTTGGGGGGAAACAAAACAGTAAACTGACCATGCAATGGATTTTTCTTTATGTTGGTGTTTCTGTGGGTTCATAATTTTTGTTGAACTGGTGGCCGAAAATGACAGCTGGCCTGACATTAGAGAGACAGGCTGGGGCTGTTAATCAAATAACTGAGTGGTAAAAATGACGACCAAACATTTTTTTAATTCTGTGCATCATAGGGATTTGTGATTAGGCTAAATACCAGGATGACCATAGGCAATACTGCATCATTGCATGGTCAGGTGACTGGTTCTAGCCAATCAGGCTTATAGGATTTCAGTGCTCATTTTATAAACTCAAACGGCATTCTATTTCTATCTAATTTTGGCCCCTGAATGGACAGCAAGCT
Organism: Neoceratodus forsteri; assembly: GCA_016271365.2. NCBI lineage: Eukaryota > Metazoa > Chordata > Ceratodontiformes > Ceratodontidae > Neoceratodus > Neoceratodus forsteri. The sequence goes on along the minus strand of JADMNL010000037.1, from coordinate 35,810,075 downwards.
GATTTCACTCCTCAGTGCCAACCAGAGTTGATTCCTCTCTGGAATGCTGCGGCAGCATGGGCCACAACGGAATCCTCAGTTTGAAATTACTGACCAACTGCCTGAAGATTCCAGGCCTGCCCTGCTCTTTTCATGTAGAAAAAAACATTTTGGGCAGAAAATGACCACTTGGTCCACCCAGTCAGCCCAGATGGTCCCTGTCTAGTCTCTCTCTCTCTCTCTCTCTCTCTCTCTCTCTGCAGTCCATAACCAGTCTTCGGTGACCCTCTCTCCTCCCTGCCTATTTACTAATATTCCAGTGTATCTATCCCATGCATGCCTAAAACTCCCTATTGTTTTTGCCTCCATCACTTCATTTACAGTCTGTTCCAGGTGTCCTCCACTCTTTCAGTAAAGTAGTACTTCCTCACATCCCTCTTAAACTCCCCCCCCCCCAGCTTCATCACATGAGCTCTAGTCCTGGTACTCTTTCTCATTTGAAAGTAACCCCCTTCTGCACCCTGTTCACCCCTGTGAGGTACTTCTAGGTCTCTATCATGTCTCCTCTCACTCTCCTCTCTTCCAGTTTGTACATGTTGAGATCCCTTAGTTTCTCTTAGTAGGGCATTTGATGCAACCCCTGCACCATTTTAGTTGCCCTCCTCTGGATTGCCTCCACACTGTCTATGTCCTTTGTGAGGTGTGGCCTCCAGAACTGGAAACAATATTCCAAGTGCAGTCTCACCAGTGAGCAATACAGTGGCAACACCACCTCCTTCCTCTTGTTTGTGATACCTATCCCTGAGCATTCCAGCCTTCTGATGGCCCTTCCTACTGCTTTTCCACACTGTCCTACCCTGTTGATAGAAACAGAAAATGATGGCAGAAATAGATCAATGTTCCATCCAGTCTGCCCATAAAACTAACAAATCCAGGACCTATTGTCCATACAGGGTTCTAACCCACACTATCCACCTCCCCATGCTCCCCGCCCTGCTGCTACCACCCTGAGCAACCACTAAGCCATTCACTCTGTCCCAGCCATGTTTGAAACTGTTGATAGTTTTGGCACTCACCAAATCAGCTGGCAGATTGTTCCCTGGCTCCATCACCCTTTCTGTAAAATAAAACGTTCTCACTTCCCTCTTGAACCTCCATCCATCAGTTTCCACTCATGCCTTCGTGTTCTTGATCCATAACTTATGATAAATAGTTCCTTGCAGTTTACCTTGTTCATTCCTTTCAGGAACTTGAAGGTCTCTGCAATATCTTCCCTCTCTCATCTGGCCTCCAGCGAGTACATGTTCCGCACCTTGGTCATTCCTCATAAGACCTGCGAATCATTGTGGTCACCCGACACTGCACTGTCTCCAGCCTGTCCTTATCTTTTCTTAGATGAGGACTCGAGAACTGGGCACATTACTCCAGGTGGGGCTTCACCAGTGACCTATAGAGAGGTAGTAATACCTACTTCCTTCTGCCGTCAGTACCTCTTCCTATACACCACAGCATATTGTTTGTATTACTGTAGGCCATGTTAGACTGGGCTTGATTGTTTTAGGGAGTCACTGATGGTGACCCCTAGGTCTTTTTTCCTCAGAGGTTATGCCCAGCATTGCCCCCCCCCCCATCCAGTGCTCTGTGCTGGGGTACTTGTTGCCTATGTTTATCACCTTGCACTTTTTGGCATTGCATTTCAACTGTCAATCCTTCGATCACCCCTCTAGTTCTTGCAAGTCTCTTTGCATCTCCCTAACCCCCTCCTCATTGTCTACTCTCCCACATAGCTTAGTGACATTTGTGAAGAGACACATCTTGCCCTGGATTACTTCACCCATGTCACTGACAAACATATTGAAAAGGACTGGAGCCAGGACCGATCCTTTTGGCATTGGTGACCTTCCTCACTTATGATTTGACTCCGTTAACCACAACTCTCTGCTGCCTCCCTTCCTAACAGTTTCTAACCCATCTAACTGTGGCCTTCACTGCACTCAGGTCCTCTAGCTTCTTCAGAATCCTTCTGTGAGGCACCGATTTAAATGTCTTTCTGATATTGAAGTAGAGTAAATCCACAGCATGACCCTTATCCACTACCCTCGTTACCCAGTCATAAAATAACTATCAGGTTTGTATGACAAGATCTCCCTGCTAGTTGGCCTGCTGGCACAAGCAGTAGGGCTACCACTTGCAATGCCGATGACTGGGTTCGGGAAGGAGCACGGAGTGTCAGAGGGTCGACTGGGTGGAGGAGGATCGAGTGCCCCAGGGACTGCTTTTCTCCTTTGGGGGTGGGTGGGCTGTGGACTCCTGGCATTCAAGTGACACCCAGTGAAGCCTGGGTGTATACCAGTTTGGGACCACATCTAAGGGGAGGAGATGATGGCAGACATCGGTGGAGTGTTTGCACACATGATCTGTGCTGACATTATTGCATGTCCACACCTCCAGGGGGAAAGAAAGCCAGAAATACCCATGGGCCAGACACATGGTGACACCCCTGGACCCCCACCTGAATGAAGCTCCAGGTGCAGCCTCAGCTGGGACTTCTAGATAGATATTGGTCTTTCCCCTCAGGGAGCCTTGCCACAGGGGACAAGCTATAGGCATCCCAGTCTGAGCAACTTGGGGGGAGGCTGGGTGGGTGGTCCAGGTGCTGAGAAGGGGTTACAACTCCCGCCTGTCTCCCAAGTGATAAACAGAATTGAAAAAAAAAAGACCTCCCTGTCATGAACCCATGCTGTTTACTATTCTGGAGTCCATAGTTCTCCAGGTAGTCCACGGGGTCCTTTTTGACTGTGTCTCCATCAGTTTACACAAAATAGAGGCAAGACTGACAGGTCTGAGGTTACCTGACTGCTCCTTATTCATTTATTTATTTTGCTTTTGGTGACCGGGTAAGTGCACTAGGCAAACAATGCCTATTTTCAGGCATGACCCAGCAGAAAACAGTTTACAGACAAACAATAAACATGTGACGCAGCACATGAAGGCAGTACAAATCAGGATAAAAACAGTGTGTAATAAATACATTGACATTCTGAATAATGAAGGTTAAGATACTGTGAATACAGGGGGAAAAAACTGGATTAGTAACAAAAGATAAAACAACATGGGAAGGTAGTAAGTTACAGTACAATAAGTGCCATGAAAAGTAGAGAGGGAGAGAGAGGGAGGAAAGAGAGGATGAAAAGGCGTGGCAGGTATAGATCGTGAGAGGAGGAAAGGTAAAAGGGGTAGATAGGATGGAGATGGGGAGAGGGCAAGAATGAGTGAGGGTTCAAGGTGGGTTAAAACAAGTGCAGGGATGTAAGGTGTGAAGGTGTTCCCGATGTAGTTTCTTAAAGATAGCATGGGTGTTTGTTTGATGGATAGAGAGGGGTATAGAGTTCCAGTATCTCGGAGCAGTATAGGAAAATGCATGAGTGCCCATATTAGTTCTACATCTTGGAACACGAAGAAGGGCTTTATCATTAGATCGTAATTCATGTGTGGGAGGTTGTAGTTCCAGTGTGGAAGAAAGGGATAGGGGGAGACCTGTTCTGGTGACAGAGTCAATTAGTGATCCAAAGGTCTGAAGACGATAGGCGGAAGGGCTAAGCCATTTTAGGTCCAGATAGAGGTGGCAATGGTGCTTGAAACGTGGTGAGGCAGCGGCATAGCGACAGATGCTATTATAAGTGGTGTCCCATTTATGAAGGGAGGATTTAGATGCAGATAGGAAGATTGACGAGCCATATACTAGTGCCGGTAGAAGGAAACCTTGAGCCACGGCTAGTCTGGCTTGAGGGGTAAGTGCATAGCTGGTACGGTAGGCACTTCCTAGCTTAGCATTTACCGACTTACAGATAGTAGAGATATGAAGGTCAAGGTCAAGCGATTCGTCCAGGGTGACACTGAGATATTTGAAGGATTTGCACCCCCCATGGAGTGGGACTATGTCCACTACCCTCCAGTCTTTTGGAACTACCCGTCTCAGTTGTGCTGTTGAATAGCCCTACCAGGTGTTCAGTAAGTTTCATTGCCAATTCCTTGAGCACCCTCAGATGAATCCCATCTGACCCTGGGGCCTTATATCTTTAGGGCTGCTACCCCTTTTCAAATCCTTTCACTGGTAATTACTTGCTGCCTTATGTCAGAGATACATCTTACAACCGTTATTGCCACTTTCTGGTAGAGGTCCTCTGTCTTCCCTTGTGTATACAGAGCACAAGTAGTCATTAAGAACAGATGCTTTATGCCTGTCCTTCGTAATTAGCCTACCTCCCTCTGCTAGCCTAATAACTTCTCCTCCATTCTTTCTGTTTTCCCTAATATATCTAAAGAACTGTCCCCCAACCTTGACCCCCTCCTCAATATGCAGCTCTGTGTCTGCCTTTGCTGCTCTGGCCACCCTCTTGGTTTTCCTTTTTCTCATTTGGTATTCTCCCCTTTCTTCCTTCCCTTGTTTTCCTTGCACCTGGTGAATGCCTTCTTTTTGGCTTGCACTGCTTCTCTGGCCTTTCCAGAGAAACATATTCATCTCTTGTGCCTGTTTCTTTTGACTACCATTCTCATACAAGACTTTGTTGCCTTGGGAATGGCCCCCTTGTTTCCCCCATCTCTCTTCCACATCCTTGTTGCAGTTCACTCTAACTAACCTGTCTTGGACCAGCTTCCTCATCTGGTTGAAGTCTGCCCTTCGGAAACCTAGGACTTCAGCCTTTGATGACAGCTTACTTGTCCCAAGGGCCAGGTCAAAGCCTATACGTCTCCAACCATGTCAATGTCCTGCATACAAAGCTTAGCTCAGAGCTCCATGCAGTCTTTCCCAATAAGTCCTGTCTTTCACTCCCAGCCCACTGCGAGGCTGTTTTAAAGATGATCTTGCTGGTGTTTGAGTCTGTGGATGTGGTTTACACTGTTTCCTGTAAATCCACTCTCATCAGAATGAACCCCCTTTTAAACTCCTTTTACAGTTTTGATTTGAATGCTTTCTCTCAGACTTACTCACACCCCCTCTACCAATCCCTCTCTTTATCACCCCCCCCAACCGAATCCCATTTCATCTCTCACAGATCATCCTTCCTATCTAAATTCTGGTTCTTGTTTTAACTCTCCTACTTATCTTCCCTCCTTACTCCTGCTATCCCATCCTCCTTTTCTCTGCACTTTTCTAATGCCCACAGTTTTTTTCCCTGCTGCAAAACCACTGCTGGTCAATCTGCTTTCTCTGTGCATCTTCCTTGGCTCTGAAATAGCCTCCCCATCACCATCCACCTGTCCCCCTCCAACTTCATTCTCAAACTGCTCTTACTGTACAAGTACAACTCCCCCTCTTGCTCCTGTTTCCTCTGTCTCCTTGGCCATGTTTATTACCCTCCTATCATCTGACTTTCTCTCTTTTGTTACTACTTCTTCCTCCTCCCATTCCTGCCACCTCATGACTTTCCCCTGCTCACCCCTGCTGCCCTCTCTTCCCTTTTTCTTTTGAGGCTTTCCTTCCTCTCTTCATCCTACCTTCTAACTCATAGGTACTGCTGCAGTTTTGTGCATTTTGCAGTCTGCACTGTATTTTGAACTTATTTTCTTGGGGGCCTCCAAACTTCCTCTGATGATCAATAAGTTCCAAGTGATCAACTGTGTCAGATGCTACTGAAAGGCTGACATGAATCAAAATTGCTAGTTTACCCCGATCTACTACTAGTAGGAAATCATTCAATACCATTACAGGAGTTGTTCAGATGCTGTTCTAGGGGTAAACCAGATTGAAATAGTTTACGGATATTGCTTCCCTAAAGGTACAGCCACAACTGGGTCACTACTGCTTTCTCAATAACCTTACCTAAAAGGCTTTCTAGAGATACAGTAGGCTAAATGTTTAGAGACTAACAGCATCCAAGCACGGTTCCTTCAGGAGTGACCTTACTACAGCCTCTTTCAAAGCCGCGGGAATGTCCTCCTCCTTAGGGATGCATTAATGGTCTCCACAATATACTGCTCTCCACCAGTTGTGATGGAGCTGGATAAAGCACACAGATAGTAAGACAAATTTCAGACAGCACATGGAGTATTTTCACACAATCTACTGGATAAAACATCATCCAAGAACTGAGAGGATATGTCACAGCCACTGACGAATCACTGCAACCCTGGCTTATACTGGTGGTGGTGATCCCAGCCCTGATATTAACTGTCTTGGCCTTGAAGAACAGTCTGAATTCTACACATCATGCATTTAATAGTACTACAGGTCAAAATGCGTTTTACCATAGTTCATAGGAATACAGGTTAAAATATGTTGCAATGGGATGGTATATAGACCACCCGAGCAGGGGCAAGACCTGGAGGAAGGCCTGGTGGTGAACCTTAGGGACCACTGTGATTGGGGAGAGGGCAGAACTGTGGTGCTGGGGGATCTAAATATGCCAGGAGCAGACTGGGGAACTATGGCATCCTCATCGGCAAGAGAGCAGCATTTGCTGGACGTCTTCCAGGATGCATTTCTTGCCCAGCTGGTGACTGACCCTACAAAGGAGGGTTGCATCCTGGATGTTTATTTATTTATTTTAGTCTTTGGTAACCGGGTAAGGCCCACTAGGCACAAGTGTCTGTTTTCAGGGGGCAACCTGGGAGCAGTGGCGGTTAAGTGACCTGCTTCTAGTCACACAGTATGCAAGTGGAGGTTGTGAGAATCAAACTCAGGTCTGGTCTGCTGGCTGTATCAAGCTCGTTCACACCTCATTCCTCTAACCTCTAGGCTATACTACCAGCCTGTCATCCTGTCAGACGGTGAGCTCATCAGGGACCTAGTTTGGGGATCCACTGGTGGGAAGTGATCATGCCACAGTCTGGTTTTCCCTGGACCAGGGTGGGGTGTGGGGGTAGATTGCATAAAAATGATGGTAGTTGACTTTAGAGGTACTGACTTCAGGGTTATGGAGCAGATCCTTAGGGGCCACCTAGATGGGATCAGCCTGGGTATAGACACTAAGAGCTGGTGGAAAGTTATTAAAAAGGGTCTCCTGTTGGAACCATCATAGACTTACTGAAGAAATAAACTCTTTTAAATTACTGGACCTAGGGAATGAGGGTTCGGCTGCATATAAACTTGGAGACTTTTAAGGTCTACCTAATGGCAGATCCCCTTTGAAATGGAAAAGACATTTGAGAATGATAGAAATAAACAAGAGTTCTCATTATTATAAAACGACCGCTGGTGGAGATGGGTCCCTGGACGACATTGAAGAGCCCCTTTCAGGTAAAATGGAACACAGTAAGAGCAGAAGAAACTGAGACAAAAGAGATTTAGTTAAGGTTGTGGGTAGAAGATGGGGAAGGGAAGGGGGGACAAAATATTAGGAAAAGGAAAAGGATTCAGCAATGGTGAAAGGAAAACATAGAACATAGAGGGTGGTTATATGCAAGTAAAAGCAAGGAGAGAAGTTGGGGAGGGGTGACACACTAAGAAAATAAGTTAATGGGAGGGCAAATAGGAGGGACAATCTAACCAAAGGGGCAAAAATATACAGAATTATCTTTACCGGGGTAAGGGCAACCCACAAGATGAATACCAGATATTGACGTAGTAGTTAAGGATAGAAAGATGGATAAAGACAACTAAATTTAAAAGGGTAAAAGGAAAGGACCTAGCTCCATTAGTGGGAGGGGTGGAGGGAAGCAAGGATAACAGACAGAATGAAAACCCGAGATGGTTGAAGTAACCTGAGGTATAAAGAGGGAGGAATTGGGAGGGAAGAAGTCTCTCACTGGGGGGAAACTATCCTCTAATGGGGTAAGAGAGCCCTAGAAGAGAAAGGGATAAGGATAAAGAGAAAGGGCTATAAGCTAATAGTAACCCAAGAAGGTCTAGATGTAGAAGTGGGGACAGATAAGAAACTTAATATAATGTCAGATCAGCAGGATGAAACAATTTCCTAGAGACAATGTAGAAATTAAGGGAAGAAGACAGGGATAAGTATGTGGAGTCTTAAGAGGTAACAACATGGTTAGGGAGAAAGACAGAGTTAAAGAGAGAAGGGGAAGATGGTGGGAGGCGGGGCTCCTAGAAAGAAATTGAAGTTGGTCGTTTATCTCGGCCTGATCTCGGGAGTGACAGTCCTAAGGGGGTGGTAGGGGCTCCTGACAGGGAACTCACTTAGATCTCCTGCCCCAATCTTAGGGGCACCATTTGGGTCGAAAAAAGACCCCGCAGGGTCTTTGCCTGGGTTTCACATGGAAGCCATGAGAACAACACCAAATTAATGTATATAGTTTTAATGTTATCTGTTTTAATAGTACCAGAATTAGGTACCAAGTTGTATCACAACTTTTATGTTTTAAAGTCTTGAAATTTTTGGGTTTAATTTTGGGCTTTTGCAGGCTGGACTGAGGACTCATGGACTGCATAGGGCTGGCTACTGGTGCATAAAGGATAAACCTCAGATATCAAATGCCTCGGTTGAATATAATCTCATACAATGTAAAGGAGTTAATTCTCCAGTGAAAAGAGCTAGGTTATTGTCAGAACTTCAGCTCTTGGGTTGTGATTGGCCTTTCTACAGGAGACACACCTCTCACAGATGGAGCACCTTAAGCTCAGGAGGAGATGGGTGAATCAGGTGGTGGCAGCCTCACACCCTAAAAGTAAAAAGGCAGGGGTGGAGATACTTATTAGATGTGACAGCCCCTTGAAGGTTGACTCAACAGAAGAAGGGCTTCAGGAAGGTTTGTTAGGGCGACCTGTTCAATGTACAACAAACTAATACACCTAGTTAATATATATGCTCCAAATGTAGGAACTGAAAGATTTCTCGGAGAATTTTGCAAAGTGGCTAGCCTACCTCAAGGACTAATACTGATGGGGATGATTTTAATACAGTAACCTCACCACACCTAGACCGCTCATCAGGCAACCAGAACACTAACAAAATGGCAAGCAGAAAGCTTAAAGCCCTGATGTCGGAATCAGGTCTGGTAGATGTATGAGAGAACAACACACAGGGAAAGAGATTATACTTTTACTGGGACAAAACTCATACTCATGAATAGACCTTTTCCTAATGCCAAAAACAGAGTTACACAGTTGAACAATCTAAGATACATACCATCACCCTTTCGGATCATAGCCCAATTTCAGTAAAACTTACCCTTGGGCAAGAGGAAAAAACTCCCCTTTGGAGGCTAAACGTATCCTTGTTAAATGATGAATCTTTTAAAAAACTTATTGACAAGACAATTTCCAACTTGGAACAGGACTCACCTGTAGGAGAATGTTCACCTATGCTGTGGTGGGACACCCTTAAGGCAGTGGTAAGGGGCCAAATAATTAGCTATGCTTCGGCAAAGAAAAAACAGATGAAAAAGAATGAAAAAACCTTAAGAGAAAAAATTTCAAACTTAGAAGCAAGACATAAAGAAAACACAGGGTCGAAAAAGATTCTAAAAGATTTAAATCAGGCCAGACAAGAGCTACATGATCTGGAGTGTAGGAAGGCCGAGGGCCTCATTAGGTTCTGTAATCAAAAGTATCACGAAATGGGTGGGAGGGCCCTGAGACTATTAGCCTTTCGGCTTAAGAAGAGACAAGCTGAGAGACATGTCTCAATGATAAGGGACAGTGTGAATATGGATAAAATTTGGGTCAAGCCACCAGAAATTGCCTCACAGTTCAGAGCATTCTACAAAGAACTTTACACAGAGAGTAGGGGGGAAACAAGAGTTAGATCGGAGACCTCGGCCTTTCTGGACTCCATAAAATTACCTGTCCTTCCGCAAAGATAGAGGAGACACTTTCGGCCACAATCACAGAGCAAGAAATTTATATAGCTATTAAAAGCCTTCCGACAGGTAAGACGCCAGGGACTGACGGCTTGCCAGCGGAATGGTACAAATCATTCAGAAAGTTATTAGTACCCAAATTGGTGCGGATCTATAACGCTAGTTTGGAAGAGGGGTCACTCCCAAAATCATGGCAAGAAGCTTTGGTTACAGTTATCCCAAAACCTGGTAAGCCCAGATCTCAGTGCTCATCCTATAGGCCCATCTCTCTCCTCAACCAAGACTTAAAAATCCTAACCCGAATATTGGCCTCTAGACTGCAACAATGTATAGGGCTCATAGTTCATTCAGACCAAACAGGATTTATACGGACAGGCACTTGCAAGACAATATCAGGAACTCCTGAATATGGTCCGTACACATACTACCAGCAATACAAACCCAGTGGCAATTTTTCTTGGCCTTGAAAGCGTTTGACAGAGTGAACTGGTGTATATGCAGGAGGTGATGTCGAGAATGGGGTGGGGAAATTTTCTTAAGTGGGTGAACATGTGTTACCAGAACCCAACTGCCCAGGTCAGGGTTAATGGCTTGTGCTCAGAGAGATTCGATATAAAACGGAAACAAGACAGGGTGTCCTTTGTCCCCTACTGTTTGCACTGACTATGGAACCACTGGCACAGGCTATTCGCCAAAGCCCAGATATAAAGGGATACTAATAAACAATATTGAAAATAAGATCTCGTTATATGCAGATGATACAGTGCTGTATTTGGGGACCCAGTTAGTTCTGTTAGCGGTGCTCCAATTGTTGGGTAGATTTGGCCAAATTTCAGGTTTTAAGGTGAACATAGAAAAAACGGAGAGTTTGAGTCTGGGTGGACCGCCAGATACAGAGCTAAAGAATATAGTACCCTTTAAGTGGTTTAAGGACAAAATTAAATATTTGGGAGTGACGATTCCATTAGACATCAACAAATTATATTCTTATAACCACCAGATACTAAAAGAAAGAATATTTGAAGACTTGCAGAGGTGGCAGAGCATTCCCCTTAGCTTCATGAACAGAGTGGAAGCTATCAGGATGAACATTCTACCTAGATTTTTGTTCCTATTCTCGACATTAACTATTCTTATCGATAAGGGGGTATGGCGAGAACTAAAGAAAAAGCTGTCCAGATTTATTTGGGCAGGACGTCGTCCACGCAAGAAGTGGAGCATACTAACGGAGATGAAAGAAAAGGGGGGAATGGGAGTGCCAGACTTGTTAAAATATTATTTAGCGGCCCAGACAGTTCCTATACTAAAAATGCTGTCGCCTAAGAATGGAGAAGGATGGTACGGAATGGAGGAAGGAGCACACCCCCGAGTCCCCCTGAGGTACCTGCCATGGGTAATTAGAGCTGCAGACCTTAAAAATTTAAGTAACATTTGGACTAGAAACACCTTGAAAATTTGGCTTAGAGTTAGACAGTGGTGGGAGATATTTTCCCCCACTTGGAAGTATATCTCAATGAAGTACTTGCCACTATTCCCAGCAACACAAGCTGATGCTTGCTGGAAAAGATGGTCAGACAGAGGACTCCAATATCTGTGCCAGATAGTGTGTGTGGAGGGGGTTAAAACATTTTCGCAGCTCCAAGAGGAATTTGAACTACCCCCAAAAGATTTTTTTAGATACCTTCAGTGTAGACACTTTATCAATAACACTGTTGGGATAAGTGCTATACAAAACGGCCCCGCCCCACCGCTAAAATGCATGCACCTGAGAAGCCAAAAAGGAGACTCCAAAAAACTTGTTTCATATCTACAGCAGACTCTGCAGGAGGGCTCAGGGATACTCCAGGTTCAAGCTGTAGAAAATAAATGGCAGGCAGAATTTGAGGGCCAAATATCAGACAAGGACTGGTCACTTATATGGCAAGGAGTACATAAAACCACCAATTCACCAGTATGGAGAGTTTAGATGGAAAATCTCAGTTAGATACTTTATAACTCCAGAGATCTCCGCCAAATTTGACACCTCCCGAAATGATAAATGTTGGAGGGGGTGCATGGAGAAAGGGTCTCAATATCATATTTTTTGGAGTTGTCGGAAGCTGGCGGAGTACTGGGAAGAGGTAACCCTAGCCATAAAAGAAATACTGCAGTTAAAAGATAAGCCAGACTTTCCTCATGTGGTATTGGGGCTCCCCGAGGTTAAAACTAAAGCCCAAAGATACTTGTTCTTTATACTAATAGCAGCTGCTACCAAAGCTATCACACAAAGATGGCTTTCCAGGAAAAGTGACATATTCAAAATGGTGGTCTAATGTGATTAATATTAAGAAAATGGAAGCCCTCACAGCTATACTAAGGTTGCAAACAGATAAATTTAACTCAAGATGGCTCTCATTCTATGAATATGTGGAGAACAAAAGTGGCACTCCGGTGCTCGACCAGTTCCTGACAAAATGAGCTGGATAAATAAACTAGATAGATATCCGGGTAGAAGGCCTAGAAATGTCATTAAACTACAGATGCCTGCTCTTAACCAATCAATTCTGACAACAGAGGTAAACTGTCCGTGATTAGTTTATTTATTTATTTATTTATTTTTTCTCTAGTATACCTTAGACCGGCACACAAGGCCCATTTTTTCCCTCTATAAATTAAAATGAGGGTTGGGGGGGGGGTTCTCTTTCTCGTCCCCTACCTTAGAATATCTTCTGGGGAGGAGAAGGGCAATAGGAAATGGAAGGGTTGCAGTCAGTTAATAAGACAAAGAAGGACACCACAGTTTTATTACTTTGTATGAGGACGAATCGGATGGGATAAGGGAGGGAAGTTATTAGATGAGCAGAGAAAAGAAGACTGAGAGAACTATAGACTTGGTTCGATATGAGAAAATGGGGGCTCACCCTCTCCACCTTGAGTGAGGACTCCCACTACTCAGTCCAGCCTGCAAAAATGTATAAGAGGATGCTCCCATACCCAAGAAGAAATATAATGGAAATTTATGTCATTTGCTTTTATGTATTGTCCTGTCAAAATGATTTTAACTTCGAGACGAATGGAATTCTGTAATGTTTACCCTGTAAAGAGAATCAAATGTAAATGGTCTAATAATGAAAAATTAATAAAAATCTAAGTTAAAAAAAAAAGGGTCTCCTGGAAGCTACCAAGGCCTGCACAAAGGAGCAACGTAAGTTGGGTAGAGCCAGGAGGCTGAGCTGGTGGAAAGGGAGGTCCAGGATGTGGTGAGGGAAAAAAAGTCTGCTTATAGCCGATACAGATGTTCTCAGGAGGGTTATAGACAAGGGGGCATATGATATGATAGCCAGGAAGGTCACCAGGGTGGTGAGGTCAGCTAAGGAGGGGGCAGAGCAGAGGTTGGCTCAGGGGATTAGAAGGGGTGAAAAAGGGTTCTTCAGGTATATCACAGAAAGAAGGAAGGGAAAAGGGCAGATTAGTAGGCTAAGGTCAGGGAGTGGGTGGGCGGAGGAGGCAGGGGAGCAGGTGGAGGTACTAAACGACTATTTTGCCTCGGCCTTCACTAGGGTGGACAGGTGGGGGCACTGCAAGGGGAGAGAAAAGGGGGACCGGCAGATGGGGGAGCAATGGATGAAGAAATCCTCATTGGGAGGGTGTGGGAAGCCATCAAGGCCCTAAGGGCAGAGAAGGCACCAGGCCTAGATGGGATCCATCCCAGTGTGCTCAAGGAATTGGCTGATACCTTGGCCACACCTCTAGCAGACCTCTATAACTCCTCCCTTAAGTCGAGTTGGGTGCCTCAGGACTGGAGGATGGCCCATATTGTGCCTATACACAAGAGTGGCTCGCGAGAGGAGCCAGGAAATTACAGGCCAGGAAGCCTGATGTCGGTGGTTGGCAAAGTGATGGAGGTCATCTTAAAAGAGAGGCTGGATGGGTTTCTGAAGGCACAGGGCCACCTAGATGATCACCAACATGGATTTGTCAAGGGCAGATTGTGTCAGACCAACCTGGTGGAGTTCTACGAATGGGTGACCAGAGCGTTGGATCAGGGCAGGCCAGTGGATGTCCTCTTTCTAGACTTCAGCAGGGTGTTTGACTTGGTGCCACATCCCAGGCTACTGGAGAAGCTGGGGGAAATGGGGGGTTGGGGTACAGATGGTCAGGTGGATATGAAACTGGCTAGCAGGTCATGTTCAGAAGGTGATGGTTGGGGGGAGGTCTCATCTCCCAGGAGGGTCATTAGAGGGGTACCATAGGGATTGGTGCTGGGCCCACTCCTGTTTAATGCTTATATCTCAGACATCAGGAGCGGTATCAGGAGCAAGATGAGCCTCTTTGCCGACAGCTCAAAGCTGGGGGCGGTGGTGGATGGGGAGAAAGGGAGGTTGGCCCTCCAGGAGGGCCTAGAGATTCTGGAGAGGTGATCACACACCTGGAAACTAAAGTTTAATACTGGAAAGTGCAGGGTTCTACACCTAAGGGCTAGAAGCACAGCTCACTTGTACACCTTGGGAAGGGAGACACTACAGGTTTTGAGGGAGGAGAAGGACCTCGAGGTGGTGGAGGATACCAAAATGAACAACTCTGAGCAGTCTGGAAGGGCTGCGGCCCAAGCAAATAAAATGCTGGAGTGCATAGCCAGGGGGATAACCTCAAGGATCCCAGAGGTGCTCCTTCCGCTGTATAATTGCCTGGTTAGATCACATCTTGAATACTGCATGCAGTTTTGGCATCCTTACTTGAAAAAGGATATTGCTCTTCTGGAGAGGGTCCAGATGTGGGTGACCAGGATGATACAGGGTCTGGGGAAAAAGCCCTATGGGGAAAGGCTCGAGGAGCTCAACCTATACTCTCTGGAGGAGAGGAGGGACAGGAGGGACATGATCGAGGTCTTCGGATATCTGAAGGGAATAAACAGGGTAAGCCAAGATCAGGTGCTTCAGCTGAGGGAGGTGGGGACCAGCAGGGGAACTCAATGTGGCTGGTCGGTGGGAGACTAAGGGGAGAGACAAGGAGATGCTACTTCACTGAGAGAGTGGTAGAACCCTGGAATGCACTGCCCGAGGAGCTGGTGGCTGTTGCAACTATGGAGGGGTTCAAGTGAGGCCGGGATAGAAATAACACTGGGGATCATGCCAGGAGGGCACATAAGATGCATGTCAGAGATCCAGGTCTCACAGACTTCATGCCTTCCCAGGACCTTATGCAGAAGGCAACACAACCCCAACCCAAATATACACATAAGGCTTTGATTGGTTTTGTCCTCCCTCTGCAGGGAGATGAAGCTGTAGTTGGTGATGTCCGGAGACTGCTGCATGTGTGGACAGGGGCCTGTATTCTTCTTGGGACTCTCTATGCACTCCCATGTAGGGGAGCATAGGACTTCAAGGGACTGTTATGGATTGGGCCTTGAATCTGTAATTGTGGGCTACATCCTAGTGGGACTGATCTTTTTTCAGTTCTATTTCTGACTCTTCTGGTCAGGATGGGGATGTACCCTATGTCAACTCACAGACTTCCTCCCTGGTACTCCCACTGCTGCCTCATCTGGGAGGACTGTGACTTTCCCCTCACAGAGAGAAAGCGATCACCATAGAACCCTGGCTGAGACTTACATATGGGTGTTTTGTTGGTGCAGTAATTCATAGATCCTACACTTCATGCTGTGGCTTGCCTGGAGAGTCTTCTCCTTAAGTTTCTTCTGGAGGTGTGGATATGTAATGGCATCAGTGCGCAGACATGTGTGCTCCCATGCACATCCCACAGATATTCGCTGCCACCTCCACAACTCATTACATGGTGCTGACTGGTGTACACCCAGTCTCCACTGGGTGTCACTCATGCCCTGGGAGCTTGCAGCCCTCCCACCCCGAGAGGAGGAGAGTTGTGCATAGTATGCTCATCCTACCTCCCCCCCTGACTGGCCCTCTGATGTGCTGGGCATTTTTCCGTACCTGGGTCATCAGCATCACCAGCAGTAGTGCTACTGGGTTCCACATCACAATAGCTAGTTGCAAGTGGTGACTGCCACAAACAGCCCAGAGAGAACAGCATGGGCACATACAGCAATGGTTCTTTTTGCAAGGGACTTTGCCCTCCACACCCCACTTACTATATATACCAATTCCTGGCTGGATGCATCCCGGGGAAGGGGGCAACCATTGGTTGTTGTATGTGCTTGTGCTTTTTTGCCATTGCCATTTTCACCACGCTGTTTTGCCCTTCCTATCTTGGCGGGCTACCATGCTACCACTGTGCTGGTGGGCTGGCTCTAGTGGGAATGATGGGAATGGCAAAGATACTTACAGTCTTGTACAAAACCCTTATAAGAAACAACTATTGCCCATACCTGCATGACAATGTTTTAAAATGTTTGTACCCTCTTTATTATAATTTTGTTATAGAAACATTACAAAACAGAATGTATGTACCAGAATCTTTTAAAACTCCAAAGTTTCAGCTTTTAAATCTTAAATGTTTTTGAGAACTCAAGGTAAGAAAGCATCGTAACCATGGAAGTTTTATGGTTTTTACTCCACTGTAAATTTACAACTACCTTAGCAGGTTTCATCAAAACTGCGAAATTTATAATCTACTTGAAGATAGCACAAATCAAATTCCTAGATTTAAGTATGGCCTAGATACAGACTGTCCAATGAATGGTTTTATTTAGACAAAATAACTCAGCTCTAACAGTATCAATGATGCAATGTGGTTATAATAGAATGATGAGAGTGCAAGAAGTAAGCTGTTGATTAACTAGGATCTGTAGCTTATGCAATAGGTAGGGAAATGGGCACACTAGGTGGGCCAAGCGGTCCTTATTTGCTCTCAAAATCTATGTTTCTATGTTTCAACTAGTCCAAGCAAGTGCAAATGTCCAATGAAAGAAAGAACATTAATCTTTGGTTAAACACACTGTATGAAATCAATGAATGAAGTTTCAGATCATCTTATAAAAAGTACCAGGGCAAAAGAGTGGCATTTTACATATTAAACCTTCATACTAAGCATTTTAGAGCTCCAAATTACTAAAGACTGAAGGTTATAAATGCTCGGAAGAGAAATTAGTAGCATATTTTGATAAGGCGGACATTTAATCAAAATAGTGTGGTAAATTGCAACGTATTAGTGGTTCAACCTGTTCGAACATAAGGAAGAACAAGTGCCACTTTGGAAATGCTCCCAGTTATGGGTCAAGTGGGTAGCACTACCAATAAATCTTAACAATGAATGATACCGTGGATCTAGTTTTTTGAGGGTGCCAGTGGTAGAGGTTATCTAAATCACGTACATAGATACATAGATACATAGACAGTGTCGGCAGATAAGGGCCTATGGCCCACCCAGTCTGCCCATTTAAGTCTGTAAGTTCAGTTTATGTTTTCCAAGAAGTCTGTTGCCCCTTACCCCTGACCTCCAGAATTCCTTTATGTCTATCCCATGCATTCTTAAATCCGGTGATTGTTTCAGCCCCCACCACGTCCTCTGGCAGGGTGTTCCACTTGTCCACCACCCGCTCTGTGAAGAAATTCTTCCTCACGTTTCCTCTGAATCGTCCTCCCTCCAACTTCATCCCATGCCCTCTAGTCCTGGAACATCTTTTTCACTTAAAAATAGTGCATTCCTGCACCCTGTTCATCCCTGTAAGATACTTGTATGTCTCTATCATATCCCCTCTCTCCCTCCTCTCCTCCAGGGAGTACATGTTCAGTGCCTTCAACCTGTCCTCATAGGACTTGTGATGCAATCCATGCACCATCTTTGTTGCCCTCCTCTCCACAGTCAATACATGGTAAGAAAGTACAAATACTGGAGCTTGAAAGCACTGTGTTAAATTTTGCAAAATGAAAAAATGAAACCATCTGCCACTTTGCAACAACCTAGGAGGCTGCGAATCAGAATTAAAGAGAAACAGGTTGTCTGTGCAACTCACTGCTGTGTCTCAGTGGGGAATCCTGGTTTGACTCTAGTCATACCTGAGCTGAAAATGTGTTCATGAGGGGGCAATTATGTTATGGATGTCATGGCAAGCAACATTTAGCCCAGTTCCTCTCATCCATTGTCACATGTCCCACACTGTACAGCATGGCTCCTAAATAAAATTAAATGCAATTGTTTTTAGTATGTTAAGTATTTCTTTGGAATTTTTCAGGGATTTTTTTTTGTTAAGAATCCTGGTAACAGTAATTATAAAATGGGTTGGACATTTCCTGTTTCCCAATTGGCTAACAAAGTTCTAAGACCATAATTTTACTTCCCCAAGAAATGCACAGGTTGGAACAAGTTCAGGAAATGAGATTTGGAATTAAGGCTGGTCACATACAGAATTCATGACCCACTTCCCTCATTTCTGACTGCCATTACAAACATGACTACCACCTTTACCCATTGAAACCCTTCAGCAAGTTCACAAAAAATAAAACTCCCTTATAATTTTAAAAATAAACAAAAATTATTTCCTTTCATGATACCCTCCTTACACATATAAATTGACTTAAATAATGAAGGGATATTCACAATTTTAATTCCTGGTGTTTCTTTGGGGACCATGAGAAATTCCCCTTCTATCCTTACCAGCTTGTCAGGACAGTCTCTGCTGCTTACACTGCTTTGGATACAATTAAGACCATGGCTCCATATAAGGCCTTCTGTTGTGTGTGAGGGGATGAACATTCTGCCACAGGAATTCTGCAGCAGTTTAAATTCCTGGGTTCCATAATAAACAAACATTCTATCTATTGCATGTGTGGAAAGACAAGGACTACTTTTTACCAGTTACTGTCAACAAAAGAAAATACCTGACCTGTTTTAATTAAAAAAAATATTTTTTTTTGGTTTTAAATAGTTTTTTTAGTTTACTCATTTTAAAAGCACAATAAGACACTACAGGTCATTGGTTGTCTAGGGTTAATGCACTTCTGGTGCTAAAGGCACTCAGCACAAGGTCCATGTGCCTCATTACTCACCTGGGTGTACATTAACCCCTGTCAACCAACACCCTGTGGTGTCTTATTGCTTACATTATGCTGAAACATGTTGTGCTACTATGAATCTTTTCCTTCACCACTGTTCAGTGTTTTTGCCTTAATATTTTTTTTTTTGTTTTAGGCTGAAAAGGGTTTTATTTAAAATACTTTTTTTCCAGGAGTAGCGCCTCATCCTACTCAAAATAAACACAAATCCTGTTTTGCTATCCAAACTGAACATAAAATACTATTTATTTTTGCAAAAAGAATTCAAAATTCTGTTTTGCTAGCTAAACTGGGTTTCCAGAACCCAAAACACCTCAATCAAAACAGAAATCCCTACCCTCAAATGTTGCCAGTCTAAATGTACAGGTACATTCCTAATAGTAGTTTAAAGCAGCAGGGAAATGAGAAAGGTTTTTCCTAAAAGCTTGTTTCCACTACAATTAAGAAAAATGTTGGCATACCTGGTAATGCTAGTTTCTAGGTGCCTCCTACTATGCTGCACGCCATGGTGTTTTTATTTTCTTAATCCTAACCCTCATTAGGTCTATAGTACTATTTCTCAGCCAAATGTGGTGGTAGTTTTTTTTTCCTTGAGAAAAAAACTAAGTTAGAATATTTATAAAACACTCAAGTTCTAACAGAACAAGAACATTTGACCATGGAATCAAACTGGAAGATGCCTGGAATCTTTTATGTAAGTAATAAGCCACAACAGGGTGTGCATTAAAGGATTTTAATGCACGCCCCAGGGGTGTGCTAAGGCACAAGGCCAAAGGCCGAGTGTCCTTACACCCCTGGGAAGTGCATTAAAATCCTTTAATGCAAACCCTGGAGTGGCTTATCACACTTATAAAATAGGCCACCATCATAAAAGAATTAGTTTTCTTTACTCTGATAGGGATTAAAACGTATTTACTGTTTTCAAGAGTGTACAATACATTACCTCTAAAACATGTAAAAATGGAAAAAGTAGTCCCTATTAATGCATAAAATAGCATATCTCAGCAACAGGTTAACTACTGCAGTACTTTGCAGTTAAAGTATTTATTAATAGAGTTGGTTGAAAATCAATATTTTCTCTGTGATCTAAATTTTATCATATAAATGCACTGTAATATCTGTAAATTTGTAAAACATAAGCAGTGTTTAAAACTTAATTTTCATTACACTGTAGTTATATAGTTTCACTGAAGGTAACCTCTTTATTTTTGTTTTTCACTTATATGTTATGGTCCAGTACATAAAAAGAAAACTGCTATAGGACTGAGGTGAAAGGTTAGTAAGAAAAAGAAAACTTTAAACCTGCCAAGTTGCCTTTTTTTTTGGTGGGGGAGGTGGTACATTTCACCTGAACACACCTCTATATGATTCAAATGTATGTGCTTTTATAAACATCAGCAATGTATTTGAGCAGTTTGAGTCTGCATCTGCCTATGTACAGTGTGTTTTCCCACCTTTTCTCTTTGTTTATAAAGTATTACTGTCTTATTATTATTAGTATTATTATTAGTATCAGTGGCTCAGTAGGTAGCACACTCACCTCTGAGGCCAGGAGATCAGAGGGCTGTGGGTTCAGTTCTCACATCTGGCACTTAGGTCAATGTCCCAGTACTGACACTGTAGTGCAGCATGAGAGGGGTGCTGCACTTCTGAGGTGCCATCTTTCGGATGAGACATTAAACTGAGGTCCCATCTGCCTAGATTGGTGGTAGTTCAGGTGGGTGTTAAAGATCCTATGGCACTTATCGAAAAGAGTAGGGGAATTTCCCAGGTGTCCTGGCCAAATTTCACTCATTCACTGAAAATACCACCAACAGCTTAATCTGGTTCAAGATCAGTTGGCATTAATCTGTATCCCCCTCCCCCGGGTTGTGCCTGAAAATAGGCAGGATTTGTCTAGTGCACTTACCCGGTCAACAAAAACTAAATAAATAAACAATAAATTACTGTGTTGCCTGCTTTCTTCATCCTGTTTTTTTTCTTCTGTTCCCCCACTTCAAGATGTAGAATGTTTTCATGGAATGTTTACCATGGAATACAGGGATTCAAAATTCTGCTCTGTTCCACTGGTAGAATGTTACTCTCCTAACATACTATATACACAGACAACAAAGGCCTGTTTGAGAGCCACAGACTCAATTATCTCACTGTCAGGGTAAGCAGAAGAGATTTCCCTGATGAGCAGGTAAAGACAGAAGGGGGATTTTTCACTGTTAGTAAAGAAACAGTTGTAACGAAAACTATAAACAATACTTAATGTTTCTAATTTGTTTATGTGTGTAAGGAGAGTGTGAAGATCAGGGAAACAACATTTAATTAATTTTTTTTAATTTTTATTTAATGTAGTTTTATTATTAGGGCCCAGTTGAAGGTTTTTACAGTGTAAAGGTAGCAGCCATGTTTGTGATGGAAGACCAGTTCTGGTTGCAGGGGGACTGATAGAAGATAGTTCTGGCTGTAGGAGGACTGACTTGTTCATTGTGTGATGTGGTTTAGGACCAGGATGACTGTGAGTAGAAAGAGATTTTGGTTCCAGTTCTGGCTGCAGGGGGAATGATGGAAGATAGTTCTGGCTGTAGGAGGACTGATTTGTTCATTGTGTGAAATGTGGTTTAGGACCAGGATGACTGTGCATATAAAGAGATTTTGGTTCCAGCTCTGGTTGCAGGGGGACTGATGGAAGATAGTTCTGGCTGTAGGAGGACTGATTTGTTCATTGTGTGATGTGGTTTAGGACCAGGATGACTGTGCGTATAAAGAGATTTAATGTGCAGTCAGCTGATGTCTCTTGGCCAATGAGATTTCTAGATTTTGTCTTGTCATTTTATAAAGAGAAAAAAGGTAGGGTCACATTTTTGCCCAGTTTTGTTGCACTGCTGTTTTAAACAAACAGCAGAAATGATTGTGAACAGTCAAACAGAATAATTCAAAAGCAATCTGTAAACCACTAGAATCAAAAGTTACTTAACATATTGGATACCGTTTTACAAGTACAACTTTTTCAAACAGCAACTCTAGTAGTATATGTTAAACTGGATGTTATAAAAATAAGGAATACAGGGACTACTCCTCATAGCAGTGTCAAGACCAAGAGCTCTGCCCATGGGAGGAAGGAGGATAGACTCTGCTTTGGCCAGGTGTACAGAAACAACCACAAAGTTTGGGAGGACCACATCACCACAACAGGAAACAAAGGAAATTAGTGTTGGGGTTGCATTGCAGGCTACCTATCCTAAGACATGAAATATTGGTTCAGAGAAGGGATAAGGCATGCCTAGCATGGGACAACTGAATAGTCTTAGCTACAGTACCTGTCAACTTGCCCACTTAGGAACTAGCCAGCAGGGGGTTGGTGTCTGATATCACAGATGTTCTTGGTGACCCATGGCTGGGGAAGTAAAAGGACGAGCAGGCAGTCATGGATTATCTGAAGCAGCCTGCCAAGGTTGTAGGAGCATAGGGGGAAGAGAGTACATGGGGAGGAGTCAGAGACAGGTTGCATTCATCAGGCTGAAGCAAGAACAGAAAACTTTCTTTTGCTCCAGCCAGAGTTCATGGCCCACCCACCTCAGTAGAAGTAGAGGGCAAGGAGGCTGGCTAGTGATCAGTGGCATAGGAGTGGCCAATCAAGAGAAGAATAGGGATGGAGCACATGGGACAGGGTTTGTGGACTCCAAGCAATGCCAAAGGCCTTGGTATGCATCGAGGTATGGTATAAGGTGCTTGGCTGTCACACAGGGATCTTGCAGTGGTTGTATCCAGTTCAGGAACACATGGGATAGACATAAAGGTAGTATATGGGAAGGTAAAGGAGGGAAAGGGGAATAGCATCAGGTAGGTCCTTGGGCAGACTAGATGGACCTTGTGGTCCCCTTCTGCCATCACTTTCTATGTTTCTGTGTTAGCTCAGTATGTACATAGTGGAGCAATGCTTTTTGGTTGCTTCTAGTGCATTGGATATCTTTGTACTGACTGAGCCATTGGAGAGCAACTGATGCCTTGGGAAGAACTTTGAAAAACATAATATCTGGACCCAATTCAGCTTGTGTATCACATTTTTATGTCTGCTTGCACACATATGCAAGAAATACTATGTGGCAGCTTAGGAGAGAAGTGGGTTGTGGAGGTGCGGCACTGTGGCAACCAGTGCTGGCACACGGCATTGTTGGGCTTGGCAGTGCTTGGCCAATGCAGGGCCACTGTCCTGATGACATTGGTTCTGCAGAGTACCACCAAGTTTTAACAATTTCTCCGCTGCACTCAGGGGCTGCCTCATCATTGCAGTGTCAGTCATTCCACTGCAATGAGTGAGTGACCTGTCATTGCAGGGCAGTACCTTGCCTGGTGTAACATTACCAAGAACGTGGCGGCTGTATGCCACCACCTCAGAGGCACATAGAAAGCTGATGGGGGTGCCCAATCCCCCTGTCGGCATGCCCTCGACCCAGTTCATTTGCAGACAGAGGAGCCCACTCCCTGTCAGCATAATGCCCCCCATTTCAGTTGTGTGCTGAGGGGGTGCCTAATCCCCCTTGGCATCATGCACCCCCCCACATGTTTCTGTGCCAACAGGGGACCCAATCCCTGTTGGCTTCAGTCTCCCCCTTCCCAGTTCCAGTTGCTGATGGAGGAGCCCACTACCCATTGCCATAATGGCCCCCAGTGCTTGCATGCCTGTGCCGAGGGAGTACCCAATCCCCTTGGCTTCATGCACACACCCCCACCCACCGGTTTCTCTGCTGACAGGGGGCCCAATCCCCATAGGCTTCGGTCCCCCTCCCCACAAATACAGGTGGTATACTGGGAGCCCACCCCAGTGTACCAAACACACCTGCAAAAAAAGAAAACCGACCTGCATTGTTCATTCTTTTTTTTTTCACCTGTAAAACAAGGAAACGGTCCCTCGAAGTATTCCAGTGTTCCTCCCCCAAACCGCACCCACCATCAGCGTACTCTATCTCCCCACACACCCTCCACCCCATACTTACTGTACCTCTGGAGCCCAGCATGATAATCTTCGGTGGACCGGGAACATGTCTGCACTCTTCAAAGATCACTGCGAACTGAAGAAATGCCGGTAAGCTGTATGGTGGCATAAATAGGAGTTTTTTCAACTTTGGTGCATATCTTGGGCATTTTTGGGAATTTTGGCACCACATTTTCAACATGGGGTTATTGGGATCCCTCCTCATGAATTCAGTCACTGTCATGGTATTATTCAGTCCCAAAGGGGATTTTGCGGTCACTGTGTGGAATCATCTTTCGGGACTGATTAGTAAAATGATAGTGCCACTGTTCATGAGGTGGGCTCTCAAAAAGCCTATGTTGCAAATTTGGTGAAGAAAATAAAAAAAAATGACTGTTTTATGAGCGTGTATGGTGCAGTTTCCATGCACGCTTGTAACTTTGCAAATCTGTGATATTTTCACTCCATATTTTCAACATTGGCATTTTCCCACACCTCCTTATGAACAGTATAGCTGTCATTTTACACATCCTCCCTGAAATGTGTTTTCACACTTTCGGCGCAGAATAGCACGGTTGCTGTGGGAAACCAGTGTTCGGGACAGATTAAGAAAATGACAGTGACACTGTTCATGAGCAGAGGTCCTAAAATGCCTATGTTGAAAATTTAGTGATGAAAGTCCATAAAATGACTGTGTTACAAGCATGTATTGCGCAGTTTCCACGCATCCTCGTAGCTTCGCAAATTTGTATTATTTTCACTCCAGATTTTCAACATTGGCATTTTTTCAGACCTCCTTATGAACAGTACCGCTGTCATTTTTCACATCCTGCCCGAAATATGTGTTAACACATCTGGCGCAGAATAACACGGTTGCTGTAGGAAATCAATGTTTGGGACAGATTAAGAAAATCATACTGACAGTGTTCATGAGCAGAGGTCACAAAATGCCTATGTTGAACATTTGGTGAAATAATTTCACTAAATGACTGTGTTACGTGTATGTGTTGCGTAGTTTCCATGTACGCGCGGACGTTCAAGCATTTTTAATATTTTCACTACAGCTTTTCAACATTGCCATCTCTTCACACCTCCCTATAAATGGTACAGCTGTCATTCATCACATCCTGCCCCATCTGTGTTTTCGTACATCTGGCGCACAATGGCATGGTCGCTGTGGGAACTTAAAGTTGGGGACACATTGACAAAATTACAGTGCCACTGTTCATGAGAACAGGTCCCAAATGCTTTCATGAGGTGGGGATTACAAAAAGGCCATGTTGAAAATTTGTAGAGCAAATACTGACAAAAGCCCGGGGCATTAGGGTTTCGAATCACAACGTCCCACCCTGTACAGACTGACAGGCATCAAGGATTTGCCTTTGGATTACCGACTGTAATGCTCATGCCATTCCACCCCCCACCATTCAGCCAGTGACAGGCATCGAGGTGTGCCTTGGACTGTTTGGCCCCAGAGTTCACTCCATTGTCCTATATTGCACCCATTTCAGCGTATGTCCTTATGGAGTGGGGTGACTGTAAAGCTGAACACCCCAAGGCACACCTCAACACTTGTCTGTGTCTGCTGGATAGGGTGAGGTGAAATGGCAAGAACGTTATGGGTGACAACCCAAATGCATACACCAATGCCTGTCCATCTCTGCAGGTTGGAGGTGGAGTTGGCGTGAAGTTCACTACTTCATAGCCATTTCTTCTCTGCATCTGTCTAACTCCTGCATTTCTAATGCTAATACCAGCAAGCAAACATTCAGCTTTGACAAATGCTTGTTCTGTATTCTGTTCCCTCTGTTCCTTAGTATTGAGGACATTTTTATGAAAACAGGGTCTTTGTTCCTCAGAACTGATGTTCTGCAGCTACTTCATTCCAACTTCAGGTCATAATGCCCTGGCTGTGACATCAGAGTAATTTCCACAGTAAGAGACTATGATGTTACAAGTAGAAGATTATGATATCAAGTGGGGAATATGCAGTAGGAGTACCTGAACTCTAAGGGGCAAAAATCCCATTTTCATTTAAATGTCCTCAGTATTGAAGACTGTTCAGAACTATAGAAAATATGCAAAATTCTGTTTGAACTGAATTGTGGCTAAAAATATGCTTTCCACTGTTTTTTTTCCAAAAGTATCAGTGGTTCTTTAAAGCAGCATTATTTGTTAGTAACCATATAGTTTTTTGTCCAGCAATAATGTTCATCTGGTAAAAATATCAAGATACACATTTCTTCCTTTCATGTTCTTTCATTCCTGAACCAAGATATGACATTTTCAAGTGTTTAAGTTCCCACTCCTGTGTCATGCCTGTCATGGAAAAATTAAATATCTTGGTACAGTGCTGTGCTGTTTACCATCAGAAACCATTCTAATGCATCTACAGTATGAATCTAGCATGTACATTCAACAGGTAACATCAGCTGGAGACATGTTTAAAAATTGCTATTGGTGGCCATCTCTAATGAAGTGAGTCATTAATTACAGCATTATAGTGTTGTGCGGAATGTGGAATTCCACTGGTGAAATTAGCGCAGAATGATCATTCTTGCCAGCGGAATTTCCACTGGAATTTCGTTAGTTCTTCTGCGGAATTCCACCTACTGTGATCCGCAGAATAATATTCCACAGAACAGCATTTTTCAGCAGAAAATTATTCTGCAACAATTTCCGCAGAATTTTTTCAGCAGAAAATCATTCCACAACTATTTTCTGCTGCTTAATTCTGCCATTCCGTTTCTGGCGAAAATTGGCAGAAGTTCGGTAGAAGTTTTTAAATTCTGCAGAATTTCATTCTGCTGGAATAAAAAATTCTACACAGCACTACAACATTAGCTGTAAAAGCTGTTTTAACAATATCTAAGAAAACTAATAATATACTGAGCATGAATCTTAGAAACAGAAACAGTTTGATGACAGATAAGGACTGCTTGGCCTACTTAGTCTGCCAATTTTCCCCACCTGCTGTAACACCGCAGACTCTACTTGATCTCTGGCTTTACCCCCTCTTTACCACTAAGGTTCCCTTATGCCTATCCCATGACTTCTTGAAACCTGTTACAGTTTTGCCCCCACCAACTCTTTAGGAGGCTGTTCCAGGCATCTACCACTTTCTGTGAAGAAGTGCTTCCTTATATCTTCCCCCGAGTCTCCCCCCCAGCAACATAGATACATAGATACATAGACAGTGTCGGCAGATAAGGGCCTATGGCCCACCCAGTCTGCCCATTTGAGCTTGTAAGTTCAGTTTGTTTTCCTAGATGTCTGTTTCCCCTTACCCCTGCATAGCATGATCCCTTATTCTTGAGCATCTTTTTCTCTTAAAAAGGCTTCCCTCTAGAACCTTATTTATGCCTGTGAGGTATTGGAAAGTTTCTATCAAATCCCCCACCCTCTTTTCCTCCAGAGTGTACATATTGAGATCCTTCAGTCTCTCCTCATGGGCTTTTAGTGCAGATCCTGCACCATTTTATTTGCCCTCCTCTGTACCGCCTCTACTTTGTCTATGTCTTTACAGAGATGTGATCTCCAGAACTGGACACAGTACTCTAGGTGAGGTGTCACCAGAGGTTTATGCAGAGGTATCACCACCTCACGCTTGCTCCTGGTCATACCCCTCCCTATGTACCCTAGCATCCCACTGGCTCTCCCCACTGCCTTGTCACACTGTGTGGCCACCTTTAGGTCATCATATAAGATTACCCCTAAGTCTTTTTCCTGTTTGGTGGTCACCGGTACCACTCCCCTCATTTTGTACTCTGAACCTCGGTTTCTCCACCCCAAGGGCATGATTTTGCACTTTTTCACATTGAAACTTAATTGCCACACTCTTGACCACTTCTCAAGCTTACTTTGATTTCTGTTTTTTCCACCACCCCCTTGGAGTGTCTACTCTATTGTATATTTTAGTGTCATCTGCAAAAAGCCACACCTACCCTTCCAACCCTTCAGCAATGTCACTAATAAAAATATTGAAAGGGATTAGTCCCAGTACTGATCCTTGTGGCACCCTGCTGGTCACTCTCCATTCCTTGGAGTGAACTCCATTTACCATCACCATCTGTCAACTATCCTCCAACTAATTTCTTACCCAGTTTACCACTTTTGGACCCACGCTGAGGCTGCCCAGCTTGTCTATGAGTTTCCTATGTGGATCGGTGTCAAAGGTCTTACTGAAATCTAGGTAGGCCACTTCCACTGCTCCACCCTGATCTACTTTCCAGGTCACCCAGTCAAATAAATCTATTATAGTTGTTTGACATGCCCTCCTCCAAGTGAATCCATGCTGCCTTGGATCTTTCATTTCATTTAATTTTATACTCAAAAATCTGTGAGCAAAAAATGCCTGTTTTCACAGACATCCAGTGATAAAAGCAAATACAGACACTTGTAAGCCACTGGATTCAAGATATTCATCAATCCTTTCTTTCAGTAGTGATTCCATTAATTTCCACTCCACCGAAGTCAGGCTGACTGGCCTGTAATTGCCAGCCTCCTCCCTGCTACCACATTTATGAAGTGGGGCTACATCTGCCCTCCTCCAGTCCTCTGGGACCACTCCCATCTCCAGTGAGTGGTTGAATAGGACTGTGAGAGGAGCAGCCAGTACCTCTCTGAGCTCCTTCAGTACCTTGGATATATCCCATCTGGCCCCATTGTCTTGTTCACTTTCAGATTCAAGTTCCTTTAGGACTCTCTCCTCTGTAAATGGACTAGTGTCCATGGCCCTTCCTTCGATGCCCCTGACACTTATCTGTGGTCCCACACCATCCCTTTAATCTTTGAACACTGAACAAAAGTATTCATTTAGGATGTCTGCTTCTTCCTTGTCCCCTTCCACACACACCCCCCACTTCCCTCCTTAGCCTTACAATCCCTACTCTGTTTTTTTCTCCTTTCGCTTACATATCTGAAAAATGTCTTGTCCCCTTTCTTTACTGACTGGACAAGTTTCTTCTCCTTTTGTGCCTTTGTGTGCCTGATCACTTTCCCTGCCTCTCTCCGCTTATCTTGATACATCTCCCTATCATGGTCCCCCTGTGTTTCCTTATACCTCCTGACTGTTAACTTTTGTTGTCCTTACCTTCCCAGCCACCTCTTTGGAGAACCATAGTGGTCTCTTTTTCCTCTTGCTTTTTCTTACTTGCCTGACACAGAGGTTTTTTGCCTTCACTATTCCCATTTTAGTTTTGCCCACTCTTCTTCCACTCCACCCAAGTCCTCCCTCCCATTGGGGCATCCCTGAGGCATTCCCCCATCATTGCAAAATCAGGCCTCTTGAAGTCCAGGACCCTCATCTTAGTGTGGTTCACTTCTGCCATAGTTCATATATTGAACCACACCATACAATGATCACTTTTCCCCAGGTGGCCACCCACCATGACGTCTGCAACACTGTCCCCGTTGGTGAGTACAAGGTCCAATATTGCTCCCTCACAAGTGGACTCCTCTATTATTTACCTGAGGAACACCCACTGCAGGGAGTTCAGAATTTTTCTGTTCCCAGCTGACGCTGTAGCTGGGCTGCTCCAGTCTAAGTCAGGCAGATTGAAGTCCCTCACCAGCAGTAACTCCCTCTTATTTGCCATCTTAGGTTATCAGAAATACACTTTTGCTAAAAAAAAAAACTATATGATTAAATTTTGCCAACTAACATGTACTGCTGCTTTAAGTGTAGCTGTTTTGGAATGTTTTCAATACATATGTAAGTGTTTGAACTGTTTTATAAAATTTCCTGTACATTATTTAGTGTAAAGAGACATGTATTGTAAGTAAAGTCTTAGGGGATCATAGTGAATTGTATTTTAATAGATAATTTCATGCATAGGAGAGTGACAGCCCACCAGGATAGTAATACACTTGGGTGAGGTAATATAGTAAGGTCAGACTTGATTGACCATTGGTATCCTTTTTCTATCAAATTCTATGTTTCTAATAAAGTTAAACATAAAAACAGGATATTAGCCATGAATGTGTTGGGGGGGGGGGTAGGGATGTATGACACTGAAGTTTACAGAAGTGATAATGTTATTGGCAAATAGGTTGCATTTTATTTAATTTTTCTTCCAGTCCAATATGAATAGCATTGGGGTTATTCTCTTGGCAAGTCCCAGTCCATGACTATCTCTGGGGTCTTCGTGGCAAGTAAAAAATTTGTGATTGGGGCAGTACTAGTAGGTGTGCGGGTAGAATGTATGCAGCAGTGGGCTGCTGAGGTGATGAGGGCTGTGTGGGATGGAAGTGATACAGCAGCAGCAGGAAGCTAACAGAGGGGGTCCCCTTTAGTTTAGCCTAGTCCACCCTTATACTTATTGTTATGTTCCGCTGTCTGGCCTCACAGCTCTGTTTAACTCTGCCTGTCTCCCCTAAGGATGTGCTGTTGCTGAATTTGTATCCAGTGAATGTGCTGAAATTTGGCATTTTTGCCATTGAGTCATCCCAGTCAAACCATTGGGACACTTTGGGATCATTTTGACCTTTGGCCAGCTAATTCAAAAAATGTTAGTCCTTCCCAGGTGACCAGGGCTGGTACCATGATCACCCGTTTACCCACTGCAGTCATTTCCCACCCTCCTCCTCTATCCCCAGCCATTTGTGTTTATATGTATGTATATGTATATATATATATATATATATATACATTTTATAGGGGCGCTACTAGTAGGGTTATCAATTTTAAACCCTTAACTTTGCAGTTTAATACCTTTGGCTGGGTTTGTCAGAATAACCCACAAACTTGCATTTTCCATTGATGTGCCATGTTGTGAAAACATAGACAGTTTCATGATGGCACTTTGTGGGGTTTGCGAGATGTGGATACCCCTTACTTAGTAAAAGTTCCCATTTTTTCCTATACGTAACATGTTTTTTTCACATTTTGTTGCTCTCATGTGCAGGCTACATGGTACTGAATCCATGCACAAAACCTGTTGGATACATGTGGTCTGTGGTGAGGTAGTACCTTTCGAAGGTTTAGTGAAAAAATTATTAAACAATTCCTGAGTTATAAGGATTTAAAGGAAAACTGTCATAATTCCAAAGACCCACTTCCACCAACTCTCTACCCCTGATTAGGCTTTTCACCATAGAAATGCATTTTTTTACTAGTGTCAACTTACTTTATTTTATTTTTGCAAAGTCTGAGTGTCCACAATATGGCAGATGCCTAGCGGTTTCATTTCAAGTGAAAGTGCGGCGTCGCCTGCTTCAATACACTTTTACTGAAGCAGGTGGTGCGGCACCGCAGTTTCACCTGAAATGAAACCACGCAGCATCCACCATGTTGCCACCTCCGGACTTTGCAAAAATAAAATAAAGTAAGTTAGCACGCATTAAAAAACACATTTCTATTGCAAAAAGCCTAATAGAGGGGTAAAGGTACAGCTATCATTTCACAAGTCCTGCCCAAAATGCATTTTCATACCTGTGGCATGGAATGACTTTTTGATGCTGCAGAATGATGTTTCAGTGGGGATTTAAAACTTTTCACTACCAGCTTCATGAGGTGGGGTAATAAGAAGGCTATGCTGACAATCTGGTTGCTGTTTTAGCAGCATCTATGGAGGGATAGAGTGCAGGGCCCAGAAGGCCCTGTGCTCCCACTGGCAAATGAGGATACGATTATACTATTTCAAAAAGTAAGGAAATTCGTTGTAAAAAATGTTGTTAATGCATCAGTTAGGGTTATACTGATGAAAATAGGGAAATGTTCCCAACCCTAACACCCCACCTCCACCTTGCAGGTAGCAACAGGAACAGCCATTACAGTTTGACCTCTTCTGCATCTTCACAAATCAAGTGTGAGGTGTACCTTGGGACTGTTAACCCTAGTGCTCACTCCTTTCTTATATACTCTACACATCTCAGCTTATTTACTGATGGAATGGGGTAAGCGTTAAGGTTAACAATTCCAAGGTACACCCTGTGCTTGATTTTTTCTGAAGACACATGAGAGGTCAACGCTTCATAGTTTTTCAAGTTGCTGCCTGCAGGGTGGGAGTGGGGTGTTAGGGTTGGGAACCCTAACACCAAATTTCACTACATTCATCGCTTTAACCATAACTGGTGCATTAATGAAGTTTTTTTTGCAATGAAAATATATATATATATATATATATATATATATATATATATATATATATATATTTATATATTCTGGCTTCTGGCACTGTGCCAGGTGTTGACAGCATTTGTTTTAAAGAAATGTCTCACTGGAGGACCAGCCCAGTAAGGCAGTGGTAGCACTTCAGTTGCTATACTGGTGACTTGCATCCAGAAGTGGTCTTGAGTCACTTGGGGGCTGGTTAGAGGGAATGCAAGGGTCAAGTGTTTCAGGGACAACTTTCCTCCCTTGGGAAAGTGTCAGGCACTGGGTCCCACTGCATGTCTGCTACTTAGAAGAAGCTGGGTGGCAGCACCAATGGCAATGCAAAAGCATGGGTAGGTCCTGCCATTAGATGCTGGTAGTGCATGTGTGTAAGTCTACGCCCTCAGGGGTGAAAACAGGAGGAAAACATCCCCAGCCAGCAGGATGAAGTCATCACCCATGCAGGCCACACACCACCAACCACAGCACTTACTCACTAGCAGAGGTTCCTGAATGAGTGATGAGGGGAGTCCTAGAGAAGGTAGGTGACAAGGCCAGAAGCCAGAATATATATATATATATATTCATTGCAAAAACAACTTTATTAATGCACCAGCAAAATGGTCACAAGAGTGGCAACTGGGGTTTAATGCAAAGAAGTGCAAGATCATGCACATAGGGAAGAGAAACCCTGAAGCCACCTATAGGTTGGGAGGGGAGTTGCTGACAATCACAAGGGAAGAAAGAGACTTGGGTATCATCATCACAGATGACCTGAAATCATCCAAGCAGACCACTAAAGCAGTAGGTAAGGCTAGAGGGATGTTGGGGTGTATTAGTAGGGGTATCACAAGTTGTAAGAGGGAGGTAATAATCCCTCTTTAGAAGACACTGGTTAGGCCCCATCTGGAGTACTGCCTGCAGTACTGGAGGCCGCACCTACACAAGGACATTAACAAAATGGAGGCAGTCTAGAGAAGGGCAACCAAAATGGTGCAGGGACTGCATCAGAAAACATATGAGGACAGATTAATGGAGCTCAATATGTATACCCTAGAGCAAAGGAGGGAGAGAGGTGATATGATCGAAACATTCAAACATCTTAAGGGCATTAACAAGGTGAAAGAGTCTAACATGTTTCAATATAAGAAAAATAGCAGGACAAGAGGACACAGCATGAGATGAGAGGGAGGCCGATTAAGGGGTAATGTGAAGAAGTTCTTTTTCATAGAAAGGGTGGTGGATGCATGGAATGGCCTACCTCAGGAAGTGGCGGGTATGAATACAGTGCAGGGCTTCAAACAGGCATGGGATAGGCATAAGGGAGCAGTACAGATGAGTATGAATAGATAGGCCATTGACAGAGTACAGACCTATGGCACATTCATAAGGTAGAAAAAATGGGCAGACTGGATGGGCCTTGCCGTCCCTATCTGCTGTCAACTTCTATGTTTCTATGTTGGCAGATGCTGACAGAAGAGATCTGGCTACAGTGACCAGGAGGATAAATACCTGAAAACAAACTCACACTGAAGGACCAGGGGAGGGTGGAAGAAGCTAGAATTGATGGAGTGGGTGGGAGGTGGTGGAGGGGTACCACATACCCCTATTTGTGTCCTGCTATACCCCAATACTAATGACCTGAAGTGTCTGTGGCTAAAGAGTTGAAAGTGAACCAAAGACAGGAGTTCAAAATCAAAGCTGAATGAAAGTTGGCAATTTTCACTTTCACTCACCTTTAATCTCCCCTGCACCCAAGGATGGCAGAGCTAAAGTGAGCTAGGAAGCTTTCTAGTGAGCAAAAGGGAGAACCACAGCATAAGGAAACTGGGGTAACATGGTAGCTCTTAAAAATCTCCAACTGTACCAAATTACCACCAAAATATACCAGATGGCATGTAAAACCTATAGCTTGTCAGGGCCTAGGCAGGTCCAGCCTATGGTTAAGAGCCTCCAACCTTCTGTAAACTTTTCTTGATTTAGCTTTTTGTTCTGACGAGCCATATTTCTAATCTTCCATCTGGGTTAACTAGTGACATCCCAACTCCTGGCAATCATTAGCCCACTCAACCTTTACCTCTGTGAGGTTCCATGGTGCGGCACTTGAGAGGCCTGATAGCCTTCATCTAAACAACAGGCTGTTTTTTCTGTTTTTCTCCCCCTAAAGTCCCTCCCATGTACCCATGCAGTGCTGCATCAAGCCTAGGAAGCCCTCAAGTGAACACACAGCAATCCCCATGCGGGGGGGCAAGCTTCCCAGACACTGCAGGAGTCACTGTGGCAGCAGAACTCAGTTCTTGCTCTCCACAGCTGGGAGCACTGCAGCAGAGCAGCAACATCCCAGCCCCCTTGGCTACCTGAGTTGGCTCCTGTGGCTGCTGGGTCACCAGCGCCATAGTGGGGTACACTGCCACTGGGCCATGGTGCAGGCAACTGTGCATACGCCTTTTTAATGGCTGGTTACTCCATTGGGAGAACTCCACAATCTTTAAGAAACCAACAGGAAACCAGTAAGCATATTCAGCAACCACTTTAAGTCTCACTGCCATGTCATTCCCCTGAAAACATGCAGTTAGGAACCCTGCATTCCAGTCCCTGGTCTTAAAGGTACAGAAGTCATTTCACCCCAGCTAGAGACATGTCACAAAATAACTACATTATGATACAGATGTTTTAGGTTTCCCTTAAAAATCATTTTTCCCAATCCCAAAAGAGAAATGTAAAACATAAAATATATCTCCTTAAAAAAGCAGTAGAGTTATGATCTTCCCTGGTGGTCATCCTCGTTAAAACCTGTCCGGCAGCAGTGGTAAGCTGTGTCTGCATTGGGTGTTAAGCCATTCATGGTATGTCTTGGATGAGTTTGTACTCACCACTAGATCAGTGCTAGTCCAGAGTTCTGGTGATGCTTTAATGTCACTCCAATTAACTTTCTTTAATCTGTAACGTAAATAAAAATAGGCAGTTAGTTTGCTATTTAAATACAGAAAACACATCTTAGAGTATACTTCCCAAATGATGAATAAGTTCTTTACCATCTCATGTGACTTATATTCATGATACATATGCAGTTGGGCTCAAACAACCTACACTGTGAACTAACCAGAGAAAAAAATAATTAGAAATAACACAATATGCCCATGCTATAAAGGTTTCAACCCATACATCTCTATATGAGGGAGAATATTGGTTTGATAAAGTGTTAAATAAATATATAGAGTAAATGCTATGGCCTAGTGCTATGCAGAATGTGGAATTCCGCTGGAGAAATTAGCATGGAATAACAATTCCACCGGTGGAATTGTGACCAGAATTTTGATGGTTCTTCTGTGGAATTATTCCTGCTGTAATCCATGGAATAATATTCTGTGGAACAGCATTTTTCTGTGGAAAATCATTCTGCAACCATTTTCATGGAAAATATTGAGATCCACGGAATAATATTCCACAGAATGGCATTTTTCCACAGAAACTCATTCTGCAGCAATTTCCATGGAAAATATTGAGATATGTAGAATAAAATTCCATGGAAATGTAGAAAAACTAATTCCACATTGTTCTGCTGCAGAATTTCACAAATCCATTTCTGGTGAAATTTGGCAGAATTTAGGTGGAATTTCACAAATTCTGCAAAATTTCATTCTGACATAATTTTAAATTCTGCACAGCACTACTATGGCCTGACCCAGAATATGCAAAGGACCATGACTCTTGAGTGGCTGGGATATGAGTGTGTGATACTAAACAGCCTTGGTCAGGATCACAAATGATATTTACATGGACAGGGACAGTGGTTTACTGCCCTGTAGGGCTGTACAAAACGTTGAAATTCCAACAGAACTGAATTCTGTGGAATTTCAGAAAATTCTGGAAAATTCTGTCGATAGAGAAATTCTGACATTCTGCATGTGGAATGCTTTTCACAGAATAATTTTCCATGGATCACACAATCTGCAAATTCTTTTTCCTCAGTCCATGGGAAATGTATTCCCCAGTTTACATGATCTGTGGAAAACTATTCTGTGGTTTACACAAAAATGTTTTTTGGAATTCAGTGGAGTTTAAAAAATAAATTCCAAAAAGCATTTCAGAAATGGAGTTGCCATTCCGTACCAATTCTGATGGCAGAATTCTACATTCTGTACAGCCCTACTGTCCTCGGTTGTTCATGTGGACCTAACCAAGTCTAGTAACCATGTTGATCATGGTATCCTAAGCAACAGGCTCGGTGCTCTAAGATTTTTTGACACTGCAAAGACCTGGTTTTAAAAACTATCTGCGTAACCACATGCAGTGTGTCAAGATTGGAAACACCTTGTCTAACCCTGTTCACATAAGGGAAGGAGTTACTTAAGGTTCTGTTTTGGGTCCATTGCTGTTCATAGTGTTCATTAATACAACATGTGACTACTTAGCACAAAATGTAATACTCAGCTCTATGCTGATGACATATCTACAAAAGCTCTAATAGTTTGGCAGAGAGGGACTTTGATTTAAAACACTTCAGCCACATAGAGAACTTGTTCTTGCAAAGTAAACTGGTACCGAACAACTAAAAAAAATATGCTATTTGGAACTAAAGGCCAAATGAAAACTGAAAAATGGGAGGCTGTTGATAAACTGTCGGGGTAGCACTCTACTTGAGGTTCCATTGCTAGCCTACTTTTAAATACCCAGGAGTCACACTTGACTACTACAGTGCTGTGCAGAGTTCCCAAATCCTAATGGAATTCCACAAAAGTTTTGAATATTCTACCTGTTTCTGCAGAATTCCATCAGTAGTGAAATTCTGAAATTTCAAAAGTGGAATTTTTTTTATGGATTAGAAATCTTCAGCTTACATAAACCATGGGTTCCTTTCTCCAAATACATGGCAGATTATTCTGCAGGTTTATGTGATCCATGGAAAGTTATTCCATGGTTTACATAGAAATGCTTCAAAAACAAATTCCAAAAAGTATTTCTGAACTGGAATTAGGTATCTGTACAATTTGTTTCACCATACATTTGCTACCCATGACCTGAGATCCCACCATATATCCTTGTTTAAAGAACATAGGGTATCAAATGAAATGAGGCAAAGATCCTTTAGCCAATGTCACTGTGTTCAGTTTCGTTCTAGACTTCAGCTCAACTGCTGTCACTGGGTCACTGGGTTCTGGAACTGATAAGTAATTCATAAATTAATATAGGCTAGGGAAAAGGCTGAATTGATATAGAGCCCTAAACAGAGAAAAATATGAATATTTCAAAACAAACACATAACTATACATTGGAGTTATTAAACAGAGTTCATACATTCCCACATTTTCAGTTGTATTAAAAAATCTGAACAACATTGTTTAACAGACAAACAAAATAAAATCAAGAAAATGTAGATACATCAACTTGAATATTAAAGATATGGCAGCACAAAAACTTCAGACAGAAAATGTTAATAATGCCGGCCTGGTGGTGCTGAGGGTTGAGGCACTGGATGCCACACCTTGTGCCATGCTGGCGAACCGGGTTCGGGAACAGACCTGGGCCATTGGGGGTCAGCAGGAGAGGGAGAGGACTGAGCATCCAGAGGACTGCTCCTCTCTCTCCTCTCCTCCTCTCCTCTCCTCTCCTCTCCTCTCCCAGGGTGGGTTGTTGGTGATTCCTGGCACAGTAGCGGCCTCTGGTGGAGACCAGGGATGGCACTAGTGCCGGACATAAAAGGGTGTAAACGGCAGGCTCACAGAAGTGAGGTGTAGCCGAAAATCACTGCATGCCAAGTCCTGAGGGGGAAACCATAGCAGGAAAAAATCCTGCCTCAGTGGTAGGCAATGGTGGGATTAGTGGCCAGCCCCATGCCCAGTGCCAGGCTGTACTGTTCCTTGCTCCCAGTCTTCCTCCTCCTCCCCAGTCACTCTACTAGATTCTAGAGAGAGCGTGAGGAGGAGTTGGTGGCCCCTCTATGGGGGGCTCATAGCCAGGGGTTGTGTGGCTGGGTGACATCGGAGGGATAAGGGCCAACCAGAGAGTGCAGAGTCAGAGGCTTCAGGTGAGCAGCAGAGTCGATGCCAAGAATCCACACCTGAGAGATGCCCACCAAAGTGTGAGATAAACAAATTTGGAAAAAAAAAAGAAAATGTTAATAATTTTCTAGATGTAGTCAGGTGTTACTTTCTGCTTCTGAAGTACAGTGCATCCCATTTATGTGCACACTGCATATATGCACATCCTTGATATATGCAGTTTTTCTGTTTTCCATTTTTTTTTACATATCCAGCCTTGTTAAAATTTCCTGATAAATACACACCTGATATGGGCATATCCTGCTTATATGCATAACTTGGGAGCTCAAAGAAGGTAACTTTTGGCTGCTAAATGCATATTAGCGCCTGATGAGCTGCATGTGTGGCTAATAACTGGGGTAGAGACTGAGGCACTTATTCCTCAAGCTTGTTTATTTTTCTTTGACTGCAGCATAGTGGGTGGGAGATTTCTAGAGAGGATGACTGCTATACTGCTATTCGTCAAGAGCATCAACTAATAAAGGTGTCAGGCAGGGCTGTGTGCTTGTACAACTGCTCTTTTGCATATACATTGATCGACTTTTAGTACAGCTGTTAGAATCAGTCACAGATTCCCGAAAATTGGTAAAATATACTGTCCAACACTGGCATATGCAGATGATTTAGCTTTGTTTGCAATGTCCCAATCAGGGCTCCAACGAAAATTAGACTTTTTAAAGGTGTATGCTGAAGCACATAAACTGAAGATAAAGTAAATAAAAAGCCAGGTGCTTATTCTTGGTTCTAAAAATATAAACAGATTTTAGAAAGTGGGAAATAAAAACTTAAGTACAGTGAAATCCTATGTTTATTTGGGCCTAACTATATCGAACGATGGTCTAAGGACCAAATATATCAAAGGTCTATTGGTAAAAATTAAACAAACTGCTGGTGCATTAACCAAATTCAATAGCAAATATGAAGGTATCTCAATAAAACTCCTTATGGAAGCAGTTAGAGCTAAATATTTCACTCAATCTCTATTCCAAATAGAGATTTGGGATATAGAAAGGGTAGAGCAATTAGAAACCCCTCTAAACAAACTCTACAAAACAGCTTCAGGAAAGAAAAACTCAGCTCCGGCATCATTGATCAGAGCAGACATAGGTTCATCAAGATTAAAAGCTTTTGTTGCTGCCAGGAAAATAAACTATTGGATAAGATTGATGCGGAGGATGGTACAACTGGCCACACCCCCATTCAGCCCATTTAAGGGCTGCTCTCCTCACTCCACACACAAACATTTTTTCTTTGTAGCCAGAGGCTCTGTCCACCATCTCTCTGGGTCCACTCTTTCCCTGAGCCCTGCCCCCTCCCACACTGTGTTTGTGTCTTCCTTCCTTCCTGTTGGAATCTGCTGGCTATGCTAGACTCCCTGCCTGCTTTGCACTCCTGCTTCTGGGTCAGTAAATTTTGCCTTTGCCGCCTGCTTCTTGGTCTGTGTTTTGTCTATGGCTGCTGTCTGTGCTTGTCTCAGTTGTTTGTTTTCCTTACTGCTCTTGTGGTACTGTTTGCTTCATTTGATTTTTGGGCTTTTCTAGTATGCCAGTGCCCCTCTGTTTGCATTGTTATATTTGGCTATATTACTAATCAAGCTCTCAGTTCATTTACCATATTTTAGCAATCTCTCTTTCTCTGGACTAGGTTCCTGTGTGCTCTCAGTTCCTTTCCAAGGCCGGCCGGGTGGCACTGAGGGTTGAGGTGCTGGATGCCACACCTTGTGCTATGCTGGTGACCCAGGTTTGGGAACAGACTCAGGTCACTGGGGGTTGGCAGGGAAGGAAACAGATCGAGCACCCAAAGGTTGTGTGGGCACCTCTGAAAGATGCCTCGGTCCACCAGGAGAATAAAATAGACTGTAAAAAAAAAAAAAAAGCATTCCTTTCCAAGTGTTACACTACATCTTGGTAGTCTTTGTAAAAAGTCTGTGTAGAAAACATTCACCTCTCCCCTGTTAACCTCCCAGTACATTGTTTTTTTTTTTATAAATAGTGCTCATCATGACAACAGACTGTGATGTCACAAACAGCAATCGTGTGGTTAGCAGGGGAGAGTCAGATACATTTTGAAAGACTCAGTGAAATAATTGCTGCATTATCTACAATATTTACTAGACCAACCACAAGGAGAATGTAAATAAAATAACAAATAACTAGAAAACAATAAAGTTAAAACATAATTGGTGTAAATCTAGAGCCGGATATTCAGACTGCGCCGGGCAGCGGCACAAGCCTGGGCACAGCACAACTGGGCTGCACCGGGGCCAGGACCAGGCAATGTTCAACGGTGATGTGCCATGGCTCAGCACCATTGAATATGGCAGGCTTGGTGCACAGACTACACATGGCGCAGTGGCACTGCACCAGCGCAAGCCACAGAGAGGCAGCACAGGGATGCGCCAGCACAAGTACAGTTGCGCTAGGTACATCACTCGTGATATTCAGCTGGGGGCATGCAAATGAGGCCATAATCTAGTCAAGGTGCAAATGGAGCCATTTGCATGTCATTATGGCCCCATTTGCATGCATTGCGATGGGCGCTCCGGCAAAATGCACTTGGCACCCTGCCATGCTGCAGTTAGTGCGGGTTGGCTCCCTGGTGGGCGAGTGTAGCACCACCATCCTGTCTGCCTGATCATGGGTGTCCACATTAATAGACCAATCCCTGGTGGTCTAGCGGTCTCCTCGCTGCCCGATCGTGGGCATCTGTAATGTAAATTAAATTCCTGGTGGTCTAGCAGTCCCACCAATGACCGATCATGGGCTGTTGTAGTTGCAGAAAGTCACCTGGTGGTCCAGTGGTACCCCACCCTCCCACAGAGGATCCCTGGCCACCCGGTACCCCCCAATCATTGGTGGGCAGCAACACCCCACCTGCATACCGCCCAGCCACCACACTGTGGACCAATAGGCTACAGAGCATACAGTACCTGTCATTTGGTGGGCGGCCGGGA
Organism: Neoceratodus forsteri; assembly: GCA_016271365.2. Taxonomy (NCBI): domain Eukaryota; kingdom Metazoa; phylum Chordata; order Ceratodontiformes; family Ceratodontidae; genus Neoceratodus; species Neoceratodus forsteri. The sequence goes on along the minus strand of JADMNL010000037.1, from coordinate 35,769,331 downwards.
GGTATGCAGGTGGGGTGCTGCCACCCACCAATGATGGGGGGAGGTGCCAGGTGGCCAGGGGTCCTCTTTGGGAGGGGGGGTACCACTGGACCACCAGGTGACTTTCTGCAGCTACAACAGCCTGCGATTGGGCAGCAGGAGGACTGCTAGACCACCAGGGTTTGAATTTACATTACAGATGCCCACAATCAGGCTTACAGGCAGGGTGGGGGGGTCCACTGGTCCACCAGGGGTACATGTGTGCTTGTCAATGGTGTTCTGGGTTGGCGGGTGGCCATCCACAGCTGGCAACTGCTGTGTTGCACCTTGCAATACAGATGCCCGCCTGTGGGGGGCCGGGACTTGCTCTTACTTTTCTGGGGCTCAACTTTGAGCCCCCCTGTGCGGTGCAGTGAAGGGTTGCTCCAGCATATGTGACGCACATCCCAGTCTGAATATCGGGAGGTGCCGCATATGCATGGGCACGCCCCCTGCATCTGTGCCACATAGGTTTACATTGCGCCCCGGCGCATTGGGATTTGCACTGTGCCGGGCAGCCTTTTCAATATCCCCACCGGGGCACAATGCACGGTTGTGCCAGTGCAACTCAGTTGCGCCAGGTGCAACCCCTTTGAATATCCAGGCCCTAGTGTTTTTAAGCTTTTTGTTATAATAGTTGCTCTTTAATTTTTTAGTTACTTAGCAGTTTCAGAACCCTGTGACCTCAGCAGAGCAGAATCCCTCCATATAAAGCTTCCTTGTAGGCCAGTCAAGTGATGTCACTGAGTTGTGGAACTCGTGTAATTAAAAAATGAATTTGGGGAGTGAAAAATGCAGCATTAACAAGAAACTCTAAATAAGGGAAAAATAAGACTATTTCAAAACAAACACAAACCAACACACTGGAGACACTGGAGACATTAGAAAGACTTATCATATACTGAGATTTACAATTATTTTAAAAATGTAAACAGAAAGGTTTATATTCTTGTTATCAGCCATTTTTGAGTCCCAGAAATCATTTACGGTTGCTTCCTTGTTTTCTATTCCATGCTTGTATCTAAACTTTCTCTGTTCAATTTTAATACCCTGGTGGCTAATGATCTGTGGCAATGGTAATATGTATTAGTAATAGCTTTATCAAATAAAAAATTGTTCGAACCTACCAATGGTCTGTGCCAGTGTGTTTTTTTATTACTCTCCCTTTGCTCATTTTTCAGATACACATACTGTAGTTCAGATTATATCATTCAGGCCACCAATGTCTCAATGTTTCATTATTTCTACTCTCAAATCATAAATTGGTAACAGCAAGAAAGAGGAAAGTGCACACAGCTGGGATGTATAGGGAATATGCAATAGGCCGACACAAAATATGCAAGTTGACCTCACGGGGGAGGCAGGACCATAACTCAGAAGCGATGGAGCTGTGCATGAGTTATACAAGTCCAGACCCCTGTTTACTTTTTTTATAATTAAAACTTTTATTTAAAATTTAAAAAAAAATGAGTAAACAACCATAAATACATTACCATATCAGAAGTGATCAATCATACAGCTTTTAAGGTGAAATCCCCTTCAAATTGTCATAAGCATATTAAAAAGCTTCTAAACAAAACGGCTATAATATTCCTAGGTAGCATTTTTACAGAAATTAGAATGTAAAAACGGGTTCCTGATACCTAAAAATTTCTCTAATTGATCACTACAAAGAAACGCTTACAAGTGATGATAAATTGCATAATCTGACTATCTGAGTCAGCCTATTGCATATTCAATGTATACATCAGTTTACTTGTTATACCTTTGAAATCTTCTGTTTGTAGGAAGATTTATCTGTTTTTGTTTGATTTCAACTGCTGATTTCAGTGCTGCACTAGGCTATTGTGATGTCATCAGCATTGTGAAAGTTGCTGTCTGATTTGTTCTGTGTTTCAATGTGATGTTCTCAGCTTTGCAAGACATCAGTTGTGACATACCCTAAAATGCATGATGTCTTGCAAAGTGAGTCCAGAAATATCAATTTAATTATGCAGCATTTCTGTTCACATATGTTGTGTAAAAGGCACTTAAGCACCAAAAAAAGGATAAAAAAATATTTATCACAATTTGTGCAAAAAAGAAGGGAGTACAAAACGTGTGTCAGGAAAAATCCCAAGGGCACTGAAAAATAACAACAAATGACATGATGTTTTTTGCTTGGACGCTGCACTGCCTCAGAGGTGGTGGGTCCTCACCAGGCCACAAATGCACATAGCATTCAAAGATCAAAAATGCACCACTCTCTTCAATAACATATTACGAGACCGAAATGCTTTTTCCAATGCTTTTTTTTTATCTTGGAATAAGAAGTCCATTTTGATAATTTTTATACATGTTTTTACTCTTTTGCACTGGCTTTGTTGCATTTCAGTAACTCTTTTAGGTGTTTTTATACTCTTGCACTTTGTGTTTACTTGTACAGCAGTTAACTCTTTTTGATGCCCCCTCTGTAGCTTATGGCAGCTGTTTCCATTTTTTTAACATCAATGTCTTTCTGTTCATATTCTTTATCCCCCAGTTGCTGGTGCTGCCCACATCTGCTAGAAACTTTCCAGTCCCATCTGTCTTTCTCTGTCACGTATCACTCCCTTTTTAAAACCCACAGATCTAACCCCCCCAATGTGGAGCCTTTATAATGCAGGGTTCCTCTACAGATGACATGCATTGGTAGGGGGGCAGCTGATTGTCATCCAGTCATGGTCCAAGAGTGGTGAGTGTCTTTCTGCTTGCACCAGGGCTTTTCCACCCTCATTTTGTTACCCCTCCATGACTCAAACAGCAAATGGTTCCATGGCATATACTCACATGCAGATGCATGCTGGTGCAAGAAGCAAGTTACAACACATCTCCCACAAGCCAGTTTCAATTGCAATGCCAGCACCTGTGGTCACCAAGGTGGGGGTATATCAGCTCAGTCTGCTATTCGCCCTCCCCAGAGGAAGACAGCATCCTCTGGGATATATAACCTTCCATCCCCCTGGCCAGGACCTGATGTCTTCGGCTCATTGTTGAACCCAAATTGATGACAGGCAAAAATGTGCTGTCGCACTGATGGACTGCTGTAACATCTGTCTCTTTAGAACTGCATACAGGATATACCTGTGGGAAGGTGGGGGCTCTCCCTATGAAGAAGTGCTTAGTCTTAATGTGAAATATCAGGTCAGTGGACACTCATCGTTATGGTTTGCTCTGCCGTGTTTTTTTTCACTCATTGTTTTTTGCAACATTGTGCAAAGTGTAATTGAGAATGTTTCAGTCCTTACTGGTGCATATAGTGCATTATGTCTCATATACAGGGACATAAACATTCCTCTTTTTTGCCATTAGCTACATTTTGGAAGATGTGCTGCTGGTACCTGTTGTTTTATCATTATAAATAGTTATGTGTTTAAAACAGAGGGAGATATAAACTAATAGTGTCGTGACTAACTGTATCCATACTACAGGATTCAATTTGTCACTTTTTGGTGGGAGAAAAACTGTTTTATGACTTAAAGAGCCACTGAAGCCTAAGGAAAATGGTAGAAAACCTAATATTTAGACACAATTCAGCATGTATTTCATATATATTTCATATATTTCTCCTCCTTTTTTATTACTGAGGAAATCTGCACAAAAACAGGATCTTTATATCTTAGAGTTCATCTTCCCTTACAGCTTATTCCCAGCTTAAAGCCATAATCATCTATTGTGAAATCACTGTCTGTTGCCATGGGAATAATTGTGATGTCACAAGCAGAGTATTATGCCATCAGGTATGGAATACTTAATAGGAGTTGATGAACTCTCAATAAACAAAGATCCTTTTTTTCATGCATAAAACCTCAGTAACAAATAATAGGGAGGAGAAATACAAAGCACGCGTGAAATGTAAGGTGAATTGTGTTGCGATATTGTGTTTTTCAAAGTTATCTGGAGGTGTCAGTTGCTCTTTAAATACACACACACACACACACCCACAAGCCAGATAGTTTTCACCCCATTCATGCCGAGGAATGTTTTTCTCTCAAGCACGTTGTATCATTTAAATACATACGAATGTGGCTAGATCCCCACCACTCCTACCAGAAACACTTAGATCATATCATTGTTTCTGTAGGCCCAGGCTAAGAGCCCACTACTGGGTCAGGAACTAAGTCAACTATCCTTCAAGAATATGTGTAATTATACTGTTCTCATTGTCCCTCTGGATATGTGGGGTACCCCTCAGGTTGGATAACATTTACATTTCGCGGTTCAGGTGGTACACCCTTTTCAGTGACTCAGGCACTCAGCATTGCATGTTGTGCAGCCAACTTAGTTTGCTGAACCCTATCACCCACAGGGCCTACTGCTGGTACACATTCTTCCATAAATGTATCCACTCCCCAGTTCCCATATATCTTACCTCCCCCTTCATTTATGTTCCTAATCCTTATTCTTTAAGATGGACCATGGCAGCTAGCCAGATAGTACTTACATTTGGAATACACTCTGGTAAACAGGCTATCTCCATCTGTGACCTGGCAGAATTAGAAATTCAACCAGCCCCCCCTTAACAAAACTCAAACCTTTCTACTTTTTGAAGGCTGCTGTTTAGGAAACTCAAAGGTCTGCATAGATGGTATCCCATCTGAAACTGCTTCTTATCTAACATGCAAATATGTATTGATTTGTAATTACTGGTCATGTTATTTAATAACTGGGCTGACAGCACTTTCCAATATCATAACAACCAGCTTTTGCTATAATATACAGCCAGTTAGAAAAGTATAGCTGTCAATCAAACCAATTCACATTTTTCCTTGTGCATTTTTATGCCACATAAACAAATTGCCATTTCTTGCAGTTGCACAATACATAGTCTCCCTTCTCAGTACAAAAAGCCTTTAAACAAACAACTGTCGCAAAGTTTGTGAAGTACCATACTAAAAAGTAAAAATATATTTTGGTGGACTTACTTTTCTTTTACATGAGTGTTTCCTGACACTTGAAGCATTTTCACTTGCCTTTTCAGAATGAACACCCTCCCCAAAAAAAGTTTGCAAATTAGTGTTTTTCCCCAAAGAGACATTTTTTACAATGTGTAAATATTTGTGTTTATGCAGTATATTCATCAGACAATAAATGGCAAAGTAAATAAATTCTTCAACTTTTCCCAGTGCTTTTCCAGTTACTTTCGTTGTTTCAAAAACAACCCAGCAATTATATAAAATAACTATGGAGTGTTGACATTATTTGTTTTTTTATAACACCTCCATGTGTTATATCATCACACACCACTCATGCTTCACACTCATGGTTTATTTGGTATCACACACCTCAGCAGTGTAAAAAACTAACACCACATACATTATTCTATATGTGTGGAACACCAGCACCCACTTTCCTTTTAATGTCCCATAATTTCTTTATTTAATTAATTTATTTATTTTAGTATTCAGGAACAACCTTTGAGTAAAAACTCTTTTACAAAGTTCCATGTCATGAACATAAAAAATACAATACAGACATGAATTTCTTACAATAAATATGACTACAAGCATGAAGTATCTACAGGTAAACAGCATCTACAGTTGGATGCCAAGGTGCAACATGTCTGATTGTATCATTCAGAGAGAGGAATGGACAGTGCTTAGGTAAAAGAGAGAGATGGGCAAAGATGGGGTGGCATGGAGAGGTACAGTGGTACAGTGGTATGGGAGGGGGGAGATGCAGTATTACTTAAACCAATGGTCTAATGTGGTTTAGAGTGGAGGGGGAAAGGACAAGGGCAGAGTCAGATAAAGGTGGAGGAGAAGCACAGGTAGGAGAGAGAGAGGAGGGACATAGAGAGAAGAGAGAGTGATGGGGAGGGAGGGGAGAAAGAGATAGAGGGAAACAAGAGGGAGAGAGAGAGGAATGAGAGATATATCAAGATATATATCAAGGGGAAGGCATGAGAGAGAGAGAGAGAAAGAGAGAGAATGAGAGAGAGAGAGAGAGAGAGAGAGAGAGATGGGCAAAAGAAAGGAGGAGAGAGAGACAAGAGAGAGAGCACAGTGAGAGAGAGAGAGAGAGGAGAGAGAGAGAGAGAGAGAGAGAGAAAGCAGGAGAGAGAGAGAGCGGGAGAGAGAGGGTAGGGAGAGTTGAAAATGTAATGGTGCTACCAACCCTGGTGGGAAGGAAGTAGATGGGAGCTGGACGGGATAGCACAAAAAGGGTAGGCAGGAGATTCGGGGGTGAGGGACTGGGGTTAGAGGTTTGGGGGTGGCCAGAGTCCTGTGACTGAGGTGTACTTGGAGGGAATAACAGGATCAGTTCTGGCATTCACATAAGCTCCTGCCTAATAGAAACTGCTTGAGTTCAGATTGAAAGGTCCGGGGTTTGCAATGTTTAGTACAGCTGCTGGGATCTCATTAAGCCAAAGTGGTGCTTCGTAGGAGAAAGAGCATTGTCGCAGAGCAGGCCTCTGAAACGGGACACTAAGTGGGTTAAGCTCCGTGCTTCTGGTATTGTACTTGGAATTAGCTACTGTTACAAGATCAGAGATGCAAGATGGGGTCTGGCTGAGCATGGTCTTCCTCTCTAGGAGGTAGGTTTGGTATCTGATTATGTTTCTAAGAGATAGCAGGTTGGACTGCAAATAAAGTGCGCAAGTGTGCGTGAGGCGGTCCGCATTTAGCAGTAGTCTGCATATCTTGTTTAGGGCCATTACTACCATCTTGAGAGCCATTTCAGTGGCTGCTCCATATACCATCAGACCATAGTCTACTATGGATAGAATGAAGCTGGAGACAGAGAGCCGGAGGGCATTAGGTGAGAGGCTTTTCCTGTGTCTATACAGGATGCCTAGCTTGGTATTCATTGCCTTCACCACCATGTCTATGTGCTGCACGTGAGAACAAATGGCAGTCCCTAATGCCTGGGGCCGCCATCCCCTTACCAGCTGTATGAGCTGAAACATAGAAACATATGAGAAGATAAAGGGCAGGATTCTCAAAGAACAGCAAAACTCCCACAGCTGTGGGAAAAAGGCTTGCAGCACCGTGGAAATGCAACTGCACTGTATTCTAAAAGAAAAGTCGCACAGCTGTGGAATTCCACAAAAAGTCCCACATCTGCAGAATTCCAGCAGCTATGGGAATTGCGCAAGTGCTGCGAATCTGCAGCTGTGGAAATGGCTGAGGAGGCACAGCAATAGCACAACTAAGTAGCTGAAGCAGCAGACATTAACATTGCTGCCATAGTATGAGGCTGACAGCACCCACAAAGAGACCAGCAACCAGTCGCTCAACTGGGACCAGTGCAGCACCACAGGTACCAGCAATACCATGGCACCACAGTGGCTGATGGGGTCATCACTCCCTGGGGCATTCCTGTTGCTTGCAGGGGTAGCACTCGCTGCAGGCTGGTCAGGCTCTGCTGCCTGTGGGGCTGTCATGGGCTGCATTGGGCCTGGTGGTTGTTGCCTGTTGCCATATCATGGCAATGTATGCTTTTGTTGCTGTAACATCGGCCACTGCTAAACTATCTGGGTTGCTATTACCTGTGCCTCACCTCCACCTTAATTGATTCCAGTTGTTGGGGCTCTTCTGCAGTTTGCTGAGGGAGAGTTACACCTCATTCCACTTTGTATAACATTTTTCCCCAACTGCTGAACAGAACTGGCTGAGAATAGCCTTTCAGGGGCTGTGCCTTACTTATCTCACACCTTTTTTTCCCTCAGGGACTTCTGCAGCTGCACTTTTTTCCACAGTCCGTAATGTTTTTTTCCACAGCTGTGGAGGGTTTTGTGACTAGCACTTAAAGCAATCTCCCCTTTTTTTCCATAGCTATGGAAGTTTTGGGGACTTAGGGAAGGTTTTGAACCTTCTGAAAGCTTTGTGAATCCAGCCCCGAAGCACTGGCCTGGATTTTAGAAGTCTTTTTGCAGCACTTGTGGCAGCTGTATGTCCACAACCGCTTCTGTGTTAATATGCTAGAATGTTTGCATGCAGGTTTTAAACATTGTGATGCATTTACAACACTTTGCATAATTTATGACTTAAAAAATGAAGTACGTGTCAAATATTTGATGCATGCATCACTTTTAGTACATAGCTTGAGACACTTGCAACAAGAAGAGAGAACACATTTTTTGTGGTCTATAGGTCTTTCTTAAGTACTACAAGTGCAGCTGAATCATACCACAGCTGGCAGAAAATCCAGCCCACAGCATCCATGCAGTCTGCTCAGGAACCCTACATTGAAGCTATTGCCCATAATTGTCCTCCACTGTTGCCATGAACTTTCTCATACTGTAACATACATTCAAGTATCCTATTACAACTGGCACTTGAATATCACATTGCACTGCACTATAATCGAAGCACTAGTGTGATCTGATGTACCCTTGTAGACTTAATTTGCCTCACATTGGGACTTTTTTTCTGCAAACAGATGGTTCTTTTGAAAACAGCTATGTGTATGGGTGGGGAAGGGGGAGGATGAAAGAGTGCAGGCAGACACTCAGGCAGAGCGTGTATTTGTATCTGCATTCAGCTTTCAAACTCCAGACTTTAGTCTGAGCTTCAGCCAGTTACCTATTGTGCCCCTCAAGGCTCCATATTGGATCCTCTGCTGCTTTCATTGTGTATAAATAATAATATGCCAATTATCCGTACTTCATAATTTGGGTCCAAAGAGTCTGTTTCATGTTCAAGGTGTCAGGAGGTCTAAACCTCACTTTCAGGTTCTTGGCAATATTTGGAATGCAAGTAATCACAGACATGTTGCAAAAGAGTAATAAACTTGTTTATTACTTCCAAAAGGAGAAAATCACAGTTGTCCTAAGCAGTTCTTACCAATACAAACCGGGAGCCAGTGCTAAGCGTTCCCAATACCTCGAGGTTTCTTTGTGTCTCTTGGGATCTCCGAGGTACAAGACTAGTGTATCACATTGTATACAGTACCTATGATAATTGCTATGGTTACTGTAAGACAGAAACATTTCTAGTTACAGAGATGAGCCCTATTGGCTAAGTTAGAGGAGGCTTCACGGTCCAAGATAACATTATACAATTTTGTAATAGTCATCAGTTTGTGAAAAAAAGAGTTCTTATACAGAGTCTTACATAACTCAAAGCAGTGGTACAAATCACCAAAAGTTGGCAATGCCGACTTACATATTATAATTATTCCAAGGACACAGGTGCCTTGGCATTTTACAAGTAAGAAATACACAGAAAATACATAGGAGAATATATGTATCAGCAAGCAAAGTGTATTACAACAATATGCATACATATCCTGACATCTACTCTTGTACGGTAGCTGCCCATAGCCCTATATGCTAGTATAACATATGCTTAAGCACTAGCTGTCTACGGTATACCTCTGAGGGTACCAATTAGGGTGCAGGGACCTTGTGTAACATTCCCCCCTTGTTGCCTCCAGGGGCAACACAGGTAAATCTAGGGAAAGGCCAGAGAGCAGTGGTCATTTACAAACCTGATGCGTGAGCTTTGTAAAGGAACTCGAGCTGCTCACGGTGTTGGTGCAGTGTGCGCCGTAGGCAGCAGAGCATAATAATCAAAGTAAAGATCAAAAATGCTTGTATAATAACAAAACCTTTAAAAGTAATTTCTAACCAGGTGTTAGTCAATGCGTCATTCATGTCACCATCGTTAATCAATGAGAGGATAGCTTCATTGGCCTTGGTCATATTATTGCTGATGTGGATGAGGTGTGTGTGTCTTTCCTGTCTAAAAGTGATTTTAATGTAAGTGTGAGTGTACATTAAAATATGGTAAGTATTCAGACAGTGTGAGCAGATAATCGGGGTTACCATCAATGATGTCTGCATTCATGAGGGGGACGGGGGTTATGACGGTATGTCCAATCACAGTCTTTTGGGGGAGGGCAAAACAAAAATTTGGGTTATCAATAACACATGTCACAGATCCACAATTATAGCTTTTAAAGTTAGTTACCACACAATACTCCCCATCAGAATTATACTGAGAGTGAACTGTAGGGAGTCTCCACTTTTGCAACTGGACAGGGCAGGTGTAGGCCGTCTTTGAAATCCGTGTTGACAGGCAATGAACCTCCTCATGATATGATTGGTAGAGCTTATCTGGAGCCAAAGTCAAATCCGAGAAATCTGTGCCATTCTTGGTGATGTCATCATCCATGGTAAAAGTCCAGTCAATGCTATCTGGAGAATAACCACAAACAGGTTGAATAACATCAAATACATCACATCGGCACAAGTAAATGTATTGCTTCTTTGCACAGTAGTCCGTGTGCGGAGCCACCCAGGCGTCCAGGAAAGGATGGAAAACCAGTAGAGATGGTAGATCCAGGTGTTCTCTGTAGATGTCTTCATCCAAATGCCCAATGGAGTGTACCAGTGCAAGCTTGTCAAACAAGGCTTTAGTAGGATCAAAACGTGGTAAAGAAACAGTAAAAGAAACAAACATAGCATCTCTTATGGAACATTTCTTAGAAGTGAAACAAGGACCAGTGTTAGGGTGTCTGGTCACAAAACCCAAGATCCTAGCTGTGGAGAGAGGAATGATTAGAGTTTGTTGCATACACATAGCAATACAGCTAGGGGTTTTACATCGTGGACAATACCATTTGGAAATGTGTCTGTCATGTATGATATCAGGGATCCTTCCAGATTCTAGATCACGGAAGAGATTGTTGATAGTAGTGATGATGTATGAGCCGTAGGCAGAGCAGATGATTTCTCTAGCAATGTATTGTTTATCTGCTTCTTTGTTGTTTTGTTGTATGAGTGTATTAATCTTGTCTTTCAAATCAGTGAATGCCTTAGCAATGGCATGCATGTTGTTTACTGTGTATCTTTCTTCCTGACTAAGGCCATCCACACCATGCAATAATGGGGGTAGAATATTGTTAACCAGGCCAGTGGAAAACTTGGCAGAATGAGATTTGATAGCAGCAATGTCTGCTTTGTTCCAAATAGACATAGCCGTACCAAAAAGGCCTGTGACAGTGCCTGTTGCACCTGTAACATCAGAACGGTCAACTTCACGTGTCTTACATTTATGACTTTGATCATCAGGAGTGGGATTTCTCCTGAAGTTGCCTCCATGTTCAGTAGAATGGACCCCGGCAATAGGGTCTTGAGTACGAATCTGAAATGCAGCTAAACTATCAAGCAATAATGAACTATAAAATGCTGATGTATTAGTATTGTGACACATATTAAATTATTTCATATTCCAGTAAGTAAGATTAAACAAAACAGGTATATGCATAAACTGTAAGTTATTAATTAATGAACCTGGGAGGGTAGTGGCTGTTAGACCACTACGGGGACCAAGGGTGTGCTTTGGGCATTCCAAAAGCTGTTTATCAGTGGGTGGTAACAAAGAGAGATACATGGCTGCAGAAGCCATGTGGTGTACAGCACAAAATTTTTGAGCAGAATCCTTAGACACAGACTTACAGTACGAAGGATCAATTAAGGCAGTGATGTTGTACAAACCAGAATGTCTTAATGCAGTTTGTAACAAGGACAGAGAACCATTTGGAGATAATTTAGCATTGGGCCAACCCTGGAAAGTTCCTTTGGAGAGTTTGGCCACAGGCAGAATTTGTCCTTGTGCTGTGATTTGCCACTCAATTTGTAGGGTAGCTTTATCAGGAGCAATAACCGAGGCAGTGAGGTAAGCATCGGAACCTTCCTGGACAGTAATCAGACTGTCGGGTATATTGATGGATACTCCCTCTGAAGGAGATGCTGGATGATCAAGGTGCGGTAGGAGGTTCGGTACCATGCCTTGGATGCAGGGGATAACTCCTGAGATGAGGAGATAATGGAACAAGATAGCCATCTTGTCAGTGTATCTGAAAAGCAAAATCAAACATTAGTAAGTTAGTACTATTCCGCCCAATGGGATGAGGAAAAGTAATTAAGCTCCTTTATACAGTTTCAGCTGGTTTGCATGTAACCATTTGTCAGTCACCTTATTGTTATGCAGGAGTCTAACCTGATAGACTGCCAGACTGAGCTTGATGACGATAGGGTATGGGCCTTCCCACTTATTGGAGAAGGAATGGGTGGGATGTGCAAATTGGAGTACCATTACCTGATCTCCAACCTGCCAATCCACTTCCTGTGCGTGTTTGTCAAACTGTATTCTGGATTGTTGCTGGGCCTTGCCCATGCAGTTGGCAGCATACAAGTGTGTATGTGTGAGGTCTTTTCTGAGTTTTTCCACATATTGATCTACCGACACACGGTCTGCAGTGGGGGTATGCAGGTCAAACAACAGGTGTTCAGGTAATCTCATCTGCCTTCCAGTCATCACCTCAAAGGGTGTAAGCTGGGTAGTGGCTGAGGGTGTACCCCTAATTGCCATAAGAAGTAATGACAGTAGGGAATCTCAGGTTTTGGGATTGTCCTCAATGAATTTGGAAAGCATTTGCTTAATCCATCTGTTGGCTCTTTCTACTTGACCTGAGGATTGGGGGTGGTAAGGTATATGGAACTTCTGTTGAACTCCAAGGAGTTCAAGGGATTCTTTCATCAACTCACCTGTAAAACTGGTTCCTTTGTCAGAGTCTACATTGAGAAGTAGGCTCCACCTGGAGAAAATCTGTTCCACCAGGATTTTGGCAGTGGTCTTAGCAGTGCATGTCTTAGTGGGGAAAGCTTCAACCCACTTAGAGAAGAGATCAGTTACCACAAGAGCATACTTGTTATTTCTGCTGGTATTGGTCAGGGGGCCAATAAAATCAATCTGTATGGTATGCCAAGGGCCAGAGTATCATTGTGGTAAGAGTCTGGCATTTCACTTGGTATGGATGGGGTTTATTTTGCGCACAAACGCGACAATTGTCTATGTACTGTTTAACATCTTTGGTGACACCAGGTGGTGGTCTTAAGCCTTTGGAGGGTGTTTCCCTCTCCCTGGTGTCCACCAGTGGGTGTGTCATGTACTTGGTGCAAGAATTCAGACCTGAGGTGTCTGGGGACCACCCACAACTTGGTGGTGGAATCATCTGGTTGGTACCAGATGAGCTTGTCATCTGGTGACAAGTGTAACTTACCTTCGTGCCTCCAATAGGGGTTGTGGGTGGGAAGCTTCTCTTCGGTACTCTTGTCAAGGAATCTGAACACTTCTTTGAGTTCAGTATCAACATGTTGGGCTGCTGAGAGGTCCAGGGGAGAAAAGGGTTGAGGTTTCTTCCTGAGTGCTGCAATTTGTATGGCCGTATTGGCCTCTGGATGGTCCATCATCCAGGTGTCCCCCCCTTGGGCCCCTTCCTTGGCAAGAGTGTCTGCTGTGTCATTGAAGGCATGATGGGGTCTTGGAGAGAATGAGCTTTGACTTTATGTACATAGAGTTTGTGTGCAAATTTTTGTGCCAGTGAATGTATGTATATTACCAATTCCTTGTACTTCACTGGGCTGCCGTCAGAGGAGATGAAGGAGTTGTTTTGCCAGAAAGGAAGAAATTCTGTAAGAAAACAACAAACCCAGTTACAGTCTGTAAAAATGATAGTATCCTCAGTCCCATGCTGGATGAACTCGAGGGCACAGGCCACCACTACCATCTCTGCATACTGTGATGATGCTACACTGCAGCGCTTAGATATTTTAACAGTGTTCCCGTAAGGGTAGATCACTAGAATGCCCATCCCTGAAATTTGTTCTCCCTGATAGTAGGATGCTGAACCATCAGTAAAGACGTGACACAAAGAGGTGTTGTCAAGTATTTGTGGTGTGGCAGGGAGGAAAGGACCTGGATCTGGAAGATCAGGTGACTGCAGTGTACAGTCATGGGGTTCTTCTTGGAAAAGGAGTCCATGAGCCAGCATAGATGGAATTTTTGTTGGGTGTACCTGTATGTCTCTATCCTGGAGAAGAAGTGACCAGTGTGTCAGTCTGGTGTTGCAGACTGAGCCATTCTTCACCCTGTCTGAGAGCAGAAAGGTAGTTGGGGTATGATTGGTGTTGATGATCAGTGGAGAGTACCCAATGATATACAGGAAGTGCTTGACAGCCCAGTAGGTGGCCAGAAGGTTCCTTTCACAATGGCTGTACTTCTGTGCCACTGGGGTCAAGAGCTGTGATGCATATGCAATGGGTCTCAAGGTGCCATGAACCTTGTGGGCCAGCCCTGCTGACATGGCAATGTCAGAGGTGGCACATTCCAGATGGAATGGTAGTGCTAGATTAGGGTTGACCAGAGCTGGGGCCGAGGCCAAAGCCTGTTTCAGTGATGTCACAGCCTGGGTATGTATGGGGCCCCAAGTACATGGTACATCCTTTTTGAGTAACTCATACAGAGGAGCAGCTTTCTGAGCAAAATCACAAATAAAATCTCTCAAATAATTCACCATACCTAGAAATCTTTGAAGAGTTGCCACACTGGTAGGCAATGGCAAGTCTTGCAATCCCTGTATCTTCTTCCCATTAGGGCTTCAACCTTAGTCAGTTATTTTCAGACCCAGAAAGAGTACTTCTTTCTGACATAGTTGTGCTTTTGCTGGATTGCATTTCAGGCCTGCTCTCTGGATGAGAGTTAGTAGTTTGTCCAAGAGATCCAGATGTTGTTTCTGTGTAGTTGTTGCCAGCAACAGGTCATCCACATATTGCAAGAGACATTGGGGAGTAGAAAAACTCTTGAGGGCGTCCATCATGTGCAGATGGAACAGGGACGGACTATTATGGAATCCTTGCGGCAAGCAAGTCCACGTGTACTGTCTTCCTTCAAAGGTGAAGGCAAACTTATATTGACTCTTAAGAGCCAATGGTAATGACCAAAAAACATTGGAAATGTCCAGGGCACTGAACCATTTCAGGTCAGGGGTCAAGAGTCGTAGCACATTGGGTGCTGATGCCACAGTTGGGGAACAACTGGGGGTGACCTGATTCAGTTTCCTGTAGTCAATAGTAAGTCTCCAGGCACCTGTGGGTTTTTTTCACGGGCCACACTGGGGAGTTAGCAGTAGAAACACAAGTTCTGATTACTCCTTGCTTGAGGAGTGACGTGATTGTTTCTCTAAGAGAAGGCAAGGCCTCCGTTGGAAAACGGTACTGTCTTTGCCTCTCATGTGTTGGGCCTGGCACTTCGATGACAGTGTGCATTCTGCCACAGTCATGTTTATTAATTGCAAACACCTATAAATGTCATTGCAAAATGGGGAGAAGCTTAGGGAAAAGCTCATGACCTTTGAACAAATCTATGACGTCATACTCCTTGCCATTGGCAGAGATTGTCGTCACAGCGTGTGAATCAGGGATCAAAATGGTATGGTATTGACCCTGAATCTGTATCAATAGCATGTTAGCTAGATCCACCACACAGCCGTGTGGTGCAAGGAAGTCAGTTCCTATGATACTAGGATGATCATGCATTACCATCAGTTGGAAAGTGTGTGAGGCCTTTAGATGGCCTAACTCTACCGGTAGGGGTATAGAACGGTATGCAGGTAGCCTAGTACCATCAACTCCTGAAATGTTGGTCCTCCATCTGGCGGACCAAGGGGATGTGTCTGGATGTTCATCATGTAATACAGATACAGCTGCACCTGTATCCAGCAAGACTACAAGTAGGCGGCCCCCGACCTTGACCTTGGTGCAAGGCCTTCCATTTGTATTTAAGACCAGCTTATTTACAATCTGGACTGGGGCCTGTAATTGTCAATCTGTATTACTGAAAGCATGAAGAGGTTGGGTCTGACTCCTGTGAGTCACTTCACCATGCTGCACCGATGCTATATAGGGAGGAGCTTCTGGGTTCAGGCCCATATGGGCCTGAAGGTCTGCACTTCCAGTATCCCTGTGACCTGTTGGGGTCTGGGTTGCTGGTTGTACCGCCGCAAGGGCCTGTGCGGGAACAGCATCTGCTACAGAGTGCACTTGTCCCAGGAGCTCTCAGAATTTCTGATTCTCTTTGGCTATCTCCCTATATGAAGGGCCTGTTCTCTGTTGTTGGGGTTTACCTTTACCGTTATGCTTTTTATTCTTATGCCAATTCTGGTTCCCACCCCATTGTTGTTGCTGTTGCGGTTGTTGTTGGTGTTGGGTCTGTTGGGGGTATTAGTTATCAGCTGTAGGGGCCTTTTGATGTTGGGCCTGTTGGTGTTGGGCCTGCCCATCCACAGTGTAGTGCGTCGTGGCCTCTGAAGCAGGCTCCACAGCAGCTACCTTCTTGGAACCGGAGCCCAGATCATGGATTTAGAGTTGGTAAACTCTCTCGGTTTTCCAAAGGATGTCGGCAAACCTATCTGTATTGGGGTAGGTGGTTAGCTCTACCTTTTCACGTACTGCAGGAATCATGTTCCTAAGCAACAGGGTCTTATACTCAATAAGATCTACATCTGCAGCTTCTTGTGCCAGGTGCTTTCCTGCTCGGTAGGCCATCCAAAGTCTTTGGTGGTAAGTTGCTGGGCCTTCCTTTGCATTCTGTTTTACAGGGTGTGCAAGCATCACTCCTACTACACCTGGGCTGTGAGCAGAAATGAGCTCAGCTGCAACCTCATCAAAGGTGGCGTTCCCATCCTGATGGATGGCATCGGGGAATTTGGCCCACAAACTAAGATCGATGGTCTGGCGTAGTATTTGGACCTGGTATTCTGCTGCGAGGCTAAGCATCTCGCATTTAGAACGCACCTTTTCTAAGTGACAGCTGAGGTTGTCGGACGGGTTCATCCGACCGATACTGTCAGATATTTGCTGAACAGAGCAGGCCATTTGTAGGGGATTACTGGGTCGAATAGGCAGAGGTACTGTAGATTGTCTCGGGTGCCATCTAGGGCAGCCCGAGCTGCAGCCTCTGCCGCAATATGAATAATACCATCCTGAGTGCCAGCCTCCTGCAGAAGCTGCCTAATCTGGGTTTTAATGGCCCGTTTACTTCTCTCAAGAAGAGATACATTGCCTATTGCAGTTTCAATCATCGTTTCTATCTCTTGCCTATCTTCCACATTAATAATGGCTATCGGTGGTGCCATTGGGACCAGGCCTGGGCCTGTTTCCCTCCCATCATGGGGGCTGCCATGTTGGCATCTCCCATGATGGGTGTCACGACGTTGATGTGGTATGACATGGTGTGGGTGGAGTGGAGACCCGCCATGTTGTGGATGGCTGGGTGGGGTTTCTGTGCCATAGTAGGGGTGTGACTGGGCATTGTACTGAGAGATGTCATCATCTGATACCTCCTCTTCAGATGACGTGTGTAAGGCAGGGGCTACACCTCCCATTGCCTTAACATGTCCAGCCAGAACCTCCCGCTGATGGCGCAGTTTCGCCATCTTGGTTTTACATTCAGCATGACTCACAGTTGCAACATCCATATCAACCTCATCTTGCATTTGCTTTGGCAACACTCTACACGTGGTGCTCAGTTCGTGATTGTCCCTAGTAGCCACTTCTAAGTCATTACGTACCTGGTTCATCTCGTCCTGTAGCTCTCCCATCTCCTCACTCAACTGAGCACTTGCAGCACTTAGCAAATCATTCATATGCAATGCCTCTTCCTTATCCTGTCTCAAACTTTCACACTCCTGCTTCAACATACAAAGTTCTTGTTCTCCAGCTTGAGCTGAATGATGCAAAAGTGAATCCTTTTCATTCCACAGAGTCTGGAGTTCAGACTCCAAGTTCTGCTGGAGTCTAACACATTCTGTTTCCTGCAAACCCATCTGTTGCTTAAGAGATGAAATTTGCAGATCAAGGGTTCGAAACCTCACTTCGGAGGCTTCCAGAGCAGCATAGAGAGCAGTGACCATCAACCCTTTAGCCTGACGCTTATTGGTTGATTGTTTCGTCTCTGTGTACTGGGTTGAAATCCACAGTATAGGGTTTTCAGATTGACTTGTGTTCCGCATGAAGTCAGCCCATCCTCCATGGGAGGTAAGGAAGTTTGAGACATCGAGTCTCAGTTCTGCACAAATATTTGATATGGTGGCCATTGTGTGGGAGGGAACGAAAAATCAAACTGTGAAAAAGGTGCCATGCTATGTATTGATCCACAGCAGGAGCACTTTATACACAGCCGGGCTACTGCATAAGTTGTAGGCTTACAATTCAAAGCTGTAATGGAGTGAGTCGAGTCGGCATCTACCACATCCGAAAGGAAGACAGCCAGACTTTATAAGTGACTACAAACTGGTTTTAAAACAGGAGAGGTGATATGGGAATGTACACCTACTGTCCCCGTGGGAAAGGAAAAAGTTATAGCAACAAGTGAAAACTTATAAACACCAAATATCACCTGCATGCGGTCGCCAATTGTCAGGAGGTCTAAACCTCACTTTTAGACTCTTGGCAATATTGGGAATGCAAGTAATCACAGACACATTGCATAATAGTAATAAACTTGTTTATTACTTCCAAAAGGAGAAAATCACAGTTGCCCTAAGCAGTTCTTACCAATATGGACCGGGAGCCAGTGCTAAGTGTTCCCTATACCTCGAGGTTTCTTTGTGTCTCTTGGGATCTCTGAGGTACAAGACTAGCGTATCACATTATATACCTATGATAATTACTATGGTTACTGTAAGACAGAAACATTTCTAGTTACAGAGATGAGCCTTATTGGCTAAATTAGAGGAGGCTCCTCGGTCCAAGATAACATTATACAATTTTGTAATAGTCATCAGTTTGTGAACAAAAGAGTTCTTATTCAGAGTCTTACATAACTCAAAGCAGTGGTACAAATCACCAAAAGGTGGCAATGCTGACTTACATATTATAATTATTCCAAGGACACAGGTGCCTTGGCATCTTACAAGTAAGAAATACACATAAAATACATAGGAGAATATATGTATTAGCAAGCAAAGTGTATTACAACAATATGCATACATATCCTGACATCTACTCTTGTACGGTAGCTGCCTTTAGCCCTATATGCTAGTATAACATATGCTTAAGCACTAGCTGTCTACGGTGTACCTCTGAGGGTACCAATTAGGGTGCAGGGACCTTGTGTAACAAAGGCTTGTGTTTCTTACAATGGAAACGTGAGTTGTTATGTTTTGCCTTTCAGGTTAGTTCTGCTGTGTGAAGCCTGTAATCTTTTTTTACTGTGTTTATATTTATGTCACTGATGTTATGCTGAAATGTTTCTGCTCTATTGCATATTTCTTGAGCAGCACTTGATAAGTTGTGTTTTGTTCATAAAAACATTACAATTTGTATGTGGGCCTTTTCTGCCAATCAGTGATTTCCATAGTCATACATGTCATCTAGTGACATATATGTGAAATGGTTGTAAGCACTCAGGAATTTATGTATAGAATAATACATGGGGTGGTGTGTTTTACTAGACTTTTACACACACCCGAGGTGTTGGATGCTACATAAACCCCAAGAGCGAAGCTCAAGGGGTTTAATTAAGCATCCAACACAAGAGTATGTGTAAAATTTGAGTTTTACACAGCACCCCATGGTTTATTTTATATAAATACTGGGGAATTTTTTTTGCCATAGCAATTTATAAAATAGAAACACATCGCTGTGCAGCCGTGGTCGAGTTCAAGCACAGTACGCATTCGTACTCAAGCGGCTTTTGTAAGATTTTCTTTCTTTTTTGGGGATAGCAGTTCCTCCCAAGAAGTGTACTTTAAAGAGCTATGTTGATTTTTTAAATATTTACTTAAAGTGGAATCCAGCACGACAAAAGGAAGATAGTGGCAGGCGCATGCATGGAGTGAGAGAAACCCAGCGCGTGTTTGCCGTTATAATCAGCTGGTTATAATGGTGAATTATAACTGAGTTTCCCTATGGGAAAAAACACTTACCAGTTATTATAATTCAATATTGCACAGGCTTATTGTTTGTGTTTTTAATTTTATTTGGTAACCTTGTAAATGTCTGTTTGAAGGTATAGTCCCAATATCGCAATAATATGATTTACTTCTCATCTAAACCTTTTGTCAATATCATGTGCTGAAAGTTATGTGCTGATTGGTCAAGCAAACATGCATTATCTGCTATTACACTGAAAAAGATTCCCCTCAGCCAATCTGAACACTGAGCTTCTGTCCCATTATTCTGCAATAATGGGACAGTAAGAACAAAAATGGGATTCTATGCTAATCCCTGTGTCCTGACCGGCTCAGGCTAATGCTTCAGTGTGTCTATAAACTGTTGCTTAGCATTTCAAGGTTTCTCACAGTTTATTTACTTTTTTTGGTCTTTCCCTGATGCCCTGATGTCTAGTGGCACCCCCCACCCTCTGATCCTCATCCCCATAATGTTTTTGTCTTTCCCTGGTGTATAGTGGCACCCCTCCACCCTCTGATCACTGTCCCAGATTGAAATAAAGAAAACTATCCCTCAGTGTTTTTTTCCTTCTTTTTTTTAAATCTACAAAATAATACCTCACCACTCGTCAATCTGCCCTCTCCCCAGCCCCCACCTCCCACTCAGCACACACCAACCCATACTCCCCCGTACACCCCCACACACCTTCACTCACCTGAACAGGTCACAGAGTGAAGAACCACTCTCCCATGGAAGACACATCATGCTGCTGGAACCACCGACTGCAGTATGAGAAACTATATAAAGAGAGACGAAAGGAGCTTAATATGTATAGCCTCGAGGAAAGGAGGGAGGGGGGGGACACGATAGAAATGTTCAAGTACCTCAAGGGAATCAACAAAGTCCAAGAGGGTAGCATCTTTCAAAAAAAGAGGTGTGCAAGAACAAGGGGGCACAATTTGAAGATGGGGGGGCTCAGAGGTAATTTAAGGAAGTATTTTTTCACAGAGAGGGTTGTGGATGCATGGAACGGCCTTCTGGAGGAGGTTGTGGAGTCAAAATCAGTGGTGGAATTCAAGCATGCATGGGACAGTCATAAGGCCATTCTAGGGGGTGGGGTTAGGAAGAAGTAGGCTGCTGGTTAACTAGGATCTGCAGCTTATCCAGTAGGTAGGGAAATGGGAAGACTGGGTGGGCCAAGCGGTCCTTATCTGCCATCAAATTCTATGTTTCAATGTTTAAGGTAAGTGCAGACCAATGTATTTCAATGGGGGCTTCAAGTTGTATTCATAATTTTGTCATTTGTACATATTTTGACCCCAAACTTTCAACATGGCCTTTTTGGGACACAGCTGCATGATAAATGGTGGTGGAATTATGCAAATCAAGATCAAAAGGTGATTTTTCAGTCGATTCCCAAAAAAAAATCACCTTCCCAGCAGGATTTCAAATTTTTCACCATCCTTGTTCATGATGTGGGGTCATAAGAGGCTATGTTGAAAATTTTGGGTCAAAATATATAAAAATGCAAAGTTATGAGCACACACTGAAACTTTACTATACTCGCTTATAACTTTGGTCATTTAAAATATTTTGACTCCAAATTTTCAACATAGCCATGTTTTTTACATCATCTCATGAATGTGACAGTTGTCATTTTTCAAATACTGCCCAAAATGTGTTTTTGCAGCTGTGGCACCAAATAACGTTTCGCTGGTGTGGAAACCTGTTTTGTCAGGGATCTGACCATTTTCAACTACTGGGTCATGAGGTGGGATAATAAGAAGGTTATGCTGACAATTTGGTTGCTGTTTTGGCACAAATGCACTGGGCCCTGCACTTCCACAGCAACATACATGTACACATGTATGGAGGAATGGGAGTGCAAGGCCCAGAGCCCAGAGGGCCCTGCGTTCCCACAGGCAAATGAGGATATTATTATACTACCTCAAAAAGAAAGGACATTCTTTGCAAAAAGCTGCATTAATCAATCAATCAATCAAAATCTTTATTTATTCAGGCGAACACAGTTAGGGTTCAGATGAAACCCACAAAAGTAGAGAAATGTGATGTTAGGGTTTCAAACCCTAATACCCTGCTTCACCCCTGAGGCATATAAGGGGTGGAGTCTTCCTTGGCATTGTCAGCCCTAATGCTTGCTTTCATGAAGGCAGTGAAACATAAATGCCTGTCTCCATCGTATCTCAGGTTTTCTGTTAGTGCAATGGGGAGAAAATGAGATCTGTACCTCCAAATGATACACGTTTAACTGTACTTGAATAAAAACTGATATGAAAAACTATGTTTTCAACTCTTTTTTTTCATGAACAACATTCTGTACATTTTTTTTCATGAAGCCAGTAATTTAGAGATTTTACAATGTCATGGTTTTTATAAGCAATAATATCTGACTTGATAGGGTGGGTGGTATTGTGCTATACTGGACCACCTAGGAGTGTAATGAGGCCCGAAACTGCAGGTGGAAGGACTTATAGCCCCTGGAAGGTCTGGTATAGCACAATATCACCCACCCTGGTGGGTATTATTGTGCTTTGAAAATGGGTTATATGTACAATTTTTCATAAAATTAAATAAAAGATTAAAAAACAAACGAAATAAATGTTGAAAAAATAATGAAAATGCATTTCCTTATAAAGTAGTCCCTCTACTGGTATACTTGACCAGTACAGGGCACTGCTCTTTAGGAGAGGGGCTGTTTCATTAACATTTGTTTTCTTCTGTCCAGTGTTACTTTGCTACTTTGGTTTGCTACTGCCTTGAACCCCCCCCCCGCACTGCTGACTTAAACTGTCTAGCCCTCACTCTACCACTGTGATCAAGTGGGCTGAGGTGAAAGGTACTGATTTTTTTAACACATGACAGTTGCTCCCTGGGAAGTGAGCTGGTCATCTTTAGCTGTCCCACAGATCCATGGGAGTTGTAGTTTGTGCTCAGCTTGGGGGCACCTGATTGTGGATGCAGAAGAAACCTTTATAGACATTAAATGCTGTGATCAGAAAAAATTTGAGGAGACAGCCCATCCAAGGTTATTGCTTGAAAATTACAATTTAAGATAAGAAGGATTGATGGCACTGTGAGCTGATGTGCAGCCAAGAAGCAGCAGAACAGAAATGGGTGGGTGGTCAGCATACTGTGGGAAACAGTGCAGGAGAAGGCTCAGAGGGTGGGTGGCCATAGGATGCAGTAATGAGGTCCCAGAATGAGGTATTTTGTTTTTCTTCTTTAGAAGAAGATTCTTTCTTTTGTTTTCAGTGAAGGGGTGGTGCAGTCAAGGTGAGCAGGGTGTTTCGGATTAGCACTGAGCATGCAATGTGCTAGCACTACAACTGCAATGATGAAAGTTGTTTTTTTTTTAAAGGAGTTCAATAATTGAAGTTTACTGGTGAAATCACCATTTTCACTTATAGTTAATTGAAAGTGGCCTTCTGCATCGGACAGGCTAACCTATTGTTTCATGGGGGGGGCTGTCTCTCGTTAAGTGGGGAAAAGAAACAGAATTTAAAATGGAAAATTCCATTGGCACGAGGATTTTGGAACAAAACCAGGCAGCAGAGATGGGGACTCATTATTTCTATTATTATATCTGGTGTCTGATACCAGACCTGCTGGTTGGTGGCCTTAGCCAATCAGCTTCAACAATTTCCCCAACCCATTTTCTAAGTACAGAATGCTAAGTATGAACTGTTAATCAGAACCATATTCTGTACACAAACTGTGACATAGTCAAAACTTCAGATCAATGGTTCCATTAAGAGAACTATAGCAGAATGCTGCCCATAAAAACAAAACAATGCAAAATAACATTTTTTTTGCATCAGTTTTTATTCAGGTATAGTTAAACATGGCTCATTTAGGGGTGGAATATCATTTCTGGAAACAGGAACATTATAACCAGCTGCCAATTAGAAATAATGTCCTGTTCTCTTTAAGTGATAACAGTATAGTGGTTGGGGTTTATGAGATAATACCCAGACCAGGGAGTAGTAAACACTGAGACCATTGGCCAAAGTGTTCATTAATCTATTAGTCTCATTATTACTGAGCAGAGTCTCAAACCACTGCATCTGTTGTTGCTATTGTACACACCAGAAAAAAGACAAAAAAGACAAAAAAAAAGAAGCACATTTGGTCCCTGTGTAGCACTATAGTACATCTGTGAGAAATCTGTAAATTTTCTCAGTTCTAACCCTTGCCAGGTCTACTATGCCATTTCTATGCTAAATGTGGTGGCCATCTTTTTTGTTGATAAAAGCTAAATTAATGTATTTTTGAAATACTCAGATTTTGGTGGAATTAGAACATGTTACCAACAAATAAAAAGAGAAGATGCCTGTAATGTTTTATACTGAAAAAGGGTAGGGTCAAATTTGTGGCCCAATTTCATTGTAATGCTGCTTTAAGTAAATGGAGAATGTTACTGAAAACATCATTCTATCAGTTGCTATGGTCGCTGCAGAGAATCTAATAATATCTAACACATTTTTAACAAATGCAATTTAAAAATAATAATAAAAAAAGTTTATAATAGCAATAGTGTCCTTGTCATCAGGCCTTATGTATGGAATAAGACATGCCAGGGAGGGATTATGCTATGTTAATGTACCAAGGGGTGGATTGGAACCCTGAACCCAAAAAGAGAGAGAGAGACTTCAGCCACCCCAAGGTACATTAACTAGCATAATCCCCTTGATGGAACTGCCTTATTCCACTTATAAAAATGGGTTGCAAACTCACTGCTGCCCTTCCTGCCATCTGTCTTACTCTCTCTCTCTCCCCTGCCCCCAGCTGCCTTTGTCTCACCTGTCCACCATCTCTCTCCCCCGCTTACTCTCAGTACTCAGAAAAAACTCACTGCTGTGCCCTGCCTGCCATCTGTCTCTCTTTGTGTCTCCCCTGCCCACTGGCCATCTGTTTCCCTTTCCTACCATCTTTTTTCACCGCTTGCTTTCAGCTTAAAAAAAAAAAAAAAACACACACATCTACCAACTCTCTCACTCTCCCATGCTGGCTCTCAGCCCTTCTGAAGCATTTCCTGATGTGCTGCTAGGGGACTTACTTCTGGTAGGGCTTTGCTGCATGACACATCCACTGATTTGGTAGTAGGCTAGTGAGTCACAGGGAAACAGTGTTGCAGGGTTTGGGTGTCCAGCTAGCTCTCCTCTAGTTGTGTATGGTTGTGGATATTGTAACCATCAGGGGAAGCCTGTTCTAATGGTGACCTTATTTTTTTTTTTTTTGGTATTATTTGTTTATTGGTTTCATAAGCAAAACTTACAAATACAATAACATTGGAGGATAACAATCTTACACAGTACAGATGATGTCCTCTTACTAAGGTCTAATATTAAACACCTCCACTAGTGGTACATCATAGGGGGGATTCCCCATTAAGATTAATTACATTAATATACCCATCGTATGCAGCCTGGAAGAACAATAGGGAATCTTAACAGGAATGACAGAAAAATTCCTATTTTCCAATGTGACTTCTAAAGTCTAAGTGATTCCTCTAAGACCATTAGGATCTGTGTAATAAAAACCAAAACAAAACATTCCCCAAAACTCCCAGGAAAAGATCAGACCATTAGTTATATTTTACAGTGACAGCACTCTAAGGACAACAGTCATTAAACTAATAATCATTTAACTTAACCCCTCTTAAACATGGTCAATGAGCCTCGTTATGTACGCTTAATCAAAAAGACTGCAAAATCTATGGAGAAAATGAAGGATGACCCTTCCACTTTTAGCTGTCCCTCTAAACAAGAAAACTAAATCCTCGTGCATATAGCACTCTAATACACTTGCTGTTAAACAATAGTTCGACATTGCATTATCGTTGTACTGATATCCCGAAACAGTTAAGATTAGACAGGAAAAAAGGAAACAGTCTCTTTTATAACAGTCCTGATTTCTACAGCATATTTATAAAGGATCATCTCTACACACAGCCACGGGATTGCAATACAGTCCCTAATACAGGAGTCTCCAGATCTCAGAGTCTCTAGCTTACTTGTTCAAAGCAGTCCTGGGATTCAATCATCTTCCAATGAGTTCCCCTCATCCTCTCCCAAAGCCATCTCCTGCTCTATTTACCGTACCTGTTTCTTTGCTTCTTTCAGGTCGTTGAACAAATATTGTTGGGCATTCCACATCAGCAGTAGTTTAGCCGGCAGCAACAGTTGGTGCTGTATTTTTAGTTGGCACAGCCTGCCACGCAGGTCATCAAAGGCCTTCCTGCGCTGGTGAGTACTGAATGATAAATCCAGGAACAACATGAGGACGTCTTTTTCATACTTTATGGTTCTGCAGCGCCTGGCAATCACCAGGGCCTTATCCCCGTCCCCGATACTAGTAAATATAATCAGGAAGGTCCTTGGAGTAGACGGGTCTGTTGCTCCCCTCCGGGGGCTGATTCTGTAGGCTTTCTCAATCAACAACGGTGGATCAGTATCATCTATCCCCAATACAGCTAGCAACCACGTATTGGCAAAGGCAAGGCTGTCCACTCCTTCAACATTTTCAGATAGCCCAAGCACCCTCAGGTTCTGTTCTTGCACTTGATTTTCTACAGTCTCTAGTCTTTGGTGCAGATAAGAGTTTTCTATCGATTTTAATACGGAGGCTTCTGAGCACTGTACCGTATCTTCGCATTGTTCCATTCTGGTCTCCAGAGCTGACACCCTTGGCATGAGAGTGTTACATTTTTTGTCAAAATCTTGTACTGTTTAACTAGTTGATGAAGGGTCAAAAGTATAGTAGATAACGAGGCTTCCTCTGGCTGTGCCACACTACCCTCCGCTGCTTCACCATGATGTTCAGGCCTCTCTTCCCTTGTCTGCTTCTTGGGAGCAAAAAAGTTCCCTGCAGGTGCAGTAGCTCTTTTATTTTTACCCATTTCGGCAGTTGCTTCAAGTCCAAACAATATCCAAGGGTGTTACTAAGATTTCTGTAGTAAATTTAGTTATATTTAAATATTTTTGTAGATTTTTCCTGAGAGCTCCACTGAAGTGCTGCCTCCAGTTGGCTGCTTAGCAGCACCCCTCCTCTTGAATGGTTACCTTATTGACCCCCACACAGGTTGTACTTTCAGTAAATGCACCCTGGTGGTGTTCTTCAGCGGGGGTATGTACTATTTTAATGTAGGACCATATACTGGGGTTCTAACCAATGGGAGCCAGAATTGAGCAATACTCAC
Source organism: Neoceratodus forsteri (assembly GCA_016271365.2). Classification (NCBI taxonomy): domain Eukaryota; kingdom Metazoa; phylum Chordata; order Ceratodontiformes; family Ceratodontidae; genus Neoceratodus; species Neoceratodus forsteri. The sequence goes on along the minus strand of JADMNL010000037.1, from coordinate 35,742,392 downwards.
TTTATAAAAGAGGTTAATGCCTAGTGGGAGGTTTAAGACCCAAAGTGTAAACTCATCCCACTGGACATAATAGAAAGGCCCCTTAAACTCAGCCCATATTGCTTAATTGAGTACTATGGTTCTTCAGTTCAAGTGGTGCAAAGGTTACCAGTCATTCTTTCTCTACATCTAGTACAGCTGATCAGAAGGCACTGACTGATTATACTGTATGTTGTTTTCTGTTCAAGTTGCCTTTGCTAGTCTGCTCCGACAGAGACCAGCTGTTACTTATCATCAAAATATGGACAAACTGGCATTAACATATCTCTTTCTAAGTAAATAGCCCATTTCAGTGAGGGAACAAGGACAATTAAGGTATCTAATATCAGATTAAACATCACCTCTGAGAAGTCAAAAAGACATTTATCTATCAATTTGGGAATTATACACTTGCCTGTTTGATTTATTTAATTTGTACTTTTCTGTTCATATTGTATCTACCCGAGTTATATTTTAACCAATTAGTCCAGACAGTTGGTCTGCAAACTGTTCCGTAACAACAGTATCCTTGATGATATTTTATTTCCATGTCAAATCAGACTTAAATTAGTAAATGATATTCATATAACTGTGACTGTCAAGAGAAATCTCACGTGATATTAAAAATTACATGAATCATGCAGCAGTAGTATATTATGTTTCCTCCTTATCCTTTTGCTATATTTCAGATATACAGTCTTCATCAAAAGGACGAGACTCTCAGAAGAACACTAGAGAATATTGACCTCAATGATACATGGATATGGATTTTCAAACTGTGTATGCTTCATAAATATTATTTGGATCTTGGGATTTGGAAACAGCTGGGCATATTTCTTATCACCAAAAAATCTCTATAGTCTCTACAATGAATGAAGGTCTGCTTGACAAACCTACTTTAGGTGCCTGTAATTTCTGCAAACAAACAGGAAATGATTATGTTTGGCATGTTATTTATAGGGCTCTGTAGACAAAGGATGAAATTGTTAGTCTGGAGGGCTGCAATTAACTGCAGTGACCAGTGCTGTCTGTTATTTTATTTTCAGTTGGATGTTGTATTGAGTGGGCAAACAAAGGAATAAGCAGATAATACACTGACTCCCTTTGGTCACAGAATCATGGCTTTCCAAGAAACCCCATCATTGAACACAATTTCAAGCTATGTATATAATCTGTAAATTTATCAAAAGGTGTCACCCACTTAGCTTTATATTTATTTCTTTTCACATATTGTAGATCTAATCTAGACTATTTCTATTAAGTTGTCAAATAGTTCTTTGAGCTTTAGTTCAGGGAGTGTCATTTCATTCAACATAGCATAGCTGCAGTAACCAGTAGTGATTTTATGTATGTATGTACTACCTGCTATTCTTACTAGCTGAAGAGTATATTTGTGAAATACAACTCATTTTTGCAAAGTGAGCCTTGTTGAAAGATTCTGAAAACAATGTCAGACAGGTTCAAAGTGTCAACATTGATCAGGGAAGGGTGACAGCCTTCCTAAAATTACATACTTTAAAAGCAATTTTGGCAAGATTATGTTTTATGATAACACAAAAGTCAGAGTCTGTTCCTAAAATAAATTTATGAAATGGCCAGGAATCTAAAAGAAATATGATTGGTCAATAGCCGTGCATTTGAAGTGTCTAATGCATGGCTACAACTAGTCCCACAAAGGTGCCCTCACCAACCTGTGCCCAGTATCTCTCCTCACATGGCTAGCACCCCTCGCTCGCTGTCTTCAATGGCCAATCTGCCAGCCACTCGATAGCTCCCTTGCCATCACTTCTCACATCCTTCTTATTTTGAGACTAAGTACATAATTTGGATGCAGGTTATAAAAAAAAGCAAGCAACACAAACACAAACCCCCATGCCAGTCACCATCTCCAACTCCTCCCCCAACCCCCGCCTTCCAGCTCACTTGGTTCCTCAATGGCCAGTTTACCGGCCACTCTCTGCTGTCTTTTCCTCCCTTAGCTCTTCTGGGCCACTCATTTTTATATCTTGTTCAAACAAACTGCCTACAATCTTACCAAAGACACTGCTGTGCTGTTCCATGCTGTACTCCTGAACCTCCTTCACCCACATAACTGAAACATTGCCAGCCTCTCCTCCCTGGCACTGCATGCTTCCATAACACACACAAACAAAAAGACAAATAAATAAATAAAACAGTCACTGTATTTGCTACTATCTCCAAATCAAACTGAAATGGCTTGGTGGGGGGGGGGAGATTACTGCCATGACAACTACCTGACAAAAAAGTGCAACTACGGAAGCCTTATTAGGACAAAAGTCCTTAAGAGAGGGGAAAAAACACAGAAGACTAAACAAGGAGGAACTATTTCTTTAAATTAAGACAAAAATATAACTATTTTACTACTAACTCTGAATAATTTCAATTTTCAGAGGCATCTAAAATTTAGATGCCCATTTTATAAGCACAATAAGCCACTCTGAAGTGTGTGTCAGACAGTTCTAACATATGGCTAGGGGGCTGGAAGCACTCGGCCTGTGGCCTTGTGCCTCACTATGCCCCCTGGCAATGCCTTAGAACTGTCTAACGCACACCCCGTCGTGTCTTATTGCTTACATATAATATTCAAGACAGTCTTACTATCAAACATATTTATTTATAAAGAGTTGCCTCTGTTTGGGATTGCAATACAAAGTTCTTTAGGTGATTTGACTAAGGCTTTTCAGATAGAAACATTGATGTTGACAGCAGAAAAAGACCAAGGTTCCATCCAGTCTACCCAGAAACGTTTCCCACCTATGATGTCATCCTTGCTCTTTTTTCAAAGGCACTGTAGTACATTTAAAGGGGAACATCCATGTACAAAGACAGGTATCAGTATTGTTGCAAAGGGAAATCCATTTCAAATAAGCTATTGGCTAGAACTACAACTCTTTTGGAGCCAGAAAATTAACACCATTAAGTTTCCCCTTCCTTTAGAGCTGCAGGAATCCATTTTCTAAATCACTAACACAGGAACGCATCTGGAATCGAGCATCACTGCTCAGTATGCCTTCCTGGTAAAACTCATAAATAAATAAATAAATAAATAAAAAACTGACATCATATATAGAGAAAATGGAGGTAAAATACAATGCTGACAGTCATTTCTTTTTTTTTGGTTTTATCTTTTTATTAATATAGTTTATGCATATACATTACATGACTAAAAGCAGTACAGCGTTATACTCCTTAAGGCAAGCATCATTAAAATGACATTCGATTTTGTGAACCACTGTAACATTTGGTACAAGATCATGGGGGATTCCCTTTAGCTAGTAACTAGCAAGTTACACCTTGTTTGTATTCCAGATGGCCATAAGCTATCAATGCTATTAACATCTATTTAATAAAAAAACATAGATCAGGCAGTTATGCCTTTAAGTGGTAATTCTCTTAATTTTATAAAGTAAAAGCTCAAGCCTAACCTCCCAGTATGCTCCCATAGCACTTAACAGTCCACAATAAACATTAATGTTAGTGAGATCAGAGTTCTTTCACAGTCCCTCCAATTGACTCTATAAGATCAAGTAGAATTTTAACAGAGCACCTTTAATAGTTCAGTTTTGGAAGGAAAGAGAAGGGACACAAGAAAATAGGACCCCAGTCCTCCGTGCATCAAAACCATAGTTCAGGTATCCTCCACATCAGATTCTAAGGAGAAATCACCCTCCTGAGCAGCCCTCTCAGCTTCAGGTTTTTCGAGCAGTTTCATGGCTTCTTTTGGATCAGCAAATATATAGGCCTTCTTCCCCACCGTAACGTGGAGTCGAGCCGGCATCAACAAATTGTTCAGAATCTCCAAGTCCCTAAGGTGCCTCCTAATCCCGTCGAAAGCTTTCCTCTTCATGCGTGTAGAATAAGACAAATCGGGAAAAAATAATACTCTCGACCCATCCACCTCAATCTTTCGGTGTCGGCGGACTTCCCGAAGGATACGATCTCTTACCAGCACCGAAGTAGTGATCAGCATTACTGTCCTGGCCCCTTCCAAAACTCTCTGTCTCCGGACATTAATTCTGTAAGCCCGCACTATCTGGTCTCCCAGATCCAGTCCGAGGGTTTCCGACATCCAAAAGTTTAAAAAGATTTGCAGATCTTTCCCTTCCTTACCCTCGGGTAACCCCAGGATTCTGATATTGGCTGCCCGGGATATATTTTCCAAATGCTCCAGGCGAGAGTGGAGCAAATTTTGTTCCTTCACGCAAGCAGCAACGGTAGCTTGGGCCCGCTCAGAGGATTTTTCAGCGCTCTGTGTAGTTTCGGTGAGGCAGTCCAGCTTCTGCTCGACTTGCAGCAATCGGGTGCAGTACCTGTCCATTTTTTCGTCCATGCGCTGTATAGTTTTGGTCAGATTTAACACCGCCTGTTGTAGAGTTTCCAAGGTAGCCGGGCTAGACTCGCTACTTGTTGATTCTGTCAGTGAGAGATTTGCCATAGCAGATGGTGGTTTAGAGGCCCCGCCACGCGGAGTAAAGAAGCCAGCCTTAGATTCCACGTTTTTCTTCCTCATTTAAGCCACTTTTGTAAAACCAAGATCCAGACAATACCGGGAGTTCAGTAGCTTTAAAATTAGTCAAATAATTTGTTTATACTTGCTGAGTTTTAAACTTTTATAAAAGCTGTGCCGGGAGCTCTCCGGGATTGCGTCCGATCAGCTAGATGGCTGGCCACGCCCCCCCGACAGTCATTTCTAATGAAGATTTTCTGATCTCCACAGCTCTCGGTGAAAATGTTGGCAACTTGTGCTTACGGCATTTGCAGGCACCAGCAATTCCTGAAATCTTGATGATTTGATATGCAGTTGTTTCGGGTAATTAAAGTTTGCACCATTTTGGAAAATATTTTATGCTGCCTGTGTCACCAGGTTCGAAAGCCTTCTGTTGTTTTGTGACTTGGCATAATATTTGGTGGCATCTCCATTTAGTAGTCTGTTTTGTGCCTATGTTGTTTGCAAGTCATATTTCTGCTAGTAGCATTCTAAATAATGTTATTCCTGTGCCATTTTACAAATCGTTGGCATAGATGTGGCATTGTATAATTTGTTGTGCTGGTTTCACTTCATGTAATTAGAAGCAGCATAGTCAAATGAGTGGAGTACCACCTGGGGAACCAGGAAGATCACAAGTTAAAACTTTAGCAGAGCCTTTGTGTGACCCTAAGTAAGTGATGCAACCTCTTAGTGCTCCAAGACACTCAGCTATGGAAACGGGTAGCCACAGAACCTCAGAGGAAAGGAGATATTACAGTTTAGCTGGGCTATCCTGGGTAATAAAAAAGTTATAACATACATTACTTGTTTTGTGAAGCTGCGTGATAGGCATAAGTGATTTTGGTATCTCAAGCCGGCCCCATGGTGTAGATGGCTGAGGTGCCTCATGACTTACCTCTCCCACACTGGTGATCTGAGTTCAGGAATGAGCAAAGGTTATGGGGGGTGGCTGGTGGGAGGTGGATCAAGCATCTCAGAGGATGTTGTCCTCCTCAGAAAGGGAAGGAGGGCAGCCAGTTGTGCTGCAATACTGCCACCTAGGTGACCACAGGTGGCAGAGCAGCTGGAGTAGCTAGTGGGTGTGAGGATGTTGGTAGAAGTCACGCAACACACTTGCATGTGTACTTGCTAGGTGTGCCCTTAACATTGGCATCCTGGGAAACTTGGGAGCAAAGCAGAAATACCACGACTGGCAGGATGAAGCTGAGCAGCATGCAGGCCCCACACCTAGATATCTTGGTATGGTCTCCCACTTCTGTGGTGGATGTAAGAGGAGCTCCGCTGCCCCCACTAGAGGGGGAAAGACTCTGGGGGAACATGGGGAGGCTCAGGTAAGACCCAGAACATGCCAGGGTATTGGGGGTGGGGCTGGGTTGAGCAGATAGGGGGCTCCCCAGAGAGCAGGAGGCATAAACAGATGAAAAAAAAAAAGAAAGTGATTTTGATAATTCTCAATAGAGAACCAGTTTCATGGTTCAAAAACAAAAAACATTAATTTGAACACTGTTGCCTTAAGACAAAAGAAATAAACTTTCTTCAACCAAACAAACAAACAAACTAGAAAAGTAACTAACTGACTGACCTAGCAACCAACCAACCAACCAACCAACCAGCTAGCTAGCTAACTATCAAACATCACAACAGGTTTTTCTGTTGTAAATGCGGCTTTTTCAATGTCTGTTTCTTTCAGTCTCAGTCTGTGACCATTTCAGTCTGTCTTTCCAACCTGAAATTTACAGCACCCTCCTTTTCCCTGAGGCTTGACATTTCAGTTCTCTGGCCCATCCTGGTGCAATCACTAAATTATTATTTGGCTGGTTGTTTTTGACCAGCTTAACAACTGGTCCAACCTCTTAAGGTTTATCCCCAAGTTCACATCCCCAGGGACTAGAAGAAAATAAACATGCTTTCTTTTCTTTTTACATGTTCTCTCTCTGTGAGATGACGGCTATGTTGGTTTACACTGTTTGAAGGGTTCTCCCTGATAGGACTCAACAGTTATTGAGTTGTGTTTCTGCTATAAGCTTTACTGGCCTTCCTACTGCCATCCCTGCTAACTCAAACCTGTGTTGAGGAAGTCTGCTAAACAGAGGGTGAGGAATGCACACCCCACCACATGGTTCCATTCTGTTTACTTTCTATGCATGAACTCTTCACTCTAGCTGTGTTTTGTATGTTTTAGTACCTACCACCACACAAAAATGAGCACGGTATGATGCCACCACAAAAAGTATGCAAAACAGAAATGCTTTCAATGTATGTGCAAAAGAACAATGGATTAGTTCTGCAAAATAGGGTATGCTGCCGATAAAGTGGCAAAAACTTCATCTGTACTAAAAATATGTAAAATGGCACTGGCACACAATAAATTGAAATGGTACTAGAAGAAAGAAATGTTGCAAACCACACAGGCACAATACAGTTTACTAAATAGTGATGTCACAAAACATGTAAAGCAACAGAACCACAAAAGTTTTAGAAAATGTTGCACTGGCAATAGAAAACATTTTTCCCAACGGAGCAAAGTTTAAGGCTCTAAAACATTGGCATTACAAATCTACAAGATCACAGGAGTGCTGGTACCTGCAAATGCCATTGGCACAAGACTCCAAAGCCGTGTTTACATGGCTGCTGCCTTACCACATTGTCTCACTCTGTTGCTGCCTGCACATTCTGCAGTGCTGCGTGTTTCCATTCACACAGCCCCTCTCAGCAGTAATGCAAGATGCACTGGTGAGGGGTCATGACTTGAGGGGGAGCTCTCCTGATGATGTAGTGAGAGAAGATCTGTTTTGGTTGCCATCTCATGCTCTGTCTTCTGACATTCACGGGTTTTGTAGTGGCTGGGCTGGGGGGGTACGTGATAGTATTACATTGGGATTGGAGTGGTAAGGGGTACCACCACTAGACATCTGGGGTAAATATCAGAATTACAATGGGGATGAAATTGGGAGAAGGGTACCATTAGACTACCAGGTTAAATGTAAGAATTACAGTGGGGATCAGGGGAGAAGGGGTGCCACAGGACTACCAGGGTAAATATCAAAATTGCAATGAGGATCATGGTGGGAAGGGGGAGGGTGTAAATTTTTGTCTTTGCTTTACTTTATTTAAAACCCTTCTGCACTAGCCAATGAACCAACTCTCCACACTGCCTCACTTCCTGGTTACTGCTAGAGAATCATACCAGGAAGAGTAGATGTTGGGAGCCAGCCAGGAATCATGGGCAAGAGGACGTGTTACCTTGGAATGAGCATCACATACAGTCCACACAGCTGCTTAAGGTGCTCACTGCGTGCTCACTCTGCTCAGTGTCCCTCAAGCTGGGAGAGAGAATCTGAAAGTGCTGTAACAATCAACTTATCATGATCAGTATGCTTCTACATGGAAGCTTTTGCACTGGAGCAACACAAGCTGTCAGGTTGCTCCAGAGCAAATGTGACTGTGTAAACGAGCCCCAAAACATTCACTGAGAGGTTTGGGGACCAGGAAGTCTTCATCAGGAGTTAAAGTGCAGGGAACTTTTATGCACACTGAATATATGCAGATCATGGATATGTGCACATTTTTTCTATTCCCCATTTTTCGCAAATCCAGCCTTGTTAAAATTTCCTGATAAATGCATATCTGATACATGAATATCCTGCTCATATGTGCAACGCTGAAGCACAAACAAGGCAAGTTTTGGCTGCTAGATGTATATTATCCCTTGATGAGCATTTAATGAGCTGCATGTATGGTTGATTACTGGGGTAGATGGTGAGGTACTTATACATCAATCGTGTTTGTTTTTCTGTGACTGCAGCACAGTGGGTGGGGAGACCTCTGAAGAGAATGACTGCTATACTATTTATTTTTATTTTATTTTATTTAAACAGCAGTTTGGAAAACCTTTGAGCCACAGGCTCATTTACAAAGGTACCTTGTCACAGTAAGACAAACGAAAATACACAGTATAACAGTACAACACATAAGTATAACAGTAAATTAAGACATAGATACAAACAAGCTGGTACAGTTAGGATGGATGCAAACAATACCAGAGTTATGTTGTCCTTAGCAGCTTAGTAAAAGCTTTTGTCATAAGTATTGAGTACAGCTTTGACTAGTGGCAATTACAGCATCGGGTGTTAATAAGGTGGTTACGTAGGAAGTTTTGAAGCATGATATAGTTGGAGCCGGAGATGGAGGGGGCAGTGTGTTGAACCAGGAGGGGCCTAAAGCTGAAGGCTCTTTGGCTGTGAGAGGTTCTAGCTCTAGGGATAACAAGAGAGGTTTTCCCAGAGGTCCGAGTATGAACTAGTGGGACAGAGCGGCGTATGGTGGTGGTCAATCCTGGTGGGGATAGCCCAAGGAGGGTCTTTTTTGTAAGGGTACAGGTCAGATATTTGAGGCACTCGTCAAGATCAAGTACCAGCGCTTTAGCGTACAGTAGACAGGTGTGTGTCAGCCTAGGTCCTCCAGTAATTAACCTGCAGGCCTTATTCAGAGTAGTGCGAATTTTATGGAGTGCGGTCTGATCAGCAGCACCATACACCGGCAGTCCATAGTCCACTAGGGACAGGATAGGGGAGGTGACTGCGAGTCAAAGAGCCTCCAGGGGGAGGCAGTGTTTATACCGATGTAAGATGCCCAATTGGATATTAGTGGTAGTGGCTAGGGCAGCGATGTGTCCATGGAAGGAGAGGGGGGTCAAAATGGATCCCTAGGTATTTATAGGAGCAAACGTGTTCGAGTGGGAAAGAGGACCCAGAGTGAATGAGGAGTTTGAAGTTGCAGGACTTGTTTTGGGGATGAGTGAAGAACATGGTTTCTGTTTTTTTAAGATTTATCACCAATCTATGTTCCTTGAACCAGCCCTCGGCTTCAGTGAAGGACTTCTGCAGCGAGTCCTGGAGGGCAATAGGGTTACGACCTGAGGCAAAGATGACTGCATCATCAGCGTACAATAGAATGTTCCCCGAGCAAGAGCGTGGAAGGCTGTTCAGGTAAAGGGAGAATAGTAAGGGGCCCAGAATGGAGCCCTGGGGAACCCCAGAAAAGATGGGACAGATGTCTGAGTAGGTCCCATTAATTTTTACATGCTGTGAGCGGTCAGACAGATAACTGGTGCACCAGGAGATAGGCCCAGCTGCAAAACCAGAGAGACTAAGGGCATCAAGAAGGAGGGGGTGGGAGACAGTGTCGAAAACTTTCGAGAGGTCAATGAAGACAGCACCAGCCAGAGAACCAGTGTCTAAGGAGGAGTGGAGAAAGTTGGAGAACTCTAGGAGGGCTGTGTTGGTACTGTGGCCCGCTCGGAAGCCATGCTGCTCAGGACAAAGGACATTGTAGGTGGAGAGGTAGTCAGAGATTTGAGAGGCCACCACTTTTTCCAAGGCCTTGGAGAGAGGAGAGAGAATGGAGATCGGTCGATAGTTTCCGGCCACAGTCCTATCACCACCTTTAAAGATAAGGGTGACAGTGGCGACTTTCCAGGCAGTTGGAACCTTCCCCAGGCAAAGAGAGTGGTTGATGAGGCATGTGATCGGGGTAAGGACTGTGTCTAAGACCAGCCGTAGGATACAGGATCCAAGGTGTCACTGCCTGTACTATTACTCTTGAGGGCAGTGACAAAGTGCGGCCTAAGTTCTTGGGCAGAAACACGGCGGAGGAGAAAATAAGGGTGAGAAAGATTTACGGCAGGTGCTGGGGAGGAGGTCAAAAATTTGTAGGGAGGATAGGGCTAAGGTCAGTGAATGAGGTGTTGAGTGGTTGGCTATGAGGGCTGGGTCTGAGGAGATCACGCCATTAATGTTGATCTGGGTGGGTGGGGGAGTGTGCACTCCCATTTAACTGTTTAATGTTATCCCAGAAGGTTCTGGGGTTCCCCATGAGGCAGTGGGAGGAGGACCGATAGTGCTCAGACTTGTCCTTTCTGATGGCCCGAGTGCACTTGTTTCGGGCGGCAGCATATAACCGCCTGTCATTGGGCCAGCCAGTCTCAATGGCACGGTGCCATAGGTTGTCCCTATGTTTGAGCTGGTGGATCAAAGCTGGGGTTACCCAGGGGGCATTCTTCCTTTTAGAACGGCGGGTCAACATTGGGGCAAAGATATCACAGGCATTATTAAAAGTTTGGGTAAAGAAGGAGAGAGCTGTGTCGATGTCAGAAGTTGCCTGTATAGGAGACCAGTCAATTTGGGACAGAAGTTCCTTAAGTTTTATTAGTCCACCAGGTATTAGACACTGCCGGCATGTGGACTGTGCTGTGGGTTTGGGGACTGAGGATGACCAGTGGAATAGAATGGGGGAGTGATCGCTGAGAGAGTCTGGGAGGGCTTGTACATTGGGGATCCGATTAGGGCGGTTGGTGGGTACCACATCAAGCAGGGTACCGGAGCCTCTCTTGGGGTTAGTCCTGGTAGGGTGGGTAACTAGTTGCATTAGGTCTATTGCTGAAAAGGAGTATTTTTAGATTAACGTTGCTGATAGAACTGGGTTTAGTTATAGTTTTAACTCATGCACTGCATTTGTTCCTCAATAAAACTAATTTTGTACCCTAAATGTACTACTGCATTTTACCACATGTTTTACTCTCTGACCAAGATTCCTCAATAAACAAATACTGGATAAATGCACAGCACATTTATATGCACAAAAGATGCTACAAATAGGGTGTACATATTAAAGGGCTTCACTACACTAGCAACACTTTAGCTTACCTCTATTTTCCCATGTGTGATGCCATTTCCTGGGCCGCTGATTTCGAAAATGGATGTCTGTAGCTGTTTCTTTTCTTTTTTGCTCACTTTTCTCCAGCAATGTTCCTTCCATCTTTATCCTCTTCTTCTCCTAGCTTATTTCCCCTGTCTGCCCCTCTACCCTCCTTGATGTCCTCCCACTGGATCTCATTTATTCAATCATTGCTAAATAATCTGCCTCTTAACTGTAATGCATCCCTGCAAGGAGTTGGCTCCAAGGCTACATTAAATTTCTGTACTATGTTCCTCAGATATGCCACTTGTAATTAAATACATATTCCACAGGCATGATATATTTAATTGTATATTATGTTACAAATGCGACTGTATGATTATTTATTATATTTTTTATCTGTATGTCTTGTTACAAATGTAATTGAATGTTTAATTTCTCAGATATGATAAATGTTAAACTGTATGTCTAATTCTTTGTCCAATTGTACCCCCAGGTCGCACTGGGTATTGAGCAACTTGTTGTTCAGTGTGCCTTCCTGGTGAAATATTTCAATAAATAAATAAATAAAAATAAATAAGAGGGAAAGGGAACTAACTGTTTTATATATCATACCCTAAAAGAGTTACTGCTTTGGCCAATAACTTTATTTGAAATCAGTTTCGTTTGGAAACATTACTGATATATTTCTTGTACATGACCATTCTCTATTAATGTTCACAACAGAGACACAACAGTTTACATTGCATTTGAAATACAGTATCTCTCACAGCGTAACTATCCATCACATTATTCATTGGTATTGTTAACTGAATACTACAGTACTACCAACTAACACAAGCAGCATGAGTATGGTCACTTTAGCACTACCAGCTGCTGCAAGAATGCATCAATCTTTCATCCTCCTCTTTTACATAATACTGTACCAGGTTAATGATGCGTGCTTGTTACTGGAGATTTAAGCTGCTGCAGAGATTATGTGTGTCAACTAAGCTGCTAAAGTGGAACGCAGGTAACATTGTTTTTGTAAGTATCATATCCATTTAGGTGACCCAACAGGTCTGTTTTATACCGAATACATGTGGCTCATATTGGTCAGATCAATTTCCTTCAATGTAATTACCAAACTGCCTCTACCATCTGGTTGGAGTCCTGCCTAATTTTGCATTGTTCAAAGCATCTAAATCATTCTTTTCCATATGGCCCTTGGCAGCCTACTCATTTGGCTCTTCACTGGACTGAAGAAGACACATTTGAAATACTAAGCTTTTCTTCTCAAGTATTAACAGTGTAAGTAAAACAAATCTTTTTTTTTTTACAATTTTTTGTTATTTCTTTTCTTACATATATATATATATATATATATATATATATATATATAAAACTCTGTTTCAACTGTCTGCCTCTCTCTCTCTTCCAGCTGTCACATGACCATGCATTAAAATACTAAAACTGCATGATCAGACTCCAGATCTTATTGTGAAGGTTGGAAAGGCTCATTATTTACAATGACAAAGAACCTTAGTACAAAAGCACTTATGCAAGGGTTACCCAAAATGGCATTGATAATGAAGCCAATTATCTACAAGGAGCCATTTTATAAGTGCAATAAGCCACTTTGCAGTGTCTATGAAAGGATTAACAATGGACTTCCCATGGGCGTAAGGACACTCGGCCATTGGCCTTGTGCCTTACTGTGCCCCAGAGGTGTGCATTGTTGTTAATCCTTTAATGCAACCCCCATCATGGCATATTGCTTACATATTACACACACATGGTGGCATATTACAGTAAAGTCTATTTTGTTGAAAATGGGAAAGCTGGCCAGGACACTCTTTTGAACAGTGTTATGGCAACTTTAACTGGGCAACCACCAAAAGAGGGTAGAAGGGACCTTGGTTTAGTGTTTCATTCAAAAGATGGCAAACCAAAAAGTGTGGAATCCCCTGGTGCAGCACTGCAGTAGCAGCCTTGGGTATTAGTGTAAGTGCTTGGTGGGGGACTTGAACCTTAACCATGTGATCTTACTGCCCTGTGGTAAGACTGCTATCAAATAAGTCACTGACAGTTTGGAAAATAAGGGGTGAGATATGAGGAACCAGGCTAAACTATATAGGGTGCTCCTACTACAATAGCTCAGCTAGGGGTGCTGCAACCTTTAGATTTGTGGTAGAATAATGACATCAGAGCCAGAGGATAGCAGTTTCAGTTCCTGAGTCCTCCTGATTTTGTAATATGAGGCAGCATTACCTTCACATATTATAGATTGTTGTAATATGAGGAAGCATTATCTTCACATATTATAGATTGCTGTAATATGAGGAAGCATTATCTTCACATATTATAGATCATGAGAGCATTGTGTGATGCTCCCCAACCAATCACAGTGATTGCTTCAGTTGCATGTGAGATACTATTATTGCCGAAACAGTACCTAACGTGCTTAGCACTGTAACAAGCTTCTCGAAGACTGCCACTCACATGACAGAAAGGGACTGCAAAAAAGGTATTCTTTTTTTTAATCATAGCAAGATGGGGTGCTTGGAGGGCCTCTTATGGATATGAGTGTTGCCTCTTGCATTCTTACGGCACCAGAGCTGCGCAGCTTCAGTTTGCAGTTCTCTTGCCCTACAAACGTGAGAGGCAACACTCTTATATCCATAAGCATCCCTCCTAGCACCTCTATAAAACGTATACTATATGATGGCAGCATGGGATTTAAATACAGTTAGTAAGTAATTAGTTATGAACCTAAAAGCAGATCCTGGACAGAGGGTAAGTTGAGTGAATTTTAGAAAGGCATTTCTCTCTTTAGCTTAGGGGTATGTGATGGGATGATATAATAAGGGGTGGGAAATGAACAACCAGGCTAACGTACACAGAGATCTTGGATTAGTTCAGCTCTGGGATCTGTTTTGTTAGTGTGGAGAAGGTGAAAGAATTATGGGTGGAGAGCAACTGGGCTGCAAGTTCAATCCCAAGTGCTTTAGATTGGAAATACAAATATGCTGTTACTAGGGAGGGTTCAGCAGGTGGCTGTGGTACTAGATTGTCACATATGTCAGCAGTGGGACCCTGAAGCACACCCTGGACATGGGATTAGTTGAATGAATTGGAAAGAAGGATATGTGATGGGGTGATGTAGGAAGGGATAGGAAATGAGCAACCAGGGTAACATACATAAGTATTTCCTACTAAATCAGTTAGGTGAACTGCTACTTCAGCTTGGTGGTAGAATCCTACATTGGGAGAAAGAGGCTGCAGGTTCAAATCCTGAGTTCCCTGGTTTGGAAATATGAAACTGTAGTACAAGGGATTGTTCAGCAGGTGGCTGCAATGCTAGAACTGCTACACCATCCAGACACCACTTAACCTATATTTTTCAGATTATTGCCTTTATCTTTGTTCTTCCTGACTGTGTTAATTTACATGGAAACTAGATCCTTGTCCTATAGAGTTTGTGTAATTCTGCTGCATCATCCTTTGCTAAACTTAAGATGATGTTGCAACAGAGGATTGTGACTAAAAACTGCAGGATCAGATCAACTCTGGGGGACCAGGACCTGTTTTCCACATAAGTGAACCTAGCAATAAATAACACAAAGAATAGAAATGCAAAAAATGTATAAAATATAAGATGACTTGTACGTAAATATTGTGTTTTCCAAAATTGTCACTAAAAAGTGAGAAAGGCCCTTATATTCAAAGCCAGCCATTTGTGTTGTGTAGCCAGTAGCAATGTGTAACAAATAGGGCACAGCCAAACCTGAGCAATATTCAGACAGCACGAACTGATGGCACACATTCACTGTCTGAATTTGGGGCTGTGCCGGCACAGCACACTGTGACTGTTTTGTGCTGACACAGCCCAGGACTGAATATGGCCACAGGAGAGTCCACTGGAGATAGTGGTGCCCAAATGGGATAGTGCCAGGGCTCATGTGGGCCATATTCAGCCCTAGCATGCTAATAAGCCCATTGGGCATGCAAAGTGCTGAGGAGCCATTTGCATGCCCATTGTGGGCTGATTAGCATGTAATGCAGCCCCTTAGTGCCCATGCTGTGAATAACCTGTAAGTTCTCTTCCTGGTGTCTAGTGGTCCCCCCAATCACCAATGTTCATCTTTATAATATCCCTGGTGTCTAGTGGTTCCCCCAACCCCAAACACCCATACCATCCATCATTGTAATATCCATGGCGTCTAGTCACTCACCCCTTTCACCTGAACGTCCATGTTGAGATACATATATAGTCTCCCTCCCTGGTGTTTAGTGGACTCCCACCCCCAATTGCTCTTGTCAGTATTTAATTCCTTCTCCCTGGTGTTTAGTGGGCCATCAACTGAGTGCCATCCCCCCCTCACCCACTTAGGATCCCCTCTCACCTGGTCACTGGTTTCACCTTGAACAACAGTGACTGGTACAGCCCTCTGCTCATCTCCTCGGCTGGCTATGTTCTGATAGTCAGTGAGCACAATCATGCATACTGCAGTGTCCACTAAACACCAGGGAGAAGGAATTAAATCTCTACATGGGTGATTGGGGTGGGGGTCCACTAGACACCTGGGTGGAATATATATCACCATGGGTGTTAGGGGTAGACAAGAATAGACAACAGGTAGAGGGACATAAATATCTTCATGGGTGTTCAGGCAACGGGGATACCACTAAACACCAAAGAATGTTAAATATATATCACAGTTAGTGATCGGGGGAGGAGCGCCATTAGACACCAGGGACATTGAAAATAATGTCAGCATGGACCCAGCCATTGCAGCCCGTTAAGTGCAGGGTTTCAGTGGCAGTAAACAGCACTGAGATGGCAGCTGTTTAGCACTGCCAAAACATATGAATATGTTACCTTTATGCATGACACATCCCTCATTTGCAAAGACGCAGCAGTATATTTTGCACAGTCATGCTACCAGCTTAGCATGGCACTCCAGGAAGCCTTTGAATATGGCCCCCGATTGTCTGTGCTATTCATGGTTAGTGCAGTGCTAACCCAATTATTGCTGTGCTAACTGTTGGAATACGGCAGCAAAATTCACTTCAGTGACTTTTGAAATTTGTCTACTTTTTTGACAGGAATAAATATCCCATTTTTGCATTTCCTGCCTTACTGATGCATTGGGTATCAATTTTGGCTTTTGCACCACCCAGCTCTTTACTCATATACACAGTCTAATCTTGCTGAATGAGGTCAATGCAACACAATCATACTGACCGTGAGCCTATAAGCATCCATAATTACAATATCATGCTGTAAACCTGGGCAAATTGCTTCATGTTCTTTGCATTTCTGTCCACATGTCTGAGAAAGCTGGGGGAATCCTGATGAGTAAGTCATGCAATGGGCTGTTAACCTGTCCTTGGGTGAACTGCATACTCCTGCCTCAGCTAACAACATTGCAAAAGGAGTTAAATGCTCATCTTGTACATCTTTTAAGTACTGAAGAGAGATTTTGCATTCCTAGGTTTATTCCTGTACGTGAATGTCAAGGCACTGCTTTGTTCACTGAAGACAATGACAGTGTGTACAAATGGAATTCTATTATCCCATTTAATGTATCCTATGCTTTATAAGCAATGAGGTCACCTCTGATTCTCAGCACTATAAAATGAAAAGGCAGTCAACACAAAATATCTATTTGTTTCCATATTCTGGAGAATCTGGCCTCTGGCAGCTGAAACTCCTTGGGGTGCAATTTAATAATGATCCAGATATTCACTCATAACCTAAAGGTTTGAATGCTTGCAGTATTAAAGAAAACAAAATTAGTCAACTCTGTTTTTGTGACTGAAAAAGAAATAGGAAAAGAATGAAAGCTGTGTTATATGTTGGGCCACAAATTGAACAAGCAAGAAAGAATATTGCCAATCTGGCTGTACAGACTGTATATATTTAGTAGAGTTTGCTAAGCAAATTTGACTGTGTAGCAACTGCAGATGTGAATTCACTTACTCTTTTATTTATATACATAGCTACATAGAAATTGATATTAGATAAATGCTGTCACAAACGCACTCAGCAGGTCAGGCCCTCTGCTCCCACAGTGCCAACCTCACAGCGCAGTAATGTGAGCAGGTAAAAGACAGGGCAACCCTCCTGTCTGCTTGTGGGTCCGAATCACCTTTAGTCTCAAGTTCTGGGAGGATTCAAACTGTGAAAAGGTAAGAATATACCTAAGGTCTAGAGAAGCTGAGAGCTTGGGCAGACTCTAATGGGGGAAGTGATGGCAAACAATATGTTTATTGGGAAAATGGAATGTTGTATACTCAGGCTGTGAAGATGGAGGGAGGCGTGATAGGCAGTCAGCTTGTTGTTCCCCAGGGGTATCTTGAGCAGTTGCTCAAGACTGCACATGATATTCCCTTGTCTGGTCATCTGGGAATCACACGCACTAAGCAGCAATTGGCCCAGAATTTCTATTGGCCCAACTTCACCCAGCAGGTGAAGGAGTATTACAGGTCTTCTCACTGGTGCCAAGAAATAGGGAAGGCAGGTAAGAAAACCCAAACCACCCTAATTCAATTGCCCATAGTGGAGGAGCCATTCCAGAGGGTGGGAATGGATATTGTGGGGGATTATACTACCCACTATCCAGAGGCAGTTGCCTTATCCTCACTGAGGACAGGCAAAGTGCCAAATGCCTTACTTGGGATTTTCTCCCATGTTGGGTTTCCACAGGAGGTTATAACTGATTGAGGGGGTTCCTTCATTTTGGACCTGATGAAATGTTTGTGGGAGAAGTGTGGGGTGGTGCAGAGGCACACAACACCTTATCATCTGCAAGCCAATGGGCTTGTGGATAGATTTAATGGTACTCTGAAGTCAATGCTCCAAGCGTTTGCTGAACAGCATGGGAGGGACTGGGAGAAATACCTTCCCCACCTGTTGTTTGCATACAGGGAGATGCCCCAAGAGTCAACAGGATTTTCCCCCTTTGAACTCTTATATGGATGCTGGGTACGTGGGCTCGTAGATTTGATCCAGGAGGACTGGGAAGGCAAGTACCCCCCAGGGAACTCCCATAGTGGATTACGTCCTTAGGTTTAGAGAAAGGCTGAAGGAACTTATGGGAACAGCCCAGAGCAACCTGGCAGTTGCCCAACAGAAACAAAAAGTCTGGTATGACCGCAGAGCCAGAGCCCGCTTGTACATGGTGGGTCAGGAAGTCATGATCCTTATTCTGGTCCAGAAAGACAAGCTGCAGACTGAGTGGGCAGGACTGTACAAAATAGTTAGAAAGGTAAATTACATAAACTATATCATAGAGTTACCTGACAGAAGACAGACAGAAAGAATGTACCATGTCAACATTATGAAGCCATATGCTAATAGGGCTGACACAGTGTTTGCAGTATGTAGTCCTGGGGAAGGGACGGATGAAGGAGACCCCCTTCTGGACTTGATGGAAGAAAGCAAGTGGGAGTCCTCTGTGGAGGCAGTTAAATTGTCTCCCCAGCTGTGGACAAGATCCAGGAAGTAAGGGATGTTTTAGCAGACTTTGCCCCACTGTTTAGCACCAAGCCTGGATTAACCCCCTTAGCGATGCACGATGTAGAGACAGGGACACAGACACCCATACGGCGGACAGCATATAGGGTGACAGAGGCTGTCCAAAAGGACATTAGGAGGGAGGTGGAGGAAATGCTGGATTTAGGGGTAATCCAGAGATCCCACAGCCCCTGGGCCTCAGCCGTAGTTCTTGTGCCCAAGCCAGATGGTTCTACTTATTTCTGTGTGGACTATCGTGGACTGAATGGAGTCACAAAGTCAGACGCCCACCCAAAGCCCTGGACAGATGAACTCCTGGACAAGTAGGGAGGGGCGACATACCTTACGACTATTGACCTGACCAAGAGGTATTAGCAGGAAGAGTTAATTGAAAGAACTAGGGAGAGGTCGGCCTTCATCACTCCAATAGGCTTATCTATCTGAAATTAAAGTAATGCCTTTCCGAATGAAGAATGCCCCTGCCACTTTCCAAAGGTTGGTGAATCAGGTGTTAAATGGTGCTGAGGAGTACTCCATGGCATATCTGGATGACATTGCCATCTTTAGTGCCAGCTGGGAACAGCTGTCCCACCTTAGGGAAGTGGTGGGTAGGATACAGAGGGGAGAGCTTACTGTCAGAGCTGAGAAGTGCCAGGTGGCCATGGCTGACATGGCATACCTCAGGCAAATTGTAGGCCTGGGACAGCTCTGTCCTAACCAAGTAAAAATAGAGGTGATCAAGGCATGGCCCAGACCAGAAATGCAGAGCAGGTCAAGAGTTTTCTAGGGACAGCAGGGTACTATAGGGAATTTGTACCCAATTACAGTGCCCTGGCTGCTCCCCTATCTGACCTGGTAAAGAAAAAGATGCCTAAGAAAATTACCTGGGAACAAGCCTGAGAGAAAGTCTTTACCAGACTGAAGGAGGCACTGTGCAGTGCTCCTGTATCAACAAGTCCTGACTATAGCAGACCCTTTATAGTCCAGAGTAATGCCTCAGACATGGGTATTGGGGCAGTAATGAGTCAGACATCCAACCAAAGGAAAGATCACCCTGTAGTGTACCTGAGTAAAAAGTTACTTCCCAGGGATCAGGCATACTCTACTGTGGAAAAAGATTGTCTTGCCATAGTGTGGGCCCTAAAGAAGTTAGAGCAATACTTATATGGGTAGCATTTTCAGGTACAAACTGACCACAACCCCCTGGTTTGGCTGACCCAAATGGGAAAAACTAATGGTAGACTGTTAAGATGGAGTCTTGCCTTGCAAGGATATGACATGATGATTTTACATAGGGCTGGAGCAACTGATAAGAATGCCAATGGCCTTTCATGTCTGTATGAGGGGTGAACTAATTTGGGAAGCTCATCCCATGCAGGGGGTAGAACCCCCAAATTCAGTCTAGGTGGGCATGAATGTGACACTTGGCCAGCTGATCATGATTGTTCTATGGTATTTGTTATATATAATGTGGTATGTGAGTGTCTCACATGAGACATCCTGTGCTATGGGTGCCCCCCCAGGTTAGTGAAGTGCCAAGTGACCTGAAACCAGGAGGTAATTAAAAGACTAGAGAGACTTAATTAAGGGTCTCCGGTTTTTCTGTCTTAATTAGAACTGACCCAGCTGGCAGGATATAGGGCTCATAAACTTTTATGACATCTTAGAGGAAAAACACGTTATACACCATGGTGCGAAAAGTCATAAAAATCCTTTGATGTGCCCTGGGAATAGGAACTGCTCGAGATCAAAGAAGGGATGTTAATTAAGGAGTAATATTGGGAAATTAGTTTTTGCTGAAGTCACAGTATTTAAAATATCTCCTGACAGGATCATTGTTTGTATAATTTTTATATTCTAAAAGGAGGAGCTAGATGACATCATAGAAGGGGATGGAAACACAGAGTTTAAAACTGTATTCAGTGTTTCAACTGTGTGACATATCTTTTTGGGCTCTTAAGAAACAAGCTCTAACCATAAGCACTATAGAGATAATACATTAGATAGAAAAAGTCTAACTGTATGTTGGTAAGAGTTTGTCTGTAGTTTTCTTTGCTTTTCTTGATGTGATTGTATGCTCTTTGATATACTGTTCTGTGTTTACATTTAACATATTTTTATTTTATCCATTTTTAAATAAACCTTTTATTCCAAAGACTGCTTGGGTGTGTCTTCGAAATTCTTTTTTCATGTGATGTATGGAGGGTTAAGACTGACAAAAACTTTTCAAAGCTTGATGGTGTTACTAAACTGAGAAAAGGTAAGAATATACCTAAGGTGTTTTATAGCATTTTAAGGGTTCATTTTGGATACCTGGTGCCCTTAGGTGAAAGATATCTGGCATCCCCCGAAGAGCAGATTATCTGAGCCTGTACATTTGGGTATGCTAGCATAAGGTTCTCAGTTTGAATCCCCCCAGAACTTGAGACTAAAGGTGATTTGGACCCACAAGCAGACAGGAGGGTTACCCTGTCTGTTACCTGTTCACATTACTGCGCTTGGAGGTTGGTACTGTGGAAGCAGAGGGCCTGACCTACTGGGTGCGTTTGTGACAAATGCTATTCAGCCCGTCTGTCTATCTATCATACCCATAGTACTCTGCTCTGACCTCAGTGGCCTTTTCCCTTTCTTACCTTTGCCCCCCCAATACGGATATATGCCTATCCCATCCAGTTTTGAAACTACCAGCTGTTTTGGCACTTATCACATCCATCCTGTAGTTTGTTCCATTTATCTACTACTCTTTCACAAACAGGTGTGTTTCTGTGGTTGAGTGGAGAATTCAAATGAAGGTGGCTGCAAGGACAGAAGAACTGCTGTTGAACCTGGGACTCTGAGCTCTACTCCCTATATTTTTAGGCTTTTTTTTTATTTATAACAGGTATGCCACTTTTGCCTCAGCATTTTAAACCCATATATTAACTTACTCAAAACCTTTTATTTCAGAATGTTTTCTCTGTTGTTTCTCCCTCTTCCTCTCACAGAGAGTCCAGACAGTTGGCAGAGGAAAGTGATGCAGCAAAAAGCTCATGTACCACATACAATTATTTTCCATTGTTGCCATTTTCATCTATTTACATAGAATTGTATTATTACTTATAGGCAAGGTACTTTAGTAGGTAAAAGAGGACTAAGAGACTTTGAGAAAGATGGCTATGGTCAATAGGTGAAAAAAAGTTAATGGAAAGGATTTGGATCTGAACTTGGATTTGCCCCCCTCCACCCTGAGCGAGGCCTCTAAAAATCTTCCAAAAAACTAGGTAGCTGAAGTAAAAAATATAAATCTCAAGATATCATCATTAAAGAGGAGCTTCTTTTCTTAATTAATATTAGTAGAGACCAAAATAATGTACAAAAAGAAGAACAAAATAAGACAAAACAAATTTTAATAAATAAATTCTGTTCATCTACTCGCCTGCTACATAAAGAGGCATTAGATACTTCCCAAGTTGCAACAGAAAATAATCAAGAAAACAGAAATTACCTAATGCCAACAATGTTGGGAGGAGAAGGCCACTCTTACAAATAGTTCATTACTTATTAATTTGTACTGTATATGAGGGATGGAGTCTCTGAGGATAAATTAGACATGTAAGTTCATTCCTTGTCTCATAATGAGGTAAATAAACTTCACTAAACCCATCAAATTTGAGTGGGAACCATTTCCTGAATCTATTACAGAAATAGATAATTCTGTCTCTTCTTTGGAAAAATCACCAATTTTAAATGTGGATAACCCCACATCAAATAACAATAGAGAAATTAGGTCTCATCCCATGTACTCTGAAGAGAGTGGTTACTCTGATTTAAAGATTATCCAACACCTTTTACTACTAGATTCATCTATGCAGTAAAAGATCAGCACATGGCAAATATGTTGCTCCTCAAGCAATTATATATTCTAAGGGGAGAAGTTACTACAATCAAAACCATATTAGCTCATCATGAACCTTTGATTAGAAATCTTTTTAGAGAATTGATGAAAACAATTAGACTCAAATGCAGATGCTATGAAAATAGATCCATTAAACACCTTTGGAAATGATCTCTCCAGTTTATCAGCAAACACCCTGAACCAAGTGTTGTGTCTTCCAAATTGGGGTAATTTAGTTAAATCAATCAATCAATTCTTTATTTATATAAGGTGCCCTTCCTATGCTCAGGGCACCTTTACAATACACATTAAAAAGAACTCACAATATTACAGTTTAAAAACAAATAAAACATATCAGTACACACTCAATAAAATCCTGAAAATGCCTGGTTATACAAGTGAGTCTTCAATAACTTTTTAAGGAAGAAAGGATGAAGAAAAAGAAGAAGAAAAAAGGGAAATCCCCCAAATGTTCTAATATTATGATGGATACCACAAAAAAAAACCTTCTACTTCCCTGGTGTTTGTGGGAAATGATAAAGAGAAAAAATCCAGAAAAAAACCTCTGTACACAAGTCAAAAAATAACCCCCCAAAAATATACTAACTGAGTCGATACCGAAAAAAACCTGACAACTTCAGTTACACAATTAAAAAACAGAAAAAATAACTAGGAAGGGAATTGTAAGCATTTTAATAAACTCATGGATTCTATTCCTGTGGACGAGACTATGTTAGTTCCTTACTCGGATACAACTATTCAAACTAATCAGGAAAATGTTAAAGAAATCTCAAATGTTTTTTGTCTCTCAGGAAATGAAGCTGTAATAATAATAATTCATGGTATTCAGCAAAATATTAATGAAACTCCAGATTCATTAATTAACTTAATGATCCAACAATTAGAAAGGGAGCTGACTATTCCAAATGGTAGAAATAACTTGGTTCATGTAACAAGGGATCTTTTGGTGAATAGGGCACCAGATTGTCTAGTTCTCTCAGATATAAAAATTACTAAATGGGTTTGGAAACAAACATTTTCACTTCATCACTTAAGTTTATCTGAAGAGTCACCCATCACTATAGTGAATCATCTACATGAATCAAAAGATAATTTTTCACAAGGTAAATTTATTCCAAAAGTTGATTTAGAAGAACAACTAAGATCAAACAAGTTTAAAACTCCTAGGATTACGCATGAAAGAGAGCAGTACCCCTTAACATTGCATGGTTTGGAAAAAACAATAAATGAGATGCAACATTCCTTTATGAAAACAGTGTTCTATATTCTAACAAATATATTGGATCTGAGACTGGGTTATAAAGGGGTGAAATGGGTGTAGAGAGAAAATGGATGTACAGCTCAGGGGCAAATTACTTTCATTGTTCAGGACCCTATTTTGAACAATTTAACTGTAACTGAAGACCATAAATTAGGCAAATTGATTATCCTCTTATGTGAATGGACTGATTCTCAGAATCACGATACTTAGGTTGGCAAATCTCTTCATGATATGGCAGGGTGCTCTTCTGGTGTGGTCATCTCTCTGAGTCACAAACAACTAAAAACATCCTCTTTTATACCTTTGGAAAAGCACTTCCAGTTACATGCCAACATTCCAATCCAAAATCGTTATTGAGGTCTAGCTGATTTTTGAACAGACTGACTGCAGGAGAACTTGTTATCAAACTTTGAACAAGAAAGCGCATTAGAAAATCATGAGTGAAATGTTTCAGACTCAGTTTTATCTTGGAATGTAGTGGGTTATTCAAAAAGTATTGCTGATCCAGAATTCAAAAACTTTTTGTCAAAATGCACTTGTCTATAGGAAACTTGGGCAATGGATAATCTATATCTTGAAGTTTTTACATGTGTCTTGGACAAAGCAAAAAAGTCAACTAAATGTGGTAGACCAAAAAGGGGTTTAGTAACCTTTATTAGAATGCAGAAAATGCAGACATAAAATCCTATTCAGTTGTAACATCAAATTTAATAATTACATTGATACACTGGAATAACAAATTGCTTTATGTGTGTAACTGTTATGTTCCTCCACAAAATGTAGGCTACTATGACATACACATTTGGGAAGATATAGAGTTACAACTTCAGAAAGCTATAGCAGCATTCCCAGAAGTTGTTATATTGTTTATGGGTGAGTTTAATGCTAGACTTGGCACTATGTCTCCAGTTTCTTGCAGAGAAGAGAGGCTTGCAATTTAAAAAAGAATATCAGAGGAGTAAACTGTAAATAGAAGTGGCAGAAGACTCTTACATCTAGAAAAATGAGGCTTAATCATATTACATCTATTGATGTGTTTCAGCTTTGCTCTCTGGCTGAACTCAGGTTTACAACTGCATGCTATTTTGGTTTGTTCTGGCTGTACTGTGTTTAGATTACCCAGCTATGTATCTGACTGCAATGTACTGTTTTATGTGACCTTGCATGTTGTAAGTGCCTTTTTTTACTTCAGGTCTGTCCCATTCCCTCACAGCCCCTCCCTCTCTCTCTCTCTCTCTCTCTCTCTCTCTCTGTGTCATTTCAATCCCTGTTTACATTCTCCTTCCCCCTAAGCCTATCTTATCTTGACCATACTCTCCCTTCTTCCCCCAGAAGTTCTCAGTAACCAGGAGTCCACAGGAACCCTCAAGTTGGTGTAAGCAGAGCTGCCCCCCCAGACAACCACCAGTGCTCACAGGTGGGAACTCTAGCTGCAGCATCAGGTGCCATCTTGCAAGGCTACATATGTAAGTCTCTACCCACCCAGCTCTTCCCAGCCACCTTCTCACCCGAGGGGTGGGGTGCTATTTTTAAATCATAAGCCAGAACCAATCAGCCCACTTTTCTCTCCCTTTGAAAGAGAGCTTTGGTTCCTTCTGTCTCCTCCATTCACCATTTTGTATACTTAAATATTACCCCTGCCTTCCCAATATTTAACATACTATTTAAATCACCTGAGTACTTGTGTAGGCTGTGGGAATCAAACCCCTTGATGGCTCCTTTTCCTGGTTCATCCACAGTCTGGTGCCCTAACCATTAGGCCACTTCAGCCAACAAGTTTAGAAGCAGGGAGTGTATTAATGACTCTTTCAGCCTCCCCCAACCCCCATCCTGGTCTTGCCTATACTGCCATCTACTGCTCCAGCAGAGCTACTGCTAATACCTTCAGAAGCTAGTGCATTGGCAGGGCTAGTGCTAGAATCTTGAGTAGCCCCCGTTCCAAGTGTACCACACACAAGTGCATCACTGCCTAAATGTTACTCCCTCCATGAACAGAGCAACCCCCCCTTACTTCTCTTCATCTTGTCATGCCTTCTCTCATCCTCTTATCCTCCTTCCTGATACTAGCTACATATACCCATCCACAATCATTTTCACCACAGCCCACCGCACCCTCTCTAACCAGTCTACATTCACCCTCCTATCTCCCTACCCTTCTCTCCTTCCCTCTTTCCACTAAATATCATCTGGTGTCATTGTCCCTCTGTGGACATCCTGGACAATCCTCTTATGGTGATCTCTTATCACACACAGATCTCTCCTGCTCACCAGGGGGTACAAACTACCAGCCACCTTTTCTGTTTTCTTTCTCACCATACTCCTAGTAGGAGATGTTGAACTAAACCAAGGCCCCCAACCTGAACAAAAGCCTTCTACCCCCAAAAAGGCCTAAACATCATGCATATGAATATAAGGAGTCTTCTACCTAAACTAGATCATCTTTGCTGCTGGGTAACATAAAACGCTCCTGACATCCTTTGCCTCATGGAAACTTGGATCTCTGCCAAAACTCCTGACTCCTCCCTATCCATCCCTGATTATGCCCTCCTCCACCAGGACAATGGCAAAAAGGGTGGAGGAGTAGCAATTTGTGTCAAGCAGCTGCTCCAGTGCTTAATTATCAAGAGAGAATCCTGCCCTTGCTCACATGAATTGTTACTCTCCCAACTCAACCTCCCTTCTTCCCTGCCTATCTACACTGGGGTGAGCTACACTTCCCCAAACCTTGCCAGGATGCCCTTATCTCCTGTGTGTCCTCCCTTCCTCCCCTCGCAGCATCTGTTGAACTACTCCTTCTAGACTTTCCCTCTATGTAAAAGCAGCCACATCCAAAATTGAGTCTCTCAACCTTACACAATTAATTACAGAGCCTACTTTCTATAGCCAGTGCTCATCTAATCATTCTGTAATAGACTGAATCCTCACCCCCTATCCACACAGAATATCTGCTGCTGGTGCAATGGATGCTGCCCTAAGTGATCACTTCATTTCCCACTGTGCCGGAAAAGTTCAGCTCCCAAAATCTACCCCAAAATATGTTAATACCTCCCCAATAAACTCACTGACCACCAGCTCCCTCCTTCATGACCTACAATTTGCAGATTGGGACTCTGTCTACACTGCAGTCAATATTGATTCAGCCCTGTCCAGTTTTATGCAGACATTTAAACAGGTCTGGGACTCCCATACCCCCCTGGTTAAAGCCAGGGTCAAAAAGCGCCAACACCCATAGAGCTCCAGCACCCTTATTGCCCTCTGCAACACCTGTGATAGGGCCTGGTCCCTCTAGAAATCCACACTGACCCCCCAAACCAGGCAGACTTACAACATGGCAAGAAATGCCTGCACCTAAGTGATAAGATGAGCCAAGGCAGATTACTTTAAGTCCTACTTAAATACCGCCCTACCTTCCTCCTTCTGGAAGATGGTCCACTCCCTTATAGATCCCCTCTCAGACTGCCACCTCTATTCTCTAGCTAAATGATCAAAGCATCCCTGACCCCATCAAAGTAGCAGGAACCTTAAACAACTTTTTTCACCACATGTGCCTTTCTTGACCAGTCCTTTACACCACCTCCAGGTCACTGCTTGCTCCCCCAAAGCCCTGCCCAAAACACTTTCATCCTTATTCCCACATTGTCCAAAGAAGTACTAAACAGCCTCTACTTTTTAAACATCACGAAATCCAGCCCAGATGGGATCCACCCCAAGCTTCTACATATTTCAGCACCAGCTATAGCAGTTCCTCTCACATACCTACTAAATTTGTCCTTTGAGTCTGGTAAGGCCCCCCAAGCATGGAAATCATCCATTTCCACAAGGGTGGTGACCCCTCAGTCCCCAGACACTATCATCCCATCTCCCTCCTCCCCTCCTCTCTTGCCAAGCTGAAAGAGTCTCTTGTCCAGACCAGACTAACTGACTTTCTCAGGTCCACAGATTACCTCTTCCCATACCAATCTGGGTTCAGGAAGCACCATTCAACAATATCTTCTCTCCTCTGCGTCACTGGACATATCCAATCTGCCTCTGACCAAGACCAACTAACTGCTGCTATTTTTGTCAATTTGACTAAGGCTTTTGACTCTGCCTCCCACCCTCTGCTTCTTGACAAACTCATGGGAGCTGGACTTGCCCCCCCCCATAGTACAGTGGTTTGAATCCTGCCTCAAAAATAGGCAACAGTCAGTCAGGATCACAAACGCCACATCTCCCCTCACCCCGTCTTCACTGGTGTTCCCCAAGGGCCAATCCTAGGCCCAATTGTATTCTCCCTTTTCATCAACTATCTCCCTGCAGTTGACACAAGGTCCCATATACTAATGTATGCAGATGACACTATACTTTTCGCATCCAGCCCTGTTCTAACTGATGTCCATGCTCTACTACAACACGACTTCAACATCCAGTCTTGGTTTTGTGCAAACAATCTCAAAATAAATACCTCCAAAACTGTTTTCTATGACCTTCAGGTCAGCCCAAAAACTGACAAGAACACCCAACCCCTCTGTAATCACCACCCTGGATGGAAACACACTAAACACTGCCTCTTCCTCTAAATACCTAGGAATATGGCAAGATCCCCTGCTAAACTACTCAACCCACATAGATGCCATCACTTCAAAGCTCTGCCAGTGGTCTGACCTGGTGGCGCTGAGGGTTGAGGTGCTGGATGCCACAGGTCGCACCACGCCAGCGAACCGGGTTCGGGAATGAGCCTGGGGCACTGGGGGTCAGCCAGGGAGGAGAAGAATGAAATGCCCAATGGCTACTCTTCTTCTCTGAGGGGGGGACGCTGCAAGCTCCCATTGCTATACTGCCATCTAGGGAAGCCTGGTGGGTAGGTGCAGTAGTGGAGCAGCAGCATGGGCATTGGGCAGATGCTGGCAGGGGGTGGAGCCTTCCAGCTCATTGGCCCCCATTGCATGCTAACATCTAGGGAGAACAAGGGAAAAACCCCTCGGTCTCTTCCAGGCAATGACACCTCCTTGCTCGTCTCGGGCTCGCAATGGCAGACCCCGCTGTACAGGATCCACATCTCAGCATGTTGGCTTTGGGGAGGCGAGTACGGGGGAGTGCCTCCTAACCCCGCCCGGGAGGTTATTCGGGTGTCTTGGTTACTGTGTGGATCCATGGTACTGTAGGGGCAGATCGCTGCGAGACCAGTGGAGAGCAGTTCAGAGGATGTCTTAGAGAGGGGAGAAATGAGGTAGTCAGGAGCATAAATACTAGGTTAAAAAAAAAAAGCTCCACCAGAATATTGGTCTTCTTTACAGAAACTGTGACTCCCTCCCACTTACTGTTAGATGCACACTGCTAACAAAAATGATCACTCCCATCTTTGATTATGCAGACATTGTGTACAACATCACCACCTTCACCTCGCTATCCAGGCTGGACTCCTTATTCAACACTTTTTGCCATTTTACAACAATTCCCCTTTCAGAACACACCACTGCATGCTCATCTCCTCCATTGGGTTAATGCCCCTCTCCCATCGCTATTTTTGCCACTCTGTTCCTTTTATTACAAATATTGGTTTGATCTACTGCCCCCCTACCTGGCTGAGAAACTAACCCCTGCAGCCTTTCCCCCTTACTTGCTGAACTCTAGGGACTCCCACTCCTTCTCCCTCCCCAAACCATCCTCATCAGCTGGAAAATCTGCCTTCTCCTACTGCCTCCCCTACCTATGGAACCAGCTTCCCCAGATGCTCAGAAACTGACCCTTGCACAACTTTATTAATTATCAACTTTGTCAACTCCCCTTCCCCACCCTTAACTGCAACTAGTTTTCCTTTAGCCAAATGAACATGGTTTAAACTTCAAAACATCTGTACTGTATATTATTGTATTCATGCAACTGATTGTAAATAACTTATATATGCAACTGAATGTAAATAACTCCTTTGCACAAAATTATGTGATTGTATGTAATATTCTCATGTATCTATTCTGTGTATGTATACTGTGGTAACTTCTTCCCCTTCACCCCGGCTCGCATCTGGAAATGAGCCTCAGCTTAGTGTGCTTTTCCTGGTTATAAAATGTTTGAATAAAATAAAAAAATATTAAATGGATCTCTTAAAGGAGAAAATTTAGAACATTACACTTGCTCAGCTTCAAATGGAGCAAGTATGGTTGATTATATGTTCACATTCCCATGGCAAATTTATAATTTTTTTTAGAATTTGACATTATTTTATGTCCTGAGAGTGACCATTATCCTTTGCTTCTTAAATTAAATGTTCCCAGTCGATACTGCACAGGAGGAATAAAACTCTTTTATATCACAAATAAAAATAAGAAATCATAGAAAGGTCTTATTTGCTTCAAGAATAGAATCAAAAGTATCAGATGTGCTAACTAGTTTGGGAAAGCAAAATAAAGTATTTTAATATATATATATATATATATATATAATCA
This sequence comes from Neoceratodus forsteri, assembly GCA_016271365.2. Taxonomy (NCBI): domain Eukaryota; kingdom Metazoa; phylum Chordata; order Ceratodontiformes; family Ceratodontidae; genus Neoceratodus; species Neoceratodus forsteri. The sequence goes on along the minus strand of JADMNL010000037.1, from coordinate 35,712,086 downwards.
TCCAGAATATTAGTAGGTCCACTCTGCCACTTTCATATTGTCCAGTAAAAGTAAAACCACATGATACTTGTTTTAACAAAGACTGTAAAAAATGTAAAGCATCTTTATCATGGTTCATAAGATTGAATCCATCTAAGGAAAACTATTCACTCCTGAATAAATTCAGGAGGAGCATAAGATATTTTTGCTTTCTCAGCACTATTTATTTCAAGCAAAGCAATGGTCTCAAATGCTGGAAGTTATATAATCATGTGATGCAAAGAAATTTTGGTTGTTACTGGCCAAGGGAACAGGCAATTACACTTCAAATATCCCAGCACATGTATCATCAATGACCCGGGTCAATTATTATCAAAAAATCTTCTTCAACAATTCAATTGTTAGCTCCCAAAATAATGTTCTTATGAAATTATGAAATGCTTCCCAACCTTTAAATATCACCCATAAGAACTATCAGTGGCCATCAGGCAAACTAAAGCAGATAAAGCTCCAGAACCTGATAAGATCCCTCCATTCCTTTACAAAATCCAACTAGAATGGTAGAATAACCTTTTGGCCATTCTGTTTAACAAAAGTATAGAAGAAAATTATATCCCTCATGCATGGAAGGGCAACATAATAGTACCAATCTTCAAAAAGGGTGATCCAAACCTTCATGAAAATTATAGACCAATTTGCCAAATTGATTGTTTAGAAAAACTTTTTTGCAGAGTTATTTTGGCTAGATTGAATTCCTGGATTGAGCAATGTATCATTTTAAATATATATCAAGAAGGCTTTAGGAAGGGATACTTGACTATAGACCACTCACCCAATGGAGGAAGCAGCAGACTGACTATGTGCTCTGGGTCTTGTGGAGAAAGTCTCAGAAGCAGGGTGATATATGCTCTTATACTTACAAGAAAAGGTATGCCACCTATACCTTACATATTGCCTTTCCAGTCTACATAAAAATATAGAAACATAGACTTTGACAGCAGATAAGGACCACTTGGCCCACCCAGTCTGCCCATTTCCCTACCTACTGGATAAGCTGCAGATTCTAGTTAACCAACAGCCTACTTCCTGCAACCCTCCACTATAATTGCCTTATGTCTGTCCCATGCATGTTTGAATTCTCTCACTGTTTTAGACCCAACAACCTCCTCAGGAAGGCAGTTCCATGTCTCCACCACTCTCTCCATGAAAAAAAAATGCCTTACATTACCCCTGAGCTGTCCCCCCTCTATCTTTAAATTGTGCCCCCTTGTTCTTACACATCTCTTTTTCTGAACGATGCTACCCTCCTGGACTTTGTTGATTCCCTTGAGGTACTTGAAAGTTTCTATCATGTCCCCCCGTCCCTCCTTTCATCAAGAGTATACATATTAAGCTCTCTCAGTCTCTCTTCATATGGTTTCTGATGCAGACCCTGCACCATTTTAGTTGCCCTCCTCTGGACTGCTTCCATCCTGTCTATGTCCTTGCATAGATGAGGTCTCCAAAACTGCACACAGTACTCCAGATGGGGTCTCACCAACTGTCTGTATGGAGGGATAACCACTTCCCTTTTTCTACTTGTGATGCCCCTTCCTGTGCATCCCTGTATCCCCCTGGTTCTCCTTACTGACTTCTCACATTACTTACCCACCTTTAGGTCATCTGATATGACTACCCCCAGGTTCCTTTCCATTTTTGTTAGTACCTCCCCTGCTATTGCGTACTCTTCTCCTGGGTTTTTGTTTCCCAGGTGCATTAATCTGCTGGTATAGAGTTTCTCCAGTTTCCTTTCTGTCTTACCACCAGGGGAAGACCACGGCAAAGGTGGATGAAGCATCCTGTAAGATGAGCTCAGTGCCAGAGCTGGATGGTTGGTAATTGCGGATGGCCAGTAGGAACTGCCAATGGATGTTGGGAGAAGGAAGAAAAGTAGAACGAAAGAAAATCCTCTAAACCTCTAACTGGGAAAGGAAGAAAAAGTTGCTGAGCTGAGTTTTTCTGCTGTGAAAATTGAGTTGAGAGAATTAAATAGGTCTTAAACAAGATTCTAAAAGGACTATAGTGTTGTGCGGTACAGGGTCTATTTACAACAAGTGATGAACTAGAATGAATTGTACAGTGAACCACCTGCAACGACATGGGCAGTGTATATATTTTATTCAATTAGGTTTTATTCATATATTTTTATTGTAGTGTATTTTAAAATATAAACCCCACTGTTGAATTCTTTCTTCCATTTGTGCTCTCCCCCTTCCAAAAGATATTCTTTGTTTTGTTGTGCTGGGAGTAACAGGGATTCTGCTTTTTGTTTCTGGGTAATATTATTATATACTGATGTTTATCTTAACAACCTGAAAACTTTTAAAGTTTCTTTCTTTTCATGCCATATGTAAATTTGGTCAGCTGACCGTGAGGGATATATTGTAGTGCACAGCTGCCATCTCTTTACTCTGCACTCAATAAAGAATTGCAAACTGCAGGTGCCGCATATTGTGAGCTGATACGGCGGTCTCTGTTTTTTGCTCTACTTATGCAACATATGCTCCCAGGTCGCTCCTGTAAAAAAGCTTTCAGCTTAGTATGCTATACCTGGTTAAACAACTAAATAAATAAAAAAAAAATAAATAAATAAAACATCTTATGGTCATTTAGATTTTTTTAGCTTCCTGAGAAGTATTTATTTATAATAATTACAATATTTTTCGATATTTTACTGCGTTCTACTGTGTATAATGTGCTTAAAGAAGTTTTAATAATTGTAGTTTTGGTGTCTCAACCTTGGATCCGGTGAGATTTTTTTGCCAGCAGTTAGCACTGGTAACATGTTGCTGGGGAAGCTCTGTGACCAGCTACTGTCTCATCATAGTATCACACAATTATTATAGCTTTTAAAGAGAAGAAGTAAGTTTCCTTAAATATTTTCTACTATTGTTACTCTCTATTAAGTGCTGCAATTAATATATAATCATAAGTGTGGTTAGGTGTTCTTACCCATTCAAAATAGCTCTCTGGGTTTTCTCTGTGAGGAGGTTGATATATTTGGGGATTACGGTATTGAGTCTCCTTGTATTGTCTCCCTCTCCTAGTGTTAACCTGGGAGGAAAGTCTGATTGATTATTTTATAACAGATGTTTTATCAATGGAATATATTAAGCAGCTTCAGGTATTAGACCTATGGGATAGTGACCATAGGCCCTTTGAACTCCTTATATCTGAAGAATGGGCTATTGCAAGAGATATGGAGGAATCAAGAAGGCTAGATGTAGAACAGAATATGATATTATATAATTCCAGGAAAATTAAATGGTCAGAATATATGAATGGAAAGGTGGTAGAGAGTCTGGATTCAGAAGAGATAGTGGCCCCAAAAAATAGTTGTATAAGGGAGCTAGCTGACATGGAACAGGGAAATGTATGGGGTCAGTTTAAAGAAATGGAGAAAGAAATTCTTAAGCAGCTTGCCCCAACCCAGAGAAATAATAGGATGGATGTGAGTCAAGAAGTAAAATGGTTTGATAAGGAATGTATAATTATGAAAAAGCTGATTCTAAAGGTTGGCAGTCGTATTAAAGAAAAATTATTTTATCTCTGATAGATTATCGATGAACCACCTTAAAAATGAATATAAGATTATAATTGGGAGAAAAAAAACACTTTTTAGTAATTTAAGTTGGCAAAAGCTTCAGGAAGCAATTAGTAGTAAGGATATGGTAACTTTTTGGAATATGGTGGCATTTGGAATGGGGAGGAGCAGATTTAATATTGACACTGTTATTGCAAAAGAGGAATGGTATCAGTATTTTCAAAAAAATATTTTCTGGTCCTGATATTGAGCTTAGAATACTTCAGCCTAATAGCAGAGGAAATTTATATACATTGGGTAGGGATAGGCCTACAAATGATTTAGTGTTTACAAGACAAGAAATTATTTCTGCAATATGTGCTCAGAAACATAATAAGGCCCTGTGAATGGATGATATGGGAGCAGAAATTTATTAGGCCAACCCAGAATGGTGGGCAGACTTGTTTTTGCCACTATTTGAATTTATAGTTAAAAAGAAAAATATACCAGAACAATGGAAAACAGGAATAATTGTTCCTCTACATAAAAAGGGTCCTGTTAATATATTCTCTAACTACTGACCAATAACTCTGTTAAGTGTTAGTCTCAAAATATTTTCTAGAATAATATTAAATAAGTTAAATAATTTGGATGGAAGTTTGAAATATTCCCTCACCTTTCCAGGCTGGTTTTCAAAGGGGTAAATCAACGGTAGACTGTATACTTGTCTCAGATTACATTTTGAATAAATATGTGAATCAGAAGAAAGAAAAAATATATGCTGCCTTTGTTGCTATAAAGGCAGCATTTGATTCTGTTAATCGAGAAACCCTTTGGAGAATTTTGAAATCAAAAGGTCTAGATGATAACCTTTTGGAAATATTGATGTTGTTACATAAGGATACTGTATTAAGGGTAAGAGTAGGGAAAAATGGATTGCTAACAGAACAAATAATGGCAAACACAGGGGTAAAACAGGGATGTCTCCTTGCCACTGCACTTTTTAATATCTATATTGACTCCCTTATGGATATTTCAGAAATAGATACCCTTGCTCCTAAACTTGATAATGTCCCAATGAAAATGATCATGTGTGCCAATGATGCCATAATACTAGCACAGACTCCCCTGGGGCTAAAGAGGGCTTTAACCTCCGGAAAGAATAGCTTGTGGGAACTAGATTTGATGTTGAATATAGATAAAACCAAAATAGTAGCCTTTGGCTCTAAAAAGAAAATACTTACTCCCTGAATAATGGATGGCTCAAATATTGTAGAGGTTGAAGAATTCCAATATTTGGGAGTTATCTTTATTAGAAATTTAAAATGGAAATCACATCTTTCAAAAATTAGGGCCAATGTTAAAAATAGTATGCTGAGGATTAATCGATTTGCAAAATCCTTTTCTAAAGACTAATTTGTAGCATCTTATAGATGCTTTGATACAAAAAATAATTCTAAGGTAGTTTATGCCTCAGAAATATGAGGGCTGAATACTAGTACTAAAGATCTTGAATTACTGCAGACTGCTTTTCTGAAAAGTCTCTTGGGTGTTCCTAATTATACCATGAGTAGTGTTGTAAGAGCAGAAACAGGAACCATTACTATAAAAGCAAAAATATTGCAAAGAGCGATTGTATTCTCCAAAAAGTTTCTTAATGCTTCAGAAGGCAGTCCTACATATCTATAAGAAGGATATATTTAACAACTTGAATAAGATCCCATTTTGTTGGTTAGCAAAGGTGAACCAAGATTTAAATAAGCTTGGCTTATCACATAATGCTATACTGAAACCCTGTACGAACCTCATATCTTTTACTCAAATGGCTTGTCAAAGGGTAACAGATAATGCAATCCAAGGAGATTTGAGCAATATTAGAGATTCAGAAAGATTTAAGATACTGAAGCAAACAAAATGTATGTATGGGATGGAAAGGTATCTAACATTTTGTGAAAAAAGTACCCATAGAAGGGCACTTACTAAATTAAGTTTTGAACAATTTGGGAATATTTGGAAATCAGATAAGATATATCCAACTGAAAACTTCTGTTTTTGTGATGAATCCATAAAACTAACTGCCCTTCACTTGTTATGGGATTGTCCCAAAATAGCAGAAAAAATGGAAAAACTGATATATCCTGTGTTTGACAGATATGGAGAAAAAGCGAAAGGGAATGAGATCTTTGAAACTAGTGTTATGAGTGAAGCACAAATTTGTGCTATGTCAAATTTTGCTTATAAGTTAATGTATAACTGTTAGCCTAACTATGTCTCCTAAGAAGGAATTCTGCATCATAGTAGGCAATTAACGGTAGGGTCGTAGTGCAATAAGTGATTGTATTTGAAGAAGTGTTTGTGATGTATAATGTGTTTTAAAAAAAATGATGTATGTGATAATTTATTTTAATACGTATTTTCAATAAAATCTAACTGAACTGAACTAAACTGACTATAGACCAATGCTTCATTTTACACCATATTATGGAAACATATATTAAAAAACATATACCCATCTATCTATCATTTGTAGATTTTAAAGGTGCAATTGATGGAGTCAGTAGGGGACTGCTTTGGGAAAAATTACATAACCCAGACATAAACCATACAATATATCTGTAATAGGAAATAGAAGGTCCTGAAATTCAATCTTAGGGTGTATTTTGTGTGACTGAGTTCTATGGAGGCCAACTGTGAATTTCTTGTCTGGAAAACAAAACATGTCATTATGGTCCACCTTAGTCCATCCCTCCCAATACCTGGTGATGATTATATGATTATACTCAAGTTAGATTATGGTTTTAGGGAATATACTTTGTAATTATTAGCTTAGAAGGAAGGAAAAAATATCTACCAGTAGTGAAAAGCTCTTGGAATTGAAGGTCGTAACCCTGCCTGTTCTGTCCAGGCATACTCCATTTTATATTGTATTATTTAACTGGCAGAAAACTGAATAACCCCTGATACAGAACCTATCAATGCCAACCATAAAGCAGCAGTACATTTGTTAGATGGCAAAAAAAAAGTCATCATATAGTTTTTTTTAGCAAAAAGATTTTTCTGACATCCTTAGATTTATCCTTGGTGTATTTCTAGTTTTCTCAGATAGTGTTAAAACAGCTTTTATAGTTAATTTTGAAATTTATGACATGTCATTAAAAATGACTGCCACTCGTAACTTTCAAAAATCTCTTGTGTTGAGTTCTTTGTTGAATATAGATGCTATATTCATAGTATGAATTATTATGATGTAGCTGCCACATTATTCTGATGGTAACAATACAACACTGTACCTAGATATAAATTTTTTTCATGGCAGACATTTCATGGGACTGAGAACTTTTTAAAACTTCAGAATCCTGTATCTTACTTCAGGAATGCAAGAAAACAAAACTAAAAAAGGATATCTTGATATTCTTGCCAGACAATCATTATTGCTGGAAAAAATATATAGTGACTAAGAAATACTGCTGGTTTTAAACCACAGTACATTCGATAGTCATCAAAAACTTATCTAGTATAGTTTTTGGCATTAATATATTTTTGATACAATTAGATATGTCATCAGAATAATTTTATTTATCTAAGATGTTGAAAACAGCTTTTATTATAATTTGACAATTAATGGCTCTCATCAATAAAGACGGCTGACTGTAACAAATTTTTTTTTAAATCTCTACCCTTGGGAATATGTTTTTATTTTATATATTGGATTCATACTATGGATGCATTATGAAGATGCTAGCCCACATTTCTGCTGGTAAAAATTTATTCACAACGGGTATGGCCAGAGAACAGGGAGTTTAAAAAATGTTGAAACCCCATATCTTGGATAATGAGTAAAATACAATAAAAAGAAAAATGGATATGCATTGATTCTTTTTTTGCCAGAAATATATTATTACTAAAAGGCTATATGATGATACTTTTTTTCTGCTAACAAATATTCTGCTTCAAATGGCTGCTCTGTGACTGAACAAACCATTTTCTTGGGCAGCTTGCTCCATATATTTACCACTCTCTGCATTAACTATGGCTTGCCAATAATTCCCATCATTATTTTCTCCCACTTCAGTGTATGCCCCCTAGTTGAGTGATACACCCTGTTAAATCCATTAAGAATTCTAAAAATTTTAATCACAACCTCCCATTAGTCTTCTCTGTTATGAAGGGTTCCTCATGCAAACAGTTCAAAAATTCTAAAGCTCTAAGTTCAGTTAGCACAGTCCATTTCTCACAAAAGGGGATTTTCTTACCTTCTGTGAAAGAAAACATTTTGATTTTAAATTCAAATTACATTTTTAAAAACAGAAGTGTTTAACATAATTTATAATATAGTAGTAGGTAGAAAAAGGCTTTCTTGAGTGAATAAAGGTCATTACAATTCATTTTGCAAATGTTTAGAAAAGTTAAAAAAGTAGGAAAACAAAAAATGATCACATCCTGATAAACACAATAATACAAGCTCTATTACACACTTGCATAATGACTGTAAGCTTTCAGGTAATAATAATAATAATTTCAATAGCAGATACAGGAGATCAAAGTTAGGGAACCCCTGGGTGGAAGCAACCACAATACAGTGTGGCCCAGTTTGGACATGGGCAAGGATTACATCCCCACTAAGACCAGAACACTGGATTTTAGGACAGCACATTTTAAAAAGATGAAAGAAGTGCTAAGTGAAAACCTGTAGAACATAGAGGAGGGTGTGTGGGTGAACCAGTTATGGGCCATCACTGGGGTGCCATTCAGAAGGCCACAAGCAGCTGTATCAAAATAAAGAGGAAGAAATTGAAAGCCAAACCACCAAGCTGGTTTAGCAGGGAGGTGACCAAAGTGGTAAGGGAAAAGAGGGCAGCCTATAGAAAATTCAAAAGAACAGCAATGGAAGAGGATGAGGAAGAATACCAGAGGCTAGCTAAGGTGGCAAGAAGGGAGGTGCAACAGGCAAAGGCACAGAAAGAGCTCCAAATAGTCGAAGGAATAAAGAATGGGGAGATGGCCTTCTTTCACTACATAAGCGAAAGCAGGGACAAGAAGGATGGCATTGCTATGCTGAGGAAGGGAGATGGTTGAGTTGATGAAGATGGAAGCAAAGCAGAGGTATTAAATAAATATTTCTGCTCTGTCTTTACAAAGGAAAGGGATGGACCAGTGCCAAGGGGAAAAAAGAAGGAGGGAGGAAATGGGGGGGGGGGCCATGGGGCAATCAGGATTGAAAGAGTGAGGGACTGATGGCCCTGAGGGTGGAAAAATCCCCAGGGCCAGATGAAATACTCCCCAGGGTGCTGAAAGAGTTAATGGAGGATCTGGTGAGGCCACTGGCTATTCTCTTCAATAGATCTCTGGAGTTGGGAGTGGTGCCACTGGAGAGAATGGCACATGTGGTGCCACTCCACAAGAGAGGACCCAAGGATGACCAAGGTAACTATAGGTCAGTCAGCCTGACCTTGATAGTATGTAAACTCATGGAAACCATATTAAGGGAAAGGCTAGTGAGGTACATAGAGGGAAATGGTCTACAGAATGAAAGACAGCATGGGTTTGTGGCAGGCAGATTGTATCAAATGAACCTGATTGAATTCTTTGATTGGGTCATGAGGGCAGTGGACAAAGACCAGGCAGTGGACATCATATACCTAGAGTTTAGCAAGGCCTTTGATTTTGTACCACACAAAAGGTTTATAATGAAACTGAGGGATCTAGGGGTTGGGAAGAATATGGTAAAATGGGTTGAAAACTGGTTGGAGGTAGAACACAGAGAGTAGTGGTTGGGGGTGAGTTCTCCAGCACCAAGGAGGTCACCATCGGGATCAGTGCTGGGGCCAGTGTTGTTCAATATCTTTATAAATGACATCAGGGAAGGCATTAAAGGCACAATTTGCCTGTTTGCAGATGACACCAAACTCTGTGGGAGAGTGTACACCAAGGAGGGGATACAAGACCTGAGGGAGGACCTCACCAGACTAGAGAGATGGCCAGGAATCTGGCAATGTAGTTTCAATGCCAAAAAGTGCAAAGTGATGCACATAGGGGCCAAGAACCCCAGGATAGAGTATTACATAGCAGGGGTTCAGGTAACCGCTTTCAAAGAGGAAAAGGATCTAGGGGTAATGACTAGGAGTGACCTGCAACACACCTCTTGGTGTAAAAAGGCACTGGCAAAGGCTAACACAATGCTGGGGTGTATTGCAAGGGTACTCAGTAGTAGGTGGAGTGAGGTTATTTTACCACTGTAAAGGTCATTGGTGAGACCACATTTAGAATATGGGGGTGAGGTACTGGGATCCTTACCTTTTGAAGGACATCAGCATGCTGGAAGGGGTCCAGAGAAGTGCAATTAAGATGATTAAGGGGTTACAGGATAGGTCTTATGAGGAGAGGCTGGGAACCCTGGGGATGTACTCCCTGGAAGAGAGGAGGCAGCGGGGTGATATGATAGAGACCTTCAAGTACATGAAGGGAATTAACAGAGTAAAAAGGAGGGTCTCTTTAAAATGAGTGACAACAGCAGCACTAGTCGGCACAGCCTAAAATTGATGGGTGGGGGGGATTCAGAAGGGATGTAAAGAAGCATTTCTATGTGGGAGGGTGGTGTCCACCTGGAATGAGCTGCCAGAGGTGGTGGTATCAGCAAGGACAAAGGGAGCATTCCAGAGAGCCTGGAGACAAGCACAAAGGGAACCCTTGGGACCAAGGAAGGGGAGAAGGGGGGAAGAAGAAGGGACAGTTGGGGGGGCAGGGTCATTGGTGTAAATTGTAAGGCCAAACTCTGCATCATTTACTGAACAGACACAATAGACTGGGTGGTCTTCTTCTGCTGGCTCTTTTTGTATGTTTCATATGTTTCTTAATAATGAACAGATTAAACTAAAGCTTATAAATTCCTTATTGACTAGAGGTGTGAGAAAAAAACTTCCATGGGTGGAATTTCAGTGAAAGTCAGATTTTCACTTCTGTGAAAGTGTGAAAATCAAATTAGTAACTTCGGTGGAAATTCTGACTGAGAACGGCAGAAAAAATGTATAAACTGCAAATTACTGTATTAAACTGCAGAGAGAAAAAAGTCTGCAGAACTAATCACTGAACTGTGGAATAATTACATTTATTGAGGAATAATTCATTAAACTGCAGAAAAAAAAATTCTCAGAACTGTTATTCCACAGTTCATGTGTATTATTCCACAGTTCAGCCAAAATATTCCAAAGAACGGCGAAAATCTGCCAAACACATTCGGAAGATTCCGATCTTGCCAATGGTGGAAGTTCGGAAAATTCTGAGAAACCTCTGAATTTCTGCAACACAACTTTCGCCCACATCTATTATTGACCCCAACTATCTGAAATCCGAGATTTACATTCTTTTAGGAAAGTTTTTACAGCTTTGCCAGAGTGACACATCTGTGTTTAATTAAATTCAAAAAGCAGGAAATATTAAACATTTGGTTTTCTTCTATGGGATTAAATAGAAACACTAATTGATCTATGGGCAATGGAGCAAATATGCATCAGCAATGAAGGAATCCATGACAATGAGCACCTTAAATTAACATGCTGTAGTTTAAATTCTTCACTTCTCCCGAACCACAGCTGTAATACAGTTTCACTTCATTAACTCCTTTTTCCCATATCTAAGACCAATATAGCACTAGGAACTGTTTGGAACCTATACACAGTAATGTTTTTCTTATCTTCTGGGTCTTTTGTCATTCAGATAACAGGTTCCAGCTGATGAAATGATTTTAAAACTGGAAGCCACAAGAAAATACATTATCCTTAAGATAATCTACATTTTGCAATATCCTTAAGACTCTCACAAAATATGTTTGCATTTTAGGTTGATCACAATCACATTTTTAGGAGGCCTACAAGGCCCAAAAACCAATTTATTTCTGGGATTTATGAGTACAATTCAATCAGACAAACTAACAACCCCAGTTCAGGAAATACACTTTCTCCTTCTGACTTAGTACTGGAATTATATCTAGATCCATCCCTATTAATTTTAACCAGAACAAACGCATCCAACCTATTGCTAAATGTTTGAAAGGAGTCATTCCCAGCTGTCCCTGACAAGAACTAATGGTGTTGACTTTGAAAGTCCCAATGCAGGTTTAAATATTTTCATCAAAATTAGTTCTAGCTGGATTACTAGTGCTACTCCCAAAATGTCAGCACCCTAAAGGTGCATTTATCTTAGCCAATCAGGCCTTGACAAGGCCATCTACTACACCTGCACTATATCTTCTCTGGATCCTAAAAATCGAATGGCTGAAGGATTACGTTTGCTACAAATGCTTATTTGTGTAGTCCATGTTTTATTATTTTAAAAATAGGGCCCCATGTAGCAGTAACTAGTAACAATCTATGTTAACTGTTCATTAAATTTTCATTGGGACTTTACTGCATTAGACCTAAACATCACAACATTGGTTTTATTTATCTCCAGATGAGTTTTCACATGGAGCAAACAATGTATTTAGCTTGTCTTGTAAACCTGTAAGTATGAGAGTGAAGAGAACTATGTCATCAGCATAGGCCAGGTGAGGACATGCAATTCCAGTAATCTTAGGGCAAAGGGATACCTCATTTTCCAGATGACACAATATATAATTAATATAGCAGTTAAAAAGGAGGGATACCAATAAGGATCCCTGCTTTACCCCAACCCCTCATTATGCATTGGAAACATCCTTGATCAATTTCTACTAGGACTGAAACTGACCTGTGACCAAGTGCAACTATATAGATTAATGATTTTTAAAAGAGATGTATCAGTTCCTAGTTCTGTCACCTTTCCCTCAAGAATCAGACAGCAGACTTGAATGCTGAATGAAAATCCTCAAAGTCTGTATATAGCTTTTCACCTCTTATTGGCATATATTTTTCAGTTAGATGGTCCATGCTATAACAATGGTCCACAGCTGAGAAACACTTATGAGACCCAGCCTGAAAGGGTGAAAACTATTTTTTTAACTCAGCAGTCCATCCTCTGAAGGATTATTTTCCCAAGGATTCTGGCCATATAGTCAACACTGGGGTCAGTTATATCACCCTTTTCATGCAGAGGGGCAAACAGATTTCTATGCCATCCATTCAAGTAAAAGTTTGGGTAATGCAATGATTATAATGGTTTGTCAGTATTTTACTTCACAAGCCTGGATCAGTGTTATATACATCTATAGGGAGCCTGTCCTGCCCAGGGGATATGTTTGGTTTAAAACTCCCAATTGCCCAACGTACCTCTTCCTCTGATATAGGGGGATGCTATTCATTAGTAGCTAGTAGGAAGTTAGTATACAACTAACTTCTTGTAGATCATGAAATATTTTAGAATAGTAATGTTGGCAGGTGTTCAGATCTATGTAGGATGAGATGTTCCTTTTGAAGAGTCCAGATCCTCATGCCCCTGAATTCCAGAATAATTTATTATCTCATCAACAGCACCCAGTAGCTGATCCCATAGATTAGCGAAATGACAATATTCATTCCAATTAAAATTTTTTTATAGAATTTCCTATGTGAAAGTAACTAATTACAATTAATTTTTGTCAGAAATGTTTTTATGTAATGTATTATCTACTGTAACTCCCTTTTCTTAAACTGGCATTTATGGTTGAACCACCCTTCATTAGTTCTTGAGGCCTCCCCTTGTATGTACAGATGTGGTAATACCATAATACTGTTAATACTATGTTTATATGTATAATTACAGCATCTTTTATGCTTATAAGAATGACTTCTCAAGCTCTTTGTGTGCCAAAACTGCTCAACTTCGCTTTTCAGTAGAACTGGGAATGGCTCTTACAGTCTTAAGAAATGCCATAACTGCCCATATAAATATATAAACGGAACACAGTTTTCCAGTCACTTGTCATAACTCTTGCCCTCCATTCCTTTTACTACTGTGATGTCCTGGTACAGCACTTTCTCAATCACCTCAAAACTCTTTTGCACCAAGAGGACCAATTCCAAGTGGGGAGAAGCTGGCTTGTACAATGTAGAAATAACCTTTCATGGCTCACTAGTCACCCCCTTCCAATACACCCAAGCATTCTATTGGCTCTTTTTACTGCTGCTGCACACTGTATTCTATGCTTCAATTTACAGTGGTGATCGTATAAAAGTTTGGAAGTGCTGAAGTATACCTTAAGGTACCACTGAGGCACTCAGGTTCATGTGGTGATTGTATAAAAGTTTGGCAGTGTTAAGGAGGTACCTGGTACTTCAAGGTACACCTCAGCACTGCCAAACTTTTATACAATCACCATATGAACTTAAGTGCCTCAGTGGTACCTTGAAGTATATCTCAGCATTTCCAAACTTTTATATGATCACCACTTATCTACATTTGCACATTGAACTTTCTTCTTATCTGTGCTGTCCTGTATCTTGCCACAGAAGGTATAAGTACCTCTCTTGCTTCTAGTCCCTAGGTGCAGCACCTTGCGTTTTGTTACACTTGAACCCAAACCACCATCACACAGCCCAGTTTTCAAGCTTGTAGAAGTCTTATTTTCGCAGTCATCTGCTGTGACAATTGTACTTGGTGTCAGAAGCAAATTTTGAGACTGGTGGTAACATCGGTGGTAACACCAACCTCATATCATTATTCACAATGTTATACAGATGTGGTCCTAACACAGACCCCCTAAGTGACCTAACACATGACTGCCTTCCATCCTTAGTTGCTCCCCTCTACCATAAACTTCTGCTTTTATATGCCACCAGTTTGTAACCCATCTCCCACAAATATCATCAGCTCTAGAACATGTTCCAAAAGCCTTAGGGAAATAAAATTGGGATATTCTATAGTATGTCTACCACCTACCCCCATTAGCCTCTCTGATCAGCCCCTAAAAGAAGGTGATTGGGTCAGTCTGGTAGGACCTACCCTTTCTGAAGCCATGCTGCTTGTCAGAGAACAGTTTATACTTTTCTAGCGCACATATGAAACAATGGAAGGCTTGATGATAGCTTTCAGTTCCTTACCAAAAACTGACATGAGCAACATAGCTCCATTATACTACAAGTCAGTGTTAGATCCCTTCTTGAAGAGTAGGTCAACATTTACATTCTCCAATCCTCCAGCACCACTCCTTTTTCTAAGGAATCCTATAAATCCTTATCAAGGGAATCATCTACAGTATAAGTCTATTCAGCTCTGCTCCAAAGATAGGATAGATGCCATTTAGTCCTTAGATTTTCTCTGTATCAATTCACTCCTTCCAGGTACTTCCCAATGAGCTTGGGCGTGATCATGCAGCATCTTGCATGACTTGAAAACTCCTTGATTCCATTACAGGCCTAATCACCTGCCCCTCTGGTTGAACGCTGGCAAAAATGATCCATTCAAAGTTTCTGCCAACTCCCCTGTGACCCTCAGGGGCTTCCTACCCTCCCCTATAATAAGAGTCCCAACCTTTTTCTTAAATTGTTCTTCCAAGCCTTGACTGGTGGACTCCTTAGGTAAGTGATACAGGCAACATATATAAAATATCACTTACCTTATGTTGGACTCCCCATCAAGCCCATGATACAGAGTAATATAGATGATGTTGGGCAATACTTAACTTTTTTCCACATCTGAAATAGCTGGTAGCTGCTTTATGAACTACAGTTCCAGGATGCCACTGGTAATGTTACATCAGAAGGAGGTGTGGCACTGTAACTACTGAGTGCTCTGAGTCAATCGGTGACCCTTCACTGCAGTTGGTGCTTGACTGGAGATTCTCTCATTGGTGGCAGTATTGGGTGCAGGGTTAGAATACTCCAAGTATTGCCACTGGGAATGTTACAACCCAAAGAGGCTTTACCCCAATTCCCACAAATCAAGCTCTTCCTGTGATGATATGCAGTGTCGAGCAATGGGTAGCACTTCCAGTCACCAGCTCTGCTGCTGATTCCATGTTCCACAGTAAGCATTTCATAAAAAGATTGCTAAGAAGCTGGCAAAAACTTATTTGGGCCTTCAACATAAATATATCCCTGAGGGACCTCTGTATCTCTCAGGAAATTAATCTTAACACATTTATTTAACTCTGCTCTTATCCTCTATATATGAAAAGAATACCTTGTTATTCTCCTTGATTCCCTTGGCAGTACTATCTTCCAGTCTGGGTCTGGTCTCTGTTGTCAGGCTCTGTATTCTGTCTGCAGGGATAAATACACAACTTAAGCATTATCATCCCCATTACCTCACCAAATCTTGTAAGCCATACATTTGATCTCTTAACCTTCTCTGCAAATTTCTGGACAGTCAAGGTGGCATTCATCTAGCTGTCATACCCTTGTTTCTCCTAGGAATGTACACCTCTACTGCCACTAGATTTACCAGTTTTTGGACCCCCACCCCCATTTTACTTCAACATTCTCTGTAATTGCATCTCATCAGTTTGGTCCTCAATATCCTCCTCAGTCAAGCAAAATAAACCTTTTAAAATATAATGCTCTGGTTGTCCCTATACCATTTAATGTATTCCCAATAACTGTACATCTATGCTATAATGGTCACTTCCCCCACTGGCTCATCAACATTGACCTCAGAGACAACATCCTCTCCTCTGTCTAGAGGTAGATCCAAAATGGCCCCACCCTACTAATTTTGGTTAATGTGCTAAACAAGGAAGCATCCTTTTTTTTTACTGACAGATACTCCTTATCTGCGCACATATCTGTCCACTTCAGATGCCAATAAATAGCATCTTCATTTTCCTTGATAATGTGGAGTCATGCACCTTTAAATTACTCAGAGTCAATCCAAAAAATACAGAAAACAACTGCAAATGGGTTGTGAATAATAGCTTTCATTGGACGGAAGGCAAGATAAGCTTTGGAGTCTTGTTCTCAGTTTATAAGGTCTGATATGATGAAGAAAGTATAACCACTGATTACGTGGGCAGTATTTTTACAATGAATCTATCACAGATCTGGCCACTCTACTTTCAAAGTAGACATACATCTGCACTGTTAGATCAACTAGTTGATGATCTAACAGTGTCTGTCAATTGGATGCAGTTGAGTCCAAAATACCAGCACTTGTGTCACAAAATGATGCATGTTTCAGTTTTTCAACAAAAACTTCTGCAAATGGTGGCTAGTGGTATGAAACAACAGCAGGGCTTGAAAACAACCTCTGGCAGCAAGGGTGTAGACAGGTATACTCACTGTACACATCTGTACAGTTTTGTAAGCACCCGTCCCATATTATATGCCTTTTCTTATCATTACCATTCAACTTTAGAGTGAAGAAGAATATGACATACCTGTACATGAAAATGAACATATATTAGAGGCTGTGAAGCTTTAATTTAAAGTTCTGTAATTTAGGAACTCACCTAAATATATTGTATTTATAGAACCTATATTGAGATTAATTGCTCCTTCATTTTTAGTCAGTGCATAAAAATGGGGAAATAATCTTATGTTGTCAATCTGATTTATTTTAAGACTACCCTGTTCTCATAGTCTGTCATACAAAAAGTACATGACCATATAGAATGGGGAGGGGCATCATTTGGAGAGTGTGAGTACAAAACTAAAATTTCTTGTCTGGTGCCATGGCGACAATTGTTCTGATATAGATGTGGGCTGATCGTGCTCCCACATCTGCGGCCGGACATTTTGAATATCCTGCTTCCAGTCTTAAACAACTCTTTGAGGTCAGGCCAATAGAAGGTACCACCCAAAATGTATTTGCTGTTTTATTTCCTCACTTTAGCTACATATTCAACTGATCCTATTCAGACGTGTTGTGTTGACAGCACACAAAAACTTTGGAGACTTTTGTATTTTTTTTTTTATTTTAACTTGGTGGTTCTCTGCTGATGCTCCAAATATCAAATTATTAGGTTATGATATGTTTTGAGGCTGCCAGAGTTACAGAATGGGGCAGGCTGCTGATCTTCACCTTGTCCTACTTAATAAAACTTGTCAGCGCTTTCCATGCTGTATGCAGCTTTCAATGGCCCACATTCCGCGCTAAAAATTCTCCTCACACTGCGGTGATGGATGAGTCCTCTTTTTTTATATTGTGTTCTCCAAAGATTTAGGAAAAGAAATTGAAATGCCTGAGCTTAAAACCCATGGCTCATGAACAAGTTTCAAGGACAGCAATAAAGATTTTAATTTCTTTTTCTAATGACCTGGTTTAGGGCATGAACTGTGACTAGAAAGAAATATGTAAGAAAAACACTAGCAGTTGCGAACTGGTATGTATTTAAAAATAATACTGTACCTCTAACATTGTGTTGGAGCTTTATTTATGTAAAGTACAGCTTGTCAATTCTTAGGTCTGAGTGATTATGACATAAATGTGCAACTCTATTATATGTGTAGGGTTAATGTATACACGCAAGCCCACTACAGTATGCATGAACAAACCCATTGAGGTGATATTCCCATCTTTTATACTGCTTTGTGACTAGCAATACAGTTCTAACTATGGCTTGTCACCCAGTGCATTTTTTTAAAATAATTTTGTATTAACAAGCATGCATACTAGTAGATTGTTACAATGCTTTCTGTCAGAACTTGGGGTGCATGGGAAGCCAGGCATCTGAACTTTGGTAAGCTTCATTGTATCATTTGCATGGTGTGTTTGAAGTGGAGCAACTGTTTTTTCATTGAGATCATACAAAGGACTTCCACTCAGCTTGACCTTGACAATGTTTAGGCAATTTTTTCCCCTTGGTACCAGATGTGCCACGCCCCCTTTGTTCCCTTCGCAGTGCTCACAGGTCAATATGGTGCATCCAACCACATCTGGTAGGGGTGCGGGTAGTTATCGGTACAGAGTCACTGCAAAGCCCTTTTCATAACTTGGCTATGGGATGTCCAATTTGTTGGGTTTTTGTGCATCTTTTCAAACCACATTCATACACTCTAAAGTGCAATCCAATTGCAAGGCATCGTGGGTAATCAAATCCTTGTGCAGGGCAGGCTGAAAAGGCTTCGCCAAATATGCAAAAGCCGGTCTAGGATTAGATTTCTGTTCTGCTGAAGGCTTATCAGCCTGCCCTACTCATGGATTTTCATACCCATGCCATGATGTCTTGCACTGGGTCTGAGGCTTTAGAGTGCATGTATGTAGTTTGCAGAGATGCACAGACACCAAACATACTGGATTTTTCTTCTCTTCTAGCATCATCTTATGCACCCTACACACTGCTGTCATGCAAACTGTCTTTTCGGTATGCTACCTCAATATGCACTGAAGGCCTAACTGGCTACAGGGTGCCCTGCACAGTGACACAGTGTAGCCATCACTTCCTGGAAAGCGAACATACCCTCTTCATGATGTGCCAACCTCATGCAAGCAAAGTATTTTCTTCAGTTTAAAAATGTACACCATAAATTAAGCTTTTGCTGATTCCCCAAGATTTTGTCAAGCTAGCGGATTTTGTGAATTTTTCTTGGCTTGCCACTGAATTGCTCCTCAGTGAGACTTTTATTATTTGCTCAGGTTTTTTTATCCCCCCTTCTACCACTGTCTTTCTCCTCAGGCTACAGCTGATGGCCTCTTAGCCACAGCATTGACTGCTCAACCTCAATTTGTGGCATAAGGCCAGAGAGTACTAGTGGCCATCATAGTGATGGATAGTGTAGGGTACTTCCCCTCATTTTGTATCTTACATCATCCATTCATGTTGGAATGCCAGCAAAGCAGTTACCCTGCTGAGGAGGGATAGAACAACCTCCATGACTTAGCACAGGCAGTTCTTCAATGGCAACAGCAAGGATGTCTCCCTCCCTGTCCAGAAAGCACTGCTATCAGCAGCACCCCCAGTGTGCTCAAATCCGGGTCATCCACATGGTACTGTGATGTTCTGTTGATGGGTCACAGGGTGACCCCACCCAGCTCTAAGTCACACTTGTCCTATGCAGAAACAGTGCTTCTAATGCACAGTCCTTGCATTGCCAGGCTGCAAAGAGCCACACTGGAATGACACTGTGCATGAACAATGGGGCCAGCAAAGCACACAATTCCAGAGCACACCTATGTGTCATTGCAGAGCTTGGCAGCTAGGACTGGTACAGACATAAAGGTGAGGCTTGGCCAGGCACTGGGCTTCCAATAGGAAGCCTGGCTCAACCACCAAGTAAATCTTCTGCTGCTCTCCCATAGGGGTTCCTGGGATGTGGTACAATCAGGTGATGACTGCTATTTCCTCTACACATCAGGGAGTAGTCTGAGGTTACCATCTGGCCTATGCCCAGCAGCCTGTGGTGCAGAGGATGGTTGGGTAGGAGTCTGTACTATCAGGTTAGGTCTGTCCAGCCCCCAAGAAGGTAGGTAGCTGTGGATACAGAGACGTTTATGACAGATTTCTCACAGCTGTACTATATGCACTCCCTTTGCCAGCCTGCACCACATTTATGGGGCTCGTTTGTTTTATTTATTTAAACTGGAGTGCATGTGCCAAAGGCCTGTTTATATGGTTGGCCAGTGTACATAAATAATATTTACATATACATACATCAACAATACGTACATCAACAGAAGAGAAACAAGCATTTGTCAATGCTGAATGCTTGCTTGCTGGCATTAGCATTGGAAATGCAGGAGTTAGACAGATGCAGAGAAGGAATGGTTATGGAGTACTGAACTTCACGCCAACCCAACCTCCACCCTGCAGGGATGGACAGGCATTGGGGTATGCGTTTGGGTTGTTGCCCATAACATTCATGCCATTTCACCTCACCCTATCCTGCAGATACTGACAAGTGTTGAGGTGTGCCTTGGGGTGTTCGGCTTTACAGTCACCCCACTCCATATGGACATACGCTGAAATGGGTGCAATGCAGGAGAATGGGGTGAACTCTGTGGCTGAAGAGTCCAAGGCACACCTCGATGCCTGTCACTGGCTGCAGGATGGGGGGGTGGGGTGGAAAGGCATGAGCATTACAGTCCGCAATCCAAAGGCACACCCCTAATGTCTGTCAGTCTGTACAGGGTGGGACGTTACGGTTAGAAACCCTAATGCCCCGGGCGTTTGTTGGTATTTGCACTACAAATTTTCAGCATGGCCTTTTTGTAACCCCCACCTCATGAAAGCATTTGGGACCTCTTCTTATGAACAGTGGCACTGTGATTTTGTGAATGTGTCCCAAACTTTGAGTTCCCACAGTGACCATGCCATTGTGCGCCAGATGTACTATAACACAGATGGGGCAGGATGTGAAGAATGACAGCTGTACCATTCATAGGTAGGTGTGAAGAGATGGCAATGTTGAAAATCTGCAGTGAAAATATTAAAAATACTTGAACTTCCGAGCGTACGTGGAAACTGCGCAACGCATGCGTGTAACACAGTCATTTAGTGGAATTATTTCACCCAATGTTCAACATAGGTATTTTGTGACCTCTGCTCATGAACACTGTCAGTATGATTTTCTTAATCTGTCCCGAACATTGATTTCCTACAGCAACAGCGCTATTATGCGCCAGATGTATAAATGCATATTTCGGGCAGGATGTGAGAAATGACAGCTGTACTGTTCATAAGGAGGCCTAAAAAATGCCAATGTTGAAAATCTGGAGTGAAAATACTACAAATTTGCGAAGTTATGAGGGTGAATGGAAACTGCCCAATGCATGCTTGTAACACTCATTTTATGGACGTTTGTCACCAAATTTTCAACATAGGCATTTTAGGACCTTTGCTCATGAACAGAGTCACTGTGATTTTACATATGAATATACATACGAACATACGAATCTGCCAGCAGAACAGACCAATCAGTCTATCGAAGTCTGCCTGAGTGTGCAGCTAGCACCCTAGATTGCAGCTGCC
This sequence comes from Neoceratodus forsteri, assembly GCA_016271365.2. NCBI lineage: Eukaryota > Metazoa > Chordata > Ceratodontiformes > Ceratodontidae > Neoceratodus > Neoceratodus forsteri. Next base: position 35,690,751 of record JADMNL010000037.1, on the reverse strand, counting down.
CCAGCCTCCTCCCCCTCAGTTCTTTGGCCCGGTTTGTCTCAGCCCCTGACCCCCTAACGCTTCCTTTAGCTTGATCCCACTCCTTCTTAAAGCTATTGACTGCCCTACGTGTTACCACCCCCTCTGGCTGCGCATTCCTACTAGACACCACCCTTTTAGTGAAGTAGTGCCTCCTCATTTCCCTCTTGAAACGTCCCTCTTCCAACCTTAGTCTGTGCCCCCTAATCTCTCTTCCAGTCCTCAGTTTAAACACCCCCTCAGTGATAGGTTTATTTATCCCCTCAGGTATTTAAATGATTCGGTCATATCCCCCCATCCCTTCTCTCCTCCAGTGTGTACATGTTCAGCTCCTTCAGCCTAACTTTGTATGCCTTTTCTTTCCACCCCTTTAACAGTTTTGTTGCTCTCCTTTGCAACCCGTCCAGTAACTTTATCTCTCTCCTCAGATATGGCCTCCAGTATTGCAGACAGTACTTAATTAGAGAGAAGAACAAACAAAAAAAAATTACTAGAACTCCACAAAAAATCAGATGACCTAGAAAACAGGTTTTGGCACTCAAATATATGGTTCGTTGGGCTTCCAGATGGAATGGAACAAAAGAACCCAGAATCTGAAGTCCACTGTTGGCTGGTTCAACAGCTAAAGTTGGGGGACAATTCACTAAACTATGAAATAGAATGGGCCCACCAGACTGGCCCGAAACCACGTCCAGGAGAAAAACCACGCCACTTTCTTATCAAATATCTAAGGTACACGGACAAGGAGCAAGTATTGAGGGCCACGAAATCCAATGGTCCGATGACCCTCGAAAGTGGTCAAAAAGTGTTTGTTGTCCAAGAATACAGCAGGGACCTTCAGATTTGCCAACAGAAATTCAATGGAGTAAAGTCTAACTTTCTTCTTTGAGGATGGGAATTTGCTCATATATATACAGTACATCCAGGCTGAAAATATCCCACCCAGGTTGCCCCCCTTGCTTTTTTGACACTGCACAAGCTGCCGAATGTTTTATAGAGGAGGAGAACGCCACAATGGTGGGCTGATTTTGGGCCTGCACCACTGCTTCAGCTTAAACAAGCACTTGCCCTGTAACTACCATCACAATGATGGGGAGGTGCTCCCCTTTGAGCCCCGAGGCCCCCATCTGCACAGTTCAAGCCCACTGACTGTCCCGGACTCCTAAGCTCATCTACCTGTTGAATACATCTACAGTACACCATTGACACTACATGGTATTGATCATGGATATCATTAAAAAGATATATGATACAGAATCAGTGACAGAGAAGCTAAATCAAGATTTCCTGCTTTTAAAGCCAACTGATTTGCTGTAATAGTCCCGATCACTTATGATGATAGCAGCTTTGGCAGGCTTGGACGTAGTACTATAACTGTTTTATGTGACAAAGGGGTTGTAGGAATGCTTCTTTTGTTCCACGTACTGTGACCAGTGTGGTTGAAAGTGTAGCGGGACATGTCTGTCATGACACAAGGCACAGGTTATCTAAGGAAGCATAAAAATATATGAACATCAGAAAGCAGCTTTCTGAAAAAAAAAAGCATGCAGCCATATTGAATTTGACAGCACAGTAACTCCAGTGGTTCTATACTGCCTAACAGACTCAGTGTGTTTATGCACTTGATGTACTGGAGCAAAATGCCTTTACCATACTGCCTTTACCATACCACTTGGGCTGAAATGGAGTGTACTAACCACATAATAGCACTACACATAGTTTTAATTTGGTCTTCTAGATCAGCTGCAAAATTCATAGTCTCTCCTTTTTTCAGAGTTCAATGAACCCCTACCCTGACAGTGCCTAGGGGCATTGGTAGCAGCAAAGGAGGGGGGAAGACAAGAAGTATGTACATTCTGTCCAAGAACTGCATAGCCACAAATCTGTGAGAGGTGGTGAGAGGCTCTCTAGACAGGCTCTGGTAAATGTTAATAGCCTGGGGGTATGGTTTGGCTCAGGGGTCCACACTTTCCTGTAAATACTTACTGTTTATGTCTGACCGATGAACCAACCCCTGGTCCTGATTATTGAAATCTGTGAGCAATCCTGTAGTGTTTCAGCACAGAGCGAGGCTGTGACAGGAGTAAGGAAGATACAACATGGACCCTCTTTTTTTTTTTAACACTGGCATGGATTATGCACAGACCAGGAGCACAGGACTGTCACCTGCCCATTGGAATCAAATACTGCGATCATCAGGGCAAACGGGGTGGATGGATGAGTCAGTAGTAGCTCTGCCTGCATACACAATATTTTTATGGATCTTCATACTGAATAACAGCTCTGGCAGGTAGCTCCTTACTCAGAATAAAGCTACTGTACTGCCTAGGTGACAGTGAACTTTGTCCGGATTTACATACCACAACTGTCTCTGTGTGGTCACGTGCAGGTCTTTGCCAGCACAATGATCCCCCGCAACATTGCTTGTACTACAAAAGCTTCATGATTTACATTTTTGGGCTGCACAAGAACAAGGACTGATATCTTTATGAGCACAACAGACTTGGGAATTACCTTCTTTCCAAGAGCAGGGAACCCTCACTCCGACTGTGCCTAGGGGCACAGGTAGCAGTGGGGGGGGGGAGGGAAGAGGTTGTGACATGTGTGCTGAGTGCAGACCACCTGAACAATTCATGGTCATAGACACATATTTTAAAGGTGCAACCCCTAGGTGGCACTATTCCAAGGGCTAATACCCCTGCCTGCCTGGCTAGTTGCATGTTAAGGGGCCTGGGTACTGAAACGGGTGCCTCCAGCCAGAGGACAGAGTTGTTAGTAACAAGGCTAATCTAGGTACAGCCCTCCAGGACACTGTAAACCCCCTCGTTCCCCTCTAGTGGCTTAGGTAATATACAACAAACACTTTCACAATAGCCCCTATTCAGCATACAAATCCCCACACTGTTTGCATTTACCACCAGGGCTGGTTTCACCAGTTCAACCTTGGAGACCCCCTGTAAAACAAGGTTAGGCACAGCAAATAACAACAGTACAGTGCTTTTGGTACAAACTTGGACCACAGTTAGATTAAATGCAAAAAGAGTTACATCTGATTTATTCAGGGGGAATTGAACAAGGGAGGGATGTAATCAGGTTGATTGATTCGAAAACTGATCTAGTCAGGCAATTATGCATGCACTTTTAGTCCCTGCACAGTCACACGCTCTGGGTACCCAGTTGGAAGTAAGGTGGGCTAGCCTGGAACGTTGCTCGGGGTAGGCCGGCATCACAGCTGGTTGGGGCTCTGTGATGAAAAGAAAAACATGCACAACCACACACAGTTTGTAATCCAGAGCCTGAAGACTCAGTTTGTGAAAGGAAAAACAACAATGCAATCAGATGACAACACTTGAGATTTAGCTGTTGATGCAGGGAGCTACCCTGATTGTTTCTCATGCTACCTAATACGAGACACAGGCTAGACAAAATGGAGACTGCAGGTTGATGACTGGTTTGTCAAGAGAGGCAGGGCCCACACGAATCACTGAGGTGTCATTCCTGTTCGAGATGGTTGAGCAGGGGGCTGATCCCCGGGCGAGTCTCTCGTCGATGATGGTTTCTGTGCCTGAAGTAGCTGGCTGGGCCAGGTGGAAAGGCCTAGGCTGGGTGGAACAGTCTGGATTTTGAGTCCGGTAGTGCTGGATGCAGCTTCCAGCAAGCGTGGCACATTTACACAGTGGGGAACCAAATTGTGATCCATTAACAGTACACAGCACATTTATAGTAAAGCAATCACCATACCGTAATGTGGATGGCAGTCCGGCTGCAATATCAGTGTCTCTGAGCAAAACCAGGAATTCTGTGGTAAATGGATGTCCTGACAGGCCAATCGCGTACAGCAAATCTTCAGTCTTCTTCAGATTTAAATTGGGTCACTCTTCAGTGGCTTTATCGCACTCCAATTTGGATACAGTTCGATTGCTAAGCCTTTCACTGGATTTCCTCTTGAGGGACAGCAGGCAGACAGGCCAAACTCAGCCTTTCCACCAATCTCCCACGTGAACTATGCAGGAACTGCTGCTCGAACCACTTGAGCTGTTTACTCTCCAAACTCTAACTCCAGACTGACTCACTGCAGCAGACAGCTTGGGAATTTCCCTTCGGTCCAAAAGGTTCTGGTTGGCTGATCCATCAGTCTGTCAAAGCAAGAGCTCCCCCTCCAGGAGCATTTAGGTGTCAAAATTTCAAAACTACAATCCCTACAGAAATTCACTCCCACAAGACCCCTGGGGCAGACTCCATTTTAGGGCCCCCAAAAGTACTGATAGGTCCAAATAAGCAGTCCAGGACCAAGATAGTGGTGATAAACAGAACTGTCCTTGCTGCAAAGAAGGCAGGTTAGACAAACTATAACAACATTCCTATTCTAATAAATAATCAGCAAATAAGTACAGCTTCTAACAGAGCTCCCTCTGCGCAACTAGCGATGGCAGAACGGAGCAATTATCTGGCAGCCCTGGTGGGACTCTAGCCTAGACACACTTGGCCCCCACCCAGATTAATTATACACTGCAATATAGGCAGTTCTTAAAGAGACAGAACACAGAGGCTAGTGGGCACTGTCATGCAATTTCTTTTTAAACAGCTAAAACACAGAACACCAGCCTGGCAGTGGGCATTTAGGCACACCCAAGGAAGATTTTCGGCAACCCCCATTTGTAAGCAAGTAAGTAAAATTTTATTTTTTAAGCGCTTTTCAAAAACCAAAGCGCTGTACAAATGAACAACATTTAAAATAACAAACATTAACAATAAAATCATTCTCCAAAAACTTTTAAAAACAAAAAAGTTTTGAGCTCCGATTTGAAACTCTTGACGGTCAGGCAGCCTCATATCTGACGAGGTAGAGAATTCCACAGGGTGAGGGCAGCATAAGAAAATGCACGTAGGAGGGTTACAGAGGTATTGATGTAACTAAATTACATGATGGAAAAATTTATGTAGATGCTGGGAGTGCTTGAGGTGTAATGGCCTGGGGTGGCGGTCTTTGGAAATGTTGAGGACACAGGAGGGGTACCAGTTGGCCTGGTTAAATACAGCTTGTGCCTGGGGTTGGAGGGCCTATGGAATATCCTGTAAACAGCCCTCTGTCAACCTAGTGGAGCTAGAACACAACATATTTTGGGGCACGGAATGCCAAACCGCCAGGTGGATGGGGCTGTGTGTACAAGCCCTTTAGCCTTACCCTGATGCACTAATTCTTTTCTGTTATTTGCATTTGAGTATCAATTATACTGTTAGTAAATAGCCCATTTAACTGTTTATGAAGACCATTATTATCCGAGAGGATAAGGAAGACCTGACTGGCAAATCAACCCTCAGGTTCATTTTTTCCCTACAGTTCGATGTGCAGGGATAATAATCATCATGTTACTTACTGTTACTATGGGGGAAGGAGGGTGGATACTTGTTGGGGGAACTGTTGGGGAAAGGGGAGGGGAAGGGAAAAGTGGGGAAAATGGAACGTTTAAATCTTACTGTTACTGTTATTGTTATACTGGACACAACTTCTCTGGGACCATTACTAGGCATTAATTGATCTATTCAAAACATTATCTACACATGAGTATTGCATAAATTCATACCTGACATAGCCTCAGCGTGGCTTCTGCCTTGAAACTGAAAAATGTAGTAAAAACAAAAGTGGGTACAAACCAGATTTTAAAAATTAAAAACTAACATTGCTTAATGCATATGGTACCTAATGAGCTAGAAAAGATAAAACAGTCATGGGAGGGCTCTTGGATAGTGGCCACCTACAATGCTAGAGTGCAAGGAGCAGCAATATGGTTGCCCTGTGGCTTCCCTGGGCACATTCTAGAATTGTACATTGATCCAGGGGGCAGATATGTCTTGGCACAACTGCTACTCAACTTCGGGGGAATACTTGGCAATTGGATCCATATATTGTTCCAATGTTAAAGACACAACATTTTTATCAGAAGCTACTCCTTGACATGGCCCCCATCATGGCTCCTGGGTCCTAAGAAGGGACTTCAACTGTGTTGGGGACACCATCTTAGATTGGTCAAACCCCTTCCCCATGGCAAACTCAAGGAATGCATGTGCCCTATGTAAAGTAGAGATCACTAGTTCTCTGATTGATATTGGGAGGCACTGGAACACCACTGGAAGGTTCAGTTTTTTCTCCCACTCCCACCAGCCCTATGCACGACTAGATAGGCTGTTGATCTCTTCTTCCCTTGCCCTACAAGTGGGTGAGACCAATTACGGGCCCATCCTAATATTGGACCATGTGCCACTTACTGACTAGTTGCAAACTGGGGTAGTGAAACCCCTCATATGGCAGTGGAAACTAGACCCAGTGTTCCTGAAAGAGAAGATATATCTACAGCATATTCACACTGCCATATCTGAGTACTTATCAAACAATAAGAGAGGTAAGACCATACATGCTGCCAGATGGGAAGCACTAAAGGCATACATCCGAGGGCAAACTATCTCATTTGTGACACACAAAAAGAAATTAGAAGAAGTAGATGGTTCCATGTCATAACAGCGAAAATGTATGGGTGACTCACAAAACAGCGAGTACACCCTGCCGAAAAGCAATTTGGCACATCACACGCCTAGACACACATGTAAATAATCTTTGATACAGGGGCTATGTTCCTGTACCCCTTTCCGGGGGTCAATTCTGCACCTCATACTTTTATAATCATCTCTGAGTGGGGGTGGACACTGTAGGAAAGAAGAGGGACTGAGAACAGCAATACTTAGAAAAAAACACAAACACCCACAAAACAAAAACCGTACCTGTATACAGTCACAAACCCGGGACCACCAGCACTACAGTCAGTGTCCCTACCCACTATGTAGGTGGGTAGCTTGGTGGCATCCTGCTCCATGACCCCATTCAGCCCATCCCTCTTCCTCCCCCCTCCCATTGCTATTCCCTCCTATTGACATTCCTCCCATCCTCACTCGCTATTCCCTCCTCTTGCTATTCATTACTCATCGCTGATCCCGACAGCAACCAAACTGAAGCGCTCATTTCAAAGTTGCTCAGTTTGGTTCGCCATCATGATGTGATAAAGAAGTAGACCTTAATCTAATGGAGCGGAAAATCAGGGAACTTGAAAAAACGCATATGTCTCATCCCAGTCCAGGGATATACCACAGACTACAACATAAGTGGAGAAATAATTCCCTTAGCTGCTCTCAATTGGAGCAAAACTTGGTCCTAGGCAAAGTGGGCCCTTATTTTGACCAGGATTGGGGGTGGGGGGACTCCTGTCCTGGCAACTCAAGAGAAGAGAAGGGGGATATGTACCATAAGAGAAATCAAGGCCCCCAGTGGAAGCCTGCTCAGTGACACACACTCTACTGGGCAAGCCTTCACTAACTTTTACAAAGACCTATACACTTTAGAGGTGTCACTGACACCAACTCCAATACAACAATTCATGCGAAAAGCCTGTGTAACCCCAATAGACCCAGGGCCTCTAGGGCTCTTGACCAGCCTTTACAGAAAATTGTGATATCATGAGCTATTATAAAACTGAAGGGAGGTAAAGCCCCAGGCCAGGATGGCCTGCCAATTGATTTTTTTAAGGCATATCAAGTGCTTCTTATAGATCCTCTCCAAAATGTATATGAGGAAAGTATAAGTAAAGGGCAGCTCCCCCCGCTCATGTGGTAGGCAGTCATAACAGTATTCCCCAAATCAGGTAAGGACCCCGCAATGTGCTCCTCTTATTGCCCAATCTCCCTACTAACATCAGACTATAAAATCCTGACAAGAATTGTGGCTGCAAGGATAGAACCCCTTCTACCAAATAGCAGAAATCCAGATCAAAGTGGATTTGTTCAGGGGAGGCAAGGGAAACATAATATCCACAAAACTTAAACATGATACATTACTTTGCCAAAACCTGTAAATCCCATGGAGTGGCTGTCCTTATCTTAGACACGGAGAAGACTTTCGACCATGTGGAGTGGGGGTATATGTTCGCCACGCTACAGGCATTTTGGATGGGGCCACATATGTTAGCCTGGATTAAAACCCTATACTTTCACCCTTCCTCTCAAATATTAACTAATGGTTCTCTGTCCCCTGGTTTTGAGCTATGGAGAGGGATGTAGCAGGGATGCTCCCTCTCCCCCTGCTTTATATCATGACATTGGAGCTGCTGACTACAGTCATATGTAAACACCCAGGTGTGGATAGCTTCAAAAGGTGAGGAGAGGGGGCGCTGTGGAGCCCGTGTTGTGAAGTCGCAGTACAGCTCGACTCCATGCTGGAAATAATAACTCTTTAAATTAGTATATTTTCTAATCGGAAAAACAACTAAATTTCTACTATATGAGAAAGTTGACAGCTCAGAGACCATCATGGGAAAAACTCACAAGAATCTGCAGACTGGAGAAAGTAAGAAAGATGGAGGGAAGGGAACTTCATCTGGCCTTAACCCTCATGCTACGCATGGCGAGACAACTGAAGGTGAGGAGGCAAAGGAGACTCTGCAAACACTGGGTCGCAAAAAATGCAGCAGCTTCTGGTATTGGCAGCCTTCACAAACTCTAAACTAGACACTTTAGTCAGGAGAACAGCCACTGTAGAAAGTGCAGTGGACACGCTTCAGAGCGAGGTGGAAGATGCAAAGCGGCATGCGACAATATGCCAAAGTACCACCTTACAAAGAGCAAAAGAACAACAACATATGAGCAACAGGCTTGAGATCCTTGAAAATCAGATCCGTAGCCAAAATGTATGTATAATAGGCTTACCGGAGGGATCTGAGGGGAATTCTCGTCTATTTGTAAAGGATTGGTTAGCTGAGCAATTTCATTCCCATATGGCAGATCTTGAGTTCACCATCATTAAAGCCTACCCTTTACCCCACCATTCGAAAGCACCACCGGAGCTCCCAAGGGTCCTAACGGTGGTATTAGATAGTATGGGAACTAGGGATCGTTTGTTGAATATGGCAAAGCGTTTTGGGCCCCTTACCAATGGAAGTGCCTCAGTACACCTGTTTCCAGATATTTCATATGCTACCCTTCTTAGATGGAAGAAATTCGATGGGGTCAGAGCAACTTTGAGAGAACTGAGCATACCGCATACGATTCAATTCCCGGCAAAATTAAGGCTTATTCAGGACAGTAAAATATATATTTTTATGGATCCGTGTGATGCTGGGAAATGGGCTGCAAAGATGGCGGCTATGAGGACCGGGAAGGATGCTATGAGTGTAGAAGGAGATGCTGACACATGAGGACTCTCCTTATACTTGCTTATTGCTTGATGTTCTAGGCTTAAGTTAAGGCTACCAGATACTAATCTGGGTGGCTTACAGAGGCTGAAGCTACTGTTTTTCTAAAGCGCTCAGTCTCTACTGTTTAGTCTAAAATATATGGGGTGAAGACCCTATGAAATTATTTAGAGCTAAATGCATGTATTTGAGGGGTGAGTAAGTTTATCTTCCTGAAATCTTGGGGGATATATGGTTATATGATTTATTGCCATTGCTGGGGATTTATTCCTTCCACTTAGCACTGCATTTTGGTTTAAATAGTCTCTTTCTCATTATAAGAAAAATTAATAAATACTGTTGTTGTATATTTTTATTGGGACACGGGAGTAAGGGCTATGTACTAGCTGACTATAAAAATATTTATTGTTTTAATTTTACATATAGTAAATTACATGGCTCCAATATCCTTTGGGAAAAGGAGAGTTAGATTCACATGTTTGGTATTAATTCTTTTTAAGGCAATAGCCATGGACACTTAGGCTAAAATACACAGCATTTAGTATTTATATCTTGAGTAGATAAGCATTTTGTTGCCCCTCTCTATCAGGTATTTTGTAAGGGATAGTACCTCCTGTATAAGATATCAAATCTCTTTTTAAAGAGTGTACAGTGTTCGTTGTTCCTTGCATAGGACTTTTGTATGAGTGTACAATTTATTTAAAATGAATAAAATACATGTAAAAAAAAATGATCTGCTACTATATCTTCAAATCCAGCAGTGAACCTTCCACATGTATAAGCTATAGTAAATGAATATGCTTCCTTATCAGGCCACATAATTAACTGGTCCAAAAGCAAAATTTTGCCTATGGGGGGAAAATAGGAACCAATTGGGTAATAACTCATTGGAAGCTTAAGTGGTAAACAAGATTAAATATTTGGGGGTCTACATCTCCTCCTGAATTTCTGGCTTGTTCTCCTTGAAATACGGGCCCATTCTCATCAAAATTATGCAGGAGTGTGAGAGATGGATGGACCTCTCTCTGACTTTGCTTAGAAGAGTTGTAGCAGTAAAAATGAATGTTCTGCCACAATGTTTATATCTCTTTTGGTCACTGCCAAGCCATATTCCTGACAGATTTTTTAAACAGTTGGACAGCATCATCCGCAGATTCCTCTGGAAAAAGAAAATGCCCATATCCACTGTACAATTTTACAGCAGCCCACTTCCCTTGGGGGTATAGGATTACCTAATTTCAAGTTATATTACTGGGCAGCTCAAATAGCTTTCCTCCCAGTGGGACAGTCAACTGCGGCCCCTCTCCAGATAGACATAGAAGGGGAGCAGGAAGGAGGAAACCTGAGGAGGGACCTCCTTTTATCCACTTTGGCCTCTCCACAACCCAGGTCATGTATAAATCCCTTCACCAGAACACTTGAATGTGTGGAGGACAGTTCACATGTCCAGGAACACCCCAGTCACATTATCTAAATATGCTTCCTTATCATCTACACTGAAAAACACCCCAAGATATAATGTACTCCTTCATAGGGAACTCCTTGGATGGCAAAGGAAGGGGTTGAAGTTTATCCTACAGCTATGTGAGGGTGGGATACTACTCTTTTATGGTGAGCTCCAAAAGCAGTGGTCACTTTCCTTGGGGGGATTATTTTCCTGATCTGACATAGACTGACTAATCTACCTGTTTCCCAGTCAATAGGGGCAGCCATGGACCCCTTTGAGGAGGAGCTATACCAGCCACAACCTCTCTCTAGGTCACTTTCAGTGTTCTATGGAATTCTCCAGAGAGAAGGTGCCAGCCATTTCCAACACACTCAAGAAACCTGGGAAAATGACTTAAGTCTGAGTTTAACTCTTGCAATACGGTCAGAAGCCTGAATTAGGCATCTGAATAACTGCTCCAAAAGAAACAGGCTGAGACAAACTCAGTTCACCTTCATAGAATCATAGAAAACTGGTGGCAGAAAAGGACCATCTGGCCCATTGAGTCTGCACCTCTCCCCCTTACTGATTACCTATGTCACGGGACCTCCCCTTCCCCCCACTTGCCAACCCCTTATGTCTGTCCCATGCCCTCTTGAATCCCTCCACCATTTTTACCCCCACGACTTCCTACGGTAGTTTATTCCAGGCTTACACCACCCTCTCCATGAAGTAACCTCTTATATAGGACATACATTTCTCCATCAAAGTTGCATCTCTTTAATCAGTAGAAATCTCATCTGTGTACTAAATGTAAGACAGGGAGGCACTTTCCTCCACATGGCACTTATGTGCCCCAAAATAATGTCCTATTGGAACGAAGTACATAGAGTCATGACATGGGTCCTGGGGGCTAGCCCTCCTAGATTGCCATTGGAATTAATTCTAGGAGCCAATCCAGGCTGACAGGCACTCAAATTGGACCTTGCCCTTTGGTCTCTGGCTCTCATAAATGCACCAAATCCCTAGTCCACTATTGGCTCTCAGAAAATCCTCCCACAATACAGCAATGGGCACTGAATTTCTTAGGTTGTCTTAAAATAGAAAGAGCCCAATGTGTGATAACAGGCAATGAGCATATATTCAACTTAGTGTGGAGCAAACTAGAAAATGCTACAGAGAAGGTCCCTTAGTAATAGCCCACTTGTACGAACTCCAGGGCTGAAGAAATCAGATATCATCACTATCAACTGTCTCATATCTATGTGACAAATTATAATTACAGCATTATTTAAACACTGTACTTTCACTAAGTTAGGTAATTACAACCAATTAACACTATTGATGTCAAAAGGTCTCTATGTATCCATGAATTGTTTTGACATTGTTGTAATGTCTTTCTCTTACATTTCCTTCAATAAAAATATTTTACAAAAAAATATAAAAACTAAATAAATAGATTGCCAGTAAGGTCCTTGTTACAGTTAAGTTGCAGAAGGTTACATAACACTTAAAAACAATCCTGTAAAAATCACTTATAATGCAACAAATATAAATAACAGATTTCAATCTAAGAGAGCCCAAGGGGTTCACACTCTAAATATTTACATATGTCATATATATATATATATTTCTTCAAATGTTGACCATAGAAAATCATTCATTCAAATCTGCAAAGTAAATCTATTAATGATGATGAACAAGACCATTCAAGGTTGACTTTCATTCATTTTATATCCAAGATGTCAACCTGTATCTACATTTTGTCAACATACAGTTTTCCCTGTTACTCGGTTCTAGACCCATTTCTTTATTTTTCTCATGCAGATCTTACCCTGCAGAGGTCATAAAACAGATGGCAGATTATTCCAATGATTAGGGCCCTTACTGCAAAATGTGACCTTCCCACTTCTACATTTATTTTTGCTGGTTGAAACTCTACCGTACTTGCTGATCTGAGAATAGACTTAATACTTCTCTTATGCAAATTTTCCAATAAATATTCAGGTACAAGTCTAAGGCATTTGTACATAAAGGAAATAGAGTGATACCTCCTATGCTCCACTAAATTAATCCATTCTAGTTCTTTTATATAACTCATGTCTGCGAGTCCTGCGTGAGATGTTGAGGATGAGGCAGGCAAACCTCTCGTACATAACATCCAGCTTTGCAGCTCAAGTCCCGATGCCCTAGCAAATGTCAAATCCCCATAATGAAAAATAGGCAAAATCATAGTATTTACTGCATGTTTTCTAACTTCTTTGTTCATACAATACTTGATTTTGTATATAGCTCCCAGACGATACAGTTTTCCCAGGTTTTTCATTAAGTATTCAATATGAACATTCCACTTGATTTACCATCAAGCCAGACTCCCAAATGTATGTAGCTCTGCACCTGTTGCAGTATTTTGTTATCAACAGTTTTAATTTGCAAAGTTGTACCATTTCAGTCTGATACTTTAGCTTGATTAAAATATATGATTTGTGTTTTTTCTTGTTTTGCATTTAAATCAAGTCTGGATTTAATTAAAAAAGAAACTTTGTAAATTATCAAAGGCCTCCTGCAACACTATTTTTATCTAGTTTGCAAATTAAACTGCTGTATGAATTATAGTATTACTCACATATAAATGATACCTCACTTGTGGATCCAAGGTGGAAAATTTGTTCACTTAAATATCAAAAAGAATTGGCCGTAATATTGAATGCTGGAGCACTCCTGAAACTATGGGGGCCAAAGTGGATTTCAATTCATTAATAGCAACTAACTGTTGCCATCCTTTCAGGTAACTTTCAAACCAGTCCAGAGCACCCTTAGTCACAACCACAGTCTGGGCAAGAGGATGCCATGGTCTAAGGTAGCAAATGCTTTTGAGAAGTCTGCAAATATAGCCCCAATAAACATCCTTCTGTCCAGAGCTTCTTGAATATCACCTGTCACCTTTAATTAGTGCTGAAATTGTGCTGTTGAGTGGTCTGAATCCTGATTGGAACACATTTATCAACTTTCCCTCTTCCAAAACTTTTTTAATTGACTGCAGACTAATTTTTCAAGGGTCTTAGAAACAATAGAAAACAATGAAAATGGTCTATAGTTTTCTAGTTTGTTTTTCTGGCCATTTTAAAAAAACTGGACTAACTTTTGCTTTTTCCCACTCTTGTGGATATACTTTACTTCATGAATGAAATAAAATTGGAAAATAGGGATGTAGAATCATTTGCTTATGTTAGCATACTTAAATACCTTGGATATATTGTGATTCATAAAGGTTAACCCTTTTGTTTTAAACCCTTATATTTTATGTACTGAATAGTTTGTGTGTTTTCAAGAGTAACAAAGAATTAATTATTCTTTTGAAAGGCAGTTCTATATAAAGTACATCTGTACTGTGCCCTAATTGTTGTATTATATTTGTCTACCTACTTCCTACAAAATGTGTAACTGTCCTTACTATTTATTTATGTATAACTTCTATCTACTCATCCTCATTGTACCCCCCCCCCCCAGGTTGCACCGTGAGACGAGCAACTTGTTGCTCAGTGTGCCCTCCTGGTGAAACATTTCAATAAATAAAAATAAATTATTTTACAGGTTTTTTTTACCCATGACAGCTTGGCTACGATGCAGTATCTACTTTTCAGTTAGTTGGATCTGCTTTCAGTTGGTTGGATGCTGGATTCTTTTTAATTTAGTTGCATTTTAACAGCATTAAAGAGATAGTGTACCATGTGGTTTTAGCAACACAAAAAATCCTGAATTCATGATTAGAGCATCACTGTCTTGGCTGGGGACAATAATTCCTCTATGTTATTGCTAACATGTTGTTTGGCTATGTTAAATTTGTTGCGCTGGCTGGCTTCTGCCACAGATCAGGCTGGATCGTTCGTTGAGTGCTCCTGGCTGCTGAGGCAGAAGTGATGATGTGGGAGGACAACTGCATTATGTCATATCTTAGCCTTCATACTGACAGGACTTTGGAATATATGGGTGAGCTACTGTCTTATTCCTATTAGTCACCTTTTCCCATTTTAATATGCTGTTGTATATTGTGACAAGACACTCACTGTAACTGAGCACATTTACAACTTTTATTTTTGTTTTTATTTTTTACAGTGACAGTGCTGAACACATGAAAAAGCCTGAAAGACTTCAGACTGACAAAAGTTGTGACTGACATACAAATTCATTTCTGTATGGCCTGCCCGGTGGCGCTGAGGGTTGAGGCGCTGGGTGCCACACCTCGCACCAAACTGGTGACCCAGGTTCGGAAGCATGCCCGGGCTGTCAGGGGTCGGCAGGGGGGGAGGGAGAGGATTGAGCATCCGGAGGACAGCTCTCCTCTCCCAGGAGGGAGGGGGGTCTGCACTCGGCACTTGACTGGCCTCTGGCAGAAGCTGGTGGCATGACAAGTGCAGAGCAGACATAGAGGGAAGGGGGAGTGGCAATGCCGGCAGTGATGCCTTGATGTAGGGTGCATGCCACTCTCCCACAGGAAAAATGCAAAAATGACTGCAGTACCCAGGAAGAAGGAGCACACGGAGCATGCCTCCAATATGCCCTTGCCTGCCCACTACCTCCGGTCTGACAAGACGTGAGTTTCGGCGTGCTTGCCTGCCCCACCTCGGCCCTGCTTGGGGGGAGCCACAGCTACATGGGGACTGGAGAGGTAGGTCAGGGTAGGGCGAGCGAGGCAGGAGGATGACTCCTTGGTGGTCCAGAAGGGTCAGGTCTGCAGGATGTAGGGGATTAAAGAGTGATTTAAAAAAAACAAAAAAAAAATTCATTTCTGTATGTGACGGTAAATTAAATATTAAGCAATTTTTTTATAAAATTTGCCTTTTATGCTAGAAGATGGATTTCAGTATTTTTCCATTTACATTTAGTGCAGCATTTGAGTGACACTGAGACCATGCCAAAGACTGAAATATGTGTTATAGTACTAAACAGAGTCAGCAGAATCTGTGACTATTTCTAAATAGAGTAAATGACATGTGGTCTCCTGTATACACCACATGACATGTGACTTATGCATGGTTTAACAAATTTGCCATGGTTATATAAGTGCAATATCAAGCTGCAATTCACCCATATCCCAACACACATATATAACAGAAAAGGAACAATGAAGGATTATGTTGTATCATTCATATAAAATAAAAACATATATTATGAATTGTTTTATATATTATTTCTATAGAAACATAGATTTTGATGGCAGATAAGGGCTGCTTGGCCCACCTAGTCTGCCCATTTCCCTACCTACAGGATAAGCTGCAGATCCTAGTTAACCAACAGCCCATTTCTTCCTACCTCCCCCCGCAGAAATTGTCTTATGTCTGTCCCATGCATTCTTGAATTCTCTCACAGTTTTAAACCCCACAACCTCCTCAGGAAGGCTGTTCCATAAGTCAACCACCCTCTCTGTGAAAAAATACTTCCTCATATTGCCCCTGAACCGCCCCCCATCTTCAAAGTGTGTCCCCTTATTTTTGCACATCTCATTTTCTGAAAGATGCTACCCTCTTGGACTTTGTTGATTCCACTGAGGTACTTGAACATTTCTATCATGTACCCCCTCTCCCTCCTTTCCTGAAGAGTATACATATTAAGCTCCTTTAGTCTCTCCTCGTATGGCTTCTTTTGCAGATCCTGCACCATTTTAGTTGCCCTCCTCTGGAATGCCTCTATCCTGTCTATGTCCTTGCAGAGATGGGGTCTCCAGAACTGGACACTGCACTCCAGATGGGGTCTCACCAACTATCTGTACAGAGGGATAACAACTTCCTGTTTTCTGCTGGTGATGCCTCTCCATATACATCCCAGAATTCCCCCCAGCCCTCCTTACTGCCTTCTCACATTGCTTGCTAGCATTAAGGTCATCTGATATGATTACCCCCAGGTCCCTTTCCATTTTTGTTATTGTTACAACCCCCCCCCCCCCCATTGTCTAATCTTCCTCTGGGCTTTTGTTTCCCAGGTGCATTATTTTGCACTTTTTTGCATTGAATCCAAGCTGCCATACTTCTGACCATTCCTCCAACCTTGCCAAGTCCCTTCTCATCCTTTCCATGCCTCCATGTGTATCAACCCTGTTGCAGATCTTTGTGTCATCTGCAAAGAGGCATACTTTTCCTTCCAGTCCCTCTGCAAAGTCACTTATAAAGACATTAAAAAGGACTGGACCCAGTACTGAGCCCTGCGATACCCCACTAGTAACCCCTCTTTCTTCAGAGTGAACTCCATTTACAGTTACCTTCTGTGTCCTGTTGTCCAGCCAGTGTTTTACCCAGGCTACCACCCTGGGACCCACTCCCAGGCTGGTTAATTTGACTATTGCTGCCTTGGGTCCTGTGCCCCACTGGCCTCTAGTTTACTCAGCAATTCTTTCCTTCAGAAGTGACTCCATCACTTTCCCTACCACAGAGGTCAAACTGACAGGTCTGTAGTTTCCTGCCTGTTTTGGTCCCATTTTTGTGAAGGGGAATCACATCCACCTTCATCCAGTCCTCAGGTACCACACCATCCTCCCACGATTTGTTAAAAAGGATAGTTGGAGGTTTCACCAGTTCTCCCCTTAATTCTTTTAGAATTCTGGGGTGAATTCCATCAGGTCCCATTGCTTTGTCTACCTTCAGTTTTAGGAGTTCTTTCAGA
Source organism: Neoceratodus forsteri (assembly GCA_016271365.2). Lineage (NCBI taxonomy): Eukaryota > Metazoa > Chordata > Ceratodontiformes > Ceratodontidae > Neoceratodus > Neoceratodus forsteri. Next base: position 35,673,414 of record JADMNL010000037.1, on the reverse strand, counting down.
ACCCTTTCTTCTGTGAAAGGACTGGGATCGACCCCCCTATCCAGAGTGCTTCTGTTAACTGGATTAGGCACCTCCTCCTCCTCTTCTTTTGTGAATACTGAGCAGAAGTATTCATTCAGTATCCTTTCTTTTTCACTGTCCCTCTCTGCCCACCCACCGTCCATTCTATTCAGCCTCACTATCCCTCCCTTTGTCTTTCTATGTTGCCTGATGTACCTATAAAAGGTTTTATCCCCCTTCTTAACCGAGTTGGCTATCTTTTCCTCAGTTTGGGCCTTTGCTATTCTGATTTCCCTTCCTGCTTCCTTCTGCCTTAACTGGTACAGCTCTCTGTCCTGCTCCTTCTGTGTTTCCTTATACTTCCTGAATGCTGCCTTTTTCCTCCCTGACCTTCCCCGCCACCTCTTTGGAGAACCATAGTGGCTTTTCTTTCATTTTGATTTGTTTATTTGCTTCACACAAAGGCTTGTTGCTTCTGTGATGGCAGTTTTGATGTTTCCCCATTCCCCAAGTCCAGTACCCTCACTTTTGTATGGTTTGACTCTGTAGCTCAGTTTATCATGAACCACACTGTTTGGTGGTCACTTGTTCCCAGATGGCTACCCACTTCTAGATCTGAGATCCTCTCGCTGTCCCCATTAGAGAGTACGAGGTCTAAGATTGCTCCCTCACGAGTGGGTTCCAGAACTAGCTGTCTGAGGCATGCCACCTGAAGGGCATTGAGAATGGCTCTGCTCTTGGATGTGGCTGCAGCAAAGGTGTTCCAGTTAACATCTGGCATATTCAGGTCTCCCATCAATAGTATCTCCCCTTTCTCTGCCATCCTAAAGATACCTTCTATCATATTCTTGTCCATTCCCTCCCCCTGACATGGGGGTCTGTATACAACCCCTGTGCAGATTGTAGTGCCATTTTCCAGTCTCTAAGGTGACCCACAGTGCTTCCTCTCCTCCCTGTTTTCTCTTTTGTTCAGTTGCTTTTATCTCTTCCCTTACATAGAGAGCTACCCCTTCCCCTTGTCTCCCCTTCCTGTCTCTCCTGTAGGTTGTGTACCCTAGTATGTTAACATCCCAGTCATGGTTCTCTGTGTAACATGTTTGTGTGACCTCTACAATATCCAGGCATCCTCTTCCATCAAGACCACCAGTTCCGGGAGCTTGTTGCCCAGACTACGGGCATTGGTACTCATTACCCTCCATTTCCTGATGGCCTTACCCTTTTTTGCCTCATCCCTGTCCTTATTGCCTTTGTCACTTTCTCCATTTATCCCTGCCCTTTTCCCTATCGACATCTCTATCTTGGTGTTTACCTCACTTTCTACCCGGATTGTTTGGGGGGGACTAGGATTTCCCTGCTCCTTTCCAGTGCCTCCCCCCTTGGCTAGTTTAAATGCTTGCCAATGAAGTATTTAAACCTACCACCTAGGATCCTGGTTACCCTCCTGGACAGATGCAGACCATCACGCCAGTATAGGCCTGCATCACTCCAGGTGGACCCCCAGTCCCCAGTATAGCATTGCAAGAAACTGTCACCTCTAATTGTAGCGATTGGGGGTTAGATATCAACATGTCAGAAGTTCAGTTTTACACTATTGGCCAGATTTTTAAAGTGCCATTACAGCAACACAATTTACATCAATCTGTATCAGAGAGCCTGTGCCCTATTATGTAACACAGGAGGTCCCTGCAAAAAAGATCCAGGAGTTGCCACAGCCACAAGGTTGTGCCAAACATTTGGCTCACCTGCAGGGTTTGATGCCGGGATCCATCAGCCCCACCCAGTGAAGCCCCAGAAGGTCTGCAAAGGTGGTGGTGGGGGTGAATATGCTGGCAAGTAGAGGACCAGGGTAGAAGGAGCATTGGGGTACCTTAGGGGTGCCGGGAACATGTCAGCAGTATCAGGGTGCTGAGGTGGTACCCAGAAGGGGTGCATTGCACAATGGCAGAGAGCTGATTGGCCCAGGTAGAGGGGGTCAGAAGGCATGGACCATGACCCACCCCAGGTGGGCACAGCTCTGGCTCCTGCCCTATAAGTGCCCTAGTCCCCAACGCTGAAGGCAGGAGGCAGTGGTTGAAGTTTGCAGGGTGCCAGTGGTGATAGGGAATATTCCCAGGGCAGCACAACAGTCCCTTAATATCCAGCCCCTGGCATGGTGGCAGGCTGCGTCCCGACTACAGAGTTGAGAACTGTGGCACCTATGGGGCAGGTGACAAGGCTGTGCCCACCTGGGGCTGGGTCACGGTCCATCCCTGTCACCCCCCCTTTCCAGGCTGATCAGCTCTCTACCATTGCGCATTGTAACCTGATGCCCCCTAGGGCACCCCATGCTCCTTCTGCCCCATGTCCCCTACTTACAGGTCCACTCCCAACTACCACTCTATCTGGTAGTGGTGCATGGCCCTTAGACCACCTTCTGGCTTGTCTAAACTGAGCCCCCTGTTGTGTCCATGGCAGGTCTTCTAATATTCTGAAAATTTACAATGATAAAAATGATATAAGGCCCTCATCTGACCCCTACCAGTAGTACTGCATATAGTTACAAGCTTGTCAATAGAAAAATAATATTTATTTATTTACTGAAAACTCTAGAGATTACCTTTGGGCACAGGTGCTCATTTACAAAGGTTCCATGTCAAATACACAGTCAAAAAAAAAATTACAAGTACGATGAGCGGTTCCAGAGGAAACACAGGTGAGTTAGACTCAAAGCACTTAAGACGGATCAGTTTCATACAGTTTTGAAAAAATCCATGCAGATCATTTTGTAAAAAGTCACAGGATATTAACGCAGCTGAGATGGTGCAACACAATGCCACCAACATTATTAGGAGTGCAGAGGACAAAAGTCATGACAAGGAGCTGATTGCTGTTAGCATGTTCATGTTGGAGAAAAGAGACTGAAAGGGGATATGATCTCAGTCTTTCATACACTCAAGGGTATAAAGAAGATCAAACAGACAGATATTGGAGCAGGTGTCCTTCAGCAGGATGCAGAGACATGCCCTAAAGCTCAATGGTTTTAAATGCTAGGGAAAGATAGTAGGCACTTCCTCTCTTAGAGATTGGTGAATGGACCTACAGTATGGAACAGCCTAAAAGGAGAGACAGTGGACATGAAGACAGTGCAGGACTTCAAGGTAAGGTGTTTGCTTTCCAAGTGAATCACTGGGTACCCTGGGTAGTAGTTGTTAGGGAATCCTCCAATGTTAGCACACGTTTGCACAGCATACTTATTCATGTCTGCTTAAGAAGCGGGGGGAGGGGGGACCCAGAGTCCCTTCTGACCTTCAGTTACTTATTACTATGGCTTTAAAACCAGATTTTCAGGAATGTAATTTCTTGGCATGCCTAATCAGGTATGATAATTACAGTCATAGATTATGCTGCCAGCTTGGCTTGCATTATTTGCTGCATGATGATTTCAGAAAAAAAACATTCTGTCACCCTGCTGAGATCATTGCTGTAGATCCTTTATAAAAGGGAATGCCCACTAAGTAAAACCCAACACCCAAGAGAGGGTCTGCTCCTGCTTTGCAATTTTCATACATGAATAATGTTTTAACTCACTTTGTGCTGCTGTAATTTACTTTTATCTGCTTGATCCTGCTGTCCCCCACCCCAACATTACAAACATACAGCTGCTCAGTCGACTTCCCAGATGTCCTGCAGCTAACATTATGGCTACAAATCAGAAGTAGGATATTCAGTTAGCTTGAACGCTATTGCAGCTATTTATAACTTTATTAGTACCAACTGCAGCTCCTACTGCTCTCTCAAGACTTAGTGTTTGATCAACAAAGATGGCCCAGATACAGTACGTGCCTTTGGTGCATATCCTGCCACAGAATGGTCCTGTGGTGGCATCCACAGCCCCAGACCTCCATTCCTAAGGTGTGGAAAGAAGCAAAGAAGTGGCAGGGCATGCTAGCGATGGTGTGGGACCAGACAGAAGACATCTAATTGGATGCAGTACCTAGTGCAACAGTGGATTCCCTGCTTACCTGCTCCATTTGGCTACACTACTCCCCCACAGCTGATTCTTGGCCATGCCGTCAACCTTGGGGGATTCTGGGATGCTGCCCTTGCCAGTAGAGTGTTAGCTGTACAGCAGAAACAACCTGATAAAATAAATTACAGCAGAACTTAACAAGTATAAATGTGATTTATGCATGGAAAGTGCAAACTGGGGTCAGCTCCACTCTTAGGGGTGGGGCTTTATTACATGGACATTCCCCTTTAAAATCTCATTCTTTCCCTGTCTGACCTTTGGCTTTGGATAGCTCCTTATACCTGTTCTTTGTGCTAAAGTACTTCCTTAGGGTACATACCTAATATCCCTTGGTATGAAAAATGCCAACCATTGTATCCAATTTTTGTTTAACGAATCCTTAGGCGTTATGGCAACCTGTGTCAGCCCTACCATGTGATAAATCTTGTTCACTGAGCTTTATCATCCCTCTAAGGTTAGTGAGAAATTCAGCCTTTTTTCTTAGTGACACATTTCTGCAACAGCAGAATTAAAAACAGATATGTATGTTCTTTAGGAAGTTTATCTTCTAGGACTAAATTTGCAAAAGAACTGCTTTTTCTGTTTATTGTTTCTATTTTAACAAACCCATTAGTCTCTCATTTAGGAATATAATATTCTGGGAAATGCTCAACTGATTGTGGTGTGGAGAATGCTCACTGCACATATACTGTGGGTATACATTAAATAAGCTGGTTAAATATCTGGAAAAGATAGCAGAAAATATACAGCTGCTTTATAGAATACAATAGGCAATGTAACAGAAAATATGTTGTTGAAAACCATTCTACAAGCCATACTTACTACATTGCAAAAATATTTATTTTAAATTCTGAACATAGCAGCAAACAAATGCAGCATTAGAAGTGTGGTTGAAAAATGCCCTCCAACCATGGAGGAATTTTTGGGCATCATGAATGGGATTAATCAGAATGGAGAAGCTGACATACATATTGTGAAGCTGCAGAAGGATTTTTTTGGACCTTCCCCTACACCCCCAAGCTCCCACTCCTTCTAGCTGCTCAATGTCCCTGCCTGCCCACCAGTCTCACCCTTTGCTGCCACTTCCTGCCACCTTATTCCCCAAGCTGTCCCTGCATCCTTGAAGGCTGTAGCTCATTCCTGTGGGGAAGTCCTCCTCCCTGAGGACAAGGAGAGGAGTAGCATTCCTGGGGGGGGGAGTCCTCTGAATTACACAGTGCTGGGGGCAGGAGTGGTGCCCTATGGGGACTGTGGGGTGGGGGGACTAGGCAGCCATCATCCTGCAGGCCAAGACAGGTTTTAGTTTCCATTTTCTGGGCCCTTCCCCACACTCCAATGGCATGTACTGCGGCAATGCCCTGAAGGTGGACCAAGCTGACATGTGGTCACCTACACCGGCGAGGCGCCACACACCACTGGTTCCATATCATATGAGTGAGGTTAGAACAGCGACTGCAAAATGAGCGAGTCTACAATAGCGAACATCAAAACAGTGACTACAAACAATTGCGAATGCCAAAACACCGAATCCTCCTCCTAATGCATATTCTAACCTCGCCACATCTCCAGTACACCTTATCGCACACCTGTTTGTCTTGGCGATACACATAGTCACCATAAAGCAGAAGTGGCATCCCCTTCTGGCTCAGTGTGAACTCTACCGCCGCCATCTTCATCCATACTTCCCGCAACACAAGCACCCAGCCTTATAACATTAACCACAGGTGCACAGGTGCATCTTGTCATTCAGGGGAGCTCTACCTCCATGCACCCCCCACGGGGGGGCTGTGCCCCCCAAACCCCCATCTCTAAGATTCTAACACTACGTCACACATGGACACAGGGGGTAAGTTATAGTAGTGGTCACCCAAATGTCAAATCGCTTATTCTGCCCTGTTGCTATTGTGGCATAGTCGCTCATATGCATATTGCTTTTTTCACATTGCTATTATTCCATCACCGTTATTGCATAGCCCATTTGACATACTACCCACACCACCAGGTGTTGCTCTTTGAGTGGTGGTCTGTAGCACCCTCCCCCGAGGAGGAGAGCACCTGAACTGATGCTCTGTCATTATCCCTGCTGGCTTTGCTCCAGATGTCCTGGGCTTGGAACTTGAACCTTGGTCACCAGCATGCTAAGCATGTGCCCCACCGCTTGGTGCCACAGAGCTGACTAGAAGGATGTTTTTGACAATAAATAGATACTATGGGTGACATGTTTTCAACTCAAAGGTAAATATTATTACCTTGCCTTACTGCGCAGTGGCAGCAATGCTGTTCATGGCATCATGCCTCAAGCTTGGCTCATTGGAGGGACTAGCGGGAGGCAGGATTGAGCGTCTTATGAGATGCCCTTTTCCTAGAGAGGTGTTAAATGTCTCACTGCATTACTGCCACCTTGGTGACTATGGGTGCAGCTGGGGTTCTGTAGTGTGGGGCGGGGTTGTTTGCCAGAGCTCTACATTGGCATGCGAAGACATGCATGCACCCCTGGAGCTTCTTTGCCAGTGCCCATATGGATGGAAAACTCTTGCTGTTGCAGACTGATGATGGCTGAGGGTACTCTCCAGTACCATTCTTCACCTAGCAGTCTGGGTGATGGCGCGCAACTGCACTGGTAGGAAAGTCCTCTCTGCCTGTCCTGCCACTGGGGAAAGGAGGTGTTTAGCCTTGAGCTGCTCTAACCTGGATAGAGGATTGGGAGGTGGCCTATGAAGGTCCTGATAGTGGCAATCAAAAAGAGAGGGAGCATCAATAGAACAAGGTAATTACCTAATTAATGTTGCTTCTTAAAGAGATTTAGAGACAACAGAGACATCTTTGAAAAATATATTACAGTGATTTTCTGATTTCCAGGCAACAATTCACATTTGTCATCACCAGAACTGTTATACATAATTTTATTTTGAATTTTTATTACTGTAGACATTGTGCATGAAAACAGGATCTTAGACTTTATCTGTTCCTACTGCTTGTCCTGCCTTGAAGTCCCAACCCTCTGTTGTGGCATCAGAATCATTTCCATGGCACCAGGTTGGGATTAGAGCTGGGCAGAATGTGGAATTCCACCAGCATAATTTGTGCAGAATGGCAATTCTGCTTCTGAAATGCTTTTTGAAATGTGTTTTTATGTTTGCTTGCATGCATGTGCAAGAAACGTTATGTGGCAGCTTAGGAGAGAAGCGGGTTGTGGCGGTGTGGCAACGTGGCGGCCAATGCTGTCACTGCATTGTTGGGCCTGGTAGTGCTCCTCCAATGCAGGGCCAGTGTCCTGATGACACTGGTTCTGCAGCATGCCACCAAGTTGTAACAATTTTGCTGCTGCAGTCAGGGGCTGCCTCATCATTGCAACGTCAGCCATTCCGCTGCAATGAGGGAGTGACCTGTCATTGCAGGGCAGTACCTTGCCTGGTGTAACATTACCAGGAATGTGGTGGCTGTATGCCGCTGCCTCAGAGTTGCATAGAAAGCCAACGGGGTGCCCAATCCCTCTGTCGACATGCCCTCAACCCAGTTCATTTGCCTATGGGGATCCCACTCCCCATTGGCATAATGCCCCCCCATTTCAGTTGTGTGCCAAGGGGATGCCCAATCATCCTCAGCATCATGCACCCCCCTCCACATGTTTCTGTCCTGATGGGGGGCCTAATCCCCGTTGGCTTCAGTCTCCCCCTTCCCAGTTCATGTTGCCGACAGGGGAGCCCACTTCCCATCAGCATAATGGCCCCCAATGCTTGCAAGCCATGCCAAGGGGTGCCCAATCACCCTCAGCATCATGCACTCCCCACCTGTTTCTGTGTGCTGACGGGGCCCAATCCCGTTGGCTTCAGTCCCCTCCTCACAAATGCAGGTGGTCTAAGTGTTCCGTGCTCCTCCCCCACCCAGACTCCACCCTGTGTGTACTTTACCTCCCCACCCATACTTACATCTGGAGCCTGGCATGACAATCTTCGTGGACCGAACACGTCTGCACTCTTCAGAGCTGACCGCAAACTGAAGAAATGTTGGTAAGCTGTATAATGGAATGAATAGGGTTTTTTCAACTTTGCTGCATATCTTGGGCATTTTTGAATTTTGGCACCACATTTTCAACATAGGATTTTGGGACGCCCTCATGAATTCTATCACTGTCATGGCGTTATCGCCTCGAAGGTGATTTTGCAGTCACTCGTGGAATCACCTTTTGGGACTGATTAATGAAATGACAGTGCCAATGTTCATGAGGTGGCTCTCAAAAGCCTATGTTCCAAATTTGGTGGAAAGAATCCAAAATGACTGCTTTATGAGCGTGCATTGTGCAGTTGCTATGCAGGCTCGTAACTTCATGAATTCACAATATTTTCATGCCAGATTTTCAACATTGTCATTTTTGTACACCTCCTTGTGAACAGTACAGCTGTCATTTTCCACATCCTGCCCAAAATGTGTTTCCGCACTTCCGACGCACAATAGCACGGTTACTGTGGAAAATCAGTGTTTGGGCCAGATTATGAAAATGACAGTGACACAGTTCATGAGCAGAGGTCATAAAATGCCTGTGCTGAAAATTTGGTGACAATACTCCATAAAATGACTGTATTACGAGCGTATGCTGACAGATTGCACGCACGCTCGTAACATCATGCATTTGTAATATTTTCACTCTGGATTTTCACCATTGGCATTTTTCCACACCTCTTGATGAACAGTACAGCTGTCATTTCACATATCCTGCCCAAAACATGTTTTCGCACTTCCGGCGCAGAATAGCGCAGTTGCTGTGTGAAATCACTTTTTGGGACAATTTGAGGAAATAACACTGACACTGTACATGAGCAGAGGTGCTAAAATGCCTATGTTGAAAATTTGGTGCCGAATGCCCATAAAATTACTGTGTTCCAAGCATGCGTTGCACATTTCCCATGCATCCTTGTAACTTCACAAATTTGCTATATTTACATGCCACATTTTCAACACTGGCATTTTTTTACACCTCCTTATGAACTGTACAGCTGCCATTTTTCACATCCTGCCCAAAATGTTTTCCCGCACTGCACTACCAAAGCCCATGTCAGCGCGACAACATTCGGCATTGACAAATGCTTGTTTATTCATTTTTAAAGTTTGACCAGGAAGGACACACTGAGCTGTGGCAGCTCATTTCTGGGAACATCCCAGCAGGGCAGTGGGGGGCTACATGGAGCTGTTTTATTGACAAGGGGAATGTTGGCCATGACACTAGGGAAACTCTCTTAATCTACTGTACTTCAGTAAGTGCCATGAGATCTTTTACTTCCATCTGGACCATGACCATGGGCAGAAGTGACCTCAGTTTAACATCTCCACCAAAAGATGGCACCTCAGTACTGTCAGTTATGGATATTACCTCAAGTACCTGGTGTGGTGCTAGAACTCATGACCTTCCTATCTTCTAGGTCATAGAGGCAAGCATGCTACTTACTGAGCCACCTGATGAGACATGTCAATAAAGAGCATTGGTGAAAAAAGCTTCACCAGACTGTACAAGCACATTGCCTGCAACAGTAAGGACACACTACTAGGTGTCGTTTTATTTCCTACTGAAACATATATTCCTTTCCAACACCACAGCTTTAATGTCTGTAGCATGGGGAACTAACATGGAACCAAGAGACCTTTAGATGATCAACCCTCACTGCTGGGCTGTCCATTTAAAATTGTTTGACGCAGTAAATCACTTACAGTATTGAAGTAGAGAAAGCATGATAAAGGGGATTCGTGGAATAAAAGGCCAACAGTCTGAGCTTACAAATGACAGCTAGCCTATGGACAGCCAGAAGAAATGCAGTACGCTCTGTATAAGTCACAGCACTTGGGATACAGTTTCAGCTCCACAGCAGATGCAGTTGCATCAGAGATAATTTATATGTTGTGACAAACCAAATAACCTCCAGGCTATTTATTCACCATGAAATTCATTTCATGTCTTACCCATTACAGGCCCTGCTCTAGGATTTTATCCGGATTAGCCACTAAATTAGTCAATCAGAAATAGTATTAACCACGTATTACAAATGCTAATCATCCAGCAGGCTCTTGAATTTGAAGGGGAAAGGTACTTGAGAAGTCATTAGCCAAAGCAGGCTAATTGGCAATGGAGAACATGATCCTGGCTTCATCCAAATGAGACATGAACATAGTTCTTTGCTATCTTCAGATGCCTATGAATGCAAAATGTGTGCAAGTAAGAAAGGCTTAGGATGGATAATAAAAAAGTGAGATGCATGTGATGAAGAGAATGAATGCATTAGAAGTATAAGTAGCATTATGAGTTTATTTATGAGTTGCCCTTTTAGGGCTCAGAGCACCAAATGTATACAATAAATTATAGCAGAGAGCAGAGTAGATACAGAGGAATGAACTATTAAATATAAAATGCCCCCCACCAAAAAAAAATCTAGAAACATCATTGGTTAAAACACATAATTTTACCGTGAATTAAACCTCTTTCGATGCAGTTAGGTCTCTGATCTCCTTTCTATAACTTCAAAAAGATGTTTGTTACATCAAATCCACATAAAATTACAATAATAATACACTTCAGGGGTGAATTAAACCATTTGTGATATACATCCCAGGGTCTGTGAGGAAACTCAGCCTTCGGCCTTGTGCCTCACAAAACCCCTGGTGTATGCGTAATAAATGCTTCAATGCATACCCTGTCATTATTATTGCTTATGTAAAAGGCAATCCTAAAAAAAGTAAAAAAACAATAATGCATAATACAGATAGTAATTAAAATAAGCATAAATAAGCAAATATAAATAAATTAAATAAAGCTGGGAATTTTTTTTTTCTGGGAGTATCCCATCAATTTTTTTCTGAACACTAAGGCCATGTCCACATTGGCAACATTTTTTCAAAACTTCTAGAAAACATTTTCTTTTTTGTGTTTGAGCACAGTTGTCAGAATGTCCAGATTGCCCTCCAACACTGTGTTTTCCTGAGGTGTTCCCAGGTATGATTGTAGCAGTGCCTCAAGGCACTGTGGGTACCACAATGCATGCTGTGATACTTGTAATCAGGCGCAGCAGTGGATTTGACGTAAAATGACTACATTTGGTTTGGGAGCGCTTTGTGAGCTCGAGAATGTAATTCACTATTTTTTTTTCCTTTGAGGGCAGCCCCCCCCACCAAAAAAAGAAAGCAAAGTGTGGCAGAAGTTGCCTCGAACTGTGTTACAGCACGGACCTCATTCACACTGCTGTTAACAAGGTTCAGGGCAATTGTGTTTGTCTAAAACTGGGCTAAAGCCTTGCGATGAGCATGGTTTTAGCACAGTTTTGGAACATGGATTGTAGCACAGGGCCTTAAAAGAAGGTAGCCAGGACAATAAAAGTAATGTGTAAGATGCCATGAAACTGACTGAAATACATTGTAGAACAGGATTAAACAGGCTATAACATATCCAAAGAGTGAAAAATCAAAGCACTATAACAGAGCATTTGTTTCTTAAACTATTACCGGGCAAGGTGCAACAATGTGGAGATATTTCATAATGACAAAAATATGCCAGTATGTATACTAATTTAATAAGATGTTTTATTGATATACAGAAGTATAAAGAAGGTTTATATTGATATAACCAGTATATGTATTAATATTCAATAGTGTAATAATTCATTCATATTGACCATTTTATATTGACGAAGAATATGAAATGTTTGACTGACCAAAAACATTTATATCCACAAATCATGGATACAGATATTAGAGGGTGTAATGAGGTTTGCACCTGATAATATACTGGATTGTGAATGCAACCAAAATACGGAATGGCATTGTGCCAGTTGCATATCATGATGCTATGCTGTGAGCTGGTCACATTGTTGTTGTGTCTACAGGAATCTGGTCTGGAAATGTCCTCCTATTTTAAATCCTCTTACTTTAGGGGTTTTAATGGTTGTGGTGGAAATCCCAGATGTTCCCTAACCTTTGTTCCACATAGGGAGACAACACCATGTAACTGTACTGTACTGTAACTTGGAACAATGTGCAACACATTTAAGATCTAGAGGTTCTACATTATATAAATAAATATCTTGGGCCAGATATTGTTGTCTTTATGTGTTTGCCCTCCTGCTACACTGGGCTTGCTCCTGTTTGGCCAACCCCCTCAACCCTGTCACCCGCCTTCCCCAAGTACTTACAACAGCCCCTGTCCCTCTTGATTTACCCCCATGATGGGGCCTTTGGGGATATTCCTCTCTGGATGGTCATATCCAATGGAGGAGGTTGTCTGTTCAGTGGTGCAGGTCCTGGGAAAGGCTGACCATCAACCTGCACAACCACTGCTGGATTTCCTCTGAGTTTCTGTCCTGCAACCCCAGGCGGTACGCAAGCATGTAAGGGTGGTCTTGCCTCGAGTGTGTTCAACATGCTTCTGCCAGGACAGCAAGTGCCCTGGCCCACCAACAGGAGCTTCTGTAGCACCAGAGCATGCCAACTCCTTCCTCCCAGCTGGGGCACACTGCCATCGGCAGTACAACTTCCCAACCTGGCTGCCTGATTGCCAGCTCACAAATTTCCTCCCAGATTCAAGTAGCCATCAGAAAAGCTCAGCAGACTTCCTTTGGGCCATTTGGTGGCATTTGACCAGATTTGTAATGGAGTCAGATACAATGTTGTGCCATCTTCATCATCATCTGCCCACCAACCAGATCTGCCTGCATACATCTCTTTTTGCCCATACCATTTTTGTGAATTGCATTAATTTCTGACAAAACAGTGCAGTTTACGGTCATTTGCATTAAAAAAACTCAAAGGAAAATTCAGATGCATAGAAATGCTAGATGAAGTAAAACAAGGCCTATCATTTCCAGCAGAAGCAAGTCTGCACTTGAAAATGCTGCCAGGCAGCCCAAGGGCATAGAGATCTGAAAATCCTGCCTCTTATGTTTTACAGTGGAATATCATATAGAAGACCTTTGCAAAATGGACTATCTGTAACAGCCAGAAGCTATGAGATAGTCTGCATGTCTATAAATACTGAACCATAGGAGTTACGAGACGGAATTAGAAGTAACAGTCCAGTTAGTCCGTCCCATGTCCAGCCATGTCCCAAAGTTAGTTCATACATTCTGATTTTGCACAATGCATTCATGTTTACTTAGAACTTTATAGAATTAAAACAAAAAAAATCATATAACTGCAAAGCAACATCTTGTACTAACACAGAGTCTCCACGACAGGCAACTTATGCTCTCGTTATATTGAATGCTATAGCAAAAATAAACCCCTTTTAATTATTTTCATAAATATTAAAAATTGGGGCCTATAGAATATCCTCTTTTTGAGAAACACCATACCTCTACTAGTGTGACCCTGAAGACTTTTTTCTAGCTGCTCCCAGCAACTGGAACAGCCTCCTTTATATACTACTGTTCCTCATTTCCAACTCCCTATTTAAGGCTGTCTATAGAAAACCCAGTTGATCAACTCTGCCTGCAAATATTTCTCCTGGTCTGTGGAATCATCTGCTGCTGTATGTTATTTTTGCCAACACTGGTGCATGCTTTTGTTACCTCGAGACTGGACTACTGTAACTCTTTTTACTTCGGGGTCACTGGAGGGACGTTCCACCTGTTACAGCTGGTGCAGAACACAGCGGCCAGGTTGATAACAGGCCTTCCTAGGTCCAGTCACGTGACCTCGATCCTCCGAGCTCTGCACTGCCTATCTGGTGGAGAGTTCTCTTCAAGGTGGGCTTACTCAACTAAAAGGCTCTATATGGGCTGGGCCCTGGCTACCTGGCTGAACTTCTGAAACCAGCCACCTCTGTCTGCTCCCTCTGCTCTTCAACCAGGGGCCTCCTGGATGTTCCCAGGGTCTGGCTAAAGACCTTGGGTGACCAAGCCTTCAATGTTGCAAGGCTGACCCTTTGGAACTCTTTACCCTCTGTTGTCCGGGAGGCCCCAACGGTTGAACAGTTTAAGTGGGGGCTTAAGGCTCCCTTATTCCATCTGACCTTTCCTGATGAGACTATATGATCCGCCCCGGCCATTGGTTGATGTATTTGGAACTGCCGACCTATTTTATTAATTTTATTTAGTATCTTAAGACTGTTATTAGAAATCTTACTGTATTTATGATTCTTGTATTTCTTTGAACTGTTGTTTTTACTGTATAGTGGTCAGAGCCTCTGGGATTGGGCGCCTTAAAAATAAAATTGCTTTGCCTTGCCTTTTTTTCAGGGTACAAACTGAAACTCTTAAATACATTTATCGTATGTATTGTTCAGCTTATCAGTTCTTCCTGTTGTCACAAATGAATTGATCTAATTTTTTCTGGCAGCTGGATATTACAACAGTTATGTTTTGTACATTGCTAAAACATGTCTGTTATTTCTCTGTATGTAGTTCAACTGGTATTGTATATTTTTGCCATCTTTATGGTACATGTCATGCCTGAAAATGGTCCCTGGGACCAATGCATTCAGCCATTGAACACATAAATAAATAACAATACTCTAAAATGAAATAAAGAGCTCCAGAGCTAAGTTACATATACTGCAAAGATACAGTCTCTCACAGCCAATGTAAGAATCTTGGGGCCCAAAACACAGTCCCAGTTGGGAGTGGTGGGTTTCAGGGGCACACTGAAGCACCTCATATCATCACCCCTGAAAATTGCCATACTCAAAGGGCCTTCTTTTTTCTGACTAATCTGTTTATCACCTCTTGTGGCTGGGTCCATGTAGGGTCTGACCCTCCCAGCTGGTTCCATGTCAATTCAGCAATTTAATTTCAGCGAGTGCAATTGCAGTGAAGTTATTGTAGTGATGCTATTTTCAGTGACTCCTATTTTTGATGACGGACATTTCAGTGCATACAATCAGAGTCTAAACTGCATATTCACTCTTGTAGCCCTACTCAGCAAAACCTCACACCAGAATTTTCCTTACTTACTGGGACCTCTGCTGCTGTCTGTTTCCACTCAGCTCCACAGCACTGAGCCACGTAATTAGTCCTTCCACACTTCTATGCAATGGGACTAATAGTTATTGCAGGGAGATTACACCCCCTGCGCCCCCCAACCCCCAATTGTTCTAAAATAATATCCTCTGAGTCACTGATTGACTCAGGGGGTTCACTGAATAGTCATTCTTGCTGTAGTTGTACCATTGCTATAATACTACGGTTGCTGTAATTGTACTCACAGAGTTTGAATCGCTGTAATTCACTTGCTGTATTTGACTTGCTGACTTGACAAACTACCTCCCAGTGCAGTCACCCTGGCATCCTGTGGACATACCATCTAGCTCCCTCCTTCCCCTCATTGGAGGGGCAGCTTTGAAGGCTGTGGAATGGATCCTCAATTGGGAGGCATGTCATATTGCTGGGTTTGGGGTCTGCGTAGGGTTGGAACCTTCACCCTGCCCAGATGGAATGTTTTTTCTCCTCCTAGTTTCTCCCCAGGAGGAGCGGACATGCAATGCCATCCAAGATGACAGCTGAAGCTCCTCCTCTCTCGTATACTGTGGTCCCTGGTTGCCATGACCCCAGCTGCCACTAGGGGCCAGGCTTGTGCCAGGCACCACATCCCTCTGTCCTTGCAGGACAGTAGTTCATTCGATGCTCAGTCGTCCTTCCCCAGACCAACCCTCTGTTGACCCAAGTCTGCCCTTGAACTTGGGCCATCGGCATTACACACCGTAGCACTACGACTGTGCCAGCAGGCCAACTTCAAATCACCTTCTTAGCTGCTGGGAAAGAAATCTCCATGGTGGCTATGTTGCAATGAAAATGTGGATCACCGGATGTTTGTGGTTGCATAAAGGGTTTGTGACCACTGACACTGTACTTATGGCACCTCAGACATTTGGATACAGTATTGAACCAGTTGTACAGCACACTAGTAATCCTGAATGTCTGTGGCAGAGGTAATATCACCTCAGTTGTCCCCCTGATTCCATACCTTATGGCCTGCCTAAGGGGTGAGGTGATAATGACATGCTTTGTCCCTCACAGTTCTTTCCTGGTAGTCCAGTGGCCTCCTTACCATCTGAGGAGGTATATTCATTTCCTGGTGTCCAGTGGAGCCCCCTCCCTAGCTCCAGTTTCCTGCACAGTGGTTGAACATCATTGGTGCCTCCTTGATCTTAGTCCTACGTCATCACCACTTGGGTCCATGGTTAAGTCATCCAGAGCTGCTGCACCCCTATGATATCACTGAAGAACTGCTTTCAGCAGTTCTATATTGCTGACACATTTTGTTGAATCCAGCAGCCTGTGCAGGGGCCAGGAAGCATCTCTGCAAGCACATTATTAGCATATTGGCCGCACCCTTTATCTTATGCCAGCAAAATGGCAATTTTGGAAAGGCATGCAATCCCCTTGTGTATGGCATAGAGGGAAGCAGTGGCGAACTGTGCCACAAAGTGGTCCTTGTGACTACTTTGTGGTACCACATTGCAACTCTGTAAATGGCCACTAAAAACGTACAGCACAACTGCCACCTCTGATCTTAAAAGATGGCATGGGGTGGGTTCAGGAATGAACCTGAGTAATCCACAAATGGTTGGCCACGGTCAGATGGTTGAGAGATGCTACTGGCAACAGAGATTCCCAACCAGTGGATGGTGGTTCTGCATTCTACAGCAACAGTGACCACTGCAGCTGCCATAGAAGTATAACTTTCATTCACAGGGGAAGTTGTGTGTTCATACTGCACCATACAGAAGGTGATAGCAGGGAGGGTATGGATCACAGAAATAACAACGGTGAGTTGTGTTGGGACTGAGAGGTTGCTGGGCCCAAATAGGGAACCACACTCCTTGGTAAGTGAGCTAAAGACCAATATGAAAGAAAAGATGACCTTGGATATACTATGCATGAAGGTTTGAGATGTACACAGGCACAAGGAAATTCAGTTTTATGTGTTAGATACCTTGAAATCAACTCAAGATAAGTAGCCTGTGCAAGTCAGCTAGCAAGAGACTAATGTGGTCAGAGCAACACCAGATATCACATGAGCTGTTGCATTCTGCACTAGCATAGATGTAGCATTAACTTTTCTGGAAGACCAAGAGCATGGCATTGCACATTGTGTGTAAGCAATAACACATTATGGGGGTGCAGTACACCAAATACCATATGCCCTGGGTACGTATGTTGCACAGTGTGAAGATGAGGCCCTTCTATCACACAGGAGGTGGAATGACGTAGCTTACCACACACGCTGGCTAGTGTTACTACACTTTTGAACTGTTTTGTTTTTCAGAAAATTTAAAAACAAAGCAGATCACTTTTTAAAAATCAGTGGTTACACATTATATTAAGTGCTAGTTTCAAAGGAACTAATTTTTAAGTTTTTGCAGCAGGGTAATTACCATGTAGTTACATGTCTGTTGTATGCAACTACATTGCATTTGCAATACAAGTACAGTGTAGTTATATAGTGACTAAACTGTAGTTAACTGACATTTAAAGTATAGCTTAGTTTCAAAGGTAAATTAACATTTGTTTATGTTAGTATGGTAGCTGTCTTTTTTTTTAAGAATGTGCGTGCATTGTAACATCATCATATTACTATGATGCAGATGTTTATGTGCTTAAAGTGTGAGCGTGATGTTACCACAGAGCTCTAAAACCTCTGTGATTCCTTCTGGTATTTTGCTGGCATGCAGAAATTTGTTTACAGAGCTCTGTGGTGTGATAAATATCTGCAGATCATGTGACTAGATTCCAACAATTTCCAAGTAGGATTTTTTGGTGTCATTTATTACAATAATAGAATATCGATCTAACAACTTACCAAATACTGTACTCAGAAAAGATATGCAGGCATAACCTAGCAAAAGCTTTATTGTGCAGATGCTAGAAGCCTCTGTAGATTGAGTTCAAATTGTTCCATGATGATCAATGCACTATCAAGAAAGACCCCCTCATTACAGACTGGCTCTGCTGTGCCTATAAACACTCCATCAATGACAGGGAGTCATAAGCACAGGGCAAGTGTTCCACTCTTGTGACATATCCAGAAACAAATAATTTGATACCTTTTATTGGACCAGCATAGATGTAACAAAGGAAAACAGTGCTTGAGCTTTTGGACCAACCAAGTCCTTCCTCAGAAGCTTATGCCAGTTGTATATGGCAACTAACTAATGCTGTGTGTTACTCTTGTGACAGGAACCTACCAACAACATCTCTATTTTAAACGGGTTAACTTTAACCAGCTACTGAACATCATAGCTGTCAGCCTCCTGTCTTCAAATCAGGGACAGGGGGTTGAAAATATCAGGGACAAATGACCCAAATCAGGGACACATCTTACAAAAGGGAAATAAGAGCTCCAGAAGGCTGCTGTGTTGTGGGGCTTAGTGTGAAAGGTATTTGCAGAAAGAGAACATGACTGTAGCATTAATGTCTGGCAATATTTAATGCTTCAAATCCTCACTTTTCAGTGACACAAATGCCAAATTTAGAAGGGACCAAGGACATTTCTGAGGCAAAATCAGGGATATCTCTACGAATCAGGGATGTCTCTACAAATCAGGGATAGTTGAGAGGTATGCTGGACTCCCAAATCCCAGTCTCAGTTAGACACTCAGCTGAGTATGACATAGTTATACCATGAGGGTCAGAGAAAAGTAAAAGGTATTACTAGGTATGTATCATCAGCATAACAAGGAAACCATTTATTTATTTATTTCATTTTGGTAGCTGGCTGAACCCACTGGGACCAAAGTTTCCTTTTTCAGGGCTGATCTGGAATTAATGACAGATTATACAATTATTCAGACAGTTCCAGGGAGCATTTTTACATAGAAGTTAAATACATAGAAGAGGTGAAAAGCAATTGACTCAGTTTAATAACATTTGACATGTAGGCGATGGCATAGCTCTGAACAGAAGGTTATAACACTGATACAACACATTAACAGGCCTTAATAGAGTAGATGTAAATAAACTAACAGTGATACAACACATTATCATGCCTTAATTAGAGCAGAAATAAGTAAACTAATACTGATACACCACTGTGCATCAGGCAGTCAAAGCAGTATTGAGTGATAGCGGACTATCAGTGACAACAGGTACATAGACATTTTTCTAAGTAGTACACTTTTAACCACTTTTTGATGCTGTCTAAGGAATTAGCCATTTGTAGGGGTGCTGGGAGGGTATTCCATAGATTGGGAGCAGAGTAGGCAAACAAATTGCTCCCCAGCAAGGTCCTGACCCTTGTTAAGCCTCTGAATAATATCCCCCAGTGGCAGCAGGTATGTGTTTATAGTATGATGTCAGCCCTGACCTCTGTGGGACTGACATACAAACCTAAATGTTGTGGAGGTAAACTCTCCAAACACAACTGTCTGGGTTCCAATCAATCTTCCAATAATGCGCAAGTGGTGAAGATCCCACCTATAAAGATCAGTTGCTAATCTCTATCATTGTTAAACGTATGTTCCTATGAATGTAGTGGTTGAAAGTATATTTGATTGAATTCATTTTTTTTTATTTACTATACTTTTCCCCCTCTGCTCTACTGGCCCCCATCGGTCCGACTGCCCATCCAGCTTCGTCAACTGCCACCCCCTGGACTTATCTGCACCTCACATGTTCCTCCATGGATAACCCCCTGTAGGAAGGATCACCAGGGGAATGGTGCCATAAACCCCTGGTAGAGTTGAAACTTTCATGAGTGAGGTGGAGAACACAGTCAGTGGTACCGAGCCTGCAACGAGCAACAGATGGCATCCGGCAGTAGTAGAGGGTTTTTCTGTTTGTCTGCCCCTCCACTGATGCTGGGAGGCCTTGCTGATGAGAAAACATCCTTCCATCAATGTCCCCCTCCCTAGATCCATGGCTCCAGGTACACTTCCACCAGTGGTCACCGAGATGGCAGTGCTGCACCGGAAGCCATTCACACTCCCTTCCCAGAGGAGGTGAGCATCCCTTGGATGCTTAGCCATCTTCTTCCTGGCTGTCCCTCTGATGACTCAGGATCACTCCCAAACCTGGGTCATTGGCATCACAAATGGTAGCACTACCACTGTGCTGGTGGGCTGACTCATTTCAGTTTTATTGTATTTGGATTTCACTAGCCCAAATTCACAATCTTCAGTCTTTACAAGTCAGATAAAAAGCCATCATATCATTATAAAACAACATAAGACCATACATACATAGATACCTGTTAATTCATTTCAGCATTCTTAGTTTCTCCCACAATTCCTCTGTTTGCACTGGTCCACCAGTGCAGAGATAGCACTCTTGCTCATATTGCTGGTGACCAGGGTCTGGGAATAAGTCAGGGTCACCAGGGGCCAGCCATGGGGGGGGGGAACCTAGCATCCTAAGGGACACTTTTCACCTCTGGGAAGGGAGGCAAGCCATCTCCTCTGCTATACTGCCTCCTGGGTGACCACAGTAACCAGAGCAGCTACAGAGAGGGAAGATGCAGGCTGGTTCTGCGCTATGCCCACTTGCGTGCATGTGCTTCTGAGCCACCTATGTCTTGAGGATGGGTGGAACAGAAAAAGGAAAATCCCCTAACATGCAGCATGACAGCTCAGCTGCACTCACATGTCCCACATTTATGACCTGGGCACTCTCTCAGATAACTGGACATCGTGTTACCGAAAGATGTGGCCTGATCTGAGGGTAGAGATGTGCAAAATCCGCAAATTTTGTTATGTGAAATATTTTGCAAAATTTTTACATTTTACAAAATATTTCAAGGGTGCAGAATACGAAATTCTGCCAGCAAATATGCAAATTTTGCCTGCCGGCAGTGGAACTTCACCACTCTCGGGTGAAATTCCATCACTCGTGGGTGAAATTCTGCATTTCATGGGTGAAATTCATGATTTCGCTGGTGGAATTTTGAATTTCGTACTCGAGAAATTCATCAGTGAAATCCGCAAATGTCACGTAATGCTTTGCATGGTGAAATTTGTGATTTCCCCAGAATTTCACTAGAAAAATGTTATTTCGCTACATCTCTACCTGAGGGCTTCATTGTGGGAGGTAACCCATGTGGGTAATGTAAGGAGAAAGGTGAGACCTGGGAGAAGGTGAGGTGACAGGGCTGGGGTGTGATGGATGCTCAAGAGGGGGCCTAGGGCCAGACAGGAGTCAGGAGCATAAAAGAGAATATAAAAAAAAGCAGCCCTGAAGTCTGTCTAGGCAAAATAAAAAGTCTTGTTTGTTTCTGTTGAATAGTGTTCTCTGCTAAATAATAATGAATAAAGGAATTGTTGATAGTACTATAACGAGCATGGAATCCGACCTGTTCGTTATATAGGGTTGGATGATTGTTTTAACTATATTTGTTTCTTCTCTAGTAAACAACACCCACACTTTTTTGACAAATGTATAGGAAAAAACACAATCTGGTCCATTCCTAGCTTTGCTATTATAGAGGAGATAATCTTTGCAATTCATTCAACCAGCTAGGGACTGGAAAGTCTTCTGTGACACTGCTTTGATGCTGACTGAGCATTTTCTTTTACAGAGGCTATGATTTATTTGAATTTATTTTAAAGACAGTTGTGAAAATATGAGAAGTGGGCCTGGACCATTATTTTCTCTCCTTTTTTTAAATGACAAAATCCACCATTGAAATATTTTAATTTGTGGGTATTTTGCTGTTCAGCATGTGCATTTGGTGGGATAGTTGCCCTCTTGTAAAGTCTGGCCGTATGTTGGCTCGCTTATGTTAGAAGGTGGCATAGGAAAGTGAGGAGATAGGTTTTAGCCATTCACCATGTGCTTTTGGTGGAATGGTTGTCCTCCTGTAAATTCTGGCCACGCATTGGCCTGCTTATTTCATTTATATTTTATGCTGAAAAATCTGTGGGTTACTGACCCATTTTCACAGATGTCCAATGTTAACAATACATACATTAAACAAATACAGTAAGCACATAAATATAATAGTTAAAAGTCAATTATTGCACTTGCATACAGTATTTTGGAAGTTAGCATGGGAAAAAGATGGGATGGGACCCAGTGTATGCTTCCTTTCCTTTGAGTTGGTTGTACATTGTGCTTGTCTACTTGGTGTAACTGCAAACAGCATAGGCCCCCATCCTACACACCCAAAGAGATGTTGTAAAGTATTAATTCACTGGTGAAGTTGGTGCAATTTCATGAAAATTCACACTTTGTGAAATTTGCGTCCAACGCACCAACTTTGTTGCAGAATAAAAACAAAAAAAAAGTTAAAAAACCTGCCCCTGCCCCACCCATTGGGCTGTAAGCCACCCCCTCCCAAAACATTTTATTCATGTTATACCTTCAATTCCCCACTGGCACCGTCCTGCTTACCCTCTGCCCTGGTGAACTGTAGCGGCACAGTAATAAATAGGATGGAGTCAGCAGACTCCAAGACAGTCTGAATTAATACTTAAATGCCCTGTCTTTCTACCCACCTGCATGCCAAACAAGCTGTCCCACCTCCTCCCTACCCAAGTCCCACTGAGTAAGTCATCTAAACCCCTCATCCCCCCCCCGGTCCCCACCACCCTCTGCACCCCACTAGCACCCAGAAAAATAAAACATGTAATAGAGAAAATGATCCCCAGCTGCAGAATGTCTGCTCTTTTTAGTGTCTGTCTTGGTTATGATACAAGTGAATGGTGATATCTTTGCTCCTAGTAAAACTTGAATGGCTGAAAATTCATCCAATCAGGTTTTACTAGGAACAAAGATGGCCCACTTACTCTGTGGGACTTAGATGGGGGAGGCAGGAGGAGTGTATTTGAACATTAATTCAGACTGTTTCAGAGACATCCAACTCTGTCCTCTGTCCTACTTTATTTGCTGCTTCAGTTTGCAAGGGCAGCATGGGGGGAGGAGGGTGCCAGCAGGGGATGGCAGGGGGCATAGCATGAAAAAAATGTTTCTAGGAGGTGGGAGGGGGTTGAGCCCCATACTAGAGAAGCAATCCATGTCATTTTTCACTGGTGAATTGGCCAAATTAATGCGGCAAACTACACAAATTGCCTAATTCACCAATGTATTGAATTTGCGTAGACTTGCCACACAAATTTGGCCAATTCACTGGGCGAATAATGACACAAAATGTGGTTGTTGGGAATTTCATCACAAAGTGACTTTTGGCAACTTCACCTGTCTCTACCCACCTATTGTCAGATGTTTACATTGTGCTTAGTATTACGGCACATGACATGACCCCCAAATAAAATGAAATATTATAGAGTATAAAATTATCATCACAAAAAAAATGTTTTTAACATTTTCATTTTTATGTTGATTGCACGCATGCGCAAGAAACATATTGCGGCAGCTTTCTCCACAAGCCAGTTGTGGAGGCGTGGCACTGTTGTGGCCAATGCCCCCACAGCCTGCAAAGGCTTGTCCAGCATCCCCAAATGCCGTGGCATGCTGCTGCTGGCACTAGTTCAGCCAGCGTGCCACCAATTTGTGAAAAAAAACAGCCACTGCAATCAGGGGCCACCTCGTCATTGCAGTGTAAGCCATCTGCTGCAATGAGGGAGCGACCCATCATTGCAGGGCAGGATGTAGAAAGCCTGATATTGTTTGTGAACATGGCGGCAGCATGCCGCCGTGTTCACAAACAATATAACCCCCACCATGTTTATTTGCCGATGGGGACCCCAGTCCCCGTCGGCTTCAGTGGCCCAATGTTGATTTTGCCAACGGGGAGCCTACCCCCGCTGGCATGATGTCAACTCCCCGGCTTACTGTCTGCCGATGGGTGCCCAATCCCCATTGGCATAAGGTGATCCCCTTTTTGTGTGACAACAGGGTGCCCAATCCCCATCAGCTACAGCCGCCCAAAGGAAGAGTCTGGTGGCACGCTTGAGCCCACCCCAGCATGCCACATGCCCTGTAAAGTAAAAATGGTCCCGCAATGTCGCTTTTTTTTTTAACCTGTAAAAGGAACCTGTCCCTCGGTGATCTCCCTGCCCCCACCCACAACCTGCACCCACCCACTGCGCACCCTGCCTCCCCACACCCCCGTCACCCCATACTTACCTACGGAGTTCGGCGCGACGATCTTCGGTGGACCGGGAACACGTCTGCACTCTTCAAAGCCGACCGCAAACTGAGGAAATGCCAGTAAACTGTATAATGGAATGAATAGGGTTTTTTCCAATTTTAATGCATATCTCAAGTCATTTTTTGGAATTTTGGCACCAAATTTTTAACATGGGGTTTTTGGGATCCCTTCTCATGAATTCTGGAACTGTCATGGCGTTAATTAACCCAGAAAGGTGATTTTGAGGTCACTGTGCGGAATCACCTTTCGGGACTGATTAACAAAACGACAGCGCCAGTGTTCATGAGGTGGGCTCTCAAAAAGCCTATGTTGCAAATTTGGTGGAATAAATCAAAAAAATGACTGTTTTATGAGTGTGCATTGTGCAGTTGCTACGCATGCTTGTAACTTCACAAATCTGCAATATTTTCATGCCAGATTTTCAACATTGGCATTTTTTTCACACCTCCTTTGTGAATAGTACAGCTGTCATTGTTCACATCCTAGCGGAAATGTGTTTTCACTCTTTTGGCACAGAATAGCGAGGTCGCTGTGGGAAATCAGTGTTTGGGACAGATTCAGAAAATGACAGTTACACTGTTCATGATTAGAGGTCCTAAAATGCCTATGTTGAAAATTTGGTAGCGATACTCCATAAAATGACTGTGTTACGAGTGTGCATTGCGCAGTTTGCACGCATGCTCGTAACTTCGCAAAGTTATAATATATTCAATCCAGATCTTCAGCATTGCCTATTTCCCACTCCTACTTATGAACAGTACAGCTGTCATTTTTCCATCATGGCCGAAATGTGTTTTCGCACTTCCGGGGCAGAATAGAGCGGTTGCTGTGGGAAATCACTGTCAGGGACAGATTAAGAAAATGACAGTGATATTGTTCATGAGCAGAGGTCCTAAAATGCCTATGTTGAAAATTTGGTGATGATAACCCATGAAATGACTGTGTTACAGGTGCGCGTTGCGCACTTTCCACGCACCCTTGCAACTGCGGAGATTTGTAATATTGTCACGCCAGATTTTCAACAGTGGCATTTTTTCACACCTTCTTATCAGCAGTGTAGCTGTCATTTTCCACATCCTGACTGACATGTGTTTTCACAGTTGCAGCGCAAAATAACGTGGTCGCTGTGGGAAATCAGTGTTTGGAACAGATTAAGAAAATGACAGTGGCACTGTTCATGAGCAGAGGTCCTAAAATCCCTATGTTGAAAGTTTGGTGATGAAACTCCATAACATGACTGTATTACAAGCGTGCTTTGAACTGTTTCCACACACCATTGTAACTTCGCAAATTTGTAATATTTTCACGCCACATTTTCAACAATGGCATTTTTCCACACCTCCTTATGAACAGTACAGCTGTCATTTTTCACATCCTGGCTAAAATATGTTTTTCTACTCCTGCCGGAGAATAGCATGGTCGCTGTGGGAAATCAGTGTTTGGGACAGATTAAGATCAAACGAGTGAGAGGGGGGAGTGACCGAGCTCAACTGAGCTCTGTCGGGACTGCTGAGGATTTGTTTGTGGGCAGAAAAAGGCCCCAACGCAAGAGCCCAGTACAAAAGGGCAGCCCGCAGCACTGGCAGACGCAGAACGAGAGAGTGAGTGAGGGAGGGGGAGTGAGCGAACTCACCGGAGCGCTGTCAGGACTACTGCGGATTTCTTTGTGGGCAGAAAAAGGCGCCAATGCAGGCAGGAGCCCCATACAAAAGGGCAGCTTGCAGCGCCAGGACAAACAGAATGAGCATGTGACAGAGGGAGACTGAACAACCTCAACGGGGCTCTGTCAGGACAGCTGCAGATTTCTTTGTGGACAGACAAAGGTGCCAATTCAGCCAGCAGCCCCGTGCAAAAGTGCTGCCTGCAGGATCAAGAGAAAGAGAATGCACGAGTGGCAGAGCGGTACTGAGCGAGTACAGCGGAGCTCTATTGTGACTGCTGCTGATTTCTTTGTGGGCAGAAAATGCGGCAATGCAGGCAGGAGCCCAGTACAAAAAGCCAACTTGCAATGCCAGCAGAAACAGAATGAGTGAGTGAGAGAGGGGGAAGTGAGTGAGCTCAATGGAGCTCTGTTGGGACTGCTTCAGATTCCTTTCTGGCCAGAAAAAGGCACCAATGCAGGCAGAAGCCCAGTACAAAAGGTCAGCCTGCAGCGGCGGGAGACACAGGACGAGTGAGTGAGGGAGGGAGAGTGAGTGAGCTCAACTGAGCTCTGTTGGGATTGCTGCAGATTTGTTTGTGGGCAGAAAAAGGCAGCAGTGCATGCAGGGGCAGAGTACAAAAGGGCAGTCTGCAGTGGTGGGAAAACCTGAATGAGCGAGAGAGAGAGGGGGAGTGAACGAGCTCAATGGAGCTCTATTGTAACTGCTGCAAATGTCTTTGTGGCCGGAAGAAGGAGGCAAAGCAGGTAGGAGCCCAGTAGAAAATGGCAACCTGCAACGCTGGCAGAAATGGAATGAGCGAGTGAGAGAAGAGGAGTGAGTGAGCTCAATGGAGCTGTGTTGGGACTGCTGCAGATTTCTTTATAAGCAGAAAAAGGTGACAACAGAGACAGGAGCCCAGTACAAAAGGGCAGCCTGTAGCGCCAGGAGAAACAGAATGAGTGAGTGACACACGGGGAGTGAGCGACCTCAACGGAGCTCTGTCGGGACAGCTGTGGATTTCTTTGTGGGCAGAAAAAGGTGCCAATGCAGGCAGGAGCCCAGTACGAAAGGGCAGTCTGCAGCACTGGGAGAAACACAATGAGCGAGTGAGAGAGGGGGAGTGAGCAAGCTCAATGGAGCTCTATCATGACTGCTGCGGATTTCTTTGTTGGCAGAAAAAGGCGGCAATGCAGGCAGGAGCCCACTACAAAATGCCAGCCTGCAGCAGCAGCAGAAACGGAATGAGTGAGAGTGAGACAGGGGGAGTCAGCAGGCTCAACAGACCTGTGCTGGGACTGCTGCAGATTTTTTTGTGGGCAGAAAAAGCCACCAACAGAGGCAGGAGCCCAGTACAAAAGAGCAGCCTGCAGCACCTGGAGAAACAGACTCAGTGAGTCACAGAGGGGCAGTGAGCGAGCTCAACAGACCAACGCAATCAACATTCGCCATTGACAAATGCTTCTTTTAATATTGCATTTTAATTAAGCAGGAAACTTGCTGACAGTGAAAACAAATATCTTACAACCTGTGCCCTATGCATGCAGCATAGAAGAAATGTAATAAGGGAAGCCTCACAGTTTAAGTAGCAGTGAGTACAGTAAGCTGCATACAGTACAGCGTCAGATTAATCATCACAATCACAATGATCTTCTGGTGCTGTATGCTTCAAATAAAAAAGGTTTGTTAACTTTTGAAATGTTTTCAAGAACTCACAAAAACAAATAATGCTTTGCACAGTACATGCAATGTACTTATTGTGCACTGGGTGATATAAAAATTCTTAAGCAGCAGCGATCAAAGTAAGCTGCATGAAATGTACTGTGATGTTCCACTTTGACCCCACACTGTAATGTTGCATTTGCACTTCGCCACCTGGCTGTTGGTTAACTAGGATCTGCAGCTTATCCAATAGGTAGGCAAGTTGGCAGACTGGCTGGGCCAAGCGGTCCTTATCTACCATCAACGTCTATGTTTCTATGTTCACCACATATGTTCAGGTATTTAGATCAGCCTGCCAAGTCTTCCTTAGTATAGGGAGTCACTCATTTTCAAGCAATCCCCAGCTTTCTCTCAGACCGGATCCTATATGTTGAAACAGGATTTCCTTCAAAGGATCTGATGCTTTTTGTTTTAGACTCTCACATTGTGCAGCAAAATACTTTTTTCTTCAGACTTTGACATTTTGCTGCAAAAACTCCCAAATCCACCTCTTTGTGGTCTTTAGAACTTGGCAGCTATGTCAGTCATTTTTAAATCTCATAAATCCAGTGCTCTGAGCAGTCAGATTCACGTGGGTCTCGCTGTCCCCATCCATTTTCCTTTCCTGCCACTGTCCCTGAAACTATTTTATATTCCTTGGTAACCAGTTAAGGCCCACTGGGCACAAGTGCCTGTTTTCAGAGCGACCCGGGAGTACTGGGGTGGTTAATTGACTTGCGCACAGTCACACAGTATGCAGGTGGAGGATGTGGGAATCAAACCCAGGTCTGCTGGATGTACCAAGCTCATTCACTTGTTACTTTAACCTCTGTGCTACACTGCCAGCCCATTTATAGGTGAATCAATTTAGATTTACTGCTAGGAAGGTAAAGCACTGCACATTTTCAGGATTAAGCCTTGTTCAGCTAAAATCAGAAACATTTCGTGCATACATTACCCTGTTCTTTTTTTATTTTTAATGTTATCTCATTTTTAATATAATGTCATATAATGCCTGTGCTTCGCGGACTGCACTGGCTGCCAGTGTTTTGGCGAATTACCTTCAAGGTCGGTTTACTGACCTATAAAGCCCTACATGATCTGGGACCTGCCTACCTGAAAGAGCTCCATTGCTCCTATAGTCCCTCCCGCCCCCTCCGATCCACTGACGAGGGATTGCTAGAGATTTCCAGGGTACATTTGAAAACATCTGGTGCTAGATCGTTTAGTTTTATGGCACCTACCCTGTGGAATTCTCTACCTCGTCAGGTAAGAGATTGCCCGACCGTCTTTAGCTTTAAGGGAGCTCTGAAAACCCACCTTTTTAATATAGCTTTTAAGGATTTATATTAGTTTTGATTTTATTGTATTTATTGCTATGTGAATTTGTACAGGCGCTTTGATTTTAAGAAAAGCGCCTTTTAAAAATAAAGACGAATTGAATTGAATTGAATTTTTCAGATGCATTAAAAAAAGACAAACAAATAATGACATATCCATTTTCTGACTAATAAATGACAACAAAATAAATTTCAATTATCTTAGTGGTGAAATAAATATTTTTTTGTTGCCCCAGCCCTAAGTATTCTTTTTGGAGTATATTTTCCGCTGTTTTTAACACATTGGGCCTGATTCTCAAAGATCCCTTAGAGTGACGCAAGTTGTGCCACTCCAGAGATGCAGCAAATTCCTGGTGTGCCAGGGACTCTGTGCCCAACTGTGGTAAAATCAGGGTTCCGATGCCAAAGTCCTTGGGTTTGCTGCAAGGTGCCAGCTGTGCCAAAGAAACTGTGAATCACAGAGGAATGCCAGAAGCCACAGATGGGCTTGCAGCATCTGTGGAAGGGATGGCGACCCACTGGCTGGGCATGAAAAATGCAGAAACAATGAGCTCAGCTTTCCATCATGATGGGCATTACCCAACTACAGCATAAACAAGCGCAGTCCATAGATTGAGTCAGCACCTTCAATTTCAAAGACGTATTTATCAGTAGTCAGGACCCCAAGTCTGTACTTCATTGGAAACAATGTGGCTTCACATAACCTAATCCACCTTTCTGTTCCCCTCATGCCTCCTAGGGCACCTCACATGTGATCTGTCTGCCCCAGCCCCCTCCTTGCAGGCCCCCCCCCACTGACAGCATAGTTCTGCATTGACACAGGGCTCTTAGACAACCTCTTGGCTGGTCTAAGTGGAGCCCCTTGCTGTGTCCACAGCTGGGCTTGCAAAATCCTGAAAAAGGGGATGTTGCAGCCACACCGTGGCACAAGCTCCCTTGTGCCCTGGTGCACCAGAATGTTTGCTGCAACCATGATGTAAGGGGGCTTTGGCACAGCTGCATCAGGTTTGATGTAGGCTGCTTTTGAAAATTACAATTGCTGCAAGTTGTGATGGAAGTCACCCCTTGCGTCACGACCTTTTGATACAAGTTTGTTGTGTCAGTCTAACACCTTTGAAAACTGGGCCCAATTTTTTTAAATCAACTCTCT
Organism: Neoceratodus forsteri; assembly: GCA_016271365.2. Classification (NCBI taxonomy): domain Eukaryota; kingdom Metazoa; phylum Chordata; order Ceratodontiformes; family Ceratodontidae; genus Neoceratodus; species Neoceratodus forsteri. The sequence goes on along the minus strand of JADMNL010000037.1, from coordinate 35,643,555 downwards.
GAAAAATTGTCCCCAGATTAAGCTGATCACATGCACATTAGTGCAGCCTGGCATAGTCTTGTACCACAAGGTGTCTATTTTCATGCTTCCACAGGTACGTTGGGGAGCTGTCTTACATTTATAGCTGCTGGAAATGTGAAATGATTCAAGCAGGTCAGTTAAAGGGTTGAGGTTTTCTAGAGATTTCAACCAAGCTGCAAAAGCTTCCCCCTTGCCAAATGAAATCAGCCTGACCCAAAGGTCTGGATCTGCAAAAGAACTGGTTTGCCCATCCATAATCCGAACACTTCAAAAATCCGAAGAAGACAACAAGTGTATTTGTTGCACTGCTGCTGTACCATGCAACCTTTAAATCAACAGCTTTAACCTTTTGAAAGCACCTTGTTTCAAAACAAGGGAGAATTCAGTTTCACTGCAGTGGACCTCATTATTGATTAATGCACCTTGCTGGCAGGGCCAACTGAGAGCCCATTAAATATTAAATTGTTTTTAAGTGGGAAGCCTTTGACTGTGTTATTAAGATCCTCTGCCTGGAACATTTACCTTACTTTGCTTCACACTCAGCCACCTCAATGTCACTGAAATGCCAATGCCATGTTCGCAACTAAAAAAGGGAAATGGACTGAGAAATTGTTGTTTTGGCAGTTGACATGGTAGCTGGTCACATATTGTCTTGCTGTAATAAACTGAAAATACATTTGACATGCAATCAACCTCGATTATAGAGCTTCTGGGAGAACTACAGCATGGTTATGTTTCAAATGAACAATAATGTATGCTCCACAAAAAAAAATAATCCCTTCTCATCAAATTTGTTGTAGACTCTGAAATAGAAGATTTAGAAATGAACTGAATGGTTCCACCTGAATGACCCCCATCTGCCCGTAGCTAACTTTTTAGGTTAGACAACCACACAGGAAGTTATGCACGTATTTGGATAGATTAGATACATATTAACATATTGCTTGCTGCACTCTGCGCATCAGATATTCAGGCAATGTGCAGCAAAAGACTGATTAATTTATACTGGATGTGGAGCGTCTTTTCTATAGCATAAAACCCAACCGTGCATCAGTCAAAGGCAGATATTATACCATTCAACATTCCCTATGTTCTAAAGTCATTGAATATTAGCAGTATCATACATAGAAACAAACAGAACTCCCAAACCACCACTGAAATACACTTTCAAGGATCCACTGATTCTTGTTTTCAAATGGAGGTGGGCAGAACTAGATTTTTCAAGAGGGAATCAGTTATGTCAATGGGGTAGCATTTTTCCTGAAAAAATGCAAAATGTTCCTTTTTAAGGCTCAGATTAATCTGAAAGAGTTGCTGTTTGCTGGTCTAAGTGGGCAGATGGTGTTACTTCGCAGTGTAGCTGGATCCAATTGTAAGTGGAAAGGCAATTTGGTATAGTGGTTAGGCCACACAACTGTTAATCTGGTAGCCCAGGTTTAAAGGTGTTAGTGGAGGACTAAGTACACTCCACTGGAACTGGCATAGCAAGCCTGAACAGAGCTACAACAGTGGGCTTAAGTTAACAAATTGGAGCCAAGAATAACATAAGGACCAATTTAGGGTAATAATGACTTCTTTATTTTAAAACATTATTCGATTTGCTTACTTTGTGGGCCCCCCTTTAAAAAAGGGGGGGGTGATGGAACATTCTGACAAATGAGCAGCAATTGCTCACTGAGCGCAAGCCCAACATGCTATTACTCTGCCAGAGCTAGTAGAGTCATTACCAAGGCCCCTGGAATTCTATGCTTCCACAGTTGTGGAATTTTCTGCAGAATTTGCATCATGCCACAGAATATATATTGTGCCACAGAATTCATTCTTTTTGGTGAATTTTCATTCAAATGTACAGCTTTTTCCATCTTGCCATCTCCCGTCTCCCCTTCCCTATCTCATTTATCCTGAAGTCCCTCATCCATGCTCTGCATGTAATGTCATTGATGTCACATCTTCATATTTTAGACAATGACAAGACTACAGTCTGCCACAGAGTTGAATAAATCATGCCACAGAAATCAGATAATGCTGCTGCAGAAGCCTAGGAGCCCTGTTGAAGAAATCAGGACAACGTGCTACAGAGCGCTGGGGGCCCCAAACATAACCAGCCAAGCCTATACCTAGCTTACTTGCTCTTAGTTGCCACCCACCCCATCACCTTCCTATCTGCCGCAGCTCTGTTATCAATCCATTTGTGCTCCCATACAGTACAAAGAGATGGCACCACCTCTCTGATTTTCATACTTGAGAGTGTATGCACAGGAGAGGGGTAGGGCATGAGTGTACTGCAGAAGCCACCATTCTTCCGCTGCATTGGGGATTAACCTCCATTTTCCTCCCTGCCCACAGGACACCTCAGCAGGAATGTTATGGGGGATGTGTGTACACCAACTATGGTGTCCCACTGATGTCAAGATGAATCCTAGCACCCACTAGCAGCTGTCTCTGTCTGGGCTGACACCTCTTGTGACCCAGATGACAGTAACGCCACAGGACACATACCCTCCCTACCCACAGGAAGGGAGTGTCCATAGGGATGCTCAAGCCTCCTCCCCACTGGCATGAGCTCATTTCCAAATTTGGGTCACCAGCATCATACGTGCACTGACAGGCCAGCTGTAAATTTATTTTAACACATGAAAATAACAGTGATTATTGTGTTATTCTTTTTATGTTTCACTTAGTTAGCACAGCAACACCCCCACCACTGTCCTGACTTTATCAGTATATCAGAGAAGAGGCTCTCAAAGTAGATATATTCATTGTCCACTTCCATAATTCGGACTCAAACCCCACCCTTCCCTGACACATTCACTTTGTAGGTTTGAAAGGAGTATATGAAAATTTAAATGACAATAAAATAATTGATAACACTATACATAAGAAATTTAATTTAACATTTATACTGATAAAATTTAGCCCTGTAACAAATCAGTGAGACCATGTGAGTCAGTGATCAAGGTTCAGCCATAGAGATTGAATATAAGATATGTCTGGAGGGGTCTAGATGGGACCTGATATCCTTTAAATCAGCAGTGCAATGCAACATGTTTCCCCAAAAAGCTAATTTCAGCTGCAGTTGTTACAGATATCAGCATACCTGTCAAATCTACTTTTTTAGTTACCTCTTATGCTGCACACCATGGGTGGGATATTCAGAGCAGAGCATAAACTGCCAGGTGGTGTGCGATGCCAGGGGGCGCATAACCAATGTCTATGCCACGCACCCTGGGGGAACACATGATGCCTTCATCTGGCACCAGTCTGCACTGTGCCACAGGTTTCAGAGTGGGGACATCCCCACTGACCATCTAGTAGGTGAGTATGCATATCACGCAGGATGACATGAGCAGATGTGGGGGAGTGCATTGTCAGAGGTGCCATGGGTACTGGCCATGATGGCCCATGGCATAGCGACACAGACCACCATTCTAATGTCCCCCCTCTACACACAGGTGACAGTGGTTACCCGCTACGGCCCTGGCTGCTGACACCATACCGGTGCCCCATGACCCCATCACAGCTATGGTACAATGAGGCACATGCCACAACACGGAATGTCATCAAGCAGGTGTTCGGGCTCCGGAAGACACGGTTCCGGTGCCTGGACACATCAGGCGGTGCCCTACAGTACAGTCCCTTGAAGGCCTCTGGGCTATTCCTGGCCTGCTGTATCCTGCACAACATGGCCACTGACTATGGGATAGCCGTAGAGGTCAAAGAGGGGGGACAGTGGTGGGGATGATGAGGACGCTGGTCCAGCTGGTGAAGGGCAGCCACCCCCTGGGCGACAAGACCCCGGCTGTTCCGGATGGCACAGCAGCACTGGGACACCGTTACAGAGGAGCACTTCGGACAACACAGGTAGGTTGCGGGGTCATGTGCAACCACCAAGGGCAAGGGCACAGCCCACAGACAGGCAGGGCTGGACACCAGGGGCGGATGGCAGTTAGGGAATGGGTCTGAGTGGGGGACCACACACGGTGGCAGGGATGGGCAGGGCTGAACATGACACGTACACACAGATGCACACACACCACAACACATGCACAAAGGGAAAATGGCATGCCCACCCCAACAGCCACCTCCACACAGGACCACACACGACCATGCCCAGTGGCTGTCACTGTGCGTGCCTCAGATGCTGGGCACCACTGCACACTGGTGGACAGTGCTACGCAGGCATCATCATGCACACGCCACAGTGGCCAGCAGCCAGGAGGGTATGCACAGGGACCGTGTGTATGCAGGGCCGGGTTCCCTACCTGTGTGTTGCACATTGCACACCACAGTGCACACAGGGCAGTGGCAGACAGTGGCCATGGTGGGAGACTGGTCAGTCATGCAGCACAGTACCATGGCTGCCACGGATGCAAGGCTGGCCTCGCCGAGACCTGCCAGCCATGCAAGGCTGACCAGTGGCCTCTTGGGGTGGCACCGATGGGCCCCCAGGGGTGACACTGCATGAACGTTACTGTGTTAGTGCAAGGGTCTGCAGCTCATTGAACATGCCCGCACCAGGCGTGCTCGGTATGCCCTGGCAGACCAGGTGTGTCCACATAGCAGGTGTGCGCGCAGCTGTCAGGAGCACGGAGTGGACATGACACTGTGCTGTGGTTCGATGGCTGGGCACCAAACTGGGTGCCCAGTGTAGCCATGACAGTTGTCATTGCAGTGGTCTGCCTGTCAATGGCAGCGGTCACATCCGCCCACTGCCGGGCCATCTCTGCCAGGAGCAGTCTGTGGTCCCTGCTGCGCCACTCGTCTGCCTGGCGCAGAACCGCACTGAGTGCATCCACCGCCATCACGAGCTGCATCTACTGATTAACTGAAGCCTGGAGAAGATGGCTGTGGTCATCCAAGGGGTCATCTGCTGGTCCAGCATGCTGTCCAGCATGCTGTCCCTCGTGGTGTTCATGCCTGAAAATAGGCAGGATTTGTCTAGTGCACTTACTCGGTCAACAAAAAATAAATAAAATAAAAAATAAATGTCTGTGGTACACACAGTCTGCTGGCATGTCAATGGTGGCTGTCCATGCCAGCCACCCTCTGGGCATGGTGCCATGGGGGCTTGCCTCCTGTCACTGGTTTGTTGTACGTCTGCCTCGGGCGACACTGTGGGCTATGCTGTTGTTGTCCCCACTCCATGCTGTCTCTGGTGTCTGTTGCGGTGTCTGTGTTCTACTGTTTGTCACCTGTGCTCCGGCCACATGCTGGCAGCAGACGGCTTCATGATGCATGCACCAGATGGCTGGTTCACCTATGCCATAGTGGGGTGCAGGCCATGGGTACACAGCATCAGTGGACACACACCAGCGGCATTTGTTTCCCTGCTATTGTAGCCCTGTGTCGGGGTGCCCTTGGATCAGGGTGGGTGTTTGTCCATGCCCTGTGTCGCATCCTGTGTGGCGCATGCCTCCATGCACCACAGTAGGTGGCTGTGCTTTCTGTTGGAGCCAGTGCTGGGACAGGGTGTGTTCATGGGTGGGTGTGCGGGGTGCTGTCCTGCTGGTGGTGGTGTCCAGAGCAGGTCTTGTTGCATGTGTGGTCCCTCGGGTACTGATGCAGGGTTGACCTCTCTGCTGGGCCATGGGGGGGCTGTGCAGGGGGGCATTGTGTCTGCAGTTGTTGCATCAGTGGCTGATGCCACCCACTGCAGGGTGCTCACAGTGGGGCTGCCATGCATGGCTCCATGGTGCACAGGGCTGCACTGTCACAGTGGGGGTGGTGGCATGCATTCGGTGCCATGCACTGTTGGGCGATGCTTCTTGGCCGGGTGTCTGGGGATCACTGTATAGGGTGTGCTCTGCATTGGTGGGATGAGGTGGCACTGGGTGGCTGGCCCTCCTTGTGTTGCGGTCACTGCTTGCCGGGGGAGGTGCTGGGGCACTGTGCCCCGGCTGTGGATTCGGTGCTGGTGTTCATTGGCTGGTGGTCCATCCAGCTCACCACTGGTTGTGCAATTCATGGGGTGCCTGGGGGGAGTCTGTCTGGCCTGCTGCGTGCTCCTCCACCCATGGCTTCCATGGGTGGTGCACCCCTGCATCCTGTCCCTGTCCCTGCGCATCCCTGGTTGTGCTACTGCACATCGGCCCTGCTCCACTGCGCATCCCTGGTTGTGCTACTGCACATCGGCCCTGCTCCACTGCGCATCCCTGGTTGCGCCATGGTGCAGTTGGTGTGATATTCAGCTATGTTGCACAAGTGCACCTTGGCCTGCGCTGTGTATGAATATCGAATATGTTGCGCAGGGGCGCACTGCACTTGCGCCTGCTCCTGCTATTGCACTTCTTTGTGGCACAGTCTGAATATCCCGCCCCATGAGTTTTTCTTGTTTTCTTGATCCTAACCCTTACCAAGTCTATGATGGTTTTTCTAATTTAAATGTGGTGGGCATTTTTTTCTGATAAAAGATTAAATTAAAAAATTAATAAAATTTTCAGATTTTGGTGGAAATGGAAACTTTTATCACCAAATAAAACTGAAAAATGCCTGGAATCTGTTATAATGAATAAAAGTAGGGCTGCATTTTTTTGCCCAGTTTTGTTGAACTGCTGCTTTAATTTCCCCAGTGGATGGCCATATTGGAGGATCTACAATGCCGCACTGACAATTTCTTGTCAATGCAACATTTCCCTGACATCACTATGTCAACCGCAATTGCGGTCGACATCGTGCCACCGAGTTAAAAGTTGTTTTGAGGGGGGCTGTGCCCCCTGCACCCTCCCACTTATGATTATCAACTCCGAGATGGAGCTGATTTGGGGATGGGGTGCAGGACCTTAGGAAAGGGTGCCGGGGTCTCAGGCAGACTTTACAGTGACATGGCGATGTTGTTGGCATCGACCAGGTCATTGTGAAGTTCTTACTGTAGTGATGGTATACCCACATGGGAGTGTGCAAAAGTAGGATGCAGACGTCTTCTTCTGTAGCACACAATGGCAAAATAAGGCAAATAGGTTAGGGAGGAAACTAAATGTCCCAGGTGAAAAGAAAAGCAGCAACAAGAAATGTAACATTATGTTTTACAAACACAGCATGTGTTCACCCTTAGATCCTTCACAAATACAAAGGAGGCAGATGTTTTCTACAGTTATTCCAGCAGTCAAAAAGCAATCTGTCCCCTGTGTCATACCTGAAGCCTAAGCTCTATAGTGGGTAAATTCACTGACTGGCGTGGTATACTGTGTTCATACAATACCAGCCAAAAAGCCTGACAGGTTTTTCTTTATCCACTTATTTTTCCACTGTTTTATTTTTATTTATTTCTATGTCCCTCAGCTGGGGGGTTGTACCTTTGGTTTCCCCATGTACTCCAGCCCACCTTCACGGCTGCGGCCCTGATCGTGGCCAGAGCTCATGCCTCTCCACCACAACCTGCCCAGGTCACATCATGGTGGGTACGTACCCCACCACTGTGGAGACCTAGAGGGTGGGCTCATGAGGGAGCTAACTTGAGCACGATCATGGCAGTGCCATCGGGGCAGACTTCATGCTGCTGAGGGGTTTTGTTTTTCTACTTTCTCCTCTGTGGGGAAGGGCATGCAATGACACCAGCAGAGGGAGCATGCACACACCCGTAAGCGTTCTTCCAGGCGTCTGCCCCAACTCTGCCCCTCTTCTTGCAGGATCAGTGCACTGCCCCCAGTCTCCACTGGGGGCCAGCCAAGCACCGACCACTGTTGTCTCCTCTCCCCGGAGATGGAGAGCAGTCCTTCAGATACTAAATCCTTCTCCAGCTCTGCCAACTCCCGGCAGCCCGTACTTGTTCCTGAACACAGGTAGCCGGCGTGGCATGAGGTAAAGGCATCCAGTGCCTCAGCCCTCAGCACCACCGGGCCGGCCTGGTTTTTCCACTCTTTAAGTGCTTCTCAAAACATGTTCTGGAGAGAGGTACAGAGGAGGTTATGATTAGGGTCTCGCCTTACACTGCTCCACTTATACTGATACCTGACTCCTGGCTAGACAGATACTATAGTTACCACCTGTAGGCTCGCTACCATTGGCTATGCAGCAATTTTAAGACTGCAGGATCCTTGCCTACATTTAAACAATCTATATTACTTACTATGTAAAAATAAATTGTGTTGCACTATGTTGTTTCCTCCTGTAGCACAAAGAGCAGTAGTTCTGCTGTTGTGAGCTGTAGTGGCGTAGCTCCCAGTACTGGTGCCTTGAGAAGCATCTCTTTAGCCTTAAGAGGAGTGGCAGTGCAACCCACAGTCTTGGTGGCATGACAAGTTACTCTTCTGCTGCAAAAGGACCAGCTGTTTACATAGATACATACATAGATACATAGACAGTGTCGGCAGATAAGGGCCTATGGCCCACCTAGTCTGCCCATTTGAGCTTGTAAGTTCAGTTTGTTTTCCTAGAAGTCTATTTCCCCTTACCCCTGACCTCTAGAATTCCTTCATGTCTATCCCATGCATTCTTAAATCCCGTGATTGTTTCAGCCCCCACCACTTCCTCTGGCAGGGTGTTCCACTTGTCCACCACCCGTTTAATGGGCAGTCTTGGTGCTGTAAGTTGTGAAGAGGAATGGCAATGTAACCAATAATCCTGGTGCCATGAAAGCAGTTTGTTAGCCAGAATGAAAGCATTCATTTGGCTGTGAAAGCACTGGCTGTGCAACTGGTAGCACCACTGTCACAAAGAGGGGCGGTGCAACTGGCACTACTAGTGCCACAAGGATTAGCTTCTTGGCTGTATAGGAGTGGCTGTTTTAGCATGAGAAGAGATGCTGCAAAATTATGTTATGCTAGCAAAATTGCTGCAAAATCGGCAATTTCACCACGTGAAACATTTAGCGAAATCCCGGCATTCTGCAAAATTGTGTGCCAGATGCAAAGTTGAGAAATTTCACCCATGGAATGCAGAATTTCACCACGAAATGCACTGCCCAAAATGGCAAAATTTCACCCACTTGCGAGTGAAATTTCGTCATTCCGTGGGCAAAATTCCACATTTTGCAGCCAAAGGTTTTCATTCCATGGGAGAAATTTCATATTTCGCACTTGCAAAATATTTTGTGAAATGTGCAAATTTTGCAAAATATTTTGCATAATGCAATTTGTAATTTTGCACATCTCTAACCACAAGACAGTCAGTGGTACAGCTTGCTGCAGCAGAGCCACAAGGACTGGCTCTTTAGCTGCAAGGGGAAGGGCTTTTTGCCATTTGAGGATCAGCAGTGTAATCTGCAGTCCAGGAACCATGATGAATGACTTATTGACTGTGAAAGGAACAACAGTTCCAGCTCTTGCATTTGTTGAGGGTCTAATGAAGATAATACATTGTATAAAATGATCTTGTTTAATTTTTATGTTTCCTTGCATGTACTGTATGTGCAAGAAACATAGTGCGACAATCCAAAATGCAGTGCCGTACAGTTGAAAGAGAGAGCACCGCTTGAGTGAGCAGCGCTCCCCCTCCCCACACACACACACACGCACGCATGCACATTGCATGCTCATGCACTCCTACCTCCCCCACGCACACACTGTATGGCTGACAGGGGTGCCAATCCCCGTCAGCTCTACTGTCCCCCCCACAGTCTGTAGGATTGAAGGGTGCCCAATCCCGCTGGCGCCACTGTCTCCCCCAGATTATCGGATGCCACGCTGGGAGCTCACCCCAGTGTGGCAACAGGTCCTATGGCTGACGGGGGTGCCCAATCCCCCATCGGCTCCACAGCCCCTCCAACAGCCTTCCAGCTGCCACGCTGGGAGCCCACCCCAGTGTGGCAAACATCCCGCGTAGTCCAAATAAAAAAAAAAACCTGAAAGAAAAAAACCTTCCCTCGCTGCTGTCTTCACCCCCCTCTCCCACCGGCGCCCACCCACTGCGCACCCTGCCTCCCCACACCCCCACCTCACCCCATACTTACCTCCGGAGCTTGGCACAATGATCTTTGGTGGACCAGGAACACATCTGCACTCTTCAAAGCCGACCGCGAACTGAGGAAATGCCGTAAGCTGTATAATGCAATGAACAGGGTTTTTCAACTTTGCTGCATATCTCAGGTATTTTTGAATTTTGGCACCAGATTTTCAACATGGGTTTTTGGACCCTCTCATGAATTCTGTCACTGTCATGGTGTTAATCGGCCCGATGGGTGGATTTGCGATCACTGCACAAAATCACCTTCGGGACTGATTAATGAAATGACAGTGCCAGTGTTCATAAGGTGGGCTCTCAAAAAGCCTATGTTGAAAATTTGGTGAAAAATTCCTATAAATGACTGTTTTACAAGCATGCGCTAGACAGTTCCTACGACGCCGTAGGGGTTCAGCAAATTTTCAATATTTTCACTCTGGATTTTCAACATTGCCATTTGACCACACTTCCTTATAGGTAGTACAGCTGTCATTTTCACATCTCACCCAAAATGTGTTTCGCGGGTAGCTCTCACAATGGAGCAATCGATTACGGAAATCAATGTTCGGACACATTAAGAAAATCACAGTGACACTGTTCATGAGCAAAGGTGTTAAATGGCTATGTTAAAAATTTGGTGAAAAAATTCCCAAAAATGACTATTTTAAGAGCATGCGTTGCTCTGTTCCTATGCACGCTCGTAAGTTTGCGAATTTTCAATATTTTCACTCCAGATTTTCAACATTGCCATTTTACCACACCTCCTTATGAGCAGTACAGCTGTCATTTCTCACTTCTCACCCAAAATGTGTTTCCACGCATGTAGCGCACAATGGCGCAGTCGGTGTGCAAACTCAATGTATGGGACACATTAAGAAAATAACAGTCACACTGTTCATGAGCAGAAGTGTTAAAATGGCTATGTTAAAAACTTGGTGAAAAAATTCCCCAAAACGACTGTCTTACGAGTGTTTGTTGCTCTGATCCCACGACGCCATAAGTTCGCAAATGTTCAATATTTTCACTCCAGATTTTCAACATTGCCATTTTACCATACCTCCTATGAGCAGTACAGCTGTCATTTTCACATCTTTGCCTAAACATATACCATTTCATGAAGCGAGCAATGGCGTGAAATGGGTGTGCTAAATCAATGTATGGGACACATTAAGAAAATCACAGTGACACTGTTTATGAGCAGAGGTCTTAAAATAACTATTTTGAAAATTTGGTGAAAAAATTCCTAAAAATGAATGTGTTACGAGTGAGCATTGCGCAGTTTCCACGCACCCTCGTAAGTTCATGAATTTGTAAAATTTTCAGTCCAGATTTTCACCAGTGGCATTTTTCCACACTTCCTTATGAACAGTACAGCTGTCATTTTTCACAACATGGCCAAAATGTGTTTTCACACTTTCAGCACAGAAATGCGTGGTCGCTGTGGGAAATCATTGTTCGGGACAGATAAAGAAAATCACAGTGACACTGTTCATGACCGGAGGTCTCAAAATGCCTGTGTTGACAATCTGCTGTAAACAAATCCCAAACTAATTACATTACGGGTGCACGTTGCACAGTTTCTATGCACACTCATGACTTTACCAGTTTTTTTAATATTTTCACAGCAGATTTTCAACATTGCCATTTTTTTACACCTCCCCATGAACAGTACAGCTGTCATTTTTCACATCCTGTTCAGAATGTATTTTTGCACCTGTGGTGACAAATGCCGTAGTCGCTGTGCAAAAGCAGCTTTCGGCTAACAAACTGACATTGCCACTGTTCATGAGGTGGGGGGCACAAAAAACCCATGTTGAAAATTTGGAGTGAAAATAGCAACGAATGCCTGAGGTGTTTGGGTTTCCGACCATAACACCCCACCCTGTAGAGAATGACAGGCATCAGGGGTGTGACTTGGGATTGTCACCTGCAATGCTCATACCATTCCACCCCCACCCACACCCTGCAGCCACTGAGCGGCATTCTCCTATACCACACCCATCTCAAATATTTCCTGATGGAATGGGGTGCGCATAAGAGCCAAAGACCCAAAGGCACACCGTGACACTTGTTGGTGTCTGCACGGTAGGGTGTGATGAAATGGCATGGCCGTTATGCCTGATGACCCAAAGGCACACCCCAATGCCTGTCACTATCTGCAGGGTGGTGATGGGGTTGGCCTCAGTTCAATACTTCACTGCCATTCCTATTATGCAGCTCTGTAACTCCTACACTACCAATGCCAATGCCAGCAAGCAAACATTTGGCATTGACAAATGCTTGTCTATTTCTGCTTTGCACCTGGGACAATAAGTCTCCCATCTGTTTACATTATTTTGTCACAGTGTGCTGTGGGGGAAGATATCTTCACACCCTGCCGTTGCTCACTCCAATATGGCCAACTATTGGGGGTCTCAAAATCAGATCCTTGCTTCCGCTAGTCATTTCTTATATTAGATCTGTAAGGTTCCAACAGTTAAGGAACAGATGCCATGATTTACAAAGTGGGAGCAATTAAGAGAAGTAGAGGATAATTTTCCTTCACTATGTAAGGTTGTTTTTGTCGCTATCCCAACCATACACATGCATGCTAAATCCTCAAACCCAAAGAACCATGGGTAGCAGGATGCAAAGCCTGCATAATCTGATTATCTTGAAAAAGTCACTTTATTTCAAAATAGTTTTTCTTGAAATCTATCTTTTAACATCCATGAGCTGTAATTTTTGTATGGTGCTTTTTAATAAAAAATAATAAAATATAAGTTAAAGAAAATTGTTAAAAAAGTAAGGTAAAAGTATCATATATATATATATATATATATATATATATACACAGACACACACACACATATATGGGCAAGATATCCAGAGCATTTGTGCATGACGCAACTGAGTTGTGCCGAATGTTTATATTCAAAGTGACCGCAGTGCTGTGTAAATCCCATTGCACCAATGAGCCTCTATAATGTATGTGGCACAAGTGCAGGGGGTGTGCCCATGAATATGTGGCACAATGGCATACTCAACCGGACAGCAAGGTGCAAGTGTGGAGCAAACCCCAAGTTGCGCCAGGCAGACTTGAGCCCATAAAAACAAGCTCAAAAACACAGACAGCAGATGCTCAACATTATGCCCAGAGAGAGAGAGAGAGAGAGAGAGAGTCAGATAGAGAGGGAGAGAGACAGAGGCAGACACAGACAGACCAACTGACAGAGGGGCAGAGTGTCACAGGCAGCCAGGGAGAGACACAGTGACTGAGAGATGGACAGTGGCCCATTTCTAATGGATGCCATAATGAGGGGTATGAGGAGGCAGGAGGAATACCAGCATGGCCAACGAAGGGCCCAGCGGCAGTATGCCCATACACAGGTGGTACCGTGCCAGGATCACATTCAAGAACTTCAGTGACACTGAGATAATGGGCTGGTACCACCTGAACAGGGCTCTTCTGAGGCAGCTCTGTGAGCTGTGAAGTGATGAGATGCAGGCACCCACCAGACGTAGCCATGCCATGTCAATGGAGACCAAGGTGAGTGCCGTGATGTGCTTGTTTGCCACGGGCACCTTCCAAAGACCTACGGGGGATACCACGGGTATCACCCAATCAGCCATATCCCGCCAGTTCCTCAACACTCTGCTGCTACATGCTTTGACGTTCATATATTTCCCCTGCACACAGGCAGAGTGTACAGCAAACATGCAGGAGTTCTACCAGGTGGTATGCATGCCAGGTGTGAATGGGGCTATTGACTGCACCCATGTTGGCATCCACACACCACCTGGCCAGAGGGCCCGGTGTACATCAACTGGAAAAGGTATCCTTCCATCAACTGCCAGGTGGTGTGCGATGCCACAGGGCACATCATCAATGTCTGCACCACACACCCCCACATGATGACTTCATATGGCATAGCTCCACTTTGTGCCACAGGTCTGATCGGGGAGACATCCCATGGGCCACCTTGTTGGTGAGTAGGACATGTGCCAGTGTGGCTGGGAGTCACAGCAGGGGGGGATGGCAGGTGGGGTGGGCAGGCTGTTGCCATGGCAGAGAGCAAGAAGGGGGCAGCACAGCACAGCACTGGGTTAACCACATGTCTTCTCCCACACAGGCAACAGCATGTACCCACTAAGGGCATGGCTGCTCACCCCCTACTGGAGACCGTCGACCCTCGCGGAAGCCAGATATACCAAACCACATGCCAGCACATGCAATATCATCAAGCGTGTCTTTGGCATGCTAAAGGTGAGATTCTGTTGCTTAGACAGGTCAGGCGGTGCCCTACAATACAGCCCATTGAAAGCCTGTGGCATAGTCCTGGCCTTTTGCATCCTGCACAACATGGCCATTGACCGTGGAATAGTCACTGAGGCTGAGGAGGGCAACAGTAGCAGGGACAATGGTGATGAAGGGCATGAGGGCAGTGGGCAGCTGCCCCATTGGAAGGAGGGATCCTAGAGCAGTCCAGGAGGCACGGTGCCACCGGGACACAGTAGCAAGGGAGCATTCGGACAACACAGGTGAGTGTACAAATACAGTAGCACGGGCCTCACAGAACAGCACTCAATCTGTGGCAGGGGTGTGCACAGTGGAAGGCATGCAAACACAGGTACGCACAACACATGGCGGTGCCACTGGCACACTGGTGCGTGCACACACACATGCAGCAATGGCATGTGCATGAAGAGAGAGACACACACACACACACACACACACACACACACGCGTTGTGGGACATGGCATGGATCAGATGCATGGCATCAGTGCACAGGCACCACCAGTGCAGAGCAGCCCTCATCACTTTCATGCCACATGTCCCAGCAGCAAAGTCCACATACACAGGGGTGATGTGGTACAACGCACAGGCACGCCACTGCATGCATAACTGCACCAGCACCAACCACATGTGCATGTAGCAACAGCAGCGGATGGCAGGGCAGCATACACAGCACAATGACCGAGCAGTCACATGACCACCACGGTCATGTGGGCAGCGGTGCCATGGCTAATCGGCAGTGGCATGCTGCGCATTGGCCACGGGAGGCATGTCAGATGCCCCCCCCCCCAGGGTTGACATGCAGGACCATGACTGTGTCTGCGCAGGGGTGTAAAGGTGGCCAAACAGGCCTGCCCCGGGGTGTCTGGGATGCTGATGTATGACCCCAGCATCCGCCTTGCAGGGGTCACCAGGCGCCGGGATCAGGGGGTAGACAGTGCACTGTGGTGGGTCCTCTGTGCAGGTCCAAGCCCAGTGGCCACCACCGATGCCAGCCCAGTCGCGATGGCACCGGTCATGCGGTCCAAAGTCATGGTTGTGGCCTCCTGCATCTGTCTGAGCTCCTCAATAAGCCATGCATTGCCTCTGTCCTGCTGCTTGATCATCTGATGCACCTCAGCCTGCAATGTGTGCACCTCAGTGGCAAGCGACGCCTGGTTTTCCATGAATGCCCACAGTAACTGGGTGTGCTCTGCTAGCAGCTCATCATCCTGGGCCACCTGGGCCACCAGTCAAGCTGCAGATATATCACGGCACGCTGCACAGCCTCCCACTCAGGTGGACGCTGCACAGTGGGCTGCACAGGGGGTACGCTTGTGTTCGGTGCACTGGCGGTGTGCACCATGCCTCACTGCCCATTGTCACCTGCATCTTGCTGCCACTGCCTGACCATCTGCTGAGCAGTGCCCAATGCCTCTGCTGCAACAACAGCACCTCCACCACCCACTTCAGACACAGTGGTGGTGCCCCACACCGCAGGCCCGGCGTGGCTGGGTGGTGGCTGTGGAGCTGCGGGAGCAATGCTGGGCACTGATGATGGCTGTGTAGTGGGTAGTGGTGTGTCTGACACCACTGCCCCTACGCTGTCCATAATCATAATGATGTCACCATCAGTGTCTGACAACAACCCTAGCTGGGTCTCAGCACACAGCACCTCCAGGCTGTCATTGGCCAGGAAACCAGCAAGGGCATCATCAGACACCATGTCCAGTATGTTCGCATGCCCCACACTGCCAGGACAGGGCCTGTCCTGACCCTGGATGACTGTAGATGTTGTTGGCTGGGCATCCAT
Source organism: Neoceratodus forsteri (assembly GCA_016271365.2). Taxonomy (NCBI): domain Eukaryota; kingdom Metazoa; phylum Chordata; order Ceratodontiformes; family Ceratodontidae; genus Neoceratodus; species Neoceratodus forsteri. The sequence continues at coordinate 35,627,589 of JADMNL010000037.1, read as the reverse complement.
GTCAGCGTCCATCCCCTCCCCATCTCCTGCATGGAGGGGAGCTGGTGCTGCAAGACAAAAACAGAGGGGCAGTGGTGATGCATTACCCATGGCCCCCCCAGCATGCAGGCATCACCCCCCGACACTGCACAGTACTGTGCGTCTGCAGACACACATGCACGTGGCTGTTGACATGGCATCAGGCGCACCCACACAGCACACGCACAAGTCCACTCGTACTCACCATGCAGTGAGGGGCTGCCATCCTACTGGAACCCACCACCAGCATACCCTCCACTGATGCTCAGCTAATGCTGAATGTCACCAGCTCCTCCGTGGCTGTCAGCGTAGGCACTGCTGCTGACCCACCACTGGTCACCCTGCAGGACGCCCGTATGGCCACAGTCTTTTCCTTTATGTGCCTCCTGTCGGTGTCGATCTTCTTCTTGCACTCCTAGGATGTGCAATGGTGCCATCCGTGGGCATTCACATAGTGTGCCACCTCCTCCTAGCCCTCAGTCAGCTCCTGAGGTGTGCCCTTAGCACCACTGGGAAGGGCCTCCCTGTCCAGGTATGCCTCATATAGGGCAGTGGTCTCTGCAGCTGTAAAGTTGGGCCCGCACTTGTGTGCAGGTCCCTGTCCCTGTTCAGCTTCATTATCCAACATTCTACCACCTGTGGGAGGGAACAGCAGTGTTGGTTAGTGGCAGCACTGCACGTTACAGCTCTCAGTTGTAGTGTTGCACCAGGCCTCTGTACCTCCGTGTTGCCTGTCACCTACCTGAATGGTTGCAATACCGGTCTGTGGCCTGTGCTGTTCAGTGGCACTTTTATGGCTCAACGCATGCAAATTAGGGTGAGCGCAATTGTAATTATATGTTAATGCACCCCACTGTGCCATGCATTGGCTCATGAGGTGATTTGCATACTGTAGCTGAATATCATGAAGTTGCCCCTTGTGCAATTGTGTTGCACCGGAGCAACCCCATTGTGCAATACCTGTGCATGCATGATGTGCGTGCCCGCAGTGCGCATGAGCACAGAATGTAACACAGTACAATTGCGTGACATGCGAGGACAGCATGATATGACAGCACTGAGCATGTGGCGCAAGTACAGCATCGCATATGCTTGCGCATCCTGGCAATGGCCACTATTTCGCACCTGTGCACTGTGTTCTGGGTGATGACCTGTGACCCACAGGTTGTCTACGTGACCCCATGACCTGGCTAGGCCCAGCGTGATGCGCATGTCCATCATTGCGCGCGCAATGGTCCTGCACTGTGCACCTTGGCACACATCCACATGCTGCACAATAGTGGTCATGTGTAGCCTATTGCACATCCTGCACATGTGGCAGACATGTGCACTGTACAACACCATTTTCTGTACCACTACAGCTGCTGACCATGGTGCAGGGGCATGCCAGGAGAGCTGTGAACTGGACTGAGGTGGAGTTCATCAACCTCATGGCCATTGTCCAGCCCTATGAGGGGCAGATTGTTTGGCCAGATGCCTCTACAGCAGACCAGGGGCCAGGTGTGGCACAGTGTGTCAGTGGCCCTGGGGAGGAGGACAGGTGTGCCATGTACACCTGAACAGTGCAGGCACCAGTATGGGGACCTGCGGTGGAGGGCATCTGACCACCTGAGGAGGATGCAGGCCCATGTCCAGTGTGGTTCAGTGCCACAGCCAGGTAGGTGTGCGGATGTTGCATGTATGCCCAGGTGCAGTACTGTAGTGTTGGCATGGCTGCTTGGCATGGACCGCAGCGGGGTACTGTGTCATCCTGGCATGTGCCACACATCATGCTTGGCTGCTGCATGTGTTGCAGCCATGCTGGCATGTGGGTCTCAGGATACACAGGGACACACCCAGTGTACAGTAGCTGTATGGTGGTGGAAGGGCCCTGCAGGGGTGATTGTGTACTGATGTCCACCTCTCTTCTTTCCCTTCCCAGGGCCAGAGAACCACAGGTGGGCCAGGGCAGTGGTGGAGACGAACAGGGTGGAGTGCCCTACTGCTGGACAGCCAATGCCAGCTGTGCAGCAGGGGGCAGATAAGCTATGTCATGGACTTTCTCAATGTACCTGTGGGGTAGTGGTGGGGATAGGGTACAGCCATGGCTGCCTGTGCCATTTGTCTGGACAGCTGTGTGTGTCGCACAGTCCATTGTGCATGCTACTATGACCTGTCCATTGGCCCTGTGTACTGGCTGTTGGTGGGGTTGGCATGCGCATGGATGCCACCAGTTGTGCTGTGGTGCTGCTGTTGCTGTGTGCCATGTGAACATCACTGTGTGGTCCTGTGGCAGCTGCACAGCTACATCTGCCTGTCTGCACCACCATAGTGTGCCGTGTTGTTGGCTGGCGTTGACCCCCCCACGGGGGTCCATTCTGGGCTCTCCAGGGGTGTGTGCTCCCACTGTCCATTGCACACTGTGGCTGGGCTTCTGTCCCTGGGCTGTTGCACTGATTGCCTGTCTTGTCCCATGCCATAGGTGTCCAGTGACTAGCTACCCGTAGGCCTTGGCGGGCACAAACCAGGCTCCTGTGGCAGATTCTGTTGGTTGTACAGAGGGTGCTGGATGTGGTGGTCTCCATTCACCAGATAACAGTGGCCAACCAGAGAGGGTGGAGGCATGGTGGGGCATAAGGATGAAGACGCCATTGAGGAGCTCTGTAGATAGCCCCCTTTTCCCTTGCTGCACCTGTTCCCCTACAGTACCCCATCCTGTTGTACAGCCCCTGTTACCTGTCCCCATCCTTCATTGTTCCTCCCCTGTCCCTGACCCCTGTTTCATTGTTTTGTACTGCTCTTTGTCACTTTATAAAGCATTTTTCTGCTACATGCCTGCATCCCGGTCTGCTTTGCAGGTGGCATGTGGAGCCATACTGCAGTGGTCAGGTGTTGATCCATGGTGTTTGCACAGGGGTGGAGGGGGGCCGTGTGGTGCTACTGTGGTTCTCTGCTGTGTACAGTGTTGTGTCATGTTGTGGTGGGGGCCATCACCCAGATTTGGTTGGTGTACTGTGTGCCTGCAGAGTCACCATGGGGCTGTGGTCGGGGGTGGGCAGCAGGTATGTGCGTGGTGGTAGCACATAGTCATGGTCATTCTTCTGGACATGTCCGCATGCTGTGGTGGGGTCATCTGCATCCCCTGTTGGGCTATCAGTCCCATGGGGTCTGGCCCTCTGCCTGGGTCCTGGCTCATTCACTGCCCGGCGTGTGGGCTGCCTGTGAGCATGTGGGGCATGGGTGTGTTTGACTCCAGGGACATGGGGGTGGACACCCATTGCAGTGTGGTGGTGGCCCTGGTCGGCTGGCTGGTGGGCTGGGGGGCACCATTGGCATCCTTGTGTTGCCCATTGTCACCTGTTGGCCATGCCACCATTGTGTTCTGTGGTTCGGTTCCGGGGCATGCTCCTGTCCAATGCCGGTGGACTGGTTATAATTGCTGTTGTGCATGACACCTCTGTTGGTGGCTGTGCTCCATCACATGTTGAGCATTCTTCCCTCCTGCTCTATGCCTGTGTATACACTGGTGTGCCCTGCTGGTGGGGTCCTGTGCCCATTGTCACTGTGCTTCTGTGGCTGTGTCCCTGGGCCTCTTGTCTGTGTGCTGCCCCCCTGTGTTTGTGCGCAGGTTTGCTCTGTGCTTCCATGGTTGTGCCAGCACGTCTCTGGTTGCCCCATGGCGCAACTGTGCCATATTCAGCTGATTTGCACTGGCGCAGTTCAGCTGGTGCAGCTTCTGAATATGGCACCCGCTGTGCTACGGCACATCTGATTTGTGCTGCATCGGACTTGCTCCTGCCTTTGGCGGCGCAGTTCAGAATATCCCACCCCATATGTATACATACATACATATATACGTGTGTGTGTGTGTGTGTGTGTGTGTGTGTGTGTGTGTGTGTATATATATATATTTTTGTTTGTTTGTTTGTTTGTTTGTTTGTGGTAACTAGATAAGCGCAATGGGAACCCGATCCATTTACAGGGGTGACCCAGACAAATATATCCAAGAGGAAACATAAGGAGCACAAGCACAAGCTCATAGAAAAGTAATATATTATATATCACTGAATGACCTGTCAATGTACAATGAAATGACTGTGTCACAATTAGTAATAGTACAAACCTCAAAGAGACATAATAGTGCATAGTATAAATAGTTACAAACTGTTTCAATACTACTCTTGTAAAATGTTTGTTGCCCTGACTCCAAACTGTCATTAAAAATGTGTTTCTAGCCCTAGTGGTTTTAAAGTTAGACTTTAAAAATGGTAACTTTGGAAATGTCAGAGCTAGAAATGTACATCAATACACTTTTCAAATCATCATCAATGAAAACTGTATCAATATATGTTGTTTATAAAATTGCACAGACTCCAAGTGTTCATTTAAAAATTGTTTCTTTTCAGTCTTTTTATTAATTTTCAATACAGTATACAGTATTTAGAAGAGAACACCAGAAAAATCTGTCCTTGTTGATACATCATAGAGTAAATCAAATTAAAAGTATCCCATGGGGTACAGGCAAGTTCCAGTTCAGAAACAGAAAAGTGTACAAAACCTTAGATAATGAGGGGCACAATCAGCAGATGATAAGTCTAATTAATATGAGTGGGGGTATTCTCATATAATTGCAGTGATTAAATCATAATTCAATCACTAAACTTCAATTCGGGCCAGAAGTGCAAAATTCAGGTAATAACACTGCTTGGATTAAGTTTATTTCAGGAAAAACTTTTTGGTATGATATGCCTTCCCATGTATATAAGTTATCAAAGATAAATGAGAATAATATCTATCTGCAAATAATTCAAGTTAATTCCAAAGTAATGGTTTAGAGATAATAAACAGAGTAGCTATAATTCTCCCAACTGCTTCCATTACTTAAGTTTCTAGTCCCACCGGTTCCAACGTTAGCCTCTTATAAAGAGAATGAGAGGGATTTTCAAAGACTTGGATGTAACACATGTGTGTCTGTATTTCAAATGCATGCTGCATCCACGCACATGCATTGAAATGTCTGTGCCTTATGCACAGATATTTGGATGTATTTGCAATGATTCTCACAGTTTATGGCAATTTCTGCCACAACTTCAGGATTCGCATCTGTTTTTTTTGGACACAACTGTGGAATTGCATCCCGGGAGAGTTAGACCAACTTTTTGTGGTCTGACTCGAAAGAAATATTTTTGCAGCCACCTCCAAAAAATGGATGTGGCTCTTTGAAAATGCTGTCATATTTATTTGAAAAAAGCTAACTTCATTTATTTGAAATCACTTTCACTGGCATAACCGCATGAGATGCAGCATCTCATTTCTGTGGCGTTCCCGAGGAGGACGGCAACAGTCAACAGATTATAACCCTGTTTACACCACCTACTTTGCAGTGCATCAAACCATGCACACTGGTTGATGCGCTGCACAGTTGGGCATGTGGACACATTCTGGAGCACTGCAAGTGTGGCTGCAATCAATTTTCTACACTGACTCAGTTGTCAGTACCCCTATCAGAGCAAGCACAGTAACCGGTGGTGTAAACACTTTGCTGTGCTCGCTCCGCATTTTTCCCCATGTATCCATGCATCCCTTATAGCATTCGCAGCCCCCCTCAGTATGACCTGCAGCACTGTGGGGGCAGGCTGTATAAATGGGGGATTGCGATTGGAGCAGCGCAAAGACCAGAACACTGCCGCCATGTAAACACGACTTAACACAGTCCAGCAGGAAGAGTTACATATAGGCTAAAATATAGAAGGCAAAAACAACCTGTAAAGATAAATATATCTAGATAGTTATCAAAGAAAACTTTGGAAATGTTAGGACTAGAAATACATATTATATTGATGCAGTAGCACAAGTATGTTAGGGTTAAGTTAGTATTTGTGTCAAATTCTCTAATTTTGATAGCTTATGACTCAGTTGTATTTAGGACTTGGTTTTTTTTAAATTGGCAAGCATTTTCTCTGTCGTAGTGGCTAAAGGCATGCAAATTTGCAAAACCATTGTCCCAGTAGTTTTCAAGTTACAGATTGTGCAATTTGCATAAAATCTCCCCTGTGCTCAGTGAAAAATATATAACAATTTAAACAAACCTGAGACGTTCAGATTTATTACATATTGGCCAATAATAAGCCCTTTTATTTGTTTAGTAATGCAAAAAATGTCTTACTCTTAATGTTTAAGTGCTCAAAGACTGTTTAACCCATGCAAACGCTGGACAAAAATAGCCGAAAAATAAAACTTTATTTTTCATTTGTGATTGACTTTTCAAGTTAATCATGGGGAAAAAAAACGTAATGTTTGTCCCACAGCCCCCCACCAGGAGCTTGCCATTTACAAGATGATTTGTTTTCATTCATGATTGACTTATAAGTTGATCGTGAATTAAAAAAGTCACTTTTTATCTATTTCTGATGCTGCACGTGCTATGCTGGTGTCTTATATCCCCCAAACCCATTCCAACACTAAGTGCCCAACCCCTCTGTCTGGTGTCTTTTTATTTATTTTATCAATAGCATTACAATTGCAACTGCCCAGTGCCCAACCACCAGTGTCTCACTTTGTGTGCCCCTCCCACCACATTTGAAATAACTTCTGCTTCCTCATTCACCCTCTGGAACTCATGCCACCCTCTGCTTCCCTACCACTCTGCTACATAGAGTTTTTTTCAGTCTCACAGTGGGCAACCTTCAAAGCCCTCCCTCCACCTTGGCCAATTACTGTATTGATATCTGCCATCCATCAATGATCATGAATCTGTATAAAAAATATTTTAAAAAAGCAACCTTCACCCACCCTCTGATACCCATGCCTCCCATCACCAGAACACTACCTCAGTATACGTACAGTTGGTCCCCTGTGTCATCCCTGTAACTGTCCCACCCATTGTATGCATTGTAGTTTCTGTCACCCCATAACTGCCCCACCCACCCGACTCTCCCTCTCACCCCTTACAAGCATAACACTGACACTGACGGTGCCCAATCCTTCAGTGTCACTGTCATCATCTAAAAAATAAATAAAAGCATCCCTCACCATTTCTTTTTTTTAACCCTGTAAAAAAGGAAAAACATCTATCGATGTCTGTTGCACTGTTAGTCTCCCCACCTGACCCTCCCACTCAGCATCCACCATCTCACACCACCCAAGCTCTTACTTAACCAACCGGGGGTCCAGTGCCGTAATCCTCTGTGGACTGCAGACACGTCTTCACTTTTCAATGCTGGACCACAAACTAAGGAAATCAGGTATGAGGTTCAATATATTTTTCAATGGGGGTTTGAACCTAGTGGCATAACTTCACCATTTTTTCATATTTTTGTCCTAAATCCTCAACATGCTTTTTTTGGGACCCCACCTCATGAACAAGTGCTATGAAATTAGGCAAATCTGTTCTGAAAGGTGATTTCATGATCGCTGTATGAAATCACCTTTCAGGCAGGAGTTGAACATTTTATCTGCCCTTGCTCATGAGGAAGGGTCATAAGAAGGCTATGTTGAAAATGTATGAAAAATATTAAAATAACAGTTATGAGCCTGCAATCAATTTTATTAATGCAAGCTCATAACTTGTAATTTTCAACATTTTATCCCAAATTTTCAACATAGCAATTTCTTTACAACACCTCATGAATGTGACAGCTGTCATTTTTTAAATCCTGGTCAAAATGTGTTTTTGCATCCCAAAAGGTGATTTCACAGTCGCTGCATGAAATCACCTTTCAGGCAGGAGTTGAAAATTTTCTCTGCACGTGTTCATGAGATGGGGTCATACGAAGGCTATGTTGAACGTTTGGGGCAAAAATATTAAAAAAACAACAAAGTTATGAGCCTGCATTAAAATGTACAAATGCAGGATTCTAACCTTGGTAATATATAACCCACAAAGTGCACCAAAATGCATCTAGTACCCCAGAACTTCTATACCAGTGGCAAACATTCGGCTTCGACAAATGCTTGTTCTAGTTTGATCTAGTGGCCTGCTGATATATACTGCTGGATGAGTTAGGTCACTATGTGGAATATTTAAACTGACCAAAGTGGGCCTTAACTGATGGTATCAGGGCTTCAGGCAGGTTCGGATCTTGCTTGAACTATTTATTTCAGCTCTAATTACCATTTTAATTAATCTGTTCATCCACATGAAACCTCTGCAAAGCTTTGCTTGGTTGAGAAATGTACAACATTAGAAAGAAGACGCACAGCATAATAAATCTATTTTATCAGTCAAATGATGATGTTTCTGAGACAATGTTAACTAAATCTATGAGTTTTCATGCAAATGAAGGTCATTTTTCTAGCCCTGATGAAGCTTAATGACAAAATGACAAATCATTGATGCAAGCTTTTATGCCTGTTCTGTGAAGCACATCAATTTTTTAATTAATAAAATAATGGTGCTGCACATTTTGAATACACATAAGCAATTTCAGAAATTGGCTATAACATAGAGCACAGGATGTGGACAGAGGGAGAAGCTGAATTTATATTGCGTAAGCAAGACATATCTCTGGGTGTGTGGTAATGCTAAATTGATGCATGCTCTTGGGGTGATGAGGCATGATGCCTTTATGGCAAGTGCCTTTACACCCTGGGAAGTGCATCGATTTAAAATTACCACTGTTTTCACTGAGGCCTTGCTGTTACAAATTTGCCCTTACTAATGTCTCTTGTTGTTGTACCCTTCCTGTTCTCATTAAGGGTTGTTTAGTTTTTGCCTCCCCACTTTTGGGTTTTTATCTCTTCACTGCTGTTGGGGCCTGAGTGCTTTTCTGGTGCTGCTGCCCCAGTTTGGTTTTAAGCTAACTGCAGTTACGTCTCTTGGGTCTTGCCTTTAGAGGTGCAGCAAAGGAAAACTTAACCCAGGAAGTTGGTGCAAAGTCAAAAAATGTTACTGAGTGTAGTGCGGCTGGCAGCATTACCCTGTTTCACTTTCTACTCACCCACTTCATCCCCATGCGCCGACATTTTATGATGTTTGTATAGGAGGGGGGGGTTGCACTCCATTCACTTCTATGGAGCATCATCTCTAAAGCAGATTTACCATTTTTAAATCAGGTTTTTGTAAAGATCGATGCCAGGATTCCACTAATAAGGCTGTAGTTAGTTGACCCTGTCAACAACCTTTGCCAAAACCAGATTTAAAATTGATAAATCTGCTTTAGAAATGATGCTCCATAGAAATGAATGGAGCATGCCCCTGTGCTCTCCCTATGTAGACGTCATAAAATGATGAAGTATGGGACCAGAGCAGGCTAAAAGGAGGTGAAAGGGATCTTGCTACCAGTCTCTTGGAGGCAAATTACAATCCCTTTCCTTCCTTTGGGGTCTTAACAAAAGAATTATTGAACACCACAGAGGAACTCCCACTCAGGTGAGGGAGCTCTCTGTTCTTCATTGAAGGCAGTGAGAATTTTGAAGAAAGGTACTCTTTAAAGGGATTAGTCGTATATATTTAGGTAAAAAGGAAATAAAAGATTTAAATATGTGGTATCAGTTTTATTCAAAAGTAATGGTTCCTTTGATAAAAACAAGACAATATGATGAATTGCAAGTGGCTTTGTGTTGTATTCGTCAAGTAGTAATTTTCAATTTGACTCTACTTGTATGCTTTAACATAACATATCTAACAAGCACTTTTGTCAATGCCAAATATTTGTTTGCTGGTATTAGCATTAGAAGTGCAGGAGTTAGACAGATGCAGAGTAGGAATGTCAGTGAAGTACTGAACTTCACGCCAACCCCACCTCCACCCTGCAGAGATGGACATGCATTGGGGTATGCATTTGGGTTGTCGCCCATAACGTTCATGCCATTTCACCTCACCCTATCCTGCAGACACTAACAAGTGTTGAGGTGTGCCTTGGGGTGTTTGGCTTTACAGTTACCCCACTCCATAAGGACATACGCTGAAATGGGTGCAATATAGAATGGGGTGAACTCTGGAGCCAAAGAGTCAAAGGCACAGCTCGATGCCTGTCAGTGGTTGCAGGGTGGGGGGAGGGTGGGGTTTGAATGGCATGAGCATTACAGTTGGCAATCCAAAGGCACACCCCTGATGCCTGTCAGTCTGTACAGGGTGGGACATTATGATTAGAAACCGTAAGGCCCCGGGTATTTGTTGGCATTTACAGTACAATTGTTCAACATGGCCGTTTTGTGGCCACCACCTCTTGACAGCATTTGGGACCTCTTCTCATGAACAGTGGCACTGTGATTTTGTCAATGTGCCCCAAAATTTGAGTTTCCACAGTGACCGTGCCATTGTGTGCCAGATGTATGAAAACAGAGATTGGGCAGGATGTGAAGAATGACAGCTGTACCATTCATAGGGAAGTGTGAAGAGATGGCAGTTTTGAAAATCTGCAGTGAAAATATTAAAAATGCTCAAACTTCAGAGCGTACGTGGAAACTGCGCAACACATGTGCGTAAAACAGTCGTTTAGTGGAATTATTTCACCAAATTTTCAACATAGGCATTTTGTGACCTCTGCTCATGAACACTATCACTATGATTTTCTTAATCTGTCCTGAACATTGATTTCCCACAGCAACCACAGTACTATGCGCCAGATGTGTAAATGCATATTTTGGGCAGGATGTGGAAAATGACAGCTGTACTGTTCATAAGGAGATCTGAAAACATGCCAGTGTTGAAAATCTGGAGTGAAAATACTACAGATTTGCGAAGATATGAGGGTGCATGGAAACTGCACAACACACGCTTCTAACTCAGTCCTTTTATGGACATTTGTCACCAAATTTTCAACATAGGCATTTTAGGACCTCTGCTCATGAACAGAGTCACTGTGATTTTACATCAGAAGAACACATCAATTGGTCTATGTAAGTCTGCCCGAGTGTGCAGTTAGCATCCTAGATTGCAGCTGCCCTAGCCTCCTCCTCCTCTGTTCCTCCCCTGCTTGTCCCAGCCCTGCCCCAACTCTTCTTCTTGCTTTATCCAACTCCTCCTTAAAGCTAGTGACTGTCCTACATGTTACCACCCCTTCTGGCAGTGCATTCCAACTAAACACCACCCTCTCAGAGAAGTAGTGCCTCCACATTTCCCTCTTGAAACGTCCCCCTTCCAACCTTAGTTCATGCCCCCTCATCTCTGTTCCACTCCTCTTTTTAAACACCCCCTTGGTGCTAGGTTTATTTACCCCCTCAGGTATTTAAATGCTTCAGCCATATGCCCCATCCCTCCTCTCCTCCAGTGTGTACATGTTCAGCTCCTTCAGCCTAATTTCATATTCATTTCCTTCCATTCCCTTTAACATTTTTGTTGCCCTCTTTTGCACCCCCTCCTGTAACTTTATATCTCTCCTCGGGTATGGCCTCCAGTATTGCACAAAGTACTCTAGGTGTGGTATGACCAATGACCTGTAGAGAGGTAGGATCACATCCCTATGTCTGGATGAGAACCCCCTTGCGATGCACCCCAGCATCCTGTTTGCCTTCACTGCTGCTCTCCTGCACTGGGCCGAGTTGTTCATGCTCCCAGTTACCAACACCCTGTTAGGAGGTCTAAATCTCGCTCTCAGATTCTTGACGATATTGGGAATGCAAGTAATCACAGACACGTTGCATTAGAGTAATAGACAAGTTTATTACTACCAAAAGGATAAATCACAGTTGCCCTAAGCAGTTCTTACCAATACAAACCTGGAGCCAGTGCTAAGCGTTCCCCTACACCTCAAGGTTTCTTTGTGTCTCTTGGGGTCTCTCAGGTCTCCGAGGCATAAGGCTTGTGCATTACATTATATACCTATGATAATTACTATGGTTATGGTAAGATAGAAACATTTCTAGTTACAGAGATGAGCCCTATTGGCTAAATTAGAGGTGGCTCCATGGTCCAAGATAACATTATACAGTTCTGTAAAGTCATCAGTTTAAGAACAAAAGAGTTCTTATATAGAGTCTCACATAACTCAGTGTAGTGGTACAAATCACCAAAAGGTGGCAATGCCGTCTTACATATTATAATTACTCCAAGGACACAGGTGTCTTGGCATCTTATAAGTAAGAAATACACACAGAAAAATACATAGCAAAATATATGTATTAGCAAGCAAAGTGTATTACAACAATATGCATTCATATCCTGACATCTACTCTTGTACGATAGATGCCCTTAGCCCTATATGTTAGTAGAACATATACTTGAGTGCTAGCTGTCTACAGTGTACCTCTGAGGGTACAAGTTAGGGTGCAGGGACCTTGTGTAACATTCCCCCCTCCCTTGTTGCCTCCAAGGGCAACACAGGCAAATGTGTAGGGAAAGGACAGGAGCAGTGGTCGTTTACAAACCTGACGTGCGAGCTTTGTAAAGGAACTAAAGGAACGGAGGATCAACATGTCAGGAGTTGATGGTACTAGGCTACCTGCATACTGTTCTCTACCCTTACCGGTAGAGCTAGGCCATCTGAAGGCCTCACACACTTTCCAACTAATGGTACTGCATGATCATCCTAGTATCATAGGGATTGACTTCCTTGCACCACACGGCTGTGTGGTGGACCTAGCTAACATGCTACTGATACAAATTCAGGGTCAATATCATACCATTTTGATTCCTAATTCACACATTGTGGCAACTATATCTGCCAATGACAAAGAGTATGACGTCATAGATTTGTTCAAAAATCATGAACTCTTCCCAAAGCTCCTCCCTATTTTGCAAGGACACTTGGAAGCATTTGCAATCAACAAGCATGACTGTGGTAAAATGCACACTGTCATTGAAGTGCCAGGCCCAGCACATGAGAGGCAAAGGCAATATCCTTTCCCAGCTGAGGCCTTGCCTTCCCTCAGAGAAACAATCAAGTCACTCCTCAAGCAAGGAGTAATCAGAACTTGTGTTTCCACTGCCAACTCCCCACTCCAGAGACCCTGCTGTAATATAGGACCACAGAGGACCCTGGGTGGGAGGGTGGACAACTCTAAAATCCCGGCAGGGCTCCGTTGAGCTTGCTAACTCCCCCCTCTCACTCACTTGTTCTATTTCTCCTGGTGCTGCGGGCTGCCCTTTTGTACTGGGCTTCTGCTTGAGTTGGTGCCTTTTTCTGCCCACAAAGAAATCCACAGCAGTCCTGACAGAGCTCAGATGAGCTCGCTCACTCCCCCCCTTCACTCGCTTGATCTTAATCTGTTCCAAACACTGATTTCCCAAAGCGACCACACTATTCTGTGTAGGAAATGTGAAACACATTTTGGCCAGGGTGTGAAAAATGACAGCTGTACTGTTCATAAGGAGGTGCTGAAAAATGCCAGTGTTGAAAATCTGGCATGAAAATATTACAAATTTGTGAAGCTACACAGGGGCGTGGATACTGTGCAATGCACACTTGTAACACAGTCATTTTGTGGACTTTCATCACCAGATTTTCAACATAGGCGTTTTAGGACCTCTGCTCATGAACAGTGTCACTGTCATTTCATCACTCTATCCCGAAAATTGATTTCCCACAGTGACCATGCTATTCTGCGTTGGAGGTGCAAAAACACATTTTGGCTAGGATGTGTAACATGACAGTTGTACTATTCAAAAGGAGGTGTGGAAAAATGGCAATGTTAAAAATCTGGAGAGAAAATATTACAAATTCGCACAGTTATGAGCATGCGTGCAAACTGCACAATGCACGTTTGTAAAACAGTCATTTTTTGGATTTTTTCACCAAATTTGCAACATAGGCTTTTTGAGAGCCCTCCTCATGAACAGTGGCACTGTTGTTTCGTTAATCGGTCCCAAAAGGTGATTCTGCGCAGTGACCTCAAAATCATCTTTCAGAACTGAATAACGCCGTGACAGTGAATGAATTCATGAGGAGGGGTCTCAATAACCCCATGTTGAAAATTTAGTGCCAAAATTCCCGACAATGCCCTAGATATTCACCAAAGTTGAAAAAACCCTATTTATGCAATCATACAACTTACTGGCATGTCTTCAGTTCGCAGTCAGTTTTGAAGAGTGCAGACATGTTCCCAGTCCACCAAGATGGTTGCGCTTGGGCTCTGAGGTAAGTATGGGGTCGGGGGGTGGGAGGTGGGTCGGCAGAGTGAGCACGGTTTGGGGAGGGGCCACTGACTCAACGAGGGACTGTTTTCTGTTTTACAGGTTTAAAAAAGAAAACGAAAAACATCGAGGGAAGTTTTTTTTTTTTTACAGGGACATTTGGCATACTGGGGTGGGCTTCCAGCATGCCACCTGAGTGTTTTGGGAGGGCAGTAGCCGACGGGGGATTGGGCACCCCCGTCAGTACATATGGAGTGGAGGGGGCAAGAGCTGAGGGGGATTGGGCACCTCCCTCGGCACATAGCAAATTGGGGGACATTATGCTGATGGGGAGGCCCTCTTGGCAAATTCAACTGGGAAGGGGGGACTGAAGCTAATGGGGATTGGGCCTCCGTCGGCAAAGAAAGACTGTTGGGGGGCACATGATGCCGAGGGGGATTGGGCACCCTCTCGGCATACAACAAATGGGGGGGGCATTATGCCGATGGGGAGTAGGCTCCCCCATTGCCAAATGAACTAACACTGTGCTGCATCAATCGGGGCCACTCCACCATCACAGCCTCAGCTTCTGTTGGCAAACTGCATAGCCGAAATGACAGGCTGCTGCTGCTATGACGAGGCGCTCCTGGACTGGTCTGGCTATTTTCTTTCAAGGTGGTGGCATGCTTTAAAACTAGTGTCACAGGCAGTGTCCTCCTTTATTGGTGCTCAACACACAAGGCCCAAAATGCAGTGGCGGCATTGGCCACAACAGTGCCACACCTCCACAACCTGTTTCTGCAGCAAGCTGCTGCAAGATGTTTCTTGTGCATGCGCACAAGCAAACATGAAAATGATGAGCACGTATTAAGAACAGTTAATTCACAAGAATATCGACACAGTTTTTAACATTACAGTTTTTCAAGGAAATAACACAATACTACATTAAATGACTTAAGAATTCAGAGTTGAGAACGTAGTCAGTTACTACTGTATATTATATGTTATGTACATAAATTGAAATAAGCAAAACACTCTTCTCTTCCGCTCTTCGAGTAGTAAACATACTTTATGATCTATACTTTGTAGTGATAGGTTTGTAAGATAGATGGGAAACATACAATTTTTAAATAGAAACCCATGATTTGTTTTTCAAGGGAACCCATGATTCTAAACTGTACTTGACATTTATTGTACCTTTTTGCTCAAATAGCTTTATAATAGATGATGAACTCATTCTGGCAGTGTTTTATCAAGCTGTTTTGCATATTTTTAGAATGTAAAGAATGGGTTACTATGACAATGAGACAAGTGTTGAACTGAATCCCTATACCACCACTTTATAGACAAGTGAAACACAGCTGTGACTCTTTTATGAGCATTGTGGTACCGTTTCCCAAAGCCTCCAGTTTTCTTTCTCGCTTCCAATTTTGCAAGATGAGCTGAGTCATCAATTATGTATAATAACTATAAAAGGGTAGGATAAACAGAGTTTTCCTATTGGCTATAAGCATTCTGTCAGCCTTATGTTAATCTTTGGTTAGCATACATGTGGAGCATAATTACATGTTAAGCGAGGTACAGCACTATTAAAATTCCCATTTTAATGTTTGCTTGCAAAGCCTGCAAACATATTGGTATCAGTCCGAACTGGAGGACTTTTGATGGTGTGCCCCTCGTCCACCTATCACAGGTCAGAATACCAAATCTCCTCCCAAATTCTGCTCATTCACCCTGTTGCTCCCCCTTTTGTCTTTGATATCTTTGTCCAATCACAAGGCTTTGTAAGGCAAACTGAAAGGTTTTCTTGTGTAACTTCTAATTCCTGTTGAATATCTGTCTCTTAGAAAATGGTCAAGATTATTAAAGCTCTCTGATTGGCTGACAGGCAGTACAGGGAGGTACATTAAGTTTCAAAAGATGCCCGCTTAAAACAAGCATCAATTTGGGGTGCTGCATTATTGAAGTTATCCATGGGCACCCCGAAATTTCACCATTGTCAGCTGCCATTTCTTGCCTCATGCTTAGCGAGAGAGTTTGGGAGTGAGTTATTGGCCGGCAAATCCCCTCTGAGCAAACCCCCTCTCCCATGTTAGAATAACTTCAATATTATCTGCACCTCTGAAAAAAATAAAACAAAGTATAAAAAATGAAGCCGATAACCTTACTGGTTTCATGTCACCAACTGGGCAGATTTCAAAACGGCAGCGCATGCCTCTCTGCAGCAGCGAAACTCGCTTATGCTGCTTACCCGTGCTGCCTGCCTTACACTGTCTGCTTGCAGTACCTAACTGCAATAAATTTACCCCACAACAGAACCCTTCACATATTTTTTTAAAAAACAGAGTACCTCCTTCTGCAGTTTCTCACCTGACTTCTGTATCCCCCGATCCCGTGTGAAAGAACACTGCACCATAAACTACACAGTTCAGCCGCCTGCTCACAATCTACCAATGAAAACCATTTATTTAAAACCCGAAGTGAAAAGTTATGGATTGGGGGGGTTGGATATTTCAACTAACGATTTTCTGGTACTGCAGCAACCAAAAAGGATCACACAAACTGCAGCACCTTCTAGTGGCACAAAGCAGTAAACCAATAAAGGAACTGCTTTACAGAGCTTGATGTCTCTGTTAGTTTGTACTAATATTTTACACTGTTTTTGTATGAAATCATTATTTAAAAATGTTTTAATGTAAGCCCATTTTCTAAGTGCAATAATACCCTCCAGGGTGGGGGTATGGGCAATACCGGACCTTCCAGGAGCTATAAGGCCTTCTGCCTGTGGTGTCGGGCCTCATTGCGCCCCTTGGTGGTTCACTATTGCCCAATACCACCCACCCTGTCGGGTATTATTGCTGGCATGTTTTTGGTTCCACTGGTCTGCTTTTACACTGGGGCACTGTGACAGGGCAGTGAACTGGGAAGCTTCTTGGGGAACGCTAACAAAGAATATTCTGGACACCAATTTAAAGTAAATGAAAACTGCTTTACTTTGGAGGTAGAAGACTTGGTTTGCTGGCCAAGGCACCTAGCTTCACCTGAGCTCTTTCTTTCTAAGACTGCTTGAAAGGACAGAGCAGAGAACCTTACCAGAGCAAGGGAAAAGGATTAAGACTTCTTTGGGCTAAGCAGATTATCTGTATGTTATTTTTATTTTGTACTCACAGGGATTGCTACTGTTTGTTGCTAACACTTCATTGCTTTATTTTTCTCTGATTCAAATTGTTGTTGCTGGTATACCTTCTTCTGCATTATTACAAGGTGTGCCTACAGGTGTGTGCTAACAGATTACTGCTGTAATCTTCTGATTCAAATTGTCTTTTGCAAGGTATATCTTCTGTTACTGCTTTATTTTTCTCTGTAGCAAAGTGTTTCTTACAGGGTATATCTTCTCTGAAATTATTACAGGTGGTGCTTTACAGATTTTACAGTTGTATCTAACATTAGGATAAGCTTTCAGGGTTACTGCATTTGTTGTTGACTGATTGTTTCTGCTCTTACCTCCTTGTTCTTTCATCTGTGATTCTTCTTTTTCGGCAGGGGAAGGGCCCCGCCACCCACCTCCATCCCCAACCACCCCACACTACACTCCTTTTATAGGGTACCACAGTTGTGACATTTCCTGTGGCAAAGAAGGAAGGGGCGGATCAGTGAGGCATCCACAAGGTGAGCTCATTTACAGGGGCACTAGTAGTAATTTAACTTGTTATAACAAGTTATACGAAAATAAAACACAAAATCAAACCATTACTTGCATTTTTTTCCTTCTAATTACTCTGACCAGGTTATAAACCCAGCAACTTATCTGGAATGGATATCATTAACTGCAGGGAAGGGATCACAGATCTCCAGGTAGAAGGTCACCTGGAGGCCAGTGACCATCACATGGTATGGTTCAATTTGGCCACTACATCTAAATCATCCCATTCCAAGGCAAAAATATGGGACTTCAGAGGAGCTGACTTTGATAAGATGGCCAACAGAGTTAAGCTAGCCCTGGCAAAAAGAAACACAGGGGAGATGGGCAAGCATTTAGGATGCAATACTTGAAGCAACATCCCATTGTGTTAGACAGAAAAGGAAGTGCAAAAGAAGAAGGAAACCACTTTGGTTCTCAAATACAGTAGCAGAAAAGGTCAGAGCCAAAAGGCTGGCCTTCAGGAAATATAAGGGAACACAGCGGGATGAAGATAGGGAGGCATACCAAACTACCCTAAAGGAAGCAGGGAAGGCAGTAAGGCAGGCAAAGTCCCAAACTGAGGAAACACTAGCATGAACAGTAAAAGAAGGTGACAAGACTTTCTATAGATACATTAGTGAAAGGAAAAGTCCAGAGGGGGTATTGCTAAGCTCAAAGGAGAAAAGTGGGCATGTGAGGAGGAGGACCCTGTAAAAGCATCTATCCTAAATACTTTTGCTCAGTATTTACTGAAGAGAAGGTAGGGCAGGGCCCACAGCTCAGCACCACAGACACAGGGGGGAGGGAGGTGAGCACTACTCCCTTCACAAAAGAAAGGGTCCTACAAGAGCTCACTAAGCTCAGGGTGGATAAGGCAATGAAACCTGATGGCATACATCCCAGGGTACTTAAGGAGCTAAGGGTGGAACTAGCAGAGCCATTAGCAGAACCGTTTAGTGAGTCTCTGAGGGTAGGAGAGGTCCCAGAAGACTGGAGAAGGGCTCATGTGATCCCACTCCACAAGACTGGTAGAAGGGAGGAGGCAGAGAACTACAGACCAGTCAGTCTTACCTCAGTAGTGGGCAAGATTAAGGAGGCACTCCTTAAGGAAAGGATAGTGCAACACCTGGAATCCATAGTGGCACAGGATCCAAGACAGCATGGGTTTATAAAAGGAAGGTCCTGTCAAACTAATCTCATAGATTTTTTTGACTGGCTAACCAGAGTGGTGGACCAAGGGGGAGCAGTTGATGTCACCTACCTTGACTTCAGCAAAGCTTTCAACACTGTTCCACATAGAAGATTGATAAATAAGCTGGGTAGGCTCAGGGTGGGTCAGGAGTTGGTCAACTGGGTGGCAAACTGGTTGACGGGCAGAAAACAGAGAGTGGTGGTAAATGGTATACAGTCAGAAGAGATGCAAGTCACAAGTGGGGTACCTCAGGGATCAGTCCTGGGGCCCGTCCTCTTCAAAATCTTCATTAGTGACACTGCAGATGGACCAGAGGGTAAGGCTTGTCTGTTTGCAGATGACAGCAAGATCTGCAACAGAGTAGATGATCCAGATGGGGTGGGCAGAATAAGAAGAGATCTGGATAAACTAGCAAAATGGTCAGAAGAGTGGCAACTGTGATTTAATGCAAAGAAGTGCAAGGTCATGCACATAGGGAAGAGAAACCCTGAAGCCACCTATAGACTGGGAGGGGAGTTGCTGGCAGTCACAAAGGAAGAAAGAGACTTGGGCATCATTATCACCGATGGCCTGAAATCATCCAAGCAGACCTCTAAAGCAGTAGGTAAGGTTAGGCGGATTTTAGGGTGTATTAGTAGGGGTATCACAAGTCGTAAGAGGGAGGTAATAATCCCTCTTTACAAGACACTGGTTAGGCCCCATCTGGAGTACTGCATGCAGTACTGGAGGCCACATCTTCACAAGGACATTAACCAAATTGAGGCAGTCCAGAGAAGGGCAACCAAAATGGTGCAGGGACTGCATCAGAAGACATATGAGGACAGATTAATGGAGCTCAATATGTATACCCTTGAGCAAAGGAGGGAGAGAGGTGATATGATCGAAACATTCAAACACCTTAAGGGCATTAACAAGGTGAAAGAGTCTAACATGTTTAAATATAAGAAAAATAGCAGGACAAGAGGACACAGCATGAGACTAGAGGAGGCCAATTAAGGGGAATGTGGAAATTATTTTTCACAGAAAGGGTGGTGGTTGCATGGAACGGCCCACCTCAGGAAGTGGTGGCTATGAATACAGTGTAGGGCTTCAAACAGGCATGGGATAGGCATAAGGGAGCAATACAGATGAGTATGAATAGATAGGCCATTGACAGAGCAAAGGCCGATGGCACATTTATAAGGTGGAAAAAGAAATGGGCAGACTGGATGGGCCTTGCGGTCCTTATCTACCATCAGCTTCTATGTTTCTATGTTTCTATGTTTTATTAACATATAAAAAACAAAAAACAAAGAACTTGTATTCAACTTTACAAAAAAAGTTATTTCACTTTAGTCTCAGATTTTCTTTCCATAGCAGAAAACAAAATCTTCTTTTCCACCGTGTTCACTCCTCCCCCTCCTCTACCTTTATTGGGCTCAGGCGTTACTTGTTAACCTTCCCTCTGAAAGTTGGCTAACAAGTAGAGCATGCAGGGTAGTGAGGTCATAAAGGGTTGACTTTAGCAGGATGGGTTTGGTAGAAATCCCCTTACAGATGGGGTTTGGTAAAATCCCCTGACAGACTCTGTCAAAACCTGTGTTACAGGATGGTAAAGGGGTTTATGGGTGAATGTAGCATGATGGACATAGGTTCCATGTGATAATAGTGAAGAAAAATGAGAGAGGATGAAAATGGCAAAGGGAAAACAGTATGGCCGCATAGGGTGAGTGGCAAAAACAGCAATCACTGAAATGGCAACAACAGTGCCACAGCGACTTTCTATGGGAGGCTTTGTCCCCATGCCCCCCATACTAAATATAACCAACTCTGGGGGGATGCAACTTGAGGAGGGGGAAAAAGCCATAGGTCGCGTTATTGTGATCGCAGCTGTTTTGCCACTTGCCCTATCTGGCTGCGCTGTTTTCTGTCACAGTTTTTGTCCTCAGCCTTTTTGCAATGACCGTCTTCACTGGATACCATGGACATATGCTCTGTCACAGGCACTGTTAGCTTTTAGTATTTATTTTTGGTCCTATGGGACCAATGTGCCTGTCAAAGACTATATGCTTGATGACTGTATCTAGGCTGCCCATTTTCCTTATTCATAAGTTTATTGTTATTTTATTAATCAAAATGTGATTTTACTCAACCCAAGCTTCTTACCTCACAGCTCATCTGAAATTCAGCTTGCCTGATGCCTCTGTGCATTCCTGAGGACATGGGAACGTGCATCTGATGCCCCAGTGCTGATGTGCATGCCCAGCGTCACAGTTCTGATTTTCAAAGCAATAGTATTAAACAGGGGTTCAGTTAATTTATTTTTAGTGGAAGTCTAAAACTTCCATGAGTCAAAAACTGGAAGTCATTCCAATTTTTTTGAAGTCAAAATACTTCCAGGATCCCACTTTTGAAAACCAATATTCTATAAGGAACCAATGTATGCATGTTAGTGATAAATTATGGATATTAGTGGTAAACTTTAATTTTTTTCAGAAAATTCATGATTTCTGATTTACGTGCCTGCAGTTTTAGAAGTAATCTCATTTTTGGTTTTACATGTGGAAGTCAATGACTTCCTCCCTCTTTATTTTGGAAGTGTTTCCCTTAGTTTTGGAAGTTAAGTACTCCAGAAATGGGGTTACCTGAATCCCTGGTCTTAAGTGTTCCTATGCTCATTTTTCAGTACGTAACATATTGCCATGTTCATGACAAAGTCTACTTTCAGACTATATATTTATCACAAAGAGCTTAAAACATGCATTACTAATGCAGGCATGAGGTCAGATTGCTTAGATTGTCATTCTCTTGTCCTCAGGGACATGCAGAGGCATTGGGCTGGACGAACTTTGGATGAGCTACGAGGTAAGACGAATGGACTGATTAAAATCACATTCTGATTGAAAATAACAATAAAATAATGAATAAGGCAAAATGGCAGCCTAGATACAATCAGCAGGTGTATAGTTTTTGACAGGCACAATGGTCCCATGGAACCAAAAATAAATGCTAAAAGCTGACAGTGCCCCAATGCGAACAGAAAATGCAGCCACCCCCCACCCCCCAAAAAATGGGTGACACTTCTCCTGCTTTAGCAACCTGGTTGAAAATCACAAGCATATTTCAACATCATTTTATCTGAGAAATTAAAATGAGACAATGCTAAAAGTATCTGTATGCACCAAATCCCACTGTCGTAGCACACACATTCAGCATGCATATATAACTGCTGCATTATCTACGCCCAACAACTACTCAATGAAAACCAGCAAATGAACATGGTTGGTGTTGACCAATTATTTTTACTATACTAGCAATAAGGTACTCCCAAAGGTTATATTCATGGTGGCACTTGGCTATGCCCAGTGGCATGTACAGTAACAATGAACAATGGGGGCAAAACCCCTCACAAAGTTAGAGGGTTCTGGTTGTATGCCCCCACAGGAACATTTTTTTCACAAAATCACCGCAATGGTGAATTTTCCTGGATATTAGAGCTAAGCAAGATACAGTGCTCACTTAGTTACAGACCAAAACAAAGTAATTGGCAATGGCAACAACAACAAAAAAGACTGGAGCAGATTTGTTTTGATTTGTAAATAGTATGTTAGTGTTGTGACAACTGGACAACACATTAACATACTAATTACAACACTATCTCTCTCAGTCAACTCATTGTTTTATGTTCAATTATTGTTTCCAGTTTTTTTCCCCTTATTGCCAGTTGGCTGCACATACTGCTCATTACCCAGACTAGATCCTCAGTCAGCTGACCAGATGACCCACTCAGCTAGCAATGCCCGAATCGACCTGGTAAGACTGGATTCTTCCCACCCTGCCAACATTGGCCAGTCCGTCTCCAACTCCATCCCAAGTCTGACTCTTTTCCATCCCATACTTATCTTAATTCCACCCTCTTCTTGTTCAGTGCTGGCTCTCACTCAGCTTAGCCAGCTAGCACCTGTCCATCATGAGATTTCTGCAATTGCTGGCCAGTCAGTTCCCTACCCCATTCGGTAATCCTGGCCTCCCTCCAGTTCTGTCTCCCTCTCATCACATACTCTCATCTCTTCACCCTAATACCTAGTGAGCAGCAGCAGGCAGCTTAATTCTCCTGTACCTCTCTAACCAACCCTACACCAGTGGCCAAAAGAAAAGACGATCTACAGTTTCAGTTTGGGACTCAGGAGAGAGTTGGGAGCAGGCACAAACAAGTACACCTGGGCCAGGGCTCTACATCATTCCCACCACCGCATGATTCCAGCATGAATGGACAGCTGAGCTGACTGTAACAAAAGCAGCAGCAAAACCTTACCCAGCACGTGGGTCATCAGGCTAGACAGGTCAGTCTTGTGACTAACGCTGTGACAGCTGTCCTGTGGTGTGCATATGGTGGGAATGGGGTGGAATCTGTAGGCAATCAGGTAGGTAATGAGGGCAAAGACTGCACAGAATTGGTAGGTGCCAAGGTGTGTTGGTGTGGTGGTGCTAATTAAGACATTTTGGAGGGGCCAGGATCTTAATGGGGGGCCCCCCATGCACTCCTCTGGCTATGCCCCATGCTTCATTACCCCCAGATGGTGCTTAACAGACATTAACATAGCTCACTGGTCATAAAAACTGGTTTCTGATAAGAACAGCACTGTAACGAAACCTTGTGGTTCTGTGAAATCACATGAGCTTTGATTTCCCTTGCTCTGTGATGTCACATAACCCTTCAGTCTTAATAGTGCTGTTCTCAACAGTGGTCAGCTTATTTATCATATATGCTCTCTCCAGTGTTCTCTGAAACTGCAGTGGCACAGCAGCAATACTGTAAGAACTTTCCATGTAATTATATTGAATTCGAATTTAAAATAGTGTGTTGGAATTTGAGAATACCATGATAAGAATGAAAAAATCACTGCACTAATGGAGAAAACAGGAGTGGAGTGGTTGCTTCTGTATGTACATTTAATCTATGGACTGTGTAAGTATGTGAGAACACAAAAAATGGAGTACCTGAAAGAAACAGCAGAATGCTCCCTGATGAAAATGATGTTAGGTTAACATGACATAACTCACACTGTCATTTGCTATTCATTTCTTATTCACACATGTCATAAACAGACCCATTATGTATTAGTGACAAAGCCTCATGTGTTATGAATATCTTACCCTCACTATCAGGGACAGGTATGTGCCATGCAACCAGCTGTCCTTAGCTGATCTAGTCAAAGTCATTGAGGTATTACAAAATCCCACTAGCTCTCTGTCTACAGTTGATACACAATTCAAGATTTCTAAGAGCCAAGCTGGCTGAATCAGTAAAAAAACAGATAAGATATCCTTGCCAAGTGGCATGGCAATTACGAACATACAAAATTTGTCAGCAGATAAAGGCCTAGAGGTCTATCAAGTCTGCTCGGATGTGCAGCTAGCACCCCTTATTCTGCAACTGCCCCTCCCTTCCACCCTTCCCCTTCATTAACCCTCCCCCTTGTCCTGTCCCATCCTCATTTGAAGCAGTCCACTGTTCTATTGCATACCACTTCAGCAGGTAACGCATTCCACCCAGCCACCACCCTCTCTGTAAAAAGTGTCTCCTCATCTCCTCCTGAACCTTCCTCGCTCCAGTCTCATATCATGGCCCCTGGTACCTCCTCCCTTACTTTGAACAGTCCTCCGCATCTGTCTCTGCTTATTCCTTTTCATGTATTTAAAGGTTTCAATCATGTCACCCCTGTCTCCTCTCCTCCAGTGAGTACATGTTCAACTCCTTCAACCTCCTCTCGTATGATAAGTCCCCCAGCCCCTTGATCATCTTTGTCGCTCTGCGCTGCACCCCCTCCAGTACCTTAATGTCCCTCTTCAGATACGGACGCCAGTACTGCACGCATTACTCCAGGTGTGGTCTAACTAATGACCTATACAGTGGCAGAATCACCTCCTCCAACCTTAGCCATAAGAGGAAACAGCAGGGGAAAGGTTCAGAAGTGAAGAATGCCATATTGCTGTGGTTTTCTCAGCTTTGATAGGGGTGTGCATATCTCTGGGCCCATGTTAAAAACTAAAGCTGCGGATTTAGCTATTTAAATGGGCCATTCAAACTTTGAAGCAACTGCCAGGTGGCTGTCAAGTTCAAATCAAAGCATCAGATCATGTTCAAGGGGGGAAGAAGGAGAAAAGCAAGACTTTGATGCCTCTGCTGCCTTAAATTAGCTTTCTGAAGTGCTGCCAGGACTACTTGCCAGTTACTGGCTTGAGGATGTTTGGAATGTGGATGAGACCGGGCTGTTTCACAGGGGTTACCCTGACCATGGCCATGCACTTAAACAGTAACTAATAGGCTGAAAAAAAGGCAAAAGATAGAATCTCTCTCCTTTGCTGCATGAACCAGACTGGCTTTGAAAAGTGAAAGTTGCAAGTCATTGGCAAGAGTAAAAGACCATGCTGCTTGCCCAAGGATCTTAAGCTGCTGCCAATAACTTACACAAGGTCAGGGAATGCCCTGATGACAAAAGCAGTCTTTTGGTAATGGCTAATGGCTAATGGCATGGGATAGTGATCTCCAGTGAAATGATTGCTAAATTCTGCTTTTTGTGGGCAGCTGCTCTGCCCACCCCTATGATTTGGCAAGAAAATTAAGGTTTATCAAACTCTTCCTCTTTCCCCCAACACAGCCAGCTTTATTCAACCTATGGACATGGGTGCAACTGAAAAGTTAAAGGGACACTTCCAGTCATATGTTGCTGGTAAAATTCTACAAAGAACTGAAAAGGGGGAGACAGCTCATGCAGTTGAGATTTCATTGAAAGTTAACCTACTAGATGTAATTTACATGTTAAAAGAGCATGAGGGCCTGGTACTGTATATATTGTTTTAAGGCATGATTCACCTGAAATGTCATGTCCGGAATCTCCAACAGCAACACCAACACTATGACTGGGCTTGAAAACATACAGATCCCTGTTTTCATGAATGCTGAGACTTTCACAGAATTTGTGGAAAAGGATGTTGATGAGTGAACCGTGGGAGAGCTAACAGATGATGACTGCAATACTGTGGCTAAGATGGAAGAACCAGAGGACACAGCTGAAGCCACTAAGGAAGAGCCAGTTAGATGTGTCTCAACTGTGGAGGTACTTACGGGTCTCAATGCTGCACAGAATGATGCCAGCAAAGAGGACAGATTGCCAAGTGGCAAAGGCTGTTTGAAATTGAAGGTCACATACAGAGGCAAGCTATTAAGGAGAAAAGGCAAAAATGTAACACAGATTTCTTTTCTCCTGCCAAAATCACTGAGACCACCACTGATACAGTGATACTGTCAAAATCCACATTTTTCTTGTCACCGAATCCGGGAAACACTACGATCATGGTACAGGAGATGGATGACTTTTACGGAACAAGACAAACCAGAAGTCTACACTGTGCTGTAAGCATAGCAGTACACCACATGTAAAAGAATGTAAAAACACAGACAAGCACAAGCAAAAAAAAAACAAAGCTTACACTAAAAATTCACACTGCCCCTTTCCCTTTGTCCAATCAGCACTATCAGCACAAATCAGTCAATGCAGTACACTGCATGGCTATGCTGAAAACTGAAAACAACAGTAATGCACTACGGCAGCCAACATCTACAATGACTCAGTAAAAAGGGAAGCTTTACTTGTAAGTGATGGCCACTTAAATGGGATGATCAGCGTTCAACCTAGGTGTCCTGTTTCAGTGGCTTATACTGTACTCAGTATGTCAGCTTCCAGGAAGAGGGATATTCCATACATCATGCCTGGTACTGTCAGGGAGAAAATCTTCTAGTTAGTAAAAGGGAAAAGAAAGAGTACCCCAGATATAAAAAGTAAGTATAAAATGGGTTGGGGAACTACAGCCTCCTTCTTGGTTGTAAACATTCTATTAGGTCTATGTTAATCTTAGGTAAACATATATGTAGAGTCTAGTTAAATTCTAAACAGGGTGCAACTCTATTTAAAAAATGTCCAGTTTTAAAATAGCAACAAGGCACCCCCAGGTACTATGTTAATGTTCAATTAATCACCCTCTAGGGGCATGTAGCACAATGTTATGCCATATGCTACATTATACCCCAGAGGATGATTAACAGAACATTAACATAACTCTGGTCTTTCCTTGTTGTTTTACAGCTGACTGCTTTAAAATGTAATATTAATTATGGGCAAGGTTTCAGGTCTTTAGTTCAATTCTTAGAACTGAATGCTGCACTGGGCCTTTATTTTGTCATCAAACACCTCACTATTGTAGCCTTGTAATCCACAGAAACCAATCAACTTGCTTGTGAGTTCATTAAAATCACTTCAACCCTAAAAATGTGTGAAAACACATCACCTGCTATTAACTGGGAATTAGTAATAATATCACCAGTCTATTACATCAACAACAGGTAATAGTCACCATTCATCTGGGCATTCCCAAGCTACCTATTGAATGGGAGGCATTCGAGAGCATGTACTGTGATGGACCCCATGTCAAGGCATGCTCGGGCCATGTCCGTGGTACTGACACCACTTTTGGTAAACTGGTCTGGTCTGGTAAAATATGGTTTGGGGCAAGTGCTGGAGACACTCCAATTGACTGACTCACAAAGGCTTCAGACCTTTGCAGGCTCAGTAAGGAAATCATTAATTTCTGTACCACATGGGGAGTCAATAACCAATCCCTGGTTAATGGAATTACACAGCTTTATTTACAACAGACCATCTGCAAGAAAAGGTTTGTGAAAATGTTAGCTTTAAACATGACTCTTTTAGGTGCCTCCTAGGTGGGCTACATCTAGCCTTTCCCACCTGGTACCAGGTTATAAACAGGCACAAATGGCAGCTCCCCCTCAGTCCTGGGGTACCGCAGGTGTAGTATCACTGAAGGCCCGTAGATGTTGCCACAGGGTGGCCTGTATTGGTGCACTTTGAAAAGAGCAATGTGCTTAATCCCCCAAATCCCACATGACATGTAATGCTTAAATGGCAGAAACCCCCTCAAAATGGTGTTTTTGTAATCCAAGTTGTGAAACAGTGAAATAACAGGTGCTGTTCCTTGAAACAATGCCACACAGTGGTGTACTCAGAGTTTCCAGACTCAGATGCCTTTTTCTAATGCAGCAAGTTGCTGGATCTCTGCTCTCCAAGGGCATCTATGATGCAGGCAGGCTTCCTCTCTCTGCTCTGCACTGAAATGGCTATGTTGGGCACTGATTGCAGGCTCTTCCAGCCTCCTTCCACTCATTCCAGACTGCTGCTGTGGCCATAGTCTGACCCTTACATGCCCTGGCCTCCATATCCCTATGTCAAGGGCAGCCTGGCACCATGCTGTAGTGCCTGCTCGATCAGAAACCTTTGATTTTTTCCCCCCCAGACTGCATCTTCAGCATCACCTACATGCTGACTGTCATGTGGTTGCTACTGTCTTCTTCCTGAACTCAGCAGCTTTGTTTACAGTTTGCTGTCTGCTTTTTGGGTCTGGGATGGAGCAGCTTGCACCTGGCCCAGCGCTGCAGACCTTTTCACCCCAAGATCTCCACCAGATCTGCCCTTCTCCAGCACAGTCCTGCCTTTATGGAGGAGCCTGCAACGTATGGCAGCAGGCGAAGTTTCTATGTGGGCCCTCCCCCCCAGATGACACCTGAGCAGTCAGGGAGGTTAGCATCCACCCACTAAGGGCAGTGTCAGGCAGATAGGCAGGATTCTCAGGGAGTGGGAGCTACCTGCTGGAAGGGAGGAGCATTGTTTATTAAGTCTGTGTTGTTTGGGCTTTACCTTCATTGACGCTTCCTCCTCTCCAGCAGATACCTACCAAACCCTCCTCTCAAAGAAGCAGGGATGAGAAGCTATGAGGTAGGGAACCTGCTGTCCCACTAGGGGGGAACCGCCTTAGGGCTCAAGAAGGAATTTTACTGTTTTTTTCTCAATGGGTATTCTGTTTCTTTGCTTTCTCAAGCGGGATGTTAGTAGTAGGTGATTAGGTAGGCAGGTTGTCACAGTCATGTAGGCATGGCAGGGTGGCATGATAGTCTTTCAGGATTGTACGGGGGGTTAACAGGGTATCTCACACCTTTTTAGGCAGATTGCTCTGATGCTGGGGAGAGGCAAGGCCTTGGTGGCTGGTAACATTAATGGTGCCAACCATAGGCTGAGCCTCTGCTTTCAAAGGCTGGTTTACCCTTAGGTACGGTACCCCCATAGGGACGGTATCCCCTACTCTCCCCACTCACTCCTTCTTACCTCCATTCCTCTCCCTCCCCCTACCTTCCCATTTCTCTGACTCTCATCTTACAATTCTCTGTCTTCCTACCACTCCTTCGTAACAGTCTGTCCACCCATCACTTCAATCTTCACCACTTCCTTTCCTTTAACTGCTACCCTCTGTCTGCTGGCCCCCCACTTATCACCCAGTGCACTCTCAACTTTACCAGACTACAAGTGTACATATGTGTCTCTACCTGTGTACTACCAGTAATTCCACTCTGATATACTAAAAGATGCAACTTGTGTTCACCTGTATAATTACTTGTAAATCCCTGTATATTTGAATTTTTTGTTTGTAAATATTTTCTGTACTCTGTATTTATTATCAAACTGTACTCCTTCTCCTCCCCTGGATGAATCTGGAAATGAGCTATTGCAGCTCAGTACGCCTTTCCTGGTGAAACTCTTTAAATCAATAATAAATAAATAAATAGCTACCTTACAGGTAAAGTTCAGAAAACCAAAGCGAGTGGTCAGGTCTCCGACTCCCTCCTCATAAAACAAAGTGTCTCGCAAGGCTCCATTTTAGGCCCCATACTATTTTCTATTTACATTAACTCTCTAGATTCCAGTATCAGCAACTGCAAAGTACATCTCTTTGCAGATGATACCGTTGTATATACTTCTGAGTCAACCTTATCCGAAGTAAGTGAGGTACTCCAAGCTGACTTCACACAGCTAGAGTGCAACCTAATCAACTCCAAGCTACTACTCAACGTGAAAAAAACCAAGGTCCTTTATTTCGCGCCTAGTAGCATTAGGCCCTCCCCTTGGCACAGCACGTCACCTGTGCCCATCATGACTATCCTAGGTGAATCACTAGATATGGTTGATCAATTCAGATATCTGGGCGTTTGGATAGACAGCAAATTTTCTTTCAGTGTGCACATCGACTACCTTTCTAGTAAGTTGAAAGCAAGACTCAGCTTTTTCTTCAGGAACAGAGCGCTCTTTCCCCCTGACATTAGATGTAGACTAGTACATGCCACATTCCTGCTACTCTTAAGACTACGGTGACATCATCTACAACTGTGCCACTACTTCCAACCTTCACAAGCTCAATATACTGTTCCATCGGGCTCTGTGCTTCATTACTAAAGCACCTTTCAGGATGCACCACTGCAACTTATATAAAGAAGTCGGGTGGCAACCCCTTGCCACCTGTTGGCTACTCCATTTAGGTACCAGGACCCTCAAAAGTCTACTAAATAAATTACTGACCCATTGCTCATACTCCCTTAGGAAATCTGCCTATATCCTCCTCGATGTACCCTGGATGCATACATCCCTCGGCAAGGATGCCATTAGATACACCATCCCATTGGCGTGGAATCTCATCCAGACATCACTCAGGCTCACCAGGATTGTCTCATTAAATTTCTTCAGAGCCCTGACCTACCAATTCTTCCCAGTAATCTGTCACTGCCATAGGTCCTAGCACATCATGCCAGTCTCTTGCCACTGCTATCAAGTGAGTACCCTCTGACTTCTTGTATCCTTCTCCCTAGTCTCCTTATCCACCCTGGCCCCTGTCCTTCCTAGGCCAGCCCCACTCTTAGGCCCAGGACTCCTTCTATACCCTCCATCCCTAATCCTTGCCCAACTCTCTCCCTTGCTCTTTTGTCCTCTTGCAACTTCTTGCACTTATCCCTTGCCCCATCATTTGGACTCCTTGCTCATCAGAAGTAGTCATTTATTTCTCCTTACCCCATTCCTTCCTTCTTGCACTCTCAGCCATCTTGAGAAGCTGACAGCAATCGTATAAGTTCTTAGTGATAGAATTGTTTGTTCTCCCTCTTTATATGAATTGGTTCCTGTATGCTTCACTATCGTTTTCCTTTTCATTGACTCTGCACGTATTTCCTACCAATTATTGTTACCTTACGGTATGTCACCGCTGTCAGCATACAGGCAATCGGATTCGGACTATTTTATTATATTTTTACTGACGACATATGCACTTTTTCCTACCAATTATTGTACCTATATGCTGCGTCATCACTTTTATTGTACACTGTTGTTTAACGTTGTCCTTACAGGACCTCCATGAAAATGGACCTCCATGAAAATAAGCATGCTCAATGGAGTCTTTCTGCCAATAAACTTAACTTAAATAGGCACAGGATAACTCTCGGGCTTCGGCTCTCTGTGACTAACTTGTTGTACACATTGCGCAGGATTGATACATATTACATCATTTTACCAAATCGAATTGGCTGTTTAATAAATACTTGGCTATGACCATTTTCTCCAAGCACGTTGTCTGTCTCGTTTGTTCAGGTGAAGAAAGGGGGTTGTGACCTATAAGACAAAAGGCCCTGCTCACCATCTGTCACAAACTGTGCCTGGGTCTGCCACTCCAGAAATTCAACAGCTCACTGGACACCAGAAAGGTGACAGAAACTGATACCCCTTCTTTCCCCTGAAGCCTCCTTGAGTCCCTTTCCCTGTGAGGCTTCTGAGTGGGGGGGTGGGCAGACCCACCCAGGTGGGTGCATTGTACTAATTTATGTGACATGTGAATTGAAAAAAGAGCAGAAACACTGCTGCTCAATCTTCAAACTCATGGCAATTGCTGCATAAAAATCAACTATAAAACCAGTATCATGTTGTAAGACCTCAAATCCTCCAATCTCGCTTGACACAACACCCTAATGTTCTGCCCCTTATCTATCACTTAACAAATATTGTAGTCTCAGTGCCAACCCACAACCCACATATTTGCTGAACTGTCTTCTTAAAGCAGTAGTTCATGTTAAAACCAACTTATACTACTTATATCTTTTTGTATTTCATTTTAGATATCCCAGTGTCTACTATCTTGTAAGATCACATTTTTATGTTTGCTTGCCCGCATGCACCAGAAACATTATGTGGCAGCTTAGGAGACAAGTGGGTTGTGGAGGTGCGGCATGGTGGCCGCCAACGGGGGCTCTGCATTTGGGGGCTTGGCACTGGTGGACCAATGCAGGCCCAGTGTCCTGATGGCATTGGTTCTGCAGAAATGCCACCAAGTTGAAACTTTTTTGCTGCTGCAATCAGGGGCCGCCTGCGTCATTTGCGGGCGTCAGCCATTCGCTGCAATGAGGGGACGCGACCATCATTGCAAGTGTAGTACCTTGCCACCCCCATGCCCCGAACCAGTACATCTGCCAATGGGGGAGCCCACTCCTTGCCAGCATACTGTAACCCCTCCCCTATTTGTTGTGTGCCGAGGGGGTGCCCAATCTCCCTTGGCATCATGCACCCCCAACAGTCTTTCTTTGCTGATGGAGGCTTCAATCCCCATCGACTTCAGTCCCCACCATTCCCAGTAAATTTGCCGATGGGAGAGTCCACTCCCTGTTGGCATAATGTCCCCCCCAAAAATGTGTTGTGTGCCCAGTCCCCCATCGACTAAAGCCCCACCCAAACACTCAGGTGGCATGCTGGGAGCCCACCCCAGCGTTCCAAATGTCCCTGTTAAAAAATAAGTCCCGCAATGTTTTCCATTTTTTTTTCTTAAAATCTGTAAAACAGAAAATAGTCCCTCGTTGAGTTTGGTGGCCCCTTCCCCAACCTGCACCTACCTTCTGTGCACTCCTCCTCTCCACACCCCCTCACCCCATACTTACCTCCGGAGCCCAGCGTGACGATCTTCGGTGGACCAGGAACACGTCTGCACTCTTCAAAGCCGACCACGAACTGAAGAAATGCCGGTAAGCTGTATAATGGCATAAATAGGGTTTTTTCAACTTTGGTGCTTATCTCGGGCATTTTTGGGAATTTTGGCACAACATTTTCAACAAGGGCTTATTGAGACCGCTCCTCATGAATTCAGACACTGTCATGGCGTTGTTCGTTCCTGAAAGGTGATTTCATGGTCACTGCAAGGAATCACCTTTTGGGACTGATTAATGAAATGACAGTGCTACTGTTCATGAGGTGGGCTCTCAAAGCCTATATTGCAAATTTGGTGAAAAAATCAAAAATGACTGTTTTGAGGGTACATTGTGCAGTTTGCACGCATGCTGTAACCGCAATTTGTAATATTTTCACTCCAGATTTTCAATATTGGCATTTTTCCACACTTCCTTATGAACAGTACAGCTGTCATTTTACACATCCTGGCCAAAATGTGTTTTCCCACTTCCAGCGCAGAATAGTGCGGTCACTGTGGGAAATCAGTTTTTGGGACACATTAAGAAAATCACAGTGACACTGTTCACGAGTAGAGGTCCTAAAATGCTTATGTTGAAAATCTGGTGCTGAAAGTCCATAAAATGATTGTGTTACAAGTGTGCATTATGCAGTTTCCACGCACCCTTGTAACTTCGAAAATTTGTATTATTTTCATGCCAGATTTTCAACACTGCCATTTTTTCATACCTTCTTATGAACAGTACAGCTGTCATTTTTCACATCCTGGCTGAAATGTGTTTTTGTACTTCTGGGGCAGTATAGCGTGGTCACTGTGGGAAATCAGTGTTTGGGACAGATTAAGATCGAGCGACAGAGAAAGGGGGAGAGAACAAACTCAACTGAGCTCTGTTGGGACTGCTGTGGATTTCTTTGTGGGCACAAAAAGGAGCCAATGTAGGCAAGAGGCCAGTAGAAAAGGGCAGCCTGCAGCACCGGGAGAAACAGAACAAGGGAGTGAGAGAGCTCAGCGGAGCTCTGTCAGGACTGCCGCAGACACTTTTGTGGGCAGAAAAAGGTGCCAATGCAGGCAGGAGTCCAGTACAAAAGGGCAGCCTGCAGTGCCGGGAGAAACAGAATGACCGAGTGAGACAGGGGGAGTGAGCGAGCTCAACGGAGCTCTGTCGGGACTGCTGCGGATTTCTTTGTGGGCAGAAAAAGGCATTGGCCCAGTACAAAAGGGCAGCCTGCAGTGCCGGGAGAAACAGAATGAGCGAGTGAGAGAGGGGGGGAGTGAGCAAGTTCAACGGAGCTCTGTCAGGACTGCTGTGGATTTCTTTGTGGGCAGAAAAAGGTGCCAATGCAGGCAGGAGCCCAGTACAAAAGGGCAGCCTGCAGCGAAAGGGAGAAACAGAATGAGCGAGTGAGAGAGGGGGAGTGAGCAAGTTCAACGGAGCTCTGTCAGGACTGCTGTGGATTTCTTTGTGGGCAGAAAAAGGTGCCAATGCAGGCAGGAGCCCAGTACAAAAGGGCAGCCTGCAGCACCGGGAGAAACGGAACGAATGAGTGAGAGAGGAAGAGTGAGTGAGGAGAAGTGAGCGAGCTCAGCGGAGCTCTGTCAGGACTGCTGTAGATTTCTTTGAGGGCAGAAAAAGGCGCTAATGAAGGCAGGAGCCCAGTACAAAAGGGCAGCCTGTAGTGCCAGGAGAAACCGAACAAGTGAGTGAGAGAGGGGGCAAGAGTGAGCTCAACTAACCTCTTCCAGGACTGCTGTGGATTACTTTGTTGGTAGAAAAAGGCACTAGCGCAGAGAGGAGCCCAGTACAAAAGGGCAGCCTGCAGCACCAGGAGAAACAGAAGGAGTGAGTGAGAGAGGGGGGGAGTGAGCAAGCTCAATGGTGCTCTGTTGGGACTGCTGTGGATTTCTTTGGGGGCAGAAAAAGGCACCAATGCAGGCAGGAGCCCAGTACAAAAGGGTAGCCTGCAGCACCGGGAGAAATGGAACGAATGAGTGAGAGAGGAGGAGTGCGCGAGCTCAATGGTGCTCTGTCGGGACTGCTGTGGATTTTTCTCTGGGGGCAGAAAAAGACACCAATGCAGGCAGGAGCCCAGTACAAAAGGGCAGCCTGCAGCGCCGGGAGAAACAGAACAAGCGCGCGAGAGAGGGGGAGTGAGCGAGCTCAACTGAGCTCTGTCGGTCGGGACTGGTGGGGATTTATTTGTGGACAGAAATAGGTGCCAATGCAGGCAGGAGCCCAGTACAAAAGGGCAGCCTGCCACGCCGGGAGAAACAGAATGAGCGAGGAGAGAGGGGGAGTAAGAGACCTCAACGGAGCTCTGTCGGGACAGCTGTGAACTTCTTTGTGGGCAGAAAAAGGTGCCAACGCAGGCAGGAGCCCAGTACAAAGAACAGTCTGCAGCTCTGGGAGAAATAGGATGAGCGAGTGAGAGAGGGGGAGTGAGCGAGCTCAATGGAGCTCTGCCAGGACTTTAGAGTTGCCCACCCTCCCACCCAGGGTTTCTGTGGTCCTATATTATAGCAGGGTCTCTAGAGTGGAGACAAAGCAAAGATTGGATACTTTTAGGATTGCTGTAATAATACAGATTTAGTTGTTCTGTTTATTTCTCTAACTGAGCTAAGTACTGAGCTATACTGTTATGATTGCTGTAATAATGCATATTTATTTGTTCTGTTTATTTCTCTAACTGAGCTGAGTAAAACTTAGAGTGCAATAGGATTTCTAACTGGGCTAAGTGAAACTATATGATGGCTGAGAACAAAAAGTATGGTAGCTGAGGGGTGAAAAATGGACAAGGAGGCTTTAGGATTACTACAGTAATACAGCATCTAAAGGATGACATTTGAGACTGAATTAACCCGGTCTGCAAGGGGTCGGTAGGGGACTAGTGTGGGGGTGGGGGGCAGAAATTTGAGTAAATAGGGGCTTAACAGTTGTAGTATGGTACAGAACCTGGGAGTAAGAGCCTGTAACATATGATCGGGGCCAAAATGGGGCAAGTGCCATATGTCAATAGGGTGGGCATCTTTGGAAGGGTGGTGGAATGTACAGGGTGTGGGTCTGCCATGATCTTGGACTGGGCTTGGAGGATGGGGGGTGTATGGTCTGTAGATGATGGGCTAGTTTGAGGGAGGAACTGTGGAGACTAGGGAGGAGTCTAAGTGGCAGGGCAGATGAGTATGGTAGGCATCCTGTCTGGGGGGGGATAGGGGATGGCAAGGGGGACGGAGGAAGAACAACTAGGGACTGAAACCGACCCCAGTATCAGAGGCACTAGCAGAAAAGAGAGGAGAAGGGAGGGGGTGCCCGAGGCAAGGGGGGGCCTCCTGATGGGGGAGGAAGAGACTATGAGGAGTACCAGGGGAGACGGCAGATGGCTGCAAGTAGAGAGGGACCAGGGGTGGCATGGAGGGGAACAAGTAGGAGGAGGGAACCGATAGAGAGAAGAGATGCAGGAGGGGTATCGACTAGGAATAGATTTGAGCCTCTGCTATGAGAGAGAGAGAGGGAGCAGGAACATTCTGAAGGGGGGAAGGGTAAGCAGGGCATGAGAGGGAAGACAACAGGTAGGGGAAGAGATAGCGAGGACAAAAGGGTAGAAGGGGGCCAGCAAGGAAGGATGGGGTGGTGACTGGAAGAGAGAAAGCTATGGGAAGGAGGAAGGATGAGAAGGGCATCGCTATCGGGGTAGAAGGGAATGGGGGCTTTAAATCGACAACAGCGGAGATAGGAGAGGGGTTGGAAATCAGTAGGGGAGGTTAACATGGGAAGCCCAGTAGGAAGTAATCAGGCTAGTAAGGGGTTCAAGGGGGATGGGAGGAATAAGGCAGAGAAGAGGGGTGAAGCGGAACTAGGGGGTACATATACAGAAGTCACAGAGGGTGTAGCTGGTGGGGGTAAGGGGCAGGGAAGATCGAATACTGGGGTGGTGGAAGGGACATTAGAAGGGGAAAGGGGCTAAGAGATGGGGGGGTACTCATCCTAGGGGATTCTATACTGAAAGGGGTGAGATTGGGCGGAAGGGGGGAAGGCACAGCCATATTTGGGTTGAAGCTATCCCCAGGTTGACTGCAGGAGTGGCAGGGCAGGCACTGCTCAAGTGTGCAGTGAGGGGGAGGAAGAAACCTCATTTACTGTTGCATGTGGGTACAAATGACTTGGCAGGGGATACTGTGGAAGTAGTGAGTGGGAGGTGCGAGTAGTTGGGCAGACAGTGTGAGGGGGTGAGGGAGTCGGTGGCATTCTCGGAAGTACTCTCGGTACCATGTGCAAGCATGGGGAGGAAGGGTAGGATTGAGGAGTTCAATGAGGAGCTGGGGGATTGGTTCCACTCCAAAAATTATGGGTTAGTGACTAACTGAGGTAGGGTCTGGGGAAATAGTGACTTGTACGCAGGGGACAGGGTACACTTGAGCAGGAAGGGGGGAGGAGTATTAAAGGCAGGATTAGAGGGGTATATCTCTACTAAGGTGGATTTAAACTAGTGGGGGGATGGCCAAAAGACTGAGGTTAGTAGAAAGGTCCAGACAGGGGAGCCTAATGAGCTCACCCCCCTAGATATAGGTAAAGGCAGAGGCATAGCAACCCTGGGAGGGGGTGGGCAGAGTGGTCTGAGTGTAATACAGAAGGCACCACCACCTGGTAAGAATAAGGAGGAGAAAGGGTGCAGACTACCGGGAGGAGGGACATAGGCCAAGGAGGAAAAGAGTGAGGGGAAGGAGGAGTACGGGTGGGAGGTGGTCTCTCTCAGTGCAAGAACCCGGGGGAACAAAATTGCAGAGCTTCAGGCACTCCTTTGAAAGGGGAAGGTGGACATTGCTGCAGAGACTTGGGCCACAGAGTTCCATGACTGGGGCTTGGCAATCCTGGAATACAGGTTATACAGCAGGGACTGGGGGTTGAAAGGGTGGGGGGTTGCACTGTATGTGAGAAAGGATTAAATGCATAAGGGATGAGGGAGAAGAGGAGAGGACAGAGGCACTTTGGGTGCAGCTCCTGGACTCCAAGGGCTGGGAGTGGTGTACAGACCACCAGCCCAATCCAGGGAACTGGATGGGGAGTTCACAGAGCAGATAAGGAGGGTGTGTAGAAGGGGGAGTGTGGTGATAGTGGGGGATTTTAACCTACCACGGGTTGACTGGAGCACCCCGGCCACTAGCAGTACCAGGGAGCAGGTGCTCCTTGATGCATTCCAGGATGGCCTTCTGACACAATTGGTAAGTGGGCCTACATGGCTTGGTAGCACTCTGGACCTAGTACTGGTAAATGGGGAGGCGGTGAGGGAGGACCCAATTGTAGGTAGTGACCACCAAACAGTGTGGCTCATTGTCACTCTGGGCAGGGAGAAAGGAGGCACAGACACTAAGGTGGTGGAATTTATTAGGGTGGACTTTGGGGGGATGGGAGCAATACTGCAAGGGAGACTCCAGGATATAAGGCCGGGGATGGATGCAGAACAAAAGTGGGGAGTCATAAAGACTGGCCTAACAGAGGCCACATTAGCCTGCACCAGGGCCAGGAGTAAGAAGCAGAGGCAAGAAACCATGCTGGCTGAACAAGGAAGTGCTACAAGGGGTGAGGGCAAAGATGGCTGCATACCGGAAGTACAGGAGAACAGGGAAGGGAGAGGATAGGGAGGCTTTCGGGAGTTGATCAAGGGAGGTTGCCAGGAGGGTGAAAAAAGCTAAGGGCTCCAGGCAATTAAGTTCCACACAGGGCATAAAGGAAGGGGAAAAAGACTTTTTTGGGTATGTCAGAGAAAAGAGGAAGTGCAAGGAACATACTGTGAGGATAAAGCGAGGAGGGGATTGACTGGAAAAGGCGGAGGAGCAAGTGGAAATTCTAAATGGGTACTTCTGCTCCATTTTCACTAAGGAGAGGGATGACCCACACCAGAATGGGCTGGGGGTGGGGAAAGGGGAAGGAGGTGACGAACAAAGTGATCACAAGAAGTAGGGTGCTAGAGGGGCTGAGGGCAGTAAGGGTGGACAAGGCACCAAGTCCCGATGCCATCCACCCCAGCGTGTTAAGGGAGATGGTGGAGTTGTTGGCTGAGCTGCTGGCAGGTCTGTTCAACACCTCCCTGGAAATGGGGTTTGTGTCCCAGGACTGGAGGGTGCCCCATGTGGTGCCCATACACAAGAGTGGGCCTAGGGAGGAGTCAGGAAATTATCGGCCGGTCAGTCTCACGTCCACAGTGGGTAAGCTTATGGAGGCAATACTGAAGGAGAGACTGGTGGCATTCCTAGACAGTAATGGCCTCCAAGATGGGCAGCAAGATGGGTTCATCTCAGGAAGGTCTTGTCAAACCAATCTAATAGAGTATTGTGACTGGGTGACAGGGAAGTTGAACAGGGGCCATGTGGTATATGTCCTGTACTTGGACTTCAGTAGGACCTTTGATACAGTGCCTCATGTGAGACTGGGGGGGAGAAGCTGATGGCAGTGGGGGTGGGAAAAATGCGGACTAAATGGATAGAGAACTGGTTACAGGGGAGGGTGCAGAGGGTGGTGGTGGTAGGGGAGCTCTCACTACCCAGAGCAGTGACAAGCGGGGTGCCACAGGGGTCACTGCTGGACCCGGTGCTATTTGGGCTCTTTATCTCCAATATAGCACACCAACTGGGGAGCAGGGTTAGTCTGTTCGCACATTATACCAAATTGGGGGTGGTGGTGGATAAAGAGGATGGATGGGAAAAGCTGAAGGGGGACCTAACCAAACTAGAGACATGGTCGGTGCAGTAACAGCTAGGATTCAGTGCAAAGAAGTGTAGGGTGATGCACTTCATGGCTAAGAACTAGAAGAGGAACTATTGGTTGGGCAACAGAGAGGAGGAGAAGGACCTAGGGGTGTTGGTAACTGGAAGCATGAACAACTCTGCCCACTGCGCGAGAGCAGCAGCGAAGGCAAACAGGATACTGGGGTGCTCCACTGTTCATGAGAAGAGGTCCCAAATGCTTTCATGAGGTAAGGGCCACAAAAGAGCCATGTTGAAAATTTGTACTGCAAATACCAACACATGCCCAGGACATTACGGTTTCTAACCATAACGTCCCATGCTGTACAGACTGACAGGCATCAGGGGTGTGCCTTTGGATTGCCCACTATAATGCTCATGCCTTTCCAACCCCACCCCCCACCCTGCACCCACTGACAGGCATCGAGCTGTGCCTTGGACTCTTCAGCACCACAGTTCACCCCATTCTATATTACACCCATTTCAGCATATCTCCTTATGGAGTGGGGTGACTGTAAAGCGAACACCCCAAGGCACACCTCAACACTTGTCAGTGTCTGCAGGATAGGGAGAGATGAAATGGCATGAACGTTATGAGCAACAACCCAAACACATGCCCCAATGTCTGTCCATCTCTGCAGGGTGGAGGTGGGGTTGGCGTGAAGTTTAATATTTCACTGCCATTCCTACTTTGCATCTATCTAACTCCTGCATTTCCAATGCTAATACCAGCAAGCAAACATTCGGCATTGACAAATGCTTGTTACCATTTTGAGACTGCTTCAGCCTTTCTTTTTAGTGAATAATGGGCATCATTAAATATTACTTCCACAAGGTTTCCATCAATATTCTCTGCTACATTTCAGCACACAGGGAAGCTTATTGGTAACTAGCACAAACCCAGGCACAATGGTCTGTTTGCACGGGCAAATGTGCAAGTGAAACCAGCATCATGTGTATTGGAAGTGGCATACTGCTAGTGTTGACAAAGCAA
The DNA here is from genome assembly GCA_016271365.2 of Neoceratodus forsteri. Classification (NCBI taxonomy): domain Eukaryota; kingdom Metazoa; phylum Chordata; order Ceratodontiformes; family Ceratodontidae; genus Neoceratodus; species Neoceratodus forsteri. Next base: position 35,587,115 of record JADMNL010000037.1, on the reverse strand, counting down.
ACGGGAGTCCAATATATATTCTGTGACAGTGTGCAAAGCACAGTCCCCTGTACAAGAGCAAATCATGCTTGAGACCATGCTCACAAATCACTTGACAGGTTTTATGCAGTGAGCAATCTGGGCTGATTGGGAGTCACCAACTCAACAGTGCAGCTACGTGAAAATGCTATATTGGTACAAAAATGCTAATGATCCTACTTTACATGCAAGGCCCTAACTCTCATCAAAGAGACACAATACCCATCACCGTGACTGCAGGCACATTCCAAAGAGTGTAAGCAGCAGTACTGCAGGCATGTGAATGCGACCCACTTTGAGGGGACAAGGGGAGGAGGCACCTGCTTGGAACAGCAGGATCACAGATTCATATTCTATCACAGGCCACATGCTCAGTATGTGACCTTACACATATCACTTAACCTTCAGTGTTCCATTCCATCTTGCTGCTGGCTGAGGTAGATGCTGGAAACGCTGAAAATCAGATGTGATGTGACATAACCAATCATACCAGTTTCCTGTTTTTTTTCACAGTACAGAAAAAGCACAGTAAATATAATAATTGTTAAGGGTGCATAATTTTGCAGAATTCACCCAAAATTTGATTTTATGTTGCACAGAAAAAAATCAACAAGGAGTCATACGGTAAGGGATAAGCACAGAGAAGCAATATAGTGAGGATATCAGAAAGACGTTATGTTGCTTTGGGTCACTATACTCCAAAACTGTTCAATTATTCATTTTGCTGCTACTGTATTTAAATATAGGACCTAAAAACAAAATTGCTGGTGTGAAAAAATGTAAAGCATTACAATAAAATATTTTATTGTAGAATTTTAGAGTATATTGCACAGAATTTTAGAATATATTACAGTACACCGACTTTTAAAAAATATGGATCAGAAAACTAGCATACGTTCATAACACTTGCAGCTATCCTGATATGATCAGCTATTACAATAATATTGCCCTAACATTGAAATAGATATACAGAGCTGCTCCCCAGGATTAAGCGCAGTGTTTAGAGATACAGTGAAGTTAAACTTCATTGGCTAAGTTGCTGCAAAGTTGCCAAACTTCGACTTTGCTAAGAAGCTTCATGAACTTCCTACTGGCATTACCTACTTTGACTTTGCAACATTGTTTCAGGTGAAGTGGCACTTTTTTCTGCTAAACTGCAACTTTGCAAGTGAAGTTTGGTCACTTTGTGGAAAAAAGTGCCCCTTTGCCTGGCAAAAAGGTTTTGCGTAGTTGGCACTTTGAACTTCACAAATTTGGGCAACTTTGCAAAGTTCTTTCGAATCGCAGTTTTCTCAGCTTGGTATATCTCTAGCAGTATCATGATTTGAACCAGTGACCACAGGATACAGAAGGAGCCAATGTAATCCAGTGGTAATTACTCCAGTGTGTCATGCATGAAACTGATATCTAATTTCAGAGTGCTCCTTCCAGGTGGGTAGCACAGTACTCGCATTCTTAAATAAGGTCCTGCTGTGTCAGTGGACCCATGGAATAGCCTACCCAAGGAGGCAGTGGGGGCCAAAATGGTGCGAGTGAATTCAAGAATGCATGGGATAGACTTAAAGGTAGCATACAGAAAGGAAAAGGAGGGGAAGGGAATAACACCAGGTAGGTTCTTGGGCAGACTAGATGGACCTTGCAATCCCCTTCTGCCATAATTTTCTATGTTTCAGTCACAAGCTGACTGGTTGCATTGCTTTTGTATGCAGTGATTTAATTGTCCAGTTACACATCCATAGACATTTGAGCTTTAAAACATGCTTTTTGGGAGCTTAACTTTGGAAGCATAAACAGCAGTTAGTGCAATAGGAGAAAGTTCCAATGTACTGTACCATTGGGACACAAATTCACTGCACCACCTCTCATTGGCATGTACTCCAGGCCTGCATTTGCACAAAGTGGTGTGTGCCTCACAGACTGCTACTTCCACCATTACTCTTGCCTCCCAAACAGCCTGCTTGGCACTCCCTAACCCACCTTATGAGACACAAACTCGGTCTGTGCCAACCAAAATGTTCAAATTGGTGCCCCAACAGTTTAAAGCACTTTTCTCATTCCTCAGATGAGCTACCATGCAACTAGAGATGTGCAAAGTTGCCAAAATGCACTCCTCAAACAAATTCATGAATTCTGGTAAATTAACAGGACTGGGGACTACAATTCATGTTGTCATTCTCCAGCCTGATTGGCCAAATTAAAATTGTGAATGGCAAATTCTCTGGCGAATCTCAAGTTGAATTAGGTTTAAAACATGTTACCTCCTCCAACAACCCCCATTGGCACCCTCCCCCACCCCGGTGAACATCATGGTCTGCTTTCCTGTAAGTTAACAAAATGCAATCTATTCCCTCACCCAAGTGCCAAATACATTCCCCCCACTTCCCCTCCACCCGAGTTCCACTGTCTTTAATAGTTACTCTCAGTCCCTCACCCAACCCTCCCGGTCCCCACCACTCTTCTCCCCCCACAAGCACCCACAAAATCTAACCTGCAAATAAAGGAAATGGTCCCTCAGTGCAGAGCATCTGCTCTGTTCAGTACCCAGTCCTATCTCATAATGACTTTAATGTATGAATAGTGGTGCCTTAGGTCCTAGTAAGACCTGACTGGTTGAAAATTAAACCAATGCAGGATGTACTAGGAGCTAAGACATCACCATTCATTCATTCATTCATTCATTCATTCATTCACTCATTCATTCACGCCATTAGGAGACAGGGAGTGGGCACTGAATAGAGCAGATTCTGTGCACTAGGGGGCCATTTTCTTTATTTGCAGGCTATACTGTATTTTGTGGGTGCTGGTGGGGGAAGGAGGCTGGTAAAGACCAGAGAAGGATTGGTTGGGGGCTGAGAGTAACTATTAAAGACAATGGGACTCAGGTTGGGGAGGTGGGGAGTGTATTTGGTGCATGGGTGGGGGAGGGATTACATTTTGTGAACTTACAGAAAAGCAGCAGCATGATGTTCACTGGGGCAGGAGAGGTAGGAGGATGAGGGTGCCAGCGGTGGGGTGGGTGGGAAGGGGTGGGAGGGGTTTACAGCACTGTGGGTAGGGGAGTTTTTTTAGTTTTTAAAAAAATCCATCAGCAAAGTTGGCATTTCAGTCATGGAACTCACAAATTTTTTTGCAAATGCAAATATCACAGATTCATGCACTGGCAAATTACACATTTGCAGCATCTCTACATGCTACAGACACTGCCCCCAAACCTTATTGGACACTTGGGATGTTAAAGATGGTATACACCTCTGACGTCGAAACTTCAACATCGACTGACTCTACAGTGACTACAGCTCCAGGTCGCTGTAGTGTCGGCGCTGGATCCCAGCACTGTATTCGGGGGGTCTTGCACCCCCCCCAATCAGCTCTGACTCGGAGTTGATTATCTTTGGTGGGGGGTGCAGGGGGCACAGCCTCATGTGTGGGGGTTTTAGGGGTAAAGCCCCTTGAAGAAAACATGTTAGGGAGTTAGAAACTGTATGCTGACAGCAAAAAGTGGTCGACATGACGGTTTCGCTGACTGGTCATTCGACATATATTTTGTCGACGACCGGTCGTAGATCTGTTAAAGATATCTCCAGGCTATAAAACATAAACTCTAATATTGTGCAATGAAATATTCACATATAAACAAAGTTGGAAACACAGATTAACAGCAGAGATCAATATTGAGGGGTTCAAAGAAATACCTATTAAAGTATACTACATTTTTTCTAATAGAGACTCCTGCTTAAATTTAAGCACTGTATAATGCTGTGAGGAATGTGGAATTCCACCACTAAAATTTGTGCAGAATGACCATTCCACTAGTGGAATTCACATCCTCTGGAAACAGGCCTTGTGCCTAGTGTGCCTAGTGTGCCTTACCGCATTACCAAAAGAATAAGGAACAAGCATTTGTCAATGGTGAATGTTTGCTTGCCGGTATTAGCATTGGGAATGCAGGAGTTAGACAGATGCAGAATAGGAATGGCAGTAAAGTATTGAACTTCACACCAACCCCACCTCCACCCTGCAGAGATGGACAGGCATTGGGGTATGCTTTTGGGTCGATGCCCATAACGTTCATGCCATTTCACCTCTCCCTATCCTGCAGATACCGACAAGTGCTGAGGTGTACCTTGGGGTGTTTGGCTTTATAGTCACCCTATTCTATAAGGACATACACTGAAATGGGTGCAGTACAGGAGAGTGGGGTGAACTCTGGGGCTGAAGAGTCCAAGGCACACCTCAATGCCTGTCACTGGCTGCAGGGTGGGGGGGGGGTGGAATGGCATGAGCATTACAGTTGGCAATCCAAGGGCACAGCCCTGATGCCTGTCAGTCTGTACAGGGTGGGACGTTAAGGTTAGAAACTGTAACACCCTGGGCGTTTGTTGGTATTTGCACTACAAATTTTCAACATGGCCTTTTTGTGACCCATACCTCATGAAAGCATTTGGGACCTCTTCTCATGAACAGTGGCACTGTGATTTTGTTAATGTGTCCCGAACTTTGAGTTCCCACAGTGACTGTGCCATTCTGCGCCAGATGTACAAACACACAGATGGGGCAGGATGTGAAGAATGACAGCTGTACCACTCATAGGGAGGTGTGAAGAGATGGCTATGTTGAAAATCTGTAGTGAAAACATTAAAAATGCTCAAACTTCAAGCGCATGTTGATACTGCGCAACGCATGCACGTAACACAGTCATTTAGTGGAATTATTTCACCAAATGTTCAACATAGGCATTTTGTGACCTCTGCTCATGAACACTGTCACTATGATTTTCTTAATCTGTCCCGAACATTGACTTCCCACAGCGACCGCGCTATTGTGTGCCAGAAGTGAGAAAACACATTTCATCCAGGATGTGAAAAATGACAGCTGTACTGTTCATAAGGAGGTGTGAAAAATGCAATGTTGAAAATCTGGAGTGAAAATACTACAAATTTGCAAAGTTACGAGGGTTGCGTGGAAACTGCACAACTCACGCTTGTAACACAGTCATTTTATGGACGTTTGTCACCAAATTTTCAACATAGGCATTTTAGGACCTCTGCTCATGAACAGAGTCACTGTGATTTTATTAATCTGTCCCAAGCACTTATTTCCCACAGCGACCGTGCTATTCTGCGCTGGAAGTGCAAAAACACATTTCAGTCAGGATGTGAAAAATGACAACTGTACTGTTCATAAGGAGGTGTGGAAAAATGCCAATGTTGAAAATCTGGAGTGAAAATATTACAAATTCACGAAGTTATGAGGGTACGTGGAAACTGCACAACACACGCTCGTTACACAGTCATTTTATGGACTTTCATCACCAGATTTTCAACATAGGCATTTTATGACCTCTGCTCATGAACAGTGTCACTGTGAATTTTGTAATGTGCCCTGAACACACTGATTTCCCACAGTGACCACACTATTCTGCACTGGAAGTGTGAAAACACATTTCGGCCAGGATGTGAAAAATGACAGCTGTAGTGTTCATAAGGAGGTCTGATAAAATGGCAGTGTTGAAAATCTGGAGTGAAAATATTACAGACTCGCGAAGTTACGAGGGAGTGTGGAAACTGCACAATGCACATTCATAAAACAGTCATTTTGGGGAATTTTTTCACCAGATTTGCCACATAGGCTTTTTGAGAGCCCACCTCATGAACAGTGGCACTGTTGTTTCATTAATCAGTCCCGAAAGGTGATTCTATGTAGTGACCACAAAATCACCTTTTGGGACTGAATAACACCATTACAGTGACGGTATTCATGAGGAGGGGTCCTAATAACCCCATGTTGAAAATTTGGTGGCAAAATTCTAAACAATGGCTGAGATATCCACATAAGTTGAAAAAGCCCTATTCATGCCATTATACAGCTTACCAGCATTTCTTCAGTTCGCGGTCGACTTTGAAGAGTGCAGACATGTTCCTGGTCCACGAAGATAGTTGTGCGGGTTCGGAGTAGTATGGGGTGAGGGTGTGGGGAGCTGAAGCGACAGGGTGGGTGTGGGTTGGGGAAGGGCATGGCAGACCATGAGGGATTGTTTTTTGTTTCAGGGACAAAATAATAAAAGACTTTGCAGGAAGGTTTTTCTTCAGGTTTCATTTGTGCACACTGGGTGGGCTCCCAGTGTGCCACCTGCATTTTGGGGAAGGGGGACTTAATTGATGGGGACTATGCCCCCCGTCAGCAAATAAGGATTGTTTGGGGGGGCATGATGCCAAGGGGGATTGGGCACCCTCTCGGCACACAACAAATGGGGGGGACATTATGCCGACAGGGAGTGGGCTCCCCCATCTGCAACTGAATTGGGTCATTGGCATGCCGACAGGGGGATTGGGCACCCCTGTTGGCTTACATGGGACTGTGAGACAGTGGCATAGAGCTGCCGCCATGTTCACAGAAATGTTACACCAGGCAATGTACCAACCACAATGACGGGTCACTCCCTCATTGCAGTGGAATGGCTGATGCTACAATGACGAGGCTGCCCCGCATTGCAGTGGCCAAATCTTTTCAAGTTGGTGGCACTTCTGCAGTACCAGTGTCATCAGGACACTGGACCTGCATTGTATGCACACCGCCAAACCCACAACTGCAGTGCTGGCATTGGACGCCACACTGCTGCACCTCCACAGCTCATTTCTCTCCTAAGCTGCTGCATAGTGTTTCTTGTTCATGCACGCAAGCAAACATAAAAATGATTACTGACATTGAATGTGCCAGAGGCTTTCTGACAGCTCAGTGCTGACTGAAAGTTATGAAGAAAGTCTAATAGGAAAAAATACTGCACTGGGAAGAGAATTCTAGCACGTGGTTACAAAGTAAAGAAGATTCAGTAGCATTTAAAAAGTGGAAATCAATATATGGAGAAGAAGCACAAGTAGATCTGAGATTCTGTTGTGTGTAATATAAAGTGACTGGGGGTTTTACATGACCGTGAATAATTTTGTATGTGTTACATAATACCTACATATTTTTTATTGAATTCCAGCTTTTCAAGGCGATGATCAGGAAACAGCTGATCATAAGTCTAGCGTCAGTTCGAGTTTTATTGGGTAACTTGCTCTGCATATTTTTTTTTTACTGATTCAAGTATTTTAATATAATTGATTTAGTTTCTGCAACTACACTATCCCAGACATCAATTTGTACCATGCAATTACCCCAAGTTTTGCCCATCAACAGCTGTGGATCTCTGTCTCTAGCCCCTTTTACACAGAGCCCCACTCAGTAGCGATGCAGTTCACAACTGCTCAATCCACTCCTTCTACACTGCTGCTGTTCCATTTACACATAGCAGCCCTGCAGTGCTCTTGTGGCTCTTCTGGCATGTTTGCTATGTTTCTTACTGGCTGAGAGCCTGAAGCTTGTTGTGGGGCTGCATCAATGTGAGGGCTGCAGTGAGATTACACAGCAGCCCAATGTGGTGCAAAACAGAAAACCACCATAGTGAACCCAGAAAAACAGGGTATGCCAGGACAACAAATGCTCACCTTTGATGCAGTGCTGAGCAGCTTTACACAGACATCAAGGTAACATTCGAGTTGCTCAGCATTGCTCACAGGGGTGCAGAGCCTGCCAAGAAAAAGGGCCTGACACTGGTGTGGATGTCAGCTTTCTTAGATGGTGTACATTGCTGGCTTCACAGATGATCAAGGACTAACACTGGTGTGAGACACACCAGTGTGTAACAGCTTGTTTGTTTGCTTTGTTTACTTAAACTGGTAAGACCATGGGCCAAAGACCTATTTTTATGGGTGAACCAGTATGTATACAAATATTACATACAAATAAATAGAATACATCAAAATACAAAATACAAAATGTCATACACAAACATTCAATTAGCAATTAGACAAAGCATTCACATTTACTTATAACTGATAAATAGCCTCTCAATTCAGACTAAAAGTCTGTAAAGAACCTCTTAAACAAAGATAGACTGGAGGGAGTTAAAAAAAGTTGGGAGAGTATAAGGCAAGGTTTTCTGGCCTACAGTTGTTTTCATTCTTGGTATGGCAAAGAAATGTTGGACAGACAAACAAGTAGTGACAGCAGTAATGTTTCTTAAAAATTGAATTTGGAGAAATGTGTACCTTGTTTAGCATTACTTTTTTAGCCGATAGTCAAAGTTGAAATTTGTATCAATATTTGAGTCGGAGACAACTTGCCTGCCTTAGCAGCTTGGTCAGTGTAAATGGGGCTTTAAGTTTGCTTGCAAACATCCCACACCTAGATTTCTCCCTATAGCCACCTTACATGACAGACTGCCTGCAGCAACGTCAAGTTTTGACTCCAACCTCTCTCCTCCAATCCATTTGCTGTAGTACCACCCAGCGCCCACGTGCATACTCTGCAGCTACAGTACACCACCCTACTCAACATCCACTGCACATTCTGGGCTCAGTTCTCAAATGAGTTAGAATGCCACAATCCCTGGTTGCACAACACATAGTACATAGGGTTTGCGGCATTCCCTGGCCAGTGATTGGGATTCTTGATCCTGTGCGCCACATGCCGTGAGTTAGGCCCGCTTTGCTGGTCTAATGTTGTTGTCCTTTTTATGAGGTTTGCACCACATTTAGCAGAAGCCACTGTAAATGGGATAAAATGTTGCGAATGCACACGACCTTTGTAAATTGGGTGCATAGTGTGGCAACGTGTTCAGAGCAGCACAGTGTTAAATGCAGGGCTTGTGAAACCCTGCTGGGTCTAGACTACTGGGCATTCATCGACCTTAGGATTAAGTGGAAAAATGAGGCTCAAGGTAGTCACCCTGGAGGAGACCAGGAAGAGAACCTGGGAGAGAGGGTAGAAAGTGATAGTCTCCCCTGGATGGAGAGCGTGCTGGTGGAAATGCCTCACAGGGTTTTCTCACACAGCCTCTATCACCCATCACTTCCAAGTAGATGGAGCCAATCAATGTTGGCAGAAATGTGGAGGGGTGGGATCCTACCACTGCATCTTCTGGAACTGCCGAGCCTTAAAGGGAAGTGTCCACATCTGAGGGGGCCCACCTCTGTGTGAAGCAGGGCATGATTAGCTCTTTAATAAATACTATAATTTTTTTTTTACTTACTGTGCTATGTTATATTTAAAATTGTATTGGGTTGATCCTGTGCCCTCCCCGCCTGTATTTTACAATTTCAGTCCCCTCCCAGTGTGCCCACAACTACCTGTGGCTGCCCCAGCATGATGTGCTGTGCGGGGAAGGGCCAGGGTTCCTCCATAGGATTTCTATAGTCCAGTAATTTCTAATAGTGCTGGTGTGGAGCCGATGGCTGTCTGTGCTATACTGACACCAGTTACTTACTGGCAGTGTGGCTCCAGTCTGTACCTGGTCTCGGTATAGCATGGACACATGAAGGTTCCAAACTGGAGCTATTTGAAAGTATGACTATGTAGTAATCTGTACTGCCATACCTTCAAATAGCTCCGGTTTGGAGCCTGCATGTGTCCATGCTATAGCGAGACCAGGTACAGACTGGTAGGCACCCTGCCAGTATGTAACTGATGTCAGTATAGCATGGACAGCCATCGGCTCAGAACTGGAGCTATTGGAAATGAACAGACTATAGAAATCCTATGGAGATGCCCAGGCTGATCCCCGCACAACACATCACACTGGAGACAGCCGCTGGTGGTTGTGGGCGCACTGGGAGGGGATCGAAATCATAAAATTCTGGTGAGAAGGGCACAGGAATAACCAGATACAATTTTAAATATAACATGGCACAGTAAGTTAAAAAATATATATATAGTATTTATTAAACAGCTAATCGGGCCCTGCGTCACATAGAGGTGGAGCCCCCTCAGATGTGGATGTTTCCCTTTAAAGCCCTACTGTGACCAGATCCAAGCATATCTATGGACTTTTTAAGGCACAGATATTCCTAACACATTTGAACACCTTGTCCTTGACTTCAAGGTGCCTCAGTTAGGGATTGCAGGGCTTACTACGAGCCTTATGCACTGCTGCACTTAAAGGGATAACCATCTGTAAGTTACAGGGGCACCTCCACAATGTGGTTGGATAGAGTGTCTGAAATTAGCAGACTGGAAAGAGTTATGGCTACCCTAGGCCTAACCCTGGAGAAATACAACACTGGCTAGGGCAGGTGGGAAAACGAGGGTATTTTCCAAGGGGGGCACACAGTGATGAACATGGCCCAGTCCAGGACAAATGAGCAAGGAGGGAACTACATAAGGCTGCTAGAGACAGATTTATTCAGTTTAAAATGATAAATAATACATACCATACGCCAGCAAGACTTTTTCATATGAATTTGAAAAATGACCCTAACTCTTGGATCTGTAACTTTCCAAAAACCAATGCAGTCCATTCATTTCAGGGTTCAGAGCTGGTGGCAAGAAAGCATCACAGTCTCGGGCCAGATGGGAATTAAAATAAGAAATGTACATTTGACGAATGTGGAATTAAATTTATATGGGCTGAATAACAAAAATTACAATTTAAAACTATTATGAGAGCAAACTACATAGCTATTAAAAGAATAATACTAAAGTTTAGGAAACAGAAGGATAGTAATAGTTTTCCCAAAAATGAATGGAAGCAGCTTTTTATTACGCACCTATACAATTCAAAACATTTTTAAACAACTGTAAAGTTGGTTCATGTATAATACTGACATAACTTTATGGGATAAATAGCTCTTACAGTCAGTTTCAGCACTGCATGAATTGTAATTTCAGATTATTTATTTGATATGCCTCATGAAAATACTATTATGATAAAACAACAGTTATTTATTATACTATTCAAAATAAAAAAAGATCAGGGATGTGACTACAAGGGGAAAGTGAGAGGGCAGCGAGGAGGTAAAATAATATAGAAGGAGGTCCACCCTATTCCACCCTCAGAGGAACAGGTAACAGCTTCCATGATGATTATGATTACCAGAGAGTTTACAGTTCTTGTGGTTACAGTGTATTACAGGTATGTTGTGCCTGTCTGTTTGCTTGTTCAGTTGTTACAAATGTGTCTTCTGCATGCAGGGGCAGATTCTTCCAGCTAAACATGGACTCTTGGCAACTGTGAATATAGGACATTGTTTTTCTGGAAGTACCATGGAGAGAAGAGGACATTAATGCCTTCATATAGGCAGACGATTGCATTTTATTACTAAACAGGAAGTGGTGATGTATGTACAACCTGCACATCTGTCTTTTTGATCACAATTACTATGTTTACTAGGTAAGTAAGGACAAAAGGGAGCTATGAAGCCTATCATGATTGTCCCCCACATTTGTGGGAAATTATACTTTGTTGTAGTTTTTGGAGAGCCAATGATCTATACCCTTTTTAAAGGATTCAAAGTTATTACAATCTACTAGCTCTAGTGGTAGCTGGTTCCACAGCTTCATTGTTCTTACCAAGAAGAAATGAAGCCTTCTGTTTGTTTTTACTTTGCACACCATTAATTGTTGATTGTGAAGTCTAGGTACTATTTTTCTTTGTGTTTTAACAATACCACATTTGTCCACCAGAGAGGGCAATTTGAGAATTTTATATAAGAACAGAAGATCACCTCTAGAGCACCTAAACTCCAGTGAGTGTAGATCTGTTTTTGAAGCCTCTCTGGATATGGTAGTGATGCTAAATGGGGCACCTTTTTTGTTGCCTTTCTCTGAATTCTTTCAATCAATTGAATGTCCCTGACCATGTATGGACTCCACACTGGTGACCCATACTCTGTATATGGTCTGATGTATGCTTTAAACAATGGGAGAATACATTCCTCTCTTAGATATAAACATATGGTTAATGTGCCTAAGTAGTGAGTTAGCAGTTTTAGCTACATGATTACAGTGATTGGAGGAGGATAATTTGTCATCGATCAGGATGCTCAAGTCTCTTTCACATACTGAAAATTTAATGATAATATTGTATAGTGTATACATTTGTTTGGGATTATTGTAACCTAAGTGGAGAACAGAACATTTGTCTGTATTGAATGCCATTTTGTTTTTCTGTGCCTAATGCTCTAATACTGAAAGTTAATTTACTAATAAGTCCATATTATAGTCGGAATCCACCCTACCTCCTAATTTTGTATCATCTGCAAATTTCAAAATTATGTTCCTGGAGATAATCTGCATGTCTGAGATGAAAATATTGAATAGTACTGGGCCCAGAACTGATCCCTGCGGTTGCGGTACACCACTGGTCACACTCACATTACTGGAATAGACACCATTGATCCTAACATGCTGGGTCCTGTTGGTTAACCAGCAATTGATCCATTTTCTTATGTTACAAGAAAAACCTAGGTCTGATAGTTTAGCTAGGAGAATACTGTGAGTAACCTTATCAAATGCTTTGCTACAATCCAAGAGGATGACATCCATGGGAATCTTGTTGTCTAGTTCTTGGTTGACAATATTGTAAAAGGCTATTAAATTGGTAGTGCAAGAAAAGCCTTGCTTGAACCCATGTTGTGAGTGGTCGATAATGCCTAGAGCTTGCATTTCTGCCTCTAATATGCCTTTAATAATTTTGTCCATTACTTTACATGGGATGGAAGTAAGGCAGATGGGGTGGTAATTACTCACTATGGAACGGTTACCCTTTTTGAGTATAGGCACAACTGTAGCAGTTATCCAATCAGATGAAACAGATCTTTCTGCTAATGATTTATTAAAAATAATGGAAAGAGGTGTGGCAATATTTTCAGCTGTTTCAACCAAAAATCTAGGAATAAATAAGTCTGGTCCACAGCTAGTATTTGATTTGACATTTTTTAACAAGGAAACTACATCAGAAATAGTTATGGTGTGGTTATTTTCAGTAGACCTTGATATGATAGTATTTGTATTAATTATGACTATATGACTTGAAAATACCGATGCAAAATAGGTGTTAAATGTGTCGTTTGTCTCTCTATCAAATGTAATGGTGATTGTACCATTGGTCAATGGCCCAATTTGTCTGTTACTGCCATTTTATTATTGAGATAAGAAAATAGGGATTTGTGATTATCTTTGGAATGGGCTATGCGGAACTCGAGGATGCATTTTGCTTTCCTGATAGTCCTTTTTAGTTATTTAACTAACGCTCTGTATTGTCCCAGTATGAGTTCTTTTGTGTCTCTTGTGTATTTTTTTAAATGAGTGAATAGTTTTTTTTCTGTTTGATTTTCCTACGAATATCATTATTTAACCAGGCAGGAATTTTATCTTTATTGTTATATTTTATCCGGGTTGGAATATAAGCTTTTTCTAGGTCTATTATCTTGTTTTTAACAAATACCCAAGAGTCTTCCAGGGTTAGAGGTGATAAAATTGTTTCCCATGGGGTATTTTTTAGTCTGTTGCTTATTGCCTCAGAGTTGGCTTTGTGGTAGTTATACACCTGAGCATTATTAACTATTGTGCTAGATTCATACTCTAGATCAAATACTCAATAAAGCTAAGTTTAAAAAAAAAAGATCCCACTGAATTTCTCAAAAAGAGTAGAGGAGTTTCTCTGGTGGGAAAACATGAAACACCTGAACACACAATAAATGATTTGCAAGTACTCACATTTACTGAAAGGAAACCAACAAAATGACAAGGCCCCAGTTTCCCTGGTGTTAGGCCAACTTCCCCTCTCCACTAAACCACCAGCAGCTTAACCTGGCTTAATGTCAGTCAACACTTCTCGCTCCCCCCATGACAAGGCTGAAAGCAGGAACTGTTCTTGCTCTCTTTTCCCAGTCAACTACAAAGAAAACAAATAGACCAAAAAAAAAAAAAAAGGTAAATCCTCTCCCTCCAGATAAGCTAACTGGAGGCACATTAGCACTGTCCGGCTCCAGTTTGCACCATGTGAGGCATGGTCCCATCCACCACTTGGTACACGTAGGAGCTAAAGTGATGTTTCTGTCTGCTGAAACCTTGTTTTCAATAGGCAGAAACATCAAAAAAGATCCTGGCTGACTCTCTCAGATCTGGACTATATCCCAACAGCAATCAAAACTGAGCCACAAGTGGCTCGGTTCCCCTGAGCTAGGTTCAGCTGAACCAAGTTGAGGAGGATCTCAATCTGATTAAGAGCCAGCTTAGCCATCCTAAATTGAATACATGTCTTCTATTTTAAGTCAGTATGTTTCTGGAACAAACTAGAAAGGTGCAGATCTACACAAATGTAATTGCAGTACTTGATGAAATAGAGTATCATGGTCACCCAGGTCTAAGAAGTGGTAGCCATTTTGGTCAGGTTACCGCCTTTGGGGGAGTCAACAACCAGATAAGAAACCACACTACAAACTCAGCTCTCAGTCTTACCCACTTTCTTGACTGCTAACAACTGTGCTTTGCTTTTCCTATATATCTATTTGTTATGTTAGAGGGGACATATATTGATGAGAAAAGACTAAGCTTAAACTGAGAGTAGCAAAGGTAGGCTACTACACTGTTAAGGGTCTTAACAGCTATACTTTTCACCTCCCTGATCGGCTGGCTTTACAAACAAATATCTATATGACATCAGGAATGTATCTGCAATCTAGACATGTAGGTATAATGAAGATTTAACAGCATCTGTTTTAAGAGTGTGTGGCACTCCAAACAGTTAAAAAACTGGAGTACCACTGTGTAAAACTAGAGGACCAGACAAGCTTCCTAAAATCCTAGCCTAAAAGCAAATATATCACAACTCTTCAACATTCTCAAATAGTCTACTCATCCCAGTCAATTTGTATTAGATAGTTGGTATCCAGTTTGAATATGTCACTGTAACTAGTACAGGTTATATCAGGGAGAGTCCCCTCGCTCTCTGTGGAGAGTAATGGAACTCCATATTTGATGTAGAGAAGCACTTGAAGAAAGTCTGCCCATAGCTTGAAGAAAGAGATGGACACTGCATTAAAAGATGTATATGCGGAGTAATATAATCACAGGAAACAATTGACAGGAGGACCTAGGAGTCTAGAACTATATACCCATGCTGTAGTCAACATGCAACACACCACACGTACTAGTGGGTCTGACGGGGAGCAAGCACCAGTTGGTACCATGATCAGCTGTATATTTATTTATTTTTTATTTATTAAAGTCTTGGAATTACAAAACCTTTGAGCCAGGGGCTCATTTACAAAGGCTCCACGTCAAGGAGAGAGAGAGAGAGAGACAATAGTTGACATGGTACAGGGCAAACGAGTGTACAGGTTATGAAAAATACATGATACATACAAATTATATACAATATTCAGTAAGTGCATAGTAAGTGCTGCTAGGTTACATATGTTACAGGATTATATAGAGAATAATGGATGGGTAGCTAGTTATAATGAGGATTTTATATACCCCCAAGGGGTGGGATGCCACATAAACCCTGAGAGTGAAGCTTGAGGGGTTTATGAAACATCCACCTCGAGGGAGTGTATAAAATCCACGTTTTACCATGCTACCCATCTTTTATTTTGTATAATTGCTGGGGATCATTTTTTCACCACAGCAATTACACACAATAAATGTATGTGTCTGCGGAGTTCAGCTGCCAACTGTTGGAAAGCCCAGACTTAAGCGCAATAGGTAGCTGTCCATAAATGGAAGCAATGTTTATTGTTTTGTTTTGTTTTTAACTGCCATGGTGAAGGTTTGCTGTGCCGAGAGATAATTTTTCTTTAAAAGGAAAAAACTTGCCACTGACAACTTCTGTCAGGGAACACTGCAGCACTGAGGCATTGTGACGGACGGCGCAGAAAAGGGGAAGTTCACAGTAGGCGCATGTGCAGAAGTAGGGAAACCGGACACATGAATGTCATTATAACTAGCTGGTTATAACACTGGAATTACAACCTGGTTTCTGTATGGGAAAAAACTATAACCAGTTATTATAGATGTATTACACACGGTATTTACAGTAGTTCACTCTAACCAGCAGGTCTGCCATGGAGCTGGCACCTTTGCCAGCATTAATGTTGACTCTTGCTATCAGGTCTGCAAGGAAACCATTGTCATGCCCAGCAACAGAGAGCCAACCAGTTGAAGCGGGTTTGCTAGGGAGCTGGCACTACTGCTGACATTAGACAGTTTCTCTAGGATATAGTCTACCATGGACTCTGTAACATTAGAGACATTAGAAACAAAAATAATCCAATAAATAATAATAAGGCCGCCCATGGGGATCTGTACCTACATAATAATTAAAACTCTTAGTATCCAGCTAGGCAATTATCTTAGTCATATATTTAACTATAGACCATTTTGTCATGGTTTCCTGCTAAAGTATTTGTTCTTCCCCTCCTCCCCCTTTATTGTTAATATCCACTGACTTCCCATGTCTGACACTGTTGTACCAGGATCACAAGTATTCTCATAAGACTATGAGTAAGAGTTAGTCTTAAGTGCTGTTTTTTTTTTTTTTATGAATTGGTATCCATTTTTCCTTTTACTTCACTGATGACAGATTAAGTCTTGCTGCTGCCCAGTAAAAATACCTGAATTGGCAAACAACATTAAAGGTGTCACAAAAGCTAATTATCATTTTAGCTGTGTTAGGCAGACCATTTCCCCTACATAAGCAATTCAAAACTAATTATTCTGAGACTGAAATGAAGCCATCCTGAGTGTGCTATGCAAATTCGGAGGGATGTAAGATGTAGGAGATATTCCTCATTTGCAAGGCATGACACATAACACTTTTCATCACTATTTCCAGAATGCAATGCAGAACAATCCCATGCAAACACACTGGAGGAAGTAGATGAAAGAACTAACAGCTTGCTTGAGTGAATCTTAACCTGTCAAGAAAAACAGAAAGCTTCTTCTTTTAAAAGAAGTGAAACCCCAAATGTCCCTATAAACACAATGTACTGTAAGTAGAACAAGACAACTAGGAGACATCATCCAATAATTACTGACAGCATTACAAACTGCCCAAACTGAAACATCATAATTAAGTAATAAGACATGGTGGGCAATTACATGTATGTGACACTATACTATGGTACACAAAGCTACACTATAGAGCTTGCAGGTAGCTGACTCTCTATACTATGCTACACCATGCTGCAATACAGAGTTTACAGGTAGCTGACACTATACTATGTTACACCATTCTGCACTACATAGTGTACATGTAGCTGACACTATACTATGTTATACCATATCACACTACATAGTTTACATGTAGCTGACACTACACTATGTTATGCCACGCTACACTACAGAGTTTACATGTAGCTGACACTACACCATGCTAGACCATGCTACACAACACAGTTTATATGTAGTTGACACTACACTATGCTTCACCATGCTATAACAAAGTTTACATGTAGTTAACATTACACTATGCTACATCATGCTACACTACAGAGTTTACATGTAGCTGACACTACACTATGCTACACCATGCTACACTACAGCACTTACATGTAGCTGATACAATACTAAGCTACATCATATTGCACTGCACTACATTATGCTACACCATACTACACTACAGTTTACATGTAGCTGACACTACACTATGCTACACCATGCTACATTGCAGAGTTTACATGTAATTGATACTACACTATGCTACACCATGCTACACTACAGAGTTTACATGTAGCTGACACTACACTATTCTACACCATGCTACACTACAGAGTTTACATGCAGCTAACACTACACTATGCTACACCATGCTACACTTAAGAATTTACATGTAGTTGACACTACACTATGCTACACCATGCTACATTACAGAACTTACATGTAGATGATACAATACTAAGCTACATCATACTGCACTGCAGAGTTTACATGTAGCTGACACTATAGTATGCTACACCATGCTAGTGCTACACTGCAGTGAATGCATGTACTGTAGCTGACACTATGCTATGCTACACCATGCTACACTACAGAGCATGCATGTAGCTGACACTATACTATGTTTCCCCATATTACACTACAGAGTTTACATGTAATTGACACTACTGTATGCTACACCATGCTACACTGCAGAGTTTACATGTAGCTGACACTACACTATTCTACACCATGCTACACTACAGAGTTTACATATAATTGACACTACTCTATGCTACACCATGCTATACTGCAGAGTTTACATGTAGCTGACACTACACTATTCTATACCATGCTACACTACAGAGTTTACATGTAATTGACACTACTCTATGCTACACCATGCTACACTGCAGAGTTTACATGGAGCTGACACTACACTATGCTACATCATGCTATACCAAAGTTTACATGTAGCTAACACTACACTATGCTACACTTAAGAATTTACATGTAGCTGACACTGCACTATGCTACACCATGCTACACTACAGAACTACAGAACTTACATGTAGCTGATACAATACTAAGCTACATCATACTGCACTTCAGAGTTTACATGTAGCTGACACTATTATATGCTACACCAATCTAATGCTACACTGCAGAGAATGCATGTACTGTAGCTGACTCTATGCTATGCTGCACCATGCTACACTACAGAGCTTGCATGCAGCTGACACTATACTATGTTTCCCCATGTTACACTACAGAGTTTACACATGGCTGATACAGTAGTTGTCATAAAAAGGAAAAGTTTGTAGAAAACATTTAAAAACTATCTTCACTATTCATTTTTGATTGTTCATAGCAACAGAGGTTTGTAAGTGGCATCACTATCACAGTCAATGTTTTTGTGCATTCACTTCACTTTATAAAAATGTCAATGACAGCTGTCAGTGAATGCCAGCAACAAATACGCTGGAGTGCATTAGCAGTTTACATGTTTGTTTACATTCAGTGACAATTGTGATTCATATTTTTTGTAATGAACAATAACTTATACAGTATGTACAAAAACATTAAATGTGATTCTGTTAGTAAACCAGTATTAATATGCAAAACCAAAACTGAGAGACATCAATTCAGTTTTTAAAGGTTTTCTAAAATGTCATGGCACCACACGATTGCAAAATATTGGCACAGAAGTGATCACAATGACCAGCAGTATGTCAGTTTCCTGTTTTACACTCGAGGGTCTCAAGCCTTTCCATGCATGGTTGCAAAGAGTACTGTGACTGTGCAGCAAAAGAGGGGCAAGGGTTGGGAAGTTTATGCAGGGGCTGGAATGGTGATGAGCAGCTGACCCATGGGGGTAACTATGACAGTAATGCATCTGCCTGCCACTTGGGGCAGGGCACAGCACCATATAACTGGGGCTATGCCATGCCTCAACTGCCTGTGGCTTTCACAATCCAATATTTTAGTGGGCATTAACAATCTGGATCAATCAATTTGCATTTAGTTTCAAGCAACAGTAGTGCACAGGGGATTACATCCCCTCCCCTCAGTGACAGCATGCTGGATTTGTATGTAGCAAAAAAAGTGTGCTTGTGCTACGAAGGAACTATTTGTATCTTTTAGTGCTACCAAACATTTTGTAACAGTGTATGGAACCTCGAGTTGCTATTTTGTGATACTCATCAGTTACAAGTAAACTCCATAGTAGTGCTGTGTGGAATTTTCACATTCTAGCAGAATGGAATTTTGCAGAATTTCTGAAATTCCACTAAGTTTCACTAGAAATAGAATGGTGAAATTCTGCAGCAAAAAAAATGTGAAATGACTTTTCCACAACATTTCCACAGAATTTTATTCTGCAGATCTCAATATATTCTGTGGAAATGGTTGCAGAATGATTTCACATGGAAAAATGCTTTTCTGTGGAATATTATTCTGCAGATCACAGCAGGTGGAATCCTGCAGAAGAACCAGCGAGCGAGATTTTGTTGGAAATTCCACCAGCAGAATGATCATTCCATGCTAATTTCACTGGTGGAATTCTGCATTACATACATCACTACCCCATAGTGTATCATAAAGCAGCTTCTAACCTCAAAAATTCCTCTCTGATTGTTTACACTCTCTGCTTCAGTCTCCATGGTGACAGATGCCCCAGAGATAGAACATTTTCTAATTATGGAATTTAGAATACTGGTTCAAACTCTGCAGCCACGCTCCACCCTGGCAGTTGACCAGATTTGTTTCTCTGACTGGAGGGAGCAGCCACCCTAAAGTCAGTTCTAGTATCACTGGTTCTCCAGCTGATTTATTTATTTAACCATTTTCTTATATTGTATTAAATACTGTTTAGTTAGTACCTTGATTACTCTGCATTAGTTAAGGAGTTATATTTTGATATTCTGGTCTCTCCATTTTCCATTTTGATTTCCAGGAACCAGAGACTACCGTATCTGGCTGCTGTTTTTTCCATTTGGCCATTATTGTTAAAATTAACCATGTACCCATTTATTTTATAGTGGTTTTGTTTTTTCCTGATGTACAGTACAGGCAATGGAGTGCTTTCACGTTCCATTTTTTGTCTGTGCCCCTTCACCTTAATTAATCAGTTCCTATTACAGGAACTGCAATTTGATCTTTTGCACAGTTTTAGAGCTACAGACATATTCTTCTTTTGGGATCTTGTTCTTTAACATTTTTTGGAATTGTTTTACATTTTGTTTACCACCATCTCTCTGTACTGGTATGCCTGAGCAACTTGGGGGTCCTCCAGGCTCAAAAAATTGTAAAAATTGTTTCCAGCTCCTTGCAAAGGCAGACTGCAATGAGCTCTAGTTAAAGTGCTTTGGTCCAGACCACAACTTTCTGTCTTATTTTTTTGTCCCTAAAGCATTAAAGAGCAACTGACACATCTTGGTAGAGACGTGCCAGTTGTGCTGTACCCTGCCTAGAGTACCTCCCAGTACAGAGACTACTGCAAATGGAGGTACTGTAAGGCAGTATATTACTGTACAGATGCAGTGGAGTGCAATGTGAGCCCCCACCACAGCCTCAGGTCCCCTTCCCGATCCAATCCTAAGGATGATGTCAGGTCGGGATGGGGACTTGGTGAAATTCTAATTTGCTGGTGAAAGTGCAGAAGAATTGCCATTTTGCCAGCAAAAGTGGCATTTCGCTGGTGAAATTGCTGTGAAATGCCAATTCTGCGACACTTTTGTTGGCAAAATAGAATTTTGCCAGGTCCTTATCCTGACCTGACGTCATCCTCAGGATTGGATCAGGAAGGGAACCTGAGGCTGAGGTGGGGGTGCGCATTGCACTCAGCCACATCTGTACAGTAAAATACTGCCTCACAGTACCTCAGTTTGTGGTACTCTCTGTACCAGGAGGCACTGTAGGCAGGGTAGGGCACTACTGACACGTCTCTACCAAGACATGTCAGTTGTTCTTTAAAGGAAATGGTAAAAAAGATGAAAGAAATTATGGCTTCTTAGTCTGCCTCCTTGTCACCAAAAAATAAAAAAAAAACCCTGACGGAGTTCCCAATGATGGTGGAAAGCACACATCAGAACTTCCATCTCCTCAAGCACATCAGCAGCAATTACTGTAACGGGTGGCAAGGAAAAAGATAAGCTGTTCATCCATCTGAAATGCATAGTAAAGAAGGAACAGATACCAGGGTGTCCAAAATGGGGAACCGTGAATCTAGTGATGGCAAAAATTAAACTAAAAGAGCCTCTGAGCAGGCACTGGAAACAGTGCCTGCTAAAAAGAAACTTAAAAAAAAATGTTATTGCCACTACAGCTAAACTGAAAAATGGAGCAGGCAGATGATACAGAAAATAATGCCCTCATACAAGGACATATCAAAAATATATCAAGTTTTCTAGGTCATCCAGGTCATGGGAAATGTTTATAATGTGACTGCCAACCCCAGTCTCCAGGCACAGGCTCCAACCTATCTGCCTGCAGTGGGGGAGGATGAAGAGTACTATGTACAGGAGGAGGAAGGTGACCCCATGGAATCAGAGGGTGCACCTGAGCAAGACTTTGGCTCACATCCAAGGCATAAAGAGAATTATTCTTCTTTTTCCTCATTTGTCAGACAAATGCTTGATACTGTGAACATCCCCCCTCAAGAAACTGAGGAGTGTGAAGGGGATGCCGAATTTATGGATATGATAGGGACTGTGCCCTGCAAGGAGGTTGCTAGTCCTCGTACGTAAATCCCTTCAGAAGGCCATATCAAAAATCATGTCTGCACCTACTTCAGCTGCAGCCATTGATAGAAAATGGAAAGAAACTATCAGGTGGACAGACAAGAGGGGGGGAATACCTGTATGCACCACTCTAATCATCAAGGTGTAGTCTAGCATACAGCTTGTGAGAAAAGTCAAAGTCTCGCTGTCTGCACAGCCCCCTGAAAATGACTCCATAAAGAATACCTCAGCTTCCCTGCTCATTAGACAGGCAGCTTATTTAAGCAATAAGGCACAACAGGGGGACATTATGGTGGGATAATGGCCCTCCTCTGGTGGGTTAAAGAACAAGATGAAGTTGAGTGCTTCCACCACCCAAAAAAGGTTGTTTACCCACCATAACACCCCCACCCCCCCGAGTGACTTATTGAGATTATGAAATGGGCACCTGGCAGTATTTTATAACTAACTAACTAACTAAATATAATCAATGTTTTAGTTGCCAGAAAAGACATAAAATGTTGAAATAAATCACTAAGAAGAAAAAAAAGTCACATTTGGACATTTGCTATGACCAGTTTACCAGTAGGTGGCAGCATAATTTCTTTTTCTCCCTGTAAATAATGGAAGTACTGAGCAGTGGCTTCAGGTTGTTGCATCAGGTCAGGGCAGAGTAGGTTAGGTAAGAAGCCTTAGTGTGGAGTGCTTTCCTTCAGGGCACAGTGGACTTTTGCTGTTTAATAAAAAAAAAAAAAAAAGGAAATGGTTTGTCCATGGCACTAGGGCGGAGAGAGTAGCTGAGCACTGATGAAGTATTGAGAGTTGCACTGCCATGAGTGGCAGCTACAGATGTCTGAATTCATCAGAGTTTCCAAGTGATTTGTGTACATTTATTTAGTTTTTGTTGACTGGGGAAAGGAGGGCTAGGCAATTCTACCTATAGGGTAACATAGAAACATAGAAATTGTCGGCAGATAAGGACTGCTAGGCCCATCCAATCTGTCTGGCCCTATACACGTTTGCATCCACTCATCCTAAATGGTCAATGGCTTTTCATCACTTCCTTCCTGCCCAAGGGTAGGGCAGTCTCTGTCCAATTTTCCCCTCCCCTGTGGTAAAAGAGCAGCGCATGATCATTTAAAAAAATGAAGGTGCAATCCGCTCTGTATGTGGCGGGCAGCAGGTGATGGTCAGTTAAGATACAGAGTGCTCCAAAGGTTAGTGGTCAATCTTTTGGTCTGGGAGTACTTTCAACTAGGCTGTTGTGCTGGGATAAATGGCCAAAAAGCAGCTTTTGACCAATTAGTACACAAGATTCTTAGTATCCATTTCATAATCAGCACATATAGCACAGTACCAGAAAGCACTGTGGAACACAATGCTGGCACTTGCTGATAAACAGATGATGAGGTGGTACAGGACTTAATTGGCTGTGCAAGATCAGCCCTAGATGCCGCTAAATACAATTTCCACACTGCTGTGGAAACCAATGGCACTGCAGCTAGAGTTTTAGCTCATGCACCATCCTTAAGAAGATTTTCCTGGTTAAGTGCTACCATCCTTTCCCAGGATACTCAAACAAAAGCCATGGATTTCTCCTTTGAGAGAAATTCATTTTTTTTTTCTTTTTTGTTGAGACATTCAGGCATACAAAAATTATTGGATAACATATTCAAAGAAAAGCAGCTCTATTCTTACAAAAGTACTTATTATTAAATAAGATTGACAGTCACTGCTTATTCCAATGGTTCCCACATTAAATCATACAGTCTGTTATGCTATTCTCAATAGTTCTGCAATATGTTTTTTCTATTATTTTACAATTTGACTTTTCCATATAGCAAAGGCAGGTGGTGTTGGGGCATTCCAAAGCCTTGTAACACACCTTTTGGCACTGATCAATGCTAAGTCTAATAGTTTCTTTCTTGATCCCTTGGGCAGTGTTTGATATGAGGATTCCCCAATAAGCATAATTCAGGTTCGTGCTTTAAATTAACATCTAAAATGATACTAATAGTATGAAATATCTGCTGCCAAAAAGGTTTCAAGCTGTTTACATTCCATCATAACATGGAATATGTTTCCTTTTTCTTGCTTACATCAGTTTCATACTGGTGATATGTTTGTATTGCATTTATTGAGCAAATATGGCATGTAGTAAATCTTAAGTAGAGTTTAAAACTGCATCTGATTTAATCTGTTGTTTTTGCTCTTCATCAGGATCCAAAATATTTATTTTTAGCTTTTTCCAATTCTCTTTTAATTTATTATGATCCCAGTGTAGTTTACTAATTAATATTTTGTAAATGTATGAGATCAACTTTTTCCTACTTGTTGATTTCTCCAAATTATTATACACTTTTGATTGTGTAGATAATTTTTAAGAGTTACAAGTATTTTAATTAGTGTGGAAATAATTTGTAAGCACTCACAATGTTTTTCCTATTCCATATTTATTTCTTTTTGCTCCTCCCTGCCACCCTGACCGGTTACTTCTTTGGGCACTCTAGGATCCTTGGCCACCCTCCTCCGATCACCATCTGCTGCATCCACTACTGCCAGTTGTTCACCTGGGTTACCTGATGTAACCCTTCATTGGCTGTGTCCCCCACTCCGGGGCAGAAGTGCCCATAGGCACAACTACTTAGCTTGGGGTCTGGCAGGGGGTCAGCATGGGGCTATCCTGTGCTACTGTGGTGCTGGGGACCAGTGGCCATCATCCGGTCGATCAGGGAGCTTTTGCATTTACTTGGCCCACCCACCCTACCCTGATTAGGCCTGTGTGGGAGTGATGACCCGAGGCAGGGGCATGCGTGTTGAGGCTTCATGCCCCCTAGCACATCTTCCAATCTGCCTTCGGGTGCCAAGACCTTACACCCACCGGGAGGGAAGCATCCAATGGATTCTCTGGATCCCCTTCCTGCTGGTCTTCTTTTCTGGCACCTGGGCTCGGGGCATGAACCCAGATTGCTAGTATGCCGAGTGAACCCCTTAGCTCGGTGCCACAGAGCCAGCATCTAGTCCATATTTATTTTGTATTTGTTCAAAAGATATCATATTAGTATTCCAAATACCTAATTGTTTTTGACACTTTTTTATCCAATATGTCAAGAAAGTTTGACGAAAGAATGGCTTATAACCATTAGCCATCAGTGGAGTTTGTGCAGAGAATGTATTTTTATGTTCAAGTATTTGATGTACCTTGACCCAAATCTTACATGTATATTTTTTATTTATTTTTTTATTGATTAAATTCTCGGATTACAAATACCTTTGAGCAGAAACTGCTCGTTTACAAAGGTTCCACGTCAAAGGATGAGGGTCAACATACATACAGAGGTAGTAAAAGAATGCACAATAAACAACCAAAACAACTAAAAGAAAAATAAAGATACTCAGTTATAACATACTTTGAGATAATATTCATGTAACAAGCAGCTTGAGTAGGCAGCTGGTTGCGGTAGCAATAAGTGATAGAGGGCACCATAGGCAGTTAGTATTGCAGGCATGCGACCGGGAGAGGAAGTTGACAGGCTAATGGGCCACTGTCCGATGGTGGTGGAAAATGTCTTGTACCAGTGGAGATGCGAAGCAGGAAAGGAGTCACAAGGAAGGCCCGGTGCCAGAGGGAATGAGACTGGGAAAGGGCGGGCTGTGAGACATGAGTGAGCTGGGAGGTGTTTAGAGAGATCTCTGTTCACAGAAGCAGTCACATTGAGTGGTAGAGGTGAGGTAAAGTTTGAGATTCCTTTTGAAGAGTCCAAGTGTAGTAGAGGAAAGTGCTTCTTTATTGAGGGAATTGAACCATTGAGGAGCTGTATAGATAAAGGACCGCTGACCCATGGAGGTACGACATCTGGGAACCTGAAAGGTTAGAGATTGGGCACCATGTGTTTGTTGAGTGCCACTATAGGTAGTAAGGAGTGAGCTAACACCAGGTGGCATGAGACCGAGGAGAATCTTTTTGGTAAGTAAGCAGGTCTGGTATTGTATTCTGCTGCATAGGGTAGCCAGCTGGCCTGTGCATAGAGGTCACAGGTGTGAGTTTGTCGGGCTGCACCTCTTAGTAGTCTACAGGCTTTGTTGAGAGAAATTGAGATCCTGCGGAGGGCACTTGTTGAGGCAG
Source organism: Neoceratodus forsteri (assembly GCA_016271365.2). Taxonomy (NCBI): domain Eukaryota; kingdom Metazoa; phylum Chordata; order Ceratodontiformes; family Ceratodontidae; genus Neoceratodus; species Neoceratodus forsteri. The sequence goes on along the minus strand of JADMNL010000037.1, from coordinate 35,561,012 downwards.
AGCCATAGATGGCAAGGCCGTAGTCAATGATAGAGGTGACAGAACTGTAGATGGCTAGTTTAAGGGCATCCACAGGCATACAGTGCTTGTGTTTGTGTAGTAGTCCAATCCGTATATTGTCAGTCTTGGCAACAGTGTCAATATGCCGAGTGTAGGAGAGGGTACTATCCAGGGTAATACCAAAGTACTTGAACTCCTTGACATGTTCGAGTGGGTTCCCAGCGTGGGTCTTGATGGTGAGGGACAGAGAGCTGTGCCTGCTCTGTCAGTTACAGAAGGACATGGCTTTAGTCTTGCTGTGGTTCAGGGCAAGTTTATGAGAACTGAACCAGTCTGCGATGTGCTTGAAGTCGAGCTGCAGCTGGGATTCAAGGACTATAATGTCCTGGTGGCTGGAAAACAGGACTGCATCATCTGCGTATAGTAATATTTTTTGGTGGCAGGCACTGGGGAGATTGTTGATGAAGAGGGAGAAGAGTAGAGGGCCCAGAATAGACCCCAAGGGACTCTGGAGTGGACCAGTTTCTCATCCGAAGAGATCCCTGCAATCCTTACACGTTGGATCCGATTATCAAGGTAGCTGATGAACCATGGAAGAGCATCGCTGGAGATCTCAATGGAGGACAGTTGCTTGAGCAGTAGGGGGTGGTTAACTGTGTTGAATGCCTTGGTAAGATCTATAAATACTGCCCCTCCACAATTCCCTTTGTCAAGCGTGGCATGGATGAAGGTTGTAAATTCCAGTAGTGCAGTGGTGGTGCTGTGCCCTTTTCTGAAGCCATGCTGCTCTGTGCACTGTACATTGTACTTATCCAGGAATTCAACTAGTTGGTCCGACACTATTCACTCCAGTGCTTTAGATAGTAGGGGGAGGAGTGAGATAGGTCTATAATTGGTGTGCAGCGTCCTATCTCCGCTTTTGTGAACCAGTGTGACAGTGGCTTTCTTCCAGAGAGAGGGGAAATGGCCCAATCTAAGCGAGAGATTGAAAATCTTTGTAAGTGGTTCTAAGACTTCATCGAGGACTTGTGCCAGCAGTTTCAGGTCAAGGGAGTCACCACTGTACCCTTGTTTGCCGATGGCCTTTTTAATGTATTTTCTAGCTACTTGTGGTGGGACCTCCTTAAAAAAAACTTTGGGGTTGTACCTTCTAGTTGGGGGGTAACTTGGGAGGAACTGGAGGGGAGGTCGTCGAAAAAATTTGGTGGAAGGACACTGTCCAGGTTTGTAAATGCATTATTAAAAGTGCTGGTGATGGTACCTAGGTCGAGTGTAGGAGTGCCATGAAGGTTGAGTATAGTGGGTGGTGCTTTAGGATCCTTGCCTGTGAGTTTTTCTTGTTGTTCCAGAATTTGTTTCTGGCCCCAAGAGTTGGTCAGAGCCTCTTTGTAATAGCTGCGTTTAGCATTCCGTATTTTTCCAGTGCAATCATTTCTGGCTGCTTTGTATAATTGTATGTTTACTTGCGTCGGAGTTGCACGAGCACAATGCCAGAGGTGGTCTCTGTGCTTGAGCAGAGTTAAAAGGTCAGCAGTAACCCAGGGCTTGGTCTGTCCTTTGACTTTCATCTTTTTCACTGGTGTATAGATGTCACAGGCTTCGTTGAAATGTTTGATAAATAGGTCCAGAGCTTTGTTGGTGTCACTGAGGGAGTCAAGCACTGCCCAGTTCAGCCTGGTTAGATGGGATTTTAACAGCTGGAGGTGCCCTTGTTTGATAACCCTGGCATAGATAAGCTTGGGAGGGGGCTTGTGGTATTTGTTTGACCAGGAGCAGATGACAGGCGAGTGGTCACTTATTGTATCCGGGAGTACAGAAACATTGGAGATGCGTTCAGGGCGGTTAGATAGAATCCAGTCTAGAAATGTAAGAGAGCCTGTCCTATAGTTACACCTAGTGGGGGTATTGACCAATTGAGAGAGGTGATGTGCCGTGGCTGCATCCTTATAGGTAGCGGCCTCAGCGGACAGCCAGTTAATGTTAAAATCACCCATGATTATGGTTTCAGAATTATGTTGCTGGACCCTTAGATATTCCATGATGCTATGGAAGCCAGCTGCCTGGTCCCTTGGGGGTAGGTAAACTGAGATGACAGTGAGTTCCTTGTTATGTGCACCAAGGAGGATTTTGATTGTGAGGACCTGAGAGGAGTTGCTCAGGCTAGGGGATGGGATGATGTGACCCATAAGGGTATCCTTAAGATAGATGGCGCAGCCCCCGCCCCATTTAGCCATCCTATCTTGCCTGAAAATGCAGTAGCCAGGGACAGAGACTGAGGTATCAGGGGTTTTAGGGTTTAGCCATGTTTCCACAACTGAGAGGACATCAGGATTGTGCTGTAGGATCCATGTTTGGAGGGAATTTTGTTTGTTGAGGATGCTGCAGGCATTGATGGATGCCATGGTGAGTGTCCCTGTCCTTCTGCTTGGTGCCACTGCTGGCTGCCCAGGTGGTCCTGGGTTGGGGTGAACATTTCCTGAGAGCAGGAGCAGCATAAGGAGAATTTGTAGGAGAAAGGATTTCAGCATCTTGTAGATACCTGGTGGTTAAGTCATAGGCCAAAGAAAATTATCAACAGCTGAGGTCCAGAGTGACAGAATGTGTTAGAATTCCTGAAGGTGATGAACTGTGCCTGCACATATGCAGGATGTGAAATCCTTTTGTCTGCATGCTTCTTTGTCATTCAAAGAGGTTGTTGAAAAGCTCACTTACAGATCATGGAGCAGGTCAGACGAAAATGTGGATTCAAGCAGGATCTAGCGTCACTGAGTTTGTCAGACTTAGTTGCTTGACTTATGTTTTGCTTGGGATAGCTTCCAAAAAGTTGATTTTTAAATGAAAAATGGTGATACCTGGTGATGACGTTTTGCAGAAATCCAGTTCAGGAGACTTTCACGGATGTAGTGAGCAAGAATGGTATAGTTACTCCAAGCAGAAAACCATGTAAATCCACAAAAACTAAGCTACAGACACAGACAAGCAGCCACCACCACACAGACCCAGGAGGGTCCATGTCATTTTAACAACATTTCTGATCCAGTTTTGTTGTTGATGTTTTTTCCAATTTCTTATATCTATTTCAGACATTACCCAAAAAGGTGGTTGTTCAAAGAACCATTCATATAAGTTTTCAATAATGGTGGAAGAATGATACCACTTTAAATATAATACTTCTAATTCCACTTTGACATGGGTAGTATTTTGTTTTTTGATGAGTAGTCATGCTTTTTTATTTTTCCATATGCATTTTAATACCATTCTGTCTGTTCCTGTAAATATTTTTTCTTCTATGTGTACTGGTAATAGTTGAAAGAAATAAAACATGGAAGTACATCCATTTTATCACCTTTTATCTTCCAAGTAGTGTTAGTGGTAAATCTGCCCATATTTCTAGATTTTTCTGAATTTCACTAATTAATAGGTTAACTAGTATTAGTGTGTGCTAAAAATGTTAAATTATTTGTCAGTTGAATACCTCAAATTTTAAAAAGGAAAAAGCACCCATGACCAATAGACACAAACAGGATTATGTATAAACAATAAAAGTCCTTTAATTAGTTCCATAGTACAAAACACATACTGCAATTTGCCAGAAGGTATCACTGGAGGTAAAGTCAAAATTAACTACTGACGTTTCACATGGCCACTGCCATGCATCCTCAGAGTAGTACTACCACCATGCTTATTTGGCTACTTATATACTTACAAATCATGTGACCTTAATTAAAACATCTAATCACCTTCTTATTAACCATATATGGTGTCTGCATAAAGAAAATGACAAAAGCCGTTATAGCCATATACATATAATAAAATCTTTAACTATTTTTTTTTAAATGGCCGCATTTAAATTCAATAGCCATATAAACTTGGATAAACACTCAAAGGTGTGGCTGCATTGGCATTTATGTATGAAGTTTATTTTTAATTTTGAAATTTTGAAACTCCAACCAATACTTAAAGTTTCATAATTCATGCTCCAATAGCAAACAATGCATCAGCATTCACCCTGAGTTAAATCCAGGTGCAGACTTCATTTCTTAACAAATCCAAGGTGGACAAAAGTATGCAAAACTATATTTTACTGCACAATATTATAAACCCTATACTCATTATATGCTTTTCCTTAATATTTTAACTTCACTATATTTTACTGACAAGATTGATAAAAGCCTTGAAACCACCCAGGGCGACCAATTATATCGGTTAAGGGATGGCTCACTGAGCCCTTGTCCATGTTTACTGATCAGCACTTACAAAGTTTAGTCCAGAACCTTAGATCATATGTAAGGGATTCTATGGAAAGAGTTAACATTATGGCAAACTTAGATATGGACCCCACCTGGTATTTTGTGACTTTAGGTATTAACGCATTGTATACAGTGATACCTCACCATGAAGGCTTGGAAGCAATTAAATATTTTTTGGATCAGTGTTCTGAAATAGAACAAGTGAATGTAGCCACAGATTTCCTTATTGAAATGTCTGAACATGTTTTGATAAGAAATGCATTTACGTTTCAAAACAAATTGTATTTACAAATACGGGGAATGCCTATGGGGGCAACTATGGCTCCCAGTTTTGCAAATTTGTATGTTGGCAAGTGGGAAATGGATCATCTGTATAGTGCCACCACTAATCCATACTTTTCTAAGTTGGATTTGTGGCAGCTCTTTATTGATGATATCGTAAGTATTTGGAAAGGCACCCTGGAGGAACTCGATTCATTTGTAAAATGGTTAGAGGATACGAGTAGCTGCCTTAGATATAAGATCACATCAAGTGTACATGAAATCACTTTTCTGGATCTTAGGATCTATACAAATAAACAGAGGGACATATGTACTACCCTTTTTCAGAAACCCACTGATAGAAATAGCCTGTCGAGATATGATAGTTGTCATGCACCCCATACTTGCTTCAACATTCTGAAAGGACAGCTTATCCATACGTTTAGAAATTGTACAGAACAAGAAGAGTTTGTAGTGAAACAGAGTCAACAAGTTCAGAGATTTAAAGACAGAGGTTATAGCAACCACAGTATAGCTATTGCAATAAACTTGGTTGATACATTATATAGAGAACAGACTTTGAAATATAAGGAAAGAACACAAAAACAAACACTAAACTGTCCATTTGTCACCACCTATTCTAGTGAAACAGATTTAGCGAAACAGATTATTATAGAAAATTGGTCCATATTGGAATTGGAGCCAAAACTGAAACAGGCAGTCACAAATGAGCCACAAGTGGTGTTTAGATGCAGCAAGACAATTAAAGATATGGTGGTTAATAGTATGCTACCAGGTCCTCAACCTGCATGTTCTACTCTAGCCCCTTGCTCCACAGGAACCTTTAAATGTGGTTGCTGCATTTACTGTAAATTTGTTAGTCCATGCAACACCTTTATTAACCCTAAAACCCAGAAGGAAATCCATATTAAACAATTTATCAATTGTAGTAGTAAGGGGGTCATTCATAAATTGTCATGCAGTTGTGGAGCATGTCATGTATGCAGGACTATTAGACAATTTAAAGTAAGGATGGGAAAACATGTTAGGGCTATACAAAGCAAAGATAATATCTATGCCATAGTGCAACATATTTTGGCCCACCCAGAATGTTTATATGAAATATCATTTTTTTTTTTTAGTCTTTGGTAACTGGGTAAGGCCTACTAGGCACAAATGCCTGTTTTCAGGGGTGACTTGGCAGCACTGGGTGGTTAAGTGAGTTGCTCTGCATCACGCAGTATGCAAATGGAGGTTGTGAGAATCAAACTCAAGTCTGGTCTGCTGGATGTATCAAGCTTGTTCACACCTCGTTCCTCTAACCTCTAGGCTATACTGCCAGCCCAGTGGCACTGAATGAATATCATTGGGACCAAAGGGGGGGGGGGGGACTTAGAAAATTAGTGGGGAGGAGAGAAAGTTTTTGGATTTGTGAATTGAGGGCCAGATCAGAGATGGGCCTCAGTGACAATATTGACTTAGCAGCTTTTTTAAAGAAATATAGGTGTTAAGGAATTTGTGTTTAAAGTTATGATAAATATAACAGCGTTAAGTCCAGACACCTGTAAAAATAGCTGCTGACCCCAATGTCAGTAAAATATAGTGAAGTTAAAATATTAAGGAAAAGCATATAACAAGTATAGGGTTTATAATATTGTGCAGTAAAATATAGTTTTGCACACTTTTGTCCACCTTGGATTTGTTAAGAAATGAAGTCTGCACCTGGATTTAACTCAGGGTGAATGCTGAGGCATTGTTTGCTATTGGAGCATGGATTATAAAACTTTAAGTATTGGCTGCAGTTTCAAAATTTAAAAATAAAAATTAAAATAAACGTCATACATAAATGCCAATGTAGCAACACCTTTGAGTGTTTATCCAAGTTTATATGGCTATTGAATTTAAATGTGGCCATATTAAAAAAAAAAAATATTAAAGATTTTATTATATGTATATGGCTATAAGGGCTTTTGTCATGTTTATGTAGACACCATATATGGTTAATAAGATGATTAGATGTTTTAATTAAGGTCAAATGTTTTGTAACTATATAAGTAGCCAAATAAGCATGGTGGTAGTACTACTCTGAGGATGCATGGCAGTGGCCATGTGAAACGTCAGTAGTTAATTTTGACTTTACCTCCAGTAATACCTCCTGTCGAATTGCAGTATGTATTTTGTACTATGGAACTCATTAAAGGACTTTTATTGTTTATACATAATCCTGTGTGTGTCTGCTGGTCATGGGTGTTTTTTCCTTTTTAAAACATGACTTTTCAATATAGTAAGCACTGTGACAAACTCCTGGTGCTCTTGCCTTTTTGCTTGACATTAGTTGAATACCTAAATACTTACATTTTGAATATTAAATGGAAACTGCTCTTCAATTTTGTCTCTTTCTGGTGGATTTATGGCCAGTGCTTCCATTTTGTTCCAGCTAATTTTGTTCCAGCTAATTCTTAATCCCAAATTATTACCACATTTTGTTATTGTGTCCAATAGGAAAGGTATTTTTCTGAAAGGTTTATTATAAAAAAAAATGTCAGATGTGTGAACTGAAAGTTTTATGGTATGATGTCTTATTTAAAATCCTTTTATATTTTGTGATTCTTTTGTTGTATTAGCTAGTGGCACTATTGGCATTACAAATAGTAAAGGGGCTAAAGGACAGCTCTGTCTGGTACCTCTGGAAAGTTTAAAGGGGCAGCTATTAAATTGTTCATATTTATTTTAGCTGTCAGCTTTTTAAACAGAGTTGCAATCCATCCTTTAAAGATTTCTCCAAATTGTGTGTTATCAATGACATTTCTAAGATACGGGGTTCTAGTCAATAAAAGCACATTTTTTACTGCATGGTTAAAGAAATTGCAAGCAAAACCGTGTGGTAAAAAATTGTGTGCCGCAAAAGTAGTGAGGCACAATACCTTGCAAACATTTTGCCCGTGAAATTTCACAGGTGAAATGCATTTCATGGGTGAAATGTGAAATTTCATGTATGAAATTAATTTTGCCTGAGAAAGTCCATCGGCAAAATGTGAAATTTCACCCATGAAATGCATTTCACCTGCGAAATTCTGCAGGCAACGTGTGTAAATTCATGGGTGAAAGTTTACACTTGTGCCACACTTAGAGCACAAAACACAACATACAGTGTGTGATCTGCACCCCCATAACTTAAAGATACCAACTCTGAGACACACCTGATTTAAAAGAGGTGCACTATCTCGGATGTGCACGCAATTGCCCCTTGCATTATTAGTGCATGCGCGGTTATTGTTGCGAGGTTATTCCTGTGCAGTTATTGCCACTCAATATTGACCGGCTACAAAGATACGGCCATTCAACATGATCAAAGGCTTTTTCAGCATCCAGGGACACCACCAATCCATTTTTTTCATTACATTTCTGTACTACTTCCTGCGCATTCCTAATGTTATTATGTCCCCTCCTTCCCTTGATGAAGCTCACTTGATCTTGATTTCTTAATTTGGTAAGTCCTTTTCTAATATTTTTGATATTATTTTTGTGAATACATTACAGACTGAATTTACCAAAGAAATGGGTCTATAAAATGAGCATTTGGTCAGTACTTTATCCTTTTTGTGTAGAACTAATATCAGAGCTTCATCAAAAGAAGGCAGGACAACTTTTGATGTTTTGAAGGAGTTGAGAAGTTGGAAGATTAAGGGTGTCAGAGTATTAATAAAAAAATGTGAAAAAATCAATAGGAATACATTTGGGCCTCTGACTTTTCCACTTTTCTGTTGTTTGACAGCATTTTGGAGTTCCATTTTAGATAAATCTGTATCTAGGTCTTGTTTTTCTCTCTACTTACTTTGCCTAAATCTGTTTCTGTATTGGTTAAATTCTCTATTTTTTTGTGTTGTGTATTCTGGTTGATATTATTTAGAATAGTATTGGAGAAATTTTTTATCCCTTTATTCCTTGTCACTTGTTTTCCCACCTTCTTCTGTTTCAGTTTCCTCTATTAATTTATCTGCATTCTCTTTTTGAGGAAGGTAGGCCTAAAGTTTGCCAGATTTGCCTGACTGAAAATAACATTTTGTTCTTGTTACTAGAATCAGTCTTCCTCTCTGTTCATTTTGTATCTGGTTATAGTTTTATTTTATGTTCTCTAATATTTTCTTATATATCCCTAAACCAATTTCAGAATATTTTGCTTGTGCTTCTTTTATTTGATTTTCCAATTCTTTTAATTTAATTTTAGAAACATAGAAACACAGAATTTGACAGCAGGTAAAGACCACTTCACCCTCCCATTTTGCTTATTTTTCACTACCTACATTACTGGAAACCCTGCATAATCTACAGCTTTTTCTCCTCCCCCCTCCTTTCCACTACAATTACTTTGTGGCTATCACATGCCTTCTTGGACCCCACCACTGTTTTCACCCCACCATCTCCACTGGAAGGCTGTTTCTGGAATCCACCACTCTTTCTGTCAAGAGTGCATCCTCACATCTCTCCTGAATCTATCCTCTCCAGCTTCATACCCTGTCTCCTTGTTCTTGAGCATCTTTTCTTCTGAAAAATACTTCCCTCCTGTACCTTATTTACCATGTGAGCTATTTAGAGGTGTCTGTCATATCCCCCCTCTCCCTACTCTCTTCCAGGGTATACATATTGAGGTCCTTTAGTCTCCCAACACAGGAGTTTAGATGCTGACCCTGCACCATTTTAGCAGCCCTTTCTCTGGATTGCCTCCACTCTGTCTATATCCTTCTGGAGATGTGTTCTCCAGAGCTGTACACAGTACTCTAGGTGGGGTCTTAGCAGTGGTCCATACAGAGGCAACACCATCTCTCCCTTTCTGCTGATGATACTTTCACTTAAATAATTTTTAGTTAAATTATTTTAAAGACCGTGGGACTGAAATACAGATGACTTACTACAGTTATAATTTGTTGATGATAAATGCATAAAATATCAGATCACCATTGCTGCCAAAGATGTGTCACTATTATGAAAAGTCATCACATAGTATTTCTTATTGACCAGTCAGCATGGAGGATTTAAATTTGCCATCTTATACTAAAACATAATGTAAAACTCAAAACTTTGCACTGTAAAAAAATATTTGTACTACAGTTGCATGATTTCATGAAAGAATAAAATGAATAAACAAACAAACAATAATCATCATTTCTTTACAGTCAGATACTGAACCTTGACAAAGCCATGTGTCTGACATTTTAGGGAGACTTTGAAAAGTATAACACTGAAACACAAGTTTATATATAGGCCACTCCCATTTCTTGCCTACATCTTTTTCTATGATTCCTTTCCCCCTTGCCCCCTCTTTCTTTTCCTCTCATCTAATCACCATTCTCCTTCCCTTCCTTGCTTCACCCCTCCCTGATATCTGCTGCAATCATCTTTTCTCCCCACTCACCCCTTCCACTCACCTTATTCCCACAGTGTCTCCATGACTTATGCCCCCCCCCAACTCTGGTACCACCTCCTCTTTCTACCTCGCTACTCCTTCCCTCTCTTACCCAATCCCCTCCTACTCCTAAACCTTTCTCATCTTTCCATGTTATTGCCTGGCTGCCTTCTACTCCCACTTTCATGTTGACCTACCACCCTACTCTTACTCTACCTCCTCTCTCAAAAGCCTAGCCTTGCCTTGGTATAATCAACTTATGCTATTACTCAGTGTTCTTTTTTTCTTGTTGACAAGGCTTATTTTGGCTGCATACATCAATGTATAATTGTGTCTCTGTGCTCCACTTATAGTAATCTTATTCTAGTTTTTTGTCTTAGTATCTACCTTAGCTCTAATGTCTCATTTAATCCTGTGCATATGTTAGGTTATCTTTTTACCTTCCTAATGTAACCAATTTGTCTTACCTGTCTATGTAATGAGATGTGGAACCTTTGTAAAAGAGCCTCTAGCTCAAAGGTGTAAATCTGAAACCTAAATAAATAAAATTAAAATAAATAAATAATAAACGTCTAGGCCATTGATTTTTGTTTCTCTTCTGCACATTTACTACTACAGTAATAAGGACACATGAATGAAACAGTGTCTTTGTTCAGCTGACATCTTCCACTCCTGCTACTTTTTGTCAGGTCACACATTTATTTATTTCAGCTTGAGATTAATACCTTTGAGTGAGGGACTCACTTACAAAGGTTCCAGGTCATACAGATACATAAGGCAATCAAACAACACATAGGTTACATAAGGTCACACAGATTCAATAGTAAGTTACATTACAAGTTACAAAAGGGTCAACATCAGTACATTGGTTGTAAAGGAGCTTAGTGAACCTGGTAGCCCAGGACACAACATGACAAGATTTGAGTTCAGTGTGAAATAGACAGAGCTGTTTACATTTCAGATACAGATTGTAGTGTAAAGCTATGCCAGGGTTAAGTGCAGAGTACAGCAAGAGGAGCAGAATCCAAAACTTGCTCGAATTAGTGAAGTAGCCAGAGAAGGCTTGGTCAGTGCACTGGCATAGGGGAAGGAGTCTGGTCGGGAGGAGAATCATGGTAGAGGTGAACAGAGGGGAAGGGGAGTAGGCAGAAGAGGAGGAGGAAGAGGAGGGGAATACCAAGGGTAAAGCAAGGAATGGGGGAGGTAGCAATGGGGAGCTGATAGGAAGAAGGAGGGGTAGTTTGGGGGGAGATAAAGGGGAAGGAGAGAGATGCAAGGTGGGGCAACAATGACTGGGGGAGGGGGGATCATTTTAACAGTTTACACTAGCATCCAAAGGGGTGGTATGAAAGGAGCCCAGGGATCTCTGCTTTGGCAAGGGCTAGATATTGTTAGGGTTTATGGAAACATTTACAGACATTATCTTAGGCTAAGTGGGCTCAGAGGCCCAATTTGAATTGGCTAACCTTACTAGACTCGATCAGGTTCTTGGGAAGTTCATTGAGCCACTTGGGACCATGGAAAGACAGGGATCTCTGGTCTTGTGCTGTTCACTGGAATGGCACCACAAGCCCCCCTTAATTGCATTTTGGGCCCTAATAGTAGGTTGGGCAGTTTGGAATAACCAGGAAGTTGATCTAGAGGTAAACCTCAGCAAGGACTATTTAGCAAGTAGGCACATTTGTTATATAATCCTATGGTGAAGAGGGAGCCATCCTGTCTCTTGATAGAGGGGGACAAGAATGTGTCCAATGATCCACTCCCAGAACCAGGTGACAGGCTGGATTAAGTAGGGGTTTTACCCTTTGGAGGGCAGTGTCAGTGCCAGCACCATAGATAACAAGGCCTTAGTCTATGGTTGATAAGACCAAACAACTTGTGACCAGTTTCAGGGCTTCCAGGGTCATAGAATGCTGGTGGTAATAGAGGACACCAAGCTTTGCATTATCAGTCTTAACAACATGGTCAATATGAGTACCAAACATTAGGGTGTCATCTAAATACACCCCAGGATATTTGAAGGTGCTAACTTGTTTCAGTGTGTCACAGTTGAGACTATGGACCTATAGATGCCCAAACTTCTTCCTGTTCTGTTGGATGGAGAAGAGCGAAAGTTTGTTACTGGAGAACCAGTTTTCAATTCTGTGGAAATTGTATTGCAATTCATGGAGATCATGGCCAGATTTCTTCCTTTAACAGAGATAACCACATCATCAGCATAAAGCATGATGTGCACTGGGCGTTCTGAGGGTAAGGGTTAATAAAGAGACTGAAGAGGAGTGGCCCTAGTATTGACCTATGGGGGACACCCAGGCTCACTCCCCTTGACTCTGACAGATTACCTTTGATTTTGACTTATTGAGTCCTGCAAGAGAGGTAGCTGTTGAATCATGCCACTGTGTCCCTGGATAGACCTATTGAGAGGAGGTTTTGGAGAAGGAGTTGATGGTTGACAGCGTTGAATGCCTTTGTAAGGTCTATAAAGATAGACCCCACTACTTTTCCATCATCAAAGGCATCGTATATTTGGGAGGTGTAATCAACCAGGGTGGAGAGGGTAGAGTGATCTCTCCTGAACCTGTGTTGCCGGGCACAGAGTAGGTTGTGCTTGGATAGGTACTCTGTGAGCTGGTCCGATACCACGCGTTCAAGGACTTTAGATAGTTGGGGGAGGATAGAGATGGGCCTGTAATTGGACAGGTTGGTAGTATCCCCAGTTTTGAAGACTGGGGTAACCTCCTTCCATTTGTCAGGGAAGACATCTGACCTTAGAGAGGCATTGAACACTTTAATGAGAGGTTCAGCTACCTCACTTAGTACCAGAGCTATCAAATTCATATCAGTGAGGTCATTACCCATTCGTGTCTTCCATAGTCCCCATTTAACATATAAGGTTTCATGATTATGGAGCTGCCTAAAGCAGAAAGGAGGAATGCTTCTGAATGGTGGGGAGTGTGATGTTATTTTTGAGGGCAGAATTGGAGAAGAGGGGGATAGATAGTCCCTGGGGAGTACCGTACTGAGATCAGTGAAAGCCTGGTTAAAAGCATTTGAAATGTCACAAGCCTCCTGGAGTGTCTCTGTTGTAGTGATAATTAATTCAGGAAGAGCTCTGGAGGCTTTTTCTGTAAGTGACTTTATAGAGTCCCCAAACTCTCTTCCACAGCCCCAGCTCTTCTTCAAGAGGTCGTTGTAATAGGAGGCCTTATCCAGTTGATTGAGTTTGGTGCATTTGTTTCTGGCTGTTTTCAGGAAAAGGATGTCAGGATGTTTACCCATCACTTTGGCCTTGTGCCACAAGTTGTCCCTATGGTGCATGAGCTCAGTGAGGGAGCCAGGGAGCCATGGGTTGGTAACTCCTCTTACTTTTTTAGTTTTGTAGGGGACAAATATGTCACATGTCTTGTTAAAAGTTGTGATGAAATAGTTAAGGGCTTTGTTGCCATCCTGTGCCCTGTCCAATGGTGACCAGTCCACCAGTTTGTGATTTTGCCTAAAGACATTCAGCTGACCAGTTCTCAGTGATCCATTTCTTATGACCTGGGGAGCACTTCTGGAGAACTTATTCGACCAGATGCACATAACAGGGGAGTGATCACTAAGGGTGTCAGGTAGGACTGAGACCTCGGTGATGTGTTCAGGGCAGGTAGTGAGGAGCCAGTCAATTAGCATACTTGTGCCTGTTTTGTAGTTATATCACACATGACTACATAACCTTATATTTATATCTTTGCAAACAGACAACTATAATTTCACAGGTAGGTAACCAGCAGGAGAATATGTATGTGGGACAAAAGTGCTATTTTCATTCTAATAAAGAATAAGCACAGAAAATATGAAATATAACCTGAATCTTAATACACAACTTTTCCTGAGGTATCAGTACCTTTTAAATTATTATATTAAATCTACAATTATTTCATTAACCTGGGGCCCTATTCTCAGTCACAATTTATGCTGCCAAATAATGACTTTGACCATCTAGCACCAGTCATGATAGTGCTCAAATGGAAATCACAATCTTTTCCTGCATGGGAACAAAACATGCTGTGATCATGTGGTCCATGGGGTCCTTCACAGAGTAAGGCAGCCCTAACAAACCATGTTGCAGCTTCTTGCAACCCCTCCTCCAATGTCTCTATAATGTTATCTGGCAAGCAGAATAGGTGTTGAAGAGTTGCAATAACAAATATAAGAGTGAGAAGAAGAAGTATTTTAAAAGGAAAGGATGTTGAAGACAGCAGATTAAAAGGACAGAAGCCAGGGAGGGGTAACACAGAACCAACGGAAATATGGAACTATGGGGTGTAGAAGAAAATATAGAAGTCAGTGGAGTGGAAGGCCACCAAAGCAACGTGGAGCATGGCCATCAGACCAAAAAGTAGCAGAATGTTTTAGCCCAGTGTGGCCTCTAATTGGGAGTATATAGGTGGTGAAATTCAGATGGTGCACCCGACTACGTGGATTTGCAGTAAGGCATAACTCCATGTGATTAGTGTCATGCCGTGAGTCACAACCTATTTTGCTGGGTACAAACCTCATTTGCACTCTCTAATATCTGGCGACCTCATTTATATTTTGACTAAGATGGCCATTTGTGTATAGCACAAATGGGTGGTGGTACAATAGGGCAATAGTTTGCCTCAATTTTGCACTTTCACACTTTGCTAATAGGAATAGAAAAATAACTCATTATCCTTAAAACGTATTCAATTATAGCAATAGAAAGAAGAAGAGTTTCTTCTGTGTAATCAGTTAATAAATTAACTGTTTGAATTTTATAAAAGATTAATTTGTGTTATCAGTAAAACAGTTTCTCCAGCCAATGTAATTATTGCTATATTATTAAATCTTTTAGTAGTCTATATGTCCTCAACCAGCTCCCATAACATGGAAGATTAGTATGTTTTTGTTGAATAAGCGAACGTGTAGAGGTGACATATGTAGTTATATGCCTAATGTGTGGCACTTGAAAGGTGTGAATGAATCTGCAGCTGTTTTGACACATATGAAATCAGAGTTGTACACATGTTCTTTTCCTAATTTATTTATTTGATAACCGGTTGGGTACACTGGTCCCAGGGATGGTTTTCAGGCAAGACCCAGGTCATCAAGATGACATGTGTTAGCAGAGAAAAATACATTAAGAGTAGGAAAAGCACAGTTAGAAATACAATAAATGATGTGTTGTACAGAGTGGAGCAATCACAGCAATACACAGCAACTACATTTCAACACTGTGATACAAAGTGAGTCACTACAGTTTGTTCATCCCATCAGATGTACATGCTAGGTAAATAAATAAAATTATAGGAGCATCATTTCAGGAGTAATCGTATCTCACAAAATAATATGAACATGACTGGCTGGAAGGTGACTCTTGACAGTGGGTAATAGCCATGTACAGGTAAGATGTCAGCCATGTGCTCAGAGAACAGAATATGCTATGGAAGATTTAGACTTAAAAAGTTTCCCTAGCTCCATTTCATTTTGAGCACCTTCAGGCAGAAGTGGCAAGAAGGGCACTTTAAAAGTGTGATTTTAAGAAGAAGGTCATGTCTCAATAGTAGAAGGGGCTGGCAATCCATTTGAGAGCCTAGGGGTGGCTATAAAGAAGGCTTTTTGTCCCATACAGGTGGCAGTTTGGGGATGATCCAGGAGAAGGTACAAAGAAGACCTGAGGTTATGGGTACCAAATTTGGGACTGAGAAGTGCTGACAGTGGGGAGTTCTCTTTTTCCTGGAGAGACATATTGACAGGGCAGCCCATGAGGTAGTCCCTGTAGGCCTACAGGCAGAGCCAGCCCAGTGTCTGGTGGGGCAATGAAGGGTGGAGTAAGGGACCAACAAAGCAAACCTACAGATGCTGTGTAGGTAGAGTTGAGTCTGGAGAGGTTGCTACTGGGGGTTAGGGTTAAAATAGGTGGCAAGTAATCCAGAAGGGGAGAAGCATAACCTTGGCTATGGCCAACCATACTTCTGGGGTTATAAGATTCTTCAGCCTGAAACAGACCCTCAGTTGCTGATCAACCCACCTTATTATTACTCCACTGTGATTTGAGAAGGTTAGGTAGGGATCCAGGGGACCCAGTCCCTCATAAGGTGATCTGCTATATTATATCAGCTTGTATTCTGCATAAAGATACAGTATAGCATCTGTTCTACACTGATACATGCACCAACATATGACTGTAAGCCAGTTGGCTTAAGCCAGCTTGTTAGTTACTTGAACTAAGACCCACAAGTACAGATAATTTCTGATGCAGGCTATATTTAAACTCAGTTTTCTGGAAATAAAAGACAGTGAATTAGGCCATGTGCTCATAGACCTTCAAGATGATCAAACTGAACAAGTTCCTCATGTAGAAAAACATTCATGGGTAGTGCGTTTAATTCATCAGGGAAGAGAGGGTCACATGGAGCATACCTCATAAAAAATGATTGTGCCCAGATCTCTTGGCTTTGGGATCTCAGAGGTTTTTAATATTTCATATAATACTAAATGCTGTAGCTGTCTGGACGTAAGAAAATGAACAAGAAGGACCCTTCATCTTTTTTTCCATCTAGCCTTTTCTATGTTCCTATGACTTTGAAGACCCTTTGGATTCTTTGGAACTGGTTGACCCAGCAAATCTGACTTGATGGCTCAAATTGCAGCTGGCTTGGAGAAGACCTGAACTGGCATAAACAAACCTGAAAAACATAAAAGGACCAAGTGGTAAATGTCCTCAGTTTTTCTGTGTCTCTCTCCATATATATGTAGTATATATCTATAACTGTATCATCTATATCTATATCTAGCTACCTTCCTACCTACCTATCCATATGACATGCAGTGGTGATGAGATAAATACATGGTTTATGTGCACGAGAGCAGTCTGACTTCGGGTAACCTCACAAGTGGTACAAGCCATGAATGAGTTGTCCAAGGTCTAACTGCTTGAGTGCACATAAATTGTTTCTATAACAAGTCCCCCCACTGAATATTCCATTTATGCAATAGGGATGTTGTTTTTTATTTATTTTTTGTTTAGTTTTGTGTTTCTGTAAGAAATAAAGGGTATTGTTTGTGCTTTGTTGTGTGTAAATATGCGCTGTAGGTCTAGTTCTAGGGTGCCTAGCATGGTTGCTAAGGATGCAACATCGCAACAATGAAAGCACACCTTATGGTTGGCTACGTTATGTGTGTGAGAGGGATGGAGAGTTTGAGAAAGATGGTGTCTCCATTTCTCGCTTAGGGAGAATAAATAACCAGTCGTCACTGTACTTTCGGCATATGTGACTTTTTTTAAATTAAATTCTGTGTGAATTTCTGGTTGTTCCTGTCTTCTGTAGTTTGTGTGTAAGTTTAGAGAGCATTGGGTTGGGGATGCATTGGGTCGAGCATGGCATTAGCCCTAGTAATGCATAGTTTGGCAGTTACCGTTTAAAAAAATGATTATTTTTCCATTTGTGCTGTCATGTTCATGCAGTTTGGCCAGAAGAAGAAAGAGGAGCAGAGAAGAAGCATGGTTTCTCTACCTATTTGGTCTAAAAATTGTGCCAACGGAGGAGCATGGAGGGATAGCCTAGGATGTAGGTGATCAGTGAGTGACAGCTGCAGGAAACAGCAGATATGGTTGAAGATAGAACAAGAAAAAACCTGTGTAGAAGGAAAAACATTTTTACAACAAAGTACTGTGTTTGTGGAGGCAGTATAATGCAGTGGTTAACAGCACTGAGCTACAAACCTGGAGACCTGGGTTTGAATCCCGTCAGTTCCAACATGCACACTGTATCATGTGACCGTAAGCAAGTCACTTAACTTCCTTGTGCTCCCAGGTCGTACCTGGAAACAAGTTCTGTCTTAGTGTGCCTTTTCTGGTTAAACAATTTCCCCTTTCCCCCTTGTGGAAAGTACTGAAAATATGTGAAGGGACTGGAGCAGAAATTACAGATGTGCAGCAATGAGTGAAGGCTGGGACGGGAGAATATTATGTACCTTGCCTTTGGGTTTTATGAAAATAAAATATGTTTTGCTTTGTGTTTTGAGGACTTTACAGCATTTTGGGATGGATGCTATATAAAGAAGGAGGTGGGATCAAGTGGGAGTTTGTGTGAGTACTGTGGTTTTAATGTGTTCTTGTACATAATGGTGTGGTGTGCTAGAATTGTGGAAATGGAAACTAAAAGTTGTAGGGTTGTGTGTAAGTAGTGACAGTAGGCAATTGGAAACTTGACCCTCGGGATAGATTAAATGTAAGGTTCTAACATTTTTTTAAGACACATGGAAATGAATGAATTTATTTAATGGATATTTTGTCCACACCTACTGCTAATCTATCTATCTATCTATCTATCTATCTATCTATCTATCTATCTATCTATCTATCTATTCATCTCTCTCTCTATCTCTCTCTCATCTATCTATCTATCTATCTATCTATCTATCTATCTATCTATCTATCTATCTATCTGTCTCACCTCAGAAAGGATAAGGATAGGTTGGAGACAGTGCAGTGCAGAGTAACAAAAATGGTTCAAGGCCAGCAGGGCAGATCCTATGAGGAGTGCCTCAAGGCATTAAATATGTACTCGCTGGAGACCAGAAGGAAGAGGGGAGATATGACAGAGACCTTCAAGTTCCTTTAAGAAGTAACAAAGTGAACCATGGAGTATTATTTAGTCTGAATACCAATTCCCAGTCATGTGGACATGAATGTAAATCAACAGGAGGTAGGTCAAGGAGGGATGTGAGGAAGTACTACTTTGCAGAAAGGGTGGTGAAACCTTGGAACAATCTGTCAGCTGAGGTGGTGGGTGCAAAAACAGTCAAGGGATTCAAGCAGGGCTGGGACATAATGAGGGAAATAGTGGTTACTATGGGAAACGGGACCAGGGAGGAGAATAGAGCGATGACGGGGAGGGTTAGTACCCTGGAGAAACAGTAGGTTCCAGGGATTATAGGGAACTTGGGCAGACTGGATAGACCTGTGGTCTTTTCCTGCCATCATTGTCTATGTTTCTACACACACACACACACATATATATTTGCAAAAACTGTGTTAATGCACCAGTTAAGGTTCATGTTAATGCCACAAATGTAGGGAAAAGTGGCATTAGGGTTTCTACCCCTAATTCCCCACCCCCACCCTCCAAGCAGCAAAAGAAAAAAATGTTGGGGTTTTGGGTCTCTGGGGTCATGGCAAATCAGTTATGGGGTCTTCCATGGAGCTGTCAACCTTAATACTTACCACTCCTCCAAGCCCATAGTCTTCTGTCTGAAATACAAGGTACAGCTCCAAGCCAGGGCCTCATAGTGATACAGTCTTCAAAGGTAGAGAAGTATGTCTTGCCACATGTTGGCAGCACAATCTGTTGTAGTAGTTCTTCTTAAAGGGCCTGCAAATCCCTGTGCGAAGAAAGTAGATCATGTCTGATATCCTTTGCTCAAGGAACAAGGTGGGCGTTAGGGTCGACAACCACAAGGAAGACCTCACCACTGACTCACCAAGATTCCGGAGACCCTAAGCCCTAATGTTTTTTCGTTTTGCTGCTTGTGGGGGTGGGAAGTTAGAGTTGGAAATCCTAATGCCACATTTCTCTACTTTTGTGACATTAACTTCAACCCTGACTGGTGCATTAATTAAGTTACTGCAAATAATTTCCTTTCTTTTGAGATAGTAGAATCATATCTTCACTCATGTAGGTCCCTTCAGGAACTGTGTGAACACAGGCAGATGCACGGGGCGGTCTGGGCCCTGCGCCAAGAGAAGACTCTATCCACCTATGGAAGTGCAGGGCCCTTGTGGGCCCTACATTTCCATGCAGTGACAGATGTCAAGAATTCTTGCAGCTGTCTAGCCGACTGTAGAAGTGCAGAGCCCTCTGGGCCCTGTACCTCCATGTAGTTGCATATACAGACACACAGGCAAAGAGTCCATCTCTCAGCCAATGCACAGGGCCCTATGCCACTCACAGGTACAAAGGTGCAGGGCCCTATGCCAAGAGAAGAGTCATCTTCACTATGTGGTACCTGGCTTTGTGCAGGCAACCCACACCTTTCATTCCCTGGCTGGGGGAGGTGTTGTATAGCAGCACTATCCCCTCACCCTTATCCCATTCAGCTGGGTCACTGAGCTCACACCTGATCTCAGCTCACCGGAATGGGATCTCAAAGCACTACCCACTGGGGGTCAAAACTGACACTACACACAAAGTTTCTTAATAATTCTATTTTTTTTATTTTGAGCCCAGATTTCCAAGATAGTCATTTTATAACTCTCCTTATAAACATGACATGTGGCATTTAAAATATATTGGTCAAAACATCACTTCTCACTGGAAGTGTGAAAACACAGCTTGTCCAGGACTTAAGAAAATGACACCTGTCATGTTTATGAGGTGGTTTGAAAAAATGGCTATGTTGAAAGTCTGGAGTCCAAATATTGAAAATTAGTGATGTTATAAGTGGGTATTGAAATACTGCAGTGTTTGCTCATAACTTAGTCATTTTACTATATTTGTACACCAAATGTTCAGCATGGCCTTCTTATGACCTCACCTCATGAACTCAGTATGTGAACATTTTCAAATCCCTGCCAAAGTGTCATTCCATGCCACAGGTGCAAAAACACATTTTAGCCAAGATTTGAAAAACTGCAGTTGTCACATTCATGAGGTGGTGTGAAAATGGCCATATTTAAAATTTGGGGTCAAAATATTAAAAAGAACCAAAGTTATGAGTAAGTGCAGAAAAATGTCAATGTACCCTCATAATGTTGTTTTTTATATTTTTACCCCTAAATGTTCAACATAGCCTTCATGTGATTCCACCTCATGAACATAAGTGCAGAAAATGTTCAACTCTCACCCAAAAGATGAATTCACAAAGCAACCTCAAAATCGCCTTTCAGTTCAGATTTGAATAAATCCAGAGTCCTTAGTCATGAGGTGGGGTCCCAAAAAGGCCATGCTGAAAATTTGGTGTAAAAATATAAACAAAAATAACAATGTTATATAGACAGATAGATATAAAGATAGAGACAGAGACAGCAGGGGATTACTGGCTCACTGCTGTAACTGAAGCCGGCAGCACAACTCCAGCTGCAGCATCACATTTCAAGAAAGTTCTGCTGTTATACTGAGAATGTGGGTGAATGGCTTCTCTCATTAAGCATGTTCAGGTGAGTGAGGATGTGTGTGTAGGAGGTATGGGGTGGTGGTGCTGAGTTGGAGGTTGGGTGGGTGGGTGGTGTGTGTATGGGGGGTCAGATTGGCAAAGGACCATTTTCTATTTTACAGGCTTAAAAACAATGAGTGATGTTTTTCTTTATTTCAGGGATTTTCCAACACTGGGGACTGGGCACCCTAGTGATGGATTACTGTTTGGCAGCACTGTGGTTGGGTACCCAGGTGCTGCCATGTATATATTGGGACGGGGATGGGTGACCTGGAGGGGAAGGGGTAGAAGAGAAGCAGTACTGGGTGTAGGCACCCTAGTCCACTTATTAAACTTTAAATTAAACATGGAAAAGGGAGGCAGGCAACCTGGATGGGGGGGAGAATGAAGCGGCACTGGGGATGGGCACCCTGGTCCGCTAGTTAATTTAATGAATAGATGGATAGACAGATAGATAAATAGATAGTTAAACTTCAAATTACACATGGAAAGGGGTGGGGTGGGTGACCTGGAGATGAGGGGGAGAATGAAACGATACTGGGGTTGGGCATTCTTGTTTACTAGTTAATTTAATGAATAGATAGATAGATAGATAGATAGATAGATAGATAGATAGATAGACAGACTGATATACAGACAGGCAGGCAGGCAGGCAGACAGACAAACATAATTAGAGAGGGGGAGCAAAAGAGATCAGGGGATTGCTGGCCCACTGCTTCAACTGAAGTGGGCAGCATGATTCTAGCTGTGACTTGACATTTCAAGAAAGTCCCGCTGTGCTGATACTGGGACTATGGATGAATGGCTCCTCTCACTAAGCATGTTCAGGTGAGAGTGAGTGTGTGTGTGTGTGTGGTAGGGATGTGGGGTGGTGAGTGTTGAGGGAGGTTGGGGTGGGCTGGGTGGGTGTGTTTTGGTGAGGGTCAGATCAGTGAAGCACCATTTTCTTTTTTAAAGGTTTAAAAAACAATGAGAGATGATTTTCTTTCAGGGGACTTTCTGACACTGGAGATTAAGCATCCCAGTGTTAGGCTACAGTTTGGTGGCATTGGGGTGGGTACCTCAGTGCCACCATCTATATAATGGGAAGGTGACCTGGAGGGGAGGGGGTAAAGAAAAGCAATACTGGGGATGGGCACCCCAGTCCACTTCTTGAACTTCAAATTAAACATGGGAAGATGGGGTAGGTGACCTGTAGAGGATGAGGAGAATAAAGCAAGCCCCCATCCACTAGTTAATTTAATGAATAGATAGACAAACAGACAGATAGATAGATAGATAGATAGATAGATAGATAGATAGATAGATAGACAGACAGACAGACAGACAGACAGACAGATAGATAGATAGATAGATAGATAGATAGATAGATAGACAGATAGATAGATAGTTAAGGCTTTAAATTAAACATAGAAAGGGGGGCAGGTGATCTGAGGGGGGAATGAAGCGGTATCAGGGGGTACCCTAGTCCGGTAGTTAATTTAATAGATAGATAGATAGATAGATAGATATATAGATAGATAGATAGATAGATGAATAGGCAGACAGATAGATAGCTAAACATCAAATTAAACATGGGAAAGGGAGAAGTGGGTGACCTGGAGGGGGGAGAATAAAGCAGTACAGGGTGGGTACCCTGGTCTGCTAGTTAATTTAATAGACAGATAGATAGATAGATAGATAGATAGATAGATAGATAGATAGATAGATAGACAGGTAGACAGATAGATAGACAGACAGACAGACAGACAGACAGAGACCAGGGGATTGCTGGCTCACTGCTCCAACTGAAGCCAGCAGCATGACTCCAGCTGTGGCTTCACATGTCAAGAAAGTCCTTCTGTTCTCATGCTGACAACATGGGTGAATGTCTCCTTTCACTAAACTGGGCACCCAGGATTTCTGAGGGCCCAGAAGCATTATTTCCTGGGCAATTAAAAAAACAAACAAACACCAGAATCTAGCTAAACAAGTCCCACTTACTTAGGTTCAGGTGATTGTTTTTTGAAAATACTTAATTTTTTTAATGCTCCTTACCCCTGGGTCCCCAGTCCACCATTCCTTTGGGCTCACACATCACCCCTTCTGCCAACTGGTCTCACCCCTGCTGCCATGCTCCACCAGTCATGCCTCACACACCCTGCTACCACAGTGTCTGACTGTAACCCTACCAGAAGGGCCCCTCACCCCTGATGGGGAGGAGGAGTAGAAGAAGTCTGAATGCTACCCCAAAGCAGAGGTGGTGTGCTCTGAGGACTGTGGTATGGTGGGGCAGTCAGCCATCATCTGGCAGGGCTGGTACAGGCCCATTTTCCATTTTCTGGTCCTGCCCCTCCCATACTAGTGTGTGCCGTAGCTGCATCCTGGGGTGGGGATGTCTGGTGGTGCATTGTCACCCATGCTGCCTAGGACATCCCCACTACCTCCACCAGGAACTGCTATCAGAGTGGCACAACACAGCCCACCACCCCTGGAGGGAAACATCTGAAGAACGTTCTGAGTCCCCTCCCTGCCAGCCTTTGCTCCTGACATCCCAAGCTAGGGGCATGAACCCGGGTCTCCAGCATGCCGAGGGAACACCCATTGCTCAGCACCATGGGGCTGTCTTGAAAATACATAATGTTGATGTATTTTTAATGTTTTTGATTTAAAAAACCAAAAACAAGATGGCAGCTACCTCAGCCTTTTTTTTCCTCAAGATAAGTAAATCATGAAAATAAGCACTCAGGATAAGTGTTTTATTACTGGCCAAGCTTGATGGTTATCTCAGAAATCCTTATAACTCTGGAACCTTCAAAAGGCACTACCTTGGTACAGGCTGCTTCTACCCTGAAAGTTTCATGAGAAAACTCTGCTCCATCTAGGTTGTGCATGACAGCAAAAAAAAAAAAAAAGTCTTCTTGGTGTTCCATATCTTGACAACTGAACAAAATGCCATCACAAAACTTTTCATGTCTTGAGACTCTGCCAGATTGACTATGCTTACCAAATTTTTGTCTATTTCATTGAACGCTGCCAAAGTTATTAAGGTGCAAAAATTGGTGTTTAACATTAAACAGCTTACTCAACCCTAGCTATAGGGACACTACCATGCCCCTATAATATATATTAGGAAACTACAAGTTTACTACCACAAAATCTATCATAGTTAAGCAGTTATCACTAATAATTAATACATTCTGACATAGTCCCTGAATAATACAGTTCTGATAAAAATCTGTCAATTGCACTTAATTTCCAATTACTACAGCATCATTCAGTAACACTTCCTAATTCATCACACTCATTAATGAATTAATTGATTATTGTCACTGTCACTGTCACTAGTACTCTGCCTTTTTAATTGATGTAAGTACTGATCTGACAGCCTCCACAAATACATTTTCTCTCTGTTGATGCCCACTTGCATTTAGCATATTTCCTCAGACACTCCATCCACAGCTCCTTCCTTACTCACGGGTGTCAAAGGTCACTTGGGAATGGAGCGTTTTCCTTAAGGTTCCCCTCCATATGGAACTCCCCCCCCCCCAGATCTCTTCCAACACTGGTCACTGAAGAGACACTTAAGAAAGCTGCTCCCCATGTGCTGTGTTTTCTCTTCCATGGCCCCTTAGGCTGGTGTACATTTACTAGCAGCTGCCCAGAAGATTGGCTTCTGCTTCCAATATTTGCTGCAATGGTCCTCTTTAGGGGGTTTGTTTTTTTTGGCTACAATAGTCTCTTTTATGGAGGTCATTTGAGTCATGGATTTCTGTTTTTTTTTTCTTCTGTACCAACTGTTTGACTTGTTATGCTCTGCGCAGCTCATGGTTTTCCTGTTATTGCTATATAGGCTTTATTATCTTATGAATGTGTATTATTCCACCATCCCCATTCCCCAAGGTGCACCTGGAAATGAGCTGCATAGCACAGTGTGCTTTACTGACCAACTCTTTTAAGTAAATAACTAAATAAAATAATGTAATATTATGGCATCAATATGTTATTTTATCAATTATGACATAATTAATTGACAAGTTCTTTAAATTTCCTCAGCTTTAAAACAGATTTCCATACACCATGGTTTCTCACCATGTGTCCCTCCTCCCACCAGCACAAATGAAAACAAAGACATTTTAAATACCCGACTTCTCCCCAGCAAGGTGTTAGAAAATTGTATAAGCCTTGTGGTCTCCCTGAAACAGTCTTTGCAATACTGAATGACATTTTTAAATACTGCAGCACTTTTAAAACAAAATTTAAAACAAACATAAAAAAGGTAAGATGCTATTTTAAAACACAACTTATTTTTCCCATGGTTTGCTCTTCATGCTTCTCTTACTAGAAACACTGAGGGCAGGGCTTTCTAAAGGGTCAGCTGCAGCCATAGATTCATGTAATGTCTGCATCTGCATTTGACTAACTGTATCCATGCAGCCCTGCTGCCTTTTTTCAAGGCATGCATTCATTTGCAACAAGAAGTCATGATTCTAGGCAAACTATTGAAGTAAGTATGATTTGTATAATTTTTTGCCACAATTGCATCTTTTTTAGATACTGAATTAGATGCAATAAGACCTTCTAATACATCACATAACAGCTTTGACAGATGTCCATTTTGAAAATATCAGTGGACAGATACTTGACGGATCCATTTGAAAATTCCCCCAATCTTCTTCCTGAAGTCTGAAGTGAAACAAACTGACAGATACTGCCAGTTTTTCTTTAAGCCATGTGTTATCGTTTAACCAGTCTTTGTCGGCTAAGATCTCACTAAATGCTAAAGGAATAGCAACCACAAACAAAAGTTAAAAGAGGCCTTGTTCTTTTTTGGCAAGCTCAGTCTGAAGAATCATATAATCTAACACCTCACACTGACTAATTCATTACAGAATGAAAAGTACCTCCCACCACTTTACTGATGCCTCTGATCTTCCTAGACTCATTAAGGAATTAACTCCTGCACTGTTGTAAAGTTTTTAAGACCACTAATAAATGTTAAAGGAAAGCATTTTTGATTACCTGAATTTATTATATCATACAAATCACAGAAAAGTGTAGTGCAAATGGATGATAATGTCATCTTAGTGGGCTAATGAAGTCATATATATCCCTGGCTTTATTGCCTAATTTTCTCATACACTGTTCCTATCATATATAGGGGAGAAATGCACTGGCATGATCTACAGACTTCTAGCAAAGGGGGAGGAGCTAGATAGGGAACTGGTAGAAGCCACTGGCAAGATGTCAGAGAAGGGGGTGGAGACTCTGGTGGGGGACTTCAATCTGCAGGATGTAGATTGGAGCATCTCAGCTGCAGCTTCGGCTAGAAGCAGGAACATCCTGGCTTCCTGCAGGGGGCATTCCTCAGGCAACTAGTTAATGAACAAACTCTTGATGGGGAAATACTGGACCTGGTTCTTACTAACAGGGAGAATGTTGCAGACACCAAGGTAGTAAGCCACCTGGAGACCATCGATTACCATACATTGTGGTTCAATATAAGGACAGCTGTGCAATCAAACCACACAAGGGCAAAGGTCCTAGATTTCAGGAGGGCATATTTTGTGAAGATGGGTGAATTTCTCAGGGATGAATTGGCAGGGGGGATGACCTGGGTGGAGGAACAGTGGGTGGAGCTAAAAAAGCCCTTCGTGAAGGCAACAAACCTCTGTGTCAAGCAAGTGAGCAAAAGCAAGAGGAAAAAGGGACTGCTATGGTTCTTGAAAGAGGTGACAGAAAAGGTAAAAGCTAAAGTGTGTAGCTTTCAGAAAGTGTAAGCAGATGCAGAGGAGGAGGAGGAGGAGGAGGAGGAGAATGAGGATGGGAGGTGTATCAGGGGAAACAGAGGAAAGTAGGGAAAGAAGTAAGGAGTGCAAAGGCACAAACTGAAGACAGAACAGTCCAAGTGGTCACACAAGGGAACAATACTCTTTTTTTATGTTTGTAAGTGAAAAGAGGAAGACCAGAGGTGGGACTGTAAGGTTAAAAAGGGAAGGAAGGACTGTACAGAGGGGGATCAGGAAATGGCAGACATCCTGAACAAATAATTTTGTCCAGTGTTCACAAAGGAAGGAGATGGGGAAGGGTCACAAAAAAGTAGCAAGAGCTTGGGAGGAAGGGAGATAGACACTGATCTTTTTTAAGAGGTGAGTATCCTAAAGGGACTCACAAATCTGAAAGCGGACAAATGAATGAGACCATATGGGGTACATACTAGGGTATTGAGGGAGCACAGGGAGATACTGGCTGCACTACTGACAGTCCTATTTAACAACTCATTGGAAACAGGAGTGGTTCCAGAGGACTGGAGGAGGGCAGATGCAGTCCAACTTCACAAAAGTGGTAGCAGGGAAGATGCTGGCAATTATAAGCTAGTCAGCCTGACTACAGTAGTAGAGCAGCTAATATGGTTACTGCTGAAAGAAAGGATTGTGCAGTATCTTGAATCCAATGGGTTACAAGACTCAAGGTAGCATGGATTCATGGGGGGGGGGCATTCAAATGAATCTGATATATTTCTTTAACTGGGTGGCCAAGGAACTAGATCAGGGTGGAGTGGTGGACATAGCTCACTTAGATTGCAGTAACACTTGTGACATCATTCCACATAAAAGACTAATAAGCAAGCTGGATAGGTTAGGAGTGCGTCCAAATGTGGTACACTGGGTAAAAAATTGGTTAGGAGAAATGTGGCAGAAGGTAGTGGTAAGCATAGTTCACTCTGAGGAAGGGAGGGTGACTAGCAGGATGCCTCAGGGATCAGTGCTGGGACTAGTCCTCTTTAATGTCTTCATAATTGACACTTCAGAGGAGCTGGAGAAAATGTCTGCCTCTTTGCAGATGACACCAAAATCTGCAATAAGGTGGATGGGAGTAGGTGGCTGAAAGGAAGAGCAGTGACATGAGAAAACTCAAAGAGTAGTTAAGGGTATGGGCTCTGGGATTTGATGTGAAAAAGTGCAAAATGCACTTGGAGCACAGAAACCCAGAGGCAAAGTACCAAATCAGTGAGGTGGTACTGATGACCACCAAGCAGGTAAGAAACCTGGGGATAATCGTATCAGATGACCTAAAGGTGTCCAGGCAATGCAGCAAGGCAGTTGGGAGGGCTAGTGGGATGCTGGGGTGCATGGCGAGGGCATCACCAGCAGAAAGAGCGAGGTGGTATTACCTCTGTATAGATTACTGGTGAGACCCCACCTAGAGTACTGTGTCCAGTTCTGGAGACCACAGCTCTGGAAGGACATAGGCAGAGCTGAGGCAGTCCAGATGAGGGAAAATAAAATGGTGCAGGGTCTGTATTAGAAGCTGTAATAGGAGAGCCTAAGGGAACTAAATATGTACACCCTGGAAAAGAAGAGGTGAAGGGGCATATGACATACTTTTAAATACCTCACAGAGTTAAATAAGGTGCAGGAGGGAAGCATTTTTCAGAAAAAAAGGTGCTACACTATGAAGCTGGAGGGGCTAGATTCAGGAGAGGTGTGAGAAAGTACACTTTTTCACATAAAGAGTGGTGAATTCCTGGAACTGTCTTCTAGCAGAGGGTTGGGGCAAAAGAGCAGTGGGATTGATGAATGCATGGGCTAGGCCTAAGGGAATCTTAAGGGAAAGGAAGGGGTAGGGAGAATGGGCTAGAGATCAGGTAGGATCTGTGATTATACTGTAGGTAGGGAAAAATGAGCAGACTAAGTGGGCAAAGAGGTCCTTATCTGCCATCTAATTCTAAGTTTCTGTGTTCCAGATTACTCAGGTTTTTTATGCTGCTGATCGAACCTGCAAGGTTGCATAACATGTCTTTGCATGTAACTTGCCACAATGTAAAGTGTGGAATTTTTTCCTAAAGTACATGCAAACTGCAGATCTCTTCAGTTTTGTTACACATATAAACTGGAAAAGACATCAATGTAAACTGCAACATTTTTACTAAACGATAATGGACAGGATTTTCAGCCAGTTGTGGAATAATTTAGCTGTACTTGTGCATGTGCCAAGACTATTAGACCACAAAAAACATGGTGTATCTTCTTGTTATAAGTGCCACGAGTTGTGCTATTTGTAAGCTGTAAACTGAGCAAAGTGGTATAAATAAAAATATTTGAAAATCGCCAGCAAACATTCTGTTGCATTTACAGGGATGCAGCTGCTGCAGTAAAACTACTGCAAGTGCTGCATCCAGACCTTTGAAAATGCAGACCCAGCAGTGGATTTTCAGTCTGTTGCAGTATGACTTAGTCACACATGTGGGGTTTGGGACAAGACTGTTAAATTACGGAAAATGTTACAAGTTCTTCTTGTCACAAATGCTGTGAGTTGCACACCAGAAATTATGCATGCACCAAATGTTTGACACATTTATAATTATTTTGGACAAAAATTGAGCAAAGTATCATGAATTTCAGAATGTTTGAGAATTGCCTATAAGCATTCTCTAGCATTTACAGGGATGCAGCTGTGGGGGGCACATCAACTGAGCTAAAAATTATACAGCACAGTATAAAACAGAGTTGGCAAAAGTGCCACAAAGCAAATTTGTGCCTTTCAAAAACAGCTAAAGTCAGCTGGCCCGATGGCGCAGAGGCATGGCTGCCATCTGTGACACCGACGACCCAGGTTTGGGAACAGATCTGGGAGCCAGAGGGACAGCCGGGGGGAGCAGGATGAAGCATCCACCAGGACTGCTCTCTTACTCTGGGGGGAGGTAGGCAAGAGTGTCTGACACACTATGGACCCTCAGCAGAGGCCAGGGGTACCACAGCAATCAGCACCAACATGCATGGGGGATGGGGCGGACAAGGGCCGTCATTGCTTGTCCCCCACCCCCGAGGGAATCATAGCAAAAAAAACAATATGCCAGCCCCTGCTGATGAGTCAGCTCCGGTGCCTCCCCTCTGGCCACGATAGTTCCACCGCCGGCAGCCCCACTCAGGTGGGGGCATCCCTGAGTATGAGGTGGAAGGTTCCCAGAGCTTGGTGAGCCCATTCTTGGGGTTAGGGGTACCAGCAACAAAAAAACAAAAATAACAACAATAAAAAAAACAGCTAAGCTTAAACAGCATAAAGTGTTCATGAATGGAAGATTTACTATTACAACACCACTCTGCCATGGATCACCACTCCAGTGACATTTTTCCCTGAAGTGCAGATTTACTATTACCACCATGGATCAACACTCCAATGAAATGTGAGGTGACAGCATGCAGTTAAGGCACCACCTCACTATGCAGTGTCATACAAGCACTATTTTGCACATGCGCTTTTCCGTATTTTGACATTTTGACTGTGCGCTGTTACAATGCTCCATTGGTCTGCATGGACTTGACTTGATACCACAGCCAGGGAGCTAAAACTGGCACAAGTACTGCATCCAGCACTTTTGAAAATCCAGGCCCATGTAATAAACTATAGACTTATTTGCCATGCTGTTTTCTGTCATATAGAATAGACATCAATATAATGCTGCCATTTTTGTGAAAAATTGGCAGACTTTCTGGGGTTCTGCATGGGCACATGTTCATAGAATTCTACAAAAATCACAAAATTCTACAAATTGTCTGTAGACATGGTATTCATAAATTTTACCCAGCTTTAGAACAGATGGAGATTTAGGGTTCTAGTCAATAAGAGCTAAACTTTTACCATACAGTTAAAGACATTGTAAGCCAAACCATGCAGTAAAAGATTACATGGGGAAAAAACAGCAAGGGACAAAACCTTGTAAATCCAGAGGTGCAATGAAGTTAAATTGTGCCCACGAAATTCCACATTTTGCCAGTGAAATTTGCATTTCGAGAGTGAAGTTTCACACTTCAGTCTGCAAAATATTTTGCAAAACATTTTGCGGGCCTAAGTGCGCAGAGTTACACACAGCGCACAACTCAAAATATAAGTTTTAATGTAGGGGGCTATGGCCCCCACAACCCCCAGAACATAAAGATACCAACTCTGGATGCACATTCAGTGACAGTTGTGCTGTCCCAGACCCACACTGTTATGTGTGCTGCTTCATTATTGCACACGCTGATATTGCCACACTCTTATTGCTGCGCAATAATTGTTGCATGCTTTTGACTAGCTACGGACATTTAGACCCTAGACATTAGTAACTGGGAAAGCCCTAAACAGATTTCCTCCCACATAAAACATGGAAGAGTTGGGCACAATTTTGTTTTCACATGGATGGAACTGAAAACAAATTCTTACAAATGAATTTACTTTGTAGGAGTGAAACAGGGTTATGAGGCGGAAAGAGTTTTTTACTCAGTACAAGAATGTATTTGATGTAAATGTTTTAGCTAGTGTTTTTTATTACTAGTTTTTACCATAAAGCCATTTTATAAGTACAATAAAACTCTTCAGAGTATGCGTTTTACTGTAACAGTTGTGCTTCCAGGTGGTTGAAGGCATATGGCACAGCTGAGTGCCTTATAATGTCCACAAGCAAGCAGTTATTACAGTTTATAAATGGGGAGTTAAAATCCTGTTACCTGATTGGTTAGTACCTGTGCATGAACTATGTTCCATGCACAGGTAACAACAAAGCACTACAAGTGGGACTGCATTGCTGAAAAAAGCATGTGCCATTGGAACATTCATTTTTGAAATGCTGCCATTTTTTATTCCTCATTAACCCTGGACTGCTGACAGGACCATGGTCGCACAGACAATCTCCCCAAAATGTGATGCTGAATCTCGGTGGAGCGCAGTGGCACCCTCGCATTACTCCTTACTTGTTTTCCCTCCTTTAAGATTATTTTTCTATCCGTGGCCTCCCCATCGATTATTTAAATCAAAAGCTCCCTTCTGCTGCGATCTGGCTGCTTTCAGTAATAAAACTGCATGGACTCCTCACACAGCTCATCTGCAGTCATGCTCAGCTGTTCCACTCCTATAAGGGCAACAAAATAATTTTTTTTTTCCTTTTAAGAGCAACTTAACTGGATTCTGTCCTGGAGAGCTGTGGCTGGCATAACTATTCTGAGCTGCTGATTATACTTCCCAGATCAATGTATTTTTTGCCACCCAACGGCTCATGCCTGTTGGAAAGGACAATCATCCCATTCTCCCTGTCACAAGCTGACGACATTCCCCCAGAACATAAATTAAATGAGCAAGAGATAGATTCTATTTTGTTTGTGTTAACAATCTGAATTCACTTAAAAAAAAAACTGGGATTTATGGCATAGAAACCATGACAACCACAGTATGAGAAGCAGATCTATGGAGGCCACAGTAGGTCAAAAGTCAGAAGCTCAACCCAGAAAAGCATAGAAGTCATACAGGCGGAGGAACTATTTTAAGTCAAAATACTGTAAAGATTTTCAACTAGATTATTTAAACACCTGAATTTTTAACACATGTAAAATAAAGTGGCCCATTTTTATAAGCACAATAAGATAGTCCAGGGTGTGCATGGATCATATTTTATCACACAGCCAGTGGCTAAAGTCACTCGGCCTGTGTCCTTGTGCCTTATTATGCCCCTGGCCGTGCAGTTATATATGTTCCATGCATACCCTGTGGTGTCTTATTGCTTACACAACCCACACCAATCGTGCCATGTTGCTTACATGATAGAGATTTAAAGGTAACTTTTGTTTCCTCAAGGGTAGTTCTCTGGTAAGATTTGTAGGATCTTCAGTCAAATGCAATGAGCTAAAAGGGAATGAGTTGATTTTTTCTTGTGCTGCTGTATGGCCACAGGTCTCATTTAAACATCATACAATTCACAAAGTACAAATTTGTTCAGCATCTCACATTATTTCAGTAACACATGGTGTACTTTAACATAAAGTACAGTTTGGCTCATTTACAATTTGGTGTGAGCAAGCTGCAGAAATTAGAGAAAAAGTTTCATTGAATTTCATGGGGTCTTTATCCAGACACAAAATCTTTCATTTTCCATAACGCCTTGTGCCTGACTGATCAGCTGCCATATTATGACAACATAAAATAGTAAAATCTAATTACAAATGCCTCAGCCTGCACAAGATTAATGTGTTTTAATACTCTGAGCTCCAAGCACGAGTCACCTTGATGGTAAGCTGACAGTTCTGGATTGAAACTGTGCCAGTGTCATATTCTCAATTCATTTCACTTCATTTCTTTTTTTTTTTTTTTGTCATGTTAATATTCTCTTTGATAACAAGAGACAGCCTGTGACTGTAAAACAGAAAAGTTCCCAGTGTCCTATTGTTGTATTCATATCAGTACATGCCAAGTTGCTGAGCTGAGTGCTTGTCAGGCTCATTAAATAATAAAAAGCAGAAATAAATATTTTTTTATCCCCTAGCAGATACTCAAAACTTACTGCCTGCAGGGACTCCTGCTAAACAGAAGGCTGCAAACACCCATATGACCAAAGCACATAATGGTCATAGTTCATTAATGAGTTAAAGAAAACTTTGTCTTAAAGTTGCAGTGATTTTGTATCTCATTCCCAAGTAAATCACTAGTGTATATTAGAGATAGGTGAAGTCCATTTACTCTGCTTTGTATAGACATTGCAGTGAAGTAAGAAAACAATTATTTTGCATAGTCTCTGCCTTGAAGTGGATGGATTAGGACTTCACCAGTGAAGTGCAGTATTCTTCCTGAAAAGTGTGCCAGGGAGCAGCTCACATGGTAGGTCTGTATCTTCCCAAATGCATCCGAGCAACCCTGCTGCTGTTTTGGAAGGATACATCTGGTTGTGACACAAAGTCATGATTTGCCATAACTGCCTCTTTTTTTTTGCAACATTCTGGTGCAGTTAGACCATCTAATAGATCATCATCATGACTGGAAAGTGTCAGCAGTTATACTCATATTGCCATTTCTATCTGACTCACACACACACACACACACACACACACAATAACACACAACAGAGTATGCATTTGTTTGGAGATAAAGGCATTTCTACTGTGTGCTGAGGCACAAGACTAGAGGCCAAGTGTTCCTCAGCACACAAAGGAGTATATCTCCTAATGAGTACAATACCCTGGAGTGCCTGGTATTAAAAATTGTGGCTTGTAAAATGCAAAATCGTGAATACATAAGTAGAAATAGGCATGACAAGTGACCTGGTTTTGTCCAGTCAGAGATTTGTATTAGCGATGGTCATCTTTGACTATATATATATATATATATATATATATATATATATATATATATATATATATATATATATATATAAAATATACTGTATATATTTTTTCTTTGAAAAAAACTTTATTAATGCCCCAGTAAGTGTCCAACTTAATGTAACAAAAGCAGGAAAATGTGGCATTTTGCCACTCTCTGGCAAAATTCTACTGCTCACGGGTGAAATTCTGCATTTCGCAGCTGAAATTCGTGACTTTGCTGGTTTTAGAAATACCACTTCTCTCAGTGCAGTTTAATCCCTGCAAGGTATACATATTTTTAAATCAAGGATGGAAATGAGAAAGGAAAAGTGTGGCCTACTGGGATTTGAACCTCAGATCTCTGGTATGCCGTTCCAGTGCTCTAACCGTTAAGCTACAGGCTCACTGGTCAAGGCATCTGAGGAATTTCCTTTACAGCCACACACTCCTTTCTCTAGTGTTGCGCAATTATGCAACTAGGAACAAATTTTAGAAATACCACTTCTCCAACCCCTGCAAGGTATACATATTTTTAAATCAAGGATGGAAATGAGAAAGGAAAAGTGTGGCCTACTGGGATTTGAATCTCAGATCTCTGGTATGTCATTCCGGTGCTCTAACCATTAAGTTACAGGCTCACTGGTCAAAGTGTCTGAGGAATTTCCTTTACAGCCACACATTCCTTTCTCTAGTGTTGCGCAATTAAGCAACTAGGAACCGATTTTAGAAATACCACTTCGCTCAGTGCAGTTTAACCCCTGCAAGGTATACATACTTTTAAATCAAGGATGGAAATGAGAAAGGAGTGTATGGCTGTAAAGGAAATTCCTCAGACGCTTTGACCAGTGAGTCTGTAACTTAATGGTTAGAGCACTGGAACGGCATACCAGAGATCTGAGGTTCAAATCCCAGTAGGCTACACTTTTCCTTTCTCATTTCCATCCTTGATTTAAAAATATGATTTTGCTGGAGGAATTTCTCATTTCACACCCATGAAATTCACAGGTGAAATGTGCAAATTTTGTGAACCGTTTCACATGGCAAAATTTGTGATTTTGCTGGAATTTCACCAGCTAATTAAATTTCTCTGCAACACTAGTTGACACCCCCCAGAAAGACCCCACCATTTATTCATCAAGACTCCGGAGACACAAAACCTTAATGTTTTCTCCTTTTGCTGCTTGAGGTGTGGGGGTGGGGAGTTAAGATCAGAAACCCTAACACCACATTTCCATACATTTGTGGCATCAAGCTGAATTCCAACTGAGGCATTAACAACTTTTTTTGCAAAGAATTTCCTTTCTTTTTGAGATAGTGGAATCATATCCTCATTCACTCAGGTTCCTTTGGGACCTGAATGAACAGATGCAGATGTGTAGGTCCTTGCACCATGGGAAGACTCCATCCATATACAGAAGCTCAGCAATGTATGTCAAGAATTCATGGGGCTGTCTGGAGGGCTGCGGAAGCACATGGCCCTCTGGCCCCTACACTTCCATGTGGCTACAGATACAGTTGCACAGGGCAAAGAGTCCATCTGTCAGCCAATGCACACAGCCCTCTGCCACCCATGGGTACCGAGGTGCAGGGTCCTATGCCTATAGGACAGTTGTTTTCACTATATGGTACCCAGGTCCTTGCAGACAACCCTGCAGCTTTCATTCCATGGCTGGAGGGATGTCACATAACAGCGCTATCCCCCCACCCATATCCCATCCAGCTGGGTCACTGAACTTGCCCCTGAACTCAGCTCACCATCATGGGCTCACAAAGCATACCCACTGGGGTCAAGACTGGCACTACACACAAAGTTTCTTAACAATTATGTATATATCTTTTTAAATTTTGACCCCAGATTTTCAAGATAGTCATTTTATGACCCCCCCCCCCATAAACATGACATGTAACATTTGTAGTATATTGGCCAAAATGTCATTATGTACCAGAAGCATGAAAAGTTGTCTCATCCAGGATTAAAAAAATTACACCTGGCACATTTATGAGGGGGTGTCAAAAAATGGTCATGTTGAAAGTTTGGAGTCAAAATATTGAAAATTAACAAAGTTATGAGTGAACATTGAAATATTGCAACATTTACTCATAAACTGGGTATTTTACCATATACTGTATGTACACCAAATTTTCAGCATAGCTTTCTTATTACCTCATCTCACCTCACCTCATGAACCCTGTAGGTAAAACTGTTCAAATTCCTATTGAAATGTTATTCTGCACCACAGGTGCAAAAACACATGCTGGTCAGGATTAGAAAAACTACAGCTTTCACATTCATGAGGTGGTGTGACAAAATGACTACGTGGAAAATTTGGGTTCATAATATTTAAAATTATTTTTAAAATTACTGATGTTATGAGCGAACATAGGAAAATTTTAATGTACACTTATAACATTGTCATTTTTATATATTTTGACTCCAACTTTTCAACATAGCCTTCTTATGACCCCATCTCATGAACAAGGGTGGTGGAAATTTTCAAATCCCTCCCAAAAGATGAGTTCACAAAGCAACCCAAAATTACCTTTTGGGCCAGATTTGCATAATTCTACCACCACTGGTCATGAGGTGGGGTTCTAAAAAGGTCATGACAAAACTATGGGATCAAAATATGCAAAACTGACAAAGTTATGAATCAACATTCAAACTCTATTGAAATACCTTAAACTGGACTTACCTTCATATTGCAGTTGCTGGTTCCAGCAGCAAGACCGGCCTTTGACTGGAGAGTGGATCTTCATTGTGGGACATGTTAGGGTGATTGAGGGTGTGTGGGGTGATGGATGTTGACTGGGAGGTCAGTGCTAGGTGTGGGGGGGGTGTGTGGGGCTCAGATCAATGGGGGACCATTTTTTTTTTTTGTAGATTAAAAAAAGCATTGAGGGATGGGTTTCTCTATTTTAAGGGAAATTCTGACACTGGAGATTGACACCTAAGTGTAGGGCTACTGTTCAGCAGCAGGGGAGTGGGCACCCCCTGTGCTGCCATATGCATAGTGGGAATGATGGGGAACAACCTGGGGGGGAGGGGGGTCAAGAGAAGTGGTATAGGGGGTGTGCACACTGGTCTGCTTATATAATATATTTAATATAGTTAAACATTGGGAAGGGTTGGTCGGTGACCTGCAGGGGCGGGGGGAGGGAGAAAGAAACAGCACTTGGGGTGGGCACTCTGGTCCATTAAAGAAACAATTAAAGATAGATAGACAGACAGACAAAGAAAGAAAGAAAGACTGAGACTGACAGAAAACAGGGATCACTGGCTCACTGCTTGAACTGCAGCCAGCAGCACAACTCCAGCTGCATCTTCAGCATTCAAGAAAGTCCTGCTGTTCTCAATACAGAGCACATGGGAGAATTGTTCCTCTCATTAAGCTAGCTGACCTCGATTTTGGGGTGCCCAGCAAAGCTATTTCTGGTATTTTTTTTTCACAAAAGAAACACCAGAATCCTGTTTACCTAGGTTCAGATGTTTTAGTTTATTTTAAATATATCATTTTTAATATATTTTCAGTGTTTGTGAGTTAAAATAAATAAGATGGTGGCTGTCATGATCTGAATTTTTTTTTCCACACAATCCGTACTTTTTTCCACGCTACAAGTAAATCATGAAAATAAGCACTCACAACAGTTGTTTTACTGTTTGCATTTCTCTATTTCCCTAAAAATCCTTATAAATCTAGAATGATATAATTTCTTTTTTCATGTAACCTTCTAAAGGCATACCTTTGACACAGGCCCCTTTCAACGCTGAAAATTCATGACAAAATTCCACATCATTTAGGCTGCAGGTGAGAGCAAAAAATATGCAATGTTTTCCATTTTATTTTGGTATTCCACACCTTGAAAACCAAACAAGATGCTGTCATAAAACGTTTTATATCTTGAGACTCTGACAGCCTGACAGTACATGCTAAATTTTGGGCTATTTTGTCAAATGATGCCAAAGTTATTAAGGTGCAGACAACTGGGTTTAACATTAAACAGCCTACTCAGCCCTAACTATAGGGGTGCTACTATTCCCTTATAAGATTATATATATATATATATATATATATATATATATATGTATATACACATACATAGATTCATTGCAAAAATCTTCTTAATGCATCAGTTAGGGTTGATGTCACAATGACAAAAGTTTGGAAATTTAATGTTAGGTTTACCACCCTACCACTCACCCACCCTATAGGTACCAACAGACACTGGGGCATGCCATGGAGTCATCAGGCCCAACTCTCACCCCATTCAATGTGTAAACAAGCTGATACTGTACAGTATAGAAAAATGGGGTGAGAGTTAGGTCTGACAACCTCATGGCATGCCCCAATGCCTATTGGTACCTATAGGGTGGGTTGGTTGGGATGTAGGGGTGGTAACCCTAATATTGACTTTCCAAACTTTTTTCACTGTGACATCAACCCTAACTGGTGCATTAATGGAGTTTTTTTGCCATGAGTTTCCCTTCTTTTTGAGAAAGTGTAATGTAAGTGGTTAGTGGCATGTGTTTGTGGGACCGTGGGCCCTCTGGGCCCTGCACTCCCTTCACATTGCACATTTTTAGCATAATGGTATGTATCTGAGGGAGGGTGGGCACTCTGGGCCCTGTGCTGCCACTTACACATAAATATGGAACCATACAGCAGCCCCATAGTACTGAAAAGGAACCCTTGTAACACTTATTTGGCAATATCTCAGTAACTGTAGCAACTATGAAAAAAATTCCATTGTAGGTGTAATCTATGATTTCAAAACTTTCTCATAAGCTTTAAGCTGTGGGTAGTAAAAAATCCATATCTCTAATAGTTTTCGAGATACGGGTGCCAAAAGGGTCCACGGTCACACAATGTTATCCTATGGGAAATTTCTCAACTTCAGAATGCTGTAACTATGGGCCCATTGAATGTTTTGGGACCAAACCACCAAAAGGAACATCTGTGGGAACAGGGCTTGCCACCCTGCAAATTTCAGTCCAAAAGCACAATCCACATTGGCACAATGAAGTGACAAAGAAAACAATACATGGGACAATGTTTTCGAGCAATGTTTTCGTGATAATTTAATGTGTTTGTGGCACTCCTATCCCTATAATGGGAATGCTTTTGAGCACAAGAATATGTTGCCGAGCCACCTTTTTTGTGCGCAAGGTAATTACTGAACACACAAAACATTTTTTCATGGCAACAAAATGGCAAAATGGTGGACAAATGGTAAAAGCACATTTCCAGGCTACCTGTACAAAAATTGATGCCAGGGTCATGTTCCTCAGGATCTTATTAGGTGAACACAAGCATTGGTGTTTAGCAAGAGGCAGTATTTTTCAATTTACAATGTCTTTTGTCTCTCGCTAACTGAAAACAAGATGGCGGCCACACGAAAACAAAATTCCGGAGCACGACAACAAAAAGGTGTTTGCGAAAGTTTTCGCAGTGCACATATAAATTTTCCCATAGGCTAAAGTGGGAAATGAAAAACTTGCATAACTTTTGAATGGATTAAGATTTTTTCACCAAATCTTCAAAAGGCACCAGTTTAACCCAGACCACATATAGACATGCAGATTTGAATCCACTCAGATGCATTCTTCAGTCCTTTAAGCCCGATCGAAAAATGTGCAAAGGTTGAAGATTTTTCACTTTTGTGACACTCTACGGTTCTGCAACTGTATATCTGACCAGAACGAAACTTCCCAGATCCAGAGATCTGTGGTTAGACATTGTGCATGCAAAATTTTAGGCACATCAGACAAATGGTTGCAAAGGTATTAAAGTGCAAACCTTGGGGTTTAACATTAAAGTGGCCCACCAACCCTAACTATTCCTGTACTACCATGTAAGTATAAGATATATATACATACTATATATATATATATATATATATATACACATATATTATATATATATATATATATATATATATACAGTTGCATGCAGCTGTTGCCACTGACTTTGGCATTTAACTTTTTTACACTAACATATATAATTAAGCTAACATAAGATGATGTTTGAGGGAAACGAATCTGAATAGCAGGCCTGAGCAATTAATTTTACGGAAGTATATTCTGTAACTAGAACCCTGGAAACCAAATGAAATTTTCATGATTTAGTGAAGAAATAATCAACACCTGCTTTGAAAATGTTTTATGTCTCCAGTCTATTACTTTATATTACTAAACAAAAAGTCTTATATTTGGCTATAGCATTATGCTAACAATTTTCATTAAAGAAGCAGATGTTTTATAAAATAAATTAGTACACATATGGCAAAGGCTATAAAATGTATTATTTTGGACCTATGTGTTGGATCTTCTCAAAATAGCATTGTTAACAAATACAGTAGAAATATGTTTATACTGAATGCATAATGAACTCTCAGATCTATCCCAATGCTATTTCTATATTCAGTTTAATAGCTTGACACTCCTAAACATCAGATTCAGGGTATGCCGTGACACTGCTATGTGAAACGAAGAACGCATCCACTATACATGCCTTTACTGCAATAGCCTGACTCTGTGTGTGTGTGTGTGTGTTTATGTGTTTATGTGTTTACAACAAATGTTAACCAACTGAATGTCTGTAGAATGTATACTGAAAAAATAAATGTTGTTGTGAGCATATAAAATGCTCCACAAGAGGCATTCAAACTCCTAGTGAAGCTCTGTATTGACATTTTTTTAAGCAGCATTTTTATCCTCCTGCCCGGATGCGCTTGACAGCACCCCACCAGCCCCATCACTAACCTTCTCGCGGACTTATCGGTTATTCACCACTTACACAAGACCCGATTTGGTGGGTGGCCTGTCATGTCAGCTGTGCAAGAACCCATGGGTAGTGCCAGCAAATAGCAGCCTGGCATTTTTCTTCAGTTTTTCTCCCAGGAACTAGAGCATCGGGATGTGTGCACCACAGAAACATGGAAACATAGAACCTAATAGCCGATAAGGCCCGCTTGACCCACCTAGTTTGCTCATTTTCCCAACCTACTGCACATACCACAGATCTTAAGTGATCTGTGGCTTACTCTCTCTTTCTTATCGATAGGGTCCCCTTATGTCTATCCCATGTATTCTTGAATTACCCTACTGTTTTCACCCCCACCGCTTCCACAGGGAGGCTGTTCTATGCATCCACTACCTTTTATGCAAACAAATATTTCCTCACATTATCCCTGAGTCTACCTCCCTCTAGCCTCATATCATGAACCCTTGTTCTTGACCATCTTTTTTTCTGGAAGATGCTACCCTCTTATACCTTATTTATACCCTTGAGGTATTGGAAATCACATCATGCTCCAGCTCTACCCTCACTGCATGCATTCCTGCTGCACTGTTGCCTGGACTCCGCCAGGTGGCAGACTCTGCAATGGGAACTGGTCTACCCCTCCCTGAGGAAGGAAAGCTGCTATCAGGGGCTAAATCCTTCCTCAATACTGAAAACAAAGAAGTGTTCAAATCCTGCATGCCTAAACTAATAACTCCAGCAGAACAAATGGATCGCACTCTATGCACCACAAAAGAGAAGTTGTTGACACACACAATAAGTACCACTATTGCAAGTTTTATTTTCTTATGCTAGTGCCCCAAAGGGGCTACCATATAAAAACAGTGTTACAGATTGCTTCCCTAGACCTGGATAGGCAGCCCAATCAAAACTGCATGGCGCCTGGGCAGTCTAGGTAGCCCTATCTTCCCATGCTGTGCTTTAAAGTTAATACCTGTAGCAAGTTTGAAATAGAACTAATATCAGATAGTTGGT
Source organism: Neoceratodus forsteri (assembly GCA_016271365.2). Lineage (NCBI taxonomy): Eukaryota > Metazoa > Chordata > Ceratodontiformes > Ceratodontidae > Neoceratodus > Neoceratodus forsteri. The sequence goes on along the minus strand of JADMNL010000037.1, from coordinate 35,519,074 downwards.
AAGCTTTTACAACACCATAGACTATCAAGGGAGGGAGGGAGTGAAAGAGAAAGAGACAGAGAGGGAGACAAAGAGAAGATGCCAGTTCACCTTCAATATTAAATATGTTTCCTATTTTTTTCCTTTCTTTCTTTTGTATCTGCCTGTCTGCCTCTCTCTCTCTCGCTCTCTTTTTTCACTTTCACTTTTGGTTGATCTCTCTCTCTCTCTCTCTTTCTTCTCCATGCTCTGTGAGGTATCAGAACATACTGAGGATGAGTGAGAGGTTTTTTTTCATGAGAAAGCTTTACTCCTCAGCTGCAGGACTGGTCACCATTAATTGAAGACAGGTGAGAGGACACCACTGGAAAAGAAGGCTGTTTACGGAGTGAGGGGTCAACAGCAGGCAGCAGTGCAAGTGAGGAGTAACTGGCAATGTAGGAAGCAACTGCTGGATCATCAGACTGGCCTGTAGACTGAGATGTTAGACCAGACGGGTATGAGGGAAAACAGGAATGAAGTGAGCAATGTGGAGATGCCATTTTCACAAAAACAAATTTAACCAGTGGATTCTGAACAGATAAGAAAATGGCATTCTCCATGTGTTGACTGTAACAATGACTGGCAGCTCAAATAGTGAGTGAGGGTGAGGGGAGGACTAGAGACACAGAGCCCTTGCTATCTAGTAGAACTATTAGCATCTTATTCTGCAAACAAAGTGACTATCAGGGCAACCAATGGCTTCTGTACGAGCAGTGATCAGTGTTTCTGATGGTGTTTGAAGAAGAAGAAGAATCAGCATTTATATAGCGCTTTTCATACACAGTATCCCAAAGTGCTTTACAAGCAATGCTAGACTGGTAGTGAAGTGACTGAATGTGTGGTGGCAGCAGCCATATCACATCATCACCCACACACAGCCTGGATAATTGCATGAACCAGTTTATGGGAAGGGGAATGTTGGCCAGGACACCAGGAATGTTCCCTGCTCTTTACAAAGAGTACCCTGGGTTCCTTTACATCCACCTGGACACCCACCAGGATGGGCAGAAGGGACCTCAGTTTAATGTCTCATCCAAAGGATGGCACACCCCAGCAGTACAGCACCCCCCAATACTGCACTCAGATGCCAGCGATTTTTAGGTGCAAGTCCATCCCAGTGTGGGACGAGAACCCATGACCTTCTGGTCCAGAGGCAGATGTGCTACCAACTGAGCCACACTGACACCTTGCAGAACAAAGTGAGGCACAAAAAAATATATAGGTTTCCTAGTGGTTTTCTGTTTTAACCTTAAAATCCGAAAACAGTCAGTGATGTTTTTTTCAGGCTTTTTTAGTTAAAACCAAAACACAGACAGCTTATGTATTTTACTGAATTAACATTATTTTTATATTTTTTCCCTTTGGAGATTCCTAAGAATTATTGGATAAAGACAGTAACCTTGGAAGTGATCAAGACTGTCCACTGTGTTAAAGGCTTTAAAGATTTCGATCTTAAACATAACTGGTTTTAACATATACTTGGTCTGAAGACCAAAGCCCCACTAAACTTGGCAACAAGACAAAATGGTGCAGTGTGAGGATCCACATCATTAGATGAAAGCTGTTCATTAACATCAGCTTTAATGATTACATACATTCGTATAATTCTTCTAAAATCAATGTGTGATTAAAATAATAAAGTGTATATCAGGAGATTGTATTTGTCATACAGTCCTTATCATGTGTAAGATACATAGAAATGCAGCAAAAGTTTAATATTTTTTGGAGAGCACATATCCTTATAAATAGCACAGCTGTTTTTAAGAGATGGCAGATTATAGATTAAAAGTTTCAAACACCAGTTACTGATTTCAAGGAAAAAAATAAAAAAGCTATACAGTACATGGATGCATATGGAACAGAAAGCTGAACAAATGCATACATGCCCTAGAGGCTTCAGATGCTGCATGTCCTCTGCTGGAAAAATATAGCATCAAGATTCAACACAAATATTGTGAAACAAAATAAAAAATATCAAGATGCTACAAAGATTAAGAATTTAAAATTAAAAGGCTAGCGAGAGAGAGAGAGAGAGAGAGAGCGACAGACAGAGATCACTGGTTCACTGCTGTCACATAAGCTGGCAGCGTGTCTTTATCTGAGGCTGTAGATGTCAAAAAACCTTCCTCTGTTCTCAAACAAAAAACATGAGTAAATGGCTCCTCTCACTAAGCTGGGCATCCTGGATTTTGGAGGGCCTAGAAAAAGTATTTTTGGATATTTTTATAAAAAATGAACACCAGAATCTAACTAAACAGATCCCGTTTACGTAGGTTCAGGTGATTGTTTTTTGAAAATACATCATTTTTATGTATTTTCAATGTTTATTATAAAAAAAAAGATGGTGTTCATTGTGATCTTTTGTTTCTTATGACAAGCAAATCATGAAAAATAAGCCCACACAACTGATATTTTTTTACCATTCGTATCAGAGAGTAGTGCAACTTTTGGAGGAAAGACATGTTGCCTTATGATACTTTGCATACATTTGGCCTAATACTGGTTTGGTCTAAAAGATGTTTGCTCTAACGTGGTGCCTACGACTATGAGATAGCCTCATTTATCACATGACCACCTTCTAGCATGCTTACCATCCCACTGCTGGTGGGTGTCAGGTTGTTTTCACCAGTTGTCAATTTAGGCAGAATGTCATTAGGCTGAATGGATGCGGCGGTGTGTCGTTGGGCTAGGCATCTTTCTATTAATTGCCATGGAACCATATCAGAGGGTTATCAAAAAAACACATTTTGAATCCTTATGACACTGGAACTCTTTAATATTTTCTCACAAAACCTTTGAAAGGCACCACCTAGGCACAGGTCACTTCTACCCTGAACGTTTTATGAAGAAAATTCTATACCCCCTAGGCTGTGTGAGAGCAAAAAAAAAAGACAATCAAAAATCATCACTTTTCCAAATCTTGGCAACTACAAATAATGCTGGCATGAAACATTTTATGACTTGAGTCTTTGCCACCCTGACCATACACACACATTTTTAGGCTATTCCTTTGAACGGCACCAAAGTTATTGAGGTGCAAAATTAGAGGTTTAACATTAAACACGCTACTCAAGTCTAACTACAGTGGTGCTACCATATCCCTATAATAAATGTTAAAGTTTATTTATATTTTAACAGGATTGGGTACTAGGTAGAAGCCTGATTTCAGGGCTTTCCTGTGTTAGGCATATAAACTTTCAGCAAAATAGAGTAATAACGCACACAATAAAGTGATATTATACAGGTATTCATGTACAATCATATACAAATGCTAGCCATTTACCAAGTGCCACTCTGAAACTATTGTAAGCGGGAAGATTACGAATCTTTGGAGGTAATAGTTTTCATAATCTGGTTGCAATATAGTTAAATGACATTGTATATCCTGATCTTGTTTTTTGGAACTACAAAGTCCCCTTCCAGTTAGTTCTAGAAGGGAATATTTTAAAGAAATTGGGGTTAACTTGTCCAGCAAATAAGATGGAGCCTGGCCTGTGCAGGAACTTATAAGAAGCTACTTGATTAATTTTGATACTTCCAAGAAAAAAAATATTTAAATTTATATATATTAGCTGGCAGGAGAAGGCTAAATAGGGTGAGAGCAGCCCTGGGAGGTAAGAGGGGAGAAGTGCTAGCAAGTATTTTGAAAGGAAGGCAGCATGGTGAAAGAGATTATGCAGTTTGAGACAGTTGGATTGTGAGGTTCTGACAGAGACAAAAGTGATGAGTTTGCAGGTAGGAGTCTGGAGCACAGTGACAGAATGGAATGAAATAATGGGCATTTGGCCATTGTAACAGCACCACTGTACTACAATAGTACCAGCAACTCCAAAATGGCCATACCCACCAAACTAAAATGATTTGCCACCTTCCTGCAAAAACGTTACTATTGGCTTCAGTGGCAAGACGCAAAGCTCTTACCATTCAAAAGACAAATAAACAAACAAACTTACATCTTGGAACATTCAGTTCTTCATTAGTAAAAGTATTTGCATGAAACCAGACTATTTATTAGGCCCCCACTAGTCCTGCTGACTTTCCAGCCCTAAAGTCATAACCCTCTGCTTTTGACATCAGAAAAATTTCCATGGCAACAGGTTGTGATGTCATAAGCAAGGTGCTATGACTTCATGGGAGGAATAAGTAATGTGATCATGGAGTCAAAAACAGTGGGGGAATTCAAGAATGCATGGGACAGACATAAGGCAATTCTAGTGGGGGTAGGACGAAGTACGCTGTTGGTTAACTAGGAACTGCAGCCTATTCATTAGGTAGGGAAATGGGCAAACTAGGTGGGCCAAGTGGTCCTTATCTGCCATCAAATTCTATGTTTCTATGGACAGATGAGATTCAAGGGGAAAGCTCCTGTTTATATGACAATACTTAATGACAGATCCTGAAATTCAAGTTTTGGTGGACTATTCTGTAACTTGAGTTCTGCTGATACCAGCTGAAGTTTTAGCTTGAAATTAGAAATCACCAGTGTAGGCAACATGGAAACCCCTCTGAACACCTCCTACCAAAGTTTAAATGCTGCACTGGGAGCTCATTCCTAGTACCAGACAACACTAGACACCCCTCTGAACTTTATGTTTGGCACTGGGCATCATCCTCTGTGCCAGCAAACACCCTTGACCTCCTGAACCTGCTAAGTGGCTCTGGGATCTCATCCCTAGTGATGCTGAACATTTCCCACTATCTCTCTCTCTCTACCCTTTCCCAATGGTGACTGATACAGCCCTCTCACCTTCTTGGTTAGCCACTGTCTGATTTAATAGCAGTGGTTTACTGCTTATTTTAATGTGACTGTGGCCAGCCAAGCAGGTAAGAAGAGAGCTATACCAGTTACCTTTAGGAGTGGGCAGCAGGAGAAGGGTGAAAGGTAGAGGGTACCTCTGGATGCCAGGGGAAAATTGGCACAAGGATGGTCACCACTTGATACTAGGGACACCTAGCATGAGCTGTGTGAGGGAAGGGGATGTCACTGAACAACAGGGAATTCTTGGCAGAGGGTAAAGGAAGGGTGAGCCACAGACACCAGGGACTGCTTTGTATGGGATGGGGTGAGGTGGGTTGCCACTGGACAGCAAGAAGTGCTTGTCTAAGAGATTAGGTAAGGGATGGAAGTGCACCTTAATGCAGCAAATGACTGGCACAGGATAGGGCAGGAGGAGATTGCTATTGGACACAGGAATGGCATAATATGAGATAGGGAGATGGTGGTGTGCCAGTAGATACCCTAAACTGTTTGACATGATGTGGGAGAGAGAGAGAGAGAGAAAGAGAGATGGGGGTTGGGAATACCACTGGAAATGAGCAACTGGTTAGGATGGAATTAGAGAAAGAATTGCCACTGAACACCAGGAGCTGTTCGACACAGGATGAGGAGAAGATGTGCAGTACTTCCTGACACTAGGGAGAGCTTAGCATGGGGATTGGGTAAGGGAGGGAAGTGTCACTGGACAACAAGGACTGCTTATCATTGCATGAGGTGAGGGAAGGGTGCCAGTGGATACCATGAACTGTTTGGCATGGGCTGGAAGGGGAGCACAACTGAACATTGTGAAGTGCTTGGCATGAGGAGGTGGTGAGGAGGGAAGTGACACTGGATACCAGGGATTGTAAGGCATGGGTGGGGGAGAGATTGGGGGTGACAGTGAATACCATAGACTGCTTAGCATGGGACAGAGTATAGAGGGGAGTGTGACTGGGCAACATGGCGTGCTTGACATGGGACAGAGTAAAGGAGGGGAGTACTACTCTGGGGACACCAATGACTGCTTGGCATGGGACAGAGTATAAAGGGGAGTGTGATGGGGCAACATGAAGTGCTTGACATGGGACAGAATAAAGGAGGGAAGTACAACTCTGAGGACACCAACGACTGCTTGGCACAAAAAGTAATGACAGTGCTGTTTGAAGGCTGGCATTATCAATGACAATTAGTTTCGCATGTTTTATTATTATTTTTTTTTTATTAAATATCCATTTAAAAAGGATGGAAATGAATGGCAAATATCTATATTTAGGCACCAGTTATGGTTGCAGCACAAAGGCACACAGTTAGAGAAATGTGACTAAAGGGTAAACAGTTTTCCTGAATCTTGGTGAATGTGTGGTATTCCTACAGTTTAAATAATTACTCAAAGTAGCATTGACATCACCCTACATTTGGTGCCCTCTCTCAAAATATAACAAATGGATTGTATGGTGAAGTACCCTACTGGGATATATTGTATTGCTGACTTCACACATCATTTTCTTCTCTGCTGTTGCACAGATATTCTGCAATTGTTTAGGTTTCCCATCATATGTCACAGCAAGCTATCAGATGAAACTTCCTGATGTAAGCATTTTTCTCTGCAGTTTCCTATTGCATGTCATGTGACTGTTGCCATGACAACCAGCCGGAGCCATCTGTAGTAGCAGAATGCACTTCCCTGCGCTTGGCACTATTACAGGTTGTTAGGACACAAGAGGCCAAGAGAGGCTAGTGGCATATTAAGAGAGCTTGTTGACACAGTAAAAAGGATCTTATAATTATTTCACAGACTTGATGTGCCTGACAATTCATGTTTACCCAAAACGGTATTTCCTACTGGTTGGCCTGGTAGGTACAGGAATGATTGTTAGTAAGAAGTATAATTGTTTCATCTAAAATGGAAACCCAAATGATCCCAGTGCACTTTTTTCACTGAGGCAGTTTATAGACAGCTGTAATCAGGGGGTCTTGGACTGCAGAGCTGATATTCAGTCTAGCATCAGGTCCACAACTATCCATCCTGCAAGGCTGGTCAGTTTCATCAGACTCACAACTCCCATAATCATGGATGTATTGGTATGTCAGAAGTACCAAGGTTTTAGGTAGCTTGGGGGGCTGCACTGTGGTGTATTGCATCCTCATGCCACCCCCCACCCCCGCTTGCAAATAGAAACTAGATTAGTATAACTATCTCTGTTGTATTTATTTAGAAATGAATGCCTGGGAAAGGCACACTGAGCCAAGGTTTATTTGATGAGACCTGGGGGTGGGTACAAAGGGCAGTGGTGTGGTGCAATAAAGCAAAAATTTCAAACATTAAATAATAAAGTCAATAACAAAACATACAAATATACAGGTCTATACAATTTTTTTTTTTTTTTTTTCAGCTTTTGTTAAGTGCACTAGCCATAAAATGACTATTTTCAGGCACGACCTAGGAGAGTACAGACATGCAGAAACTTAACAGGATAACAAATTATAAGTGCTTTACATACAATGAGTTAATGATACAAAGTGACTGACAATACAGTGCATAGTGTGAATTGTGAACGATAATAAAATAAATCAACAGAGTCAGAAGTAAAATGAAGCAGGAGGAAGTCAAATATAGTAAGGAAAGTAACTTGCTTTGAGGAAAGAGATTTGTGCAATAAAGCAGGCTACCATGCTTGTATTAAATACATTCCAATATATAAATATAGTAAATAGGCAAAACACATCACTATGAAGGACACAGCAGCTTTAGGCTTTCCAGCACTGTTTTCTTCATGTCCTGATCTCAAACAGTTGAGCTTCTCTGTCATCTGAAGTAGCATAAATGGAAGGGACACACTCAACCCCCTTTAGGCCATACATGACCCTTTAGCTTGTTTTTTATGTGAATGACAGCAGACAATGACCTACAGCATAGTATGAATCTACGTTTATGATGTGGTGGTAGAATGAGCCTAGTTGGTCTCACAAACTGAGCACACAACAGTAATCTTACCAGCTCTGTTGGTAATACCGGAAAGCTGCTTTTTTATAGAAAGGTATGTTCTGAAATTTTAATCTGTTCCATATTAGGTTTTCAAATCCTTATCAAACAGTCTAATTTAAGTTGAAAGAGGCCATTGTCCCATTTACTTGGTCACTTGAATGCCTGTAGTCTAGAGGTACACTCTACCAGCTTCATTATAAAGTAGGGATGAGCTGGATAGGTTCTCAAATCCTGCAAGTTCACGTAATGAACAGTTTACCCAAATTCTATAGGATCAGCATTGTACCCAAGCCCAAGAGTTTGACTAGTCTGAGTAGATTTAACTGTCCCATCGAAGGCCAGGGGCTGACTTATCGAATGAATCCCCATTGCATCATCCAGCCCTGATGCATCAGAGCAAGACTGTTTAGTGGTCCATCACATTTTTGACATTTAGGCATGCTTTTTGACAGAATGCTGATTAGGGATGGCAGCGAAATTTGCTTTTGAAAAACATCATGTTTCCCTGACTTCATTTCACCAACAACCACACTTCACATATTGTTTGCCAGGTGACGTGTCCACCTTTGCCTGATGAAGATTCCATGTAGTGGTACTTCCCCAGTGAAAGTGTGGTCAAAGGGAAACTCTGTAAGGGCTGTACAAATTTATGCAGGAAACATAGAATGCTGAGGATGGAAAAATCCAAGTCCTAGATAGCCTATCCTTTTTGTAGCTAATTACCTTCAACTCATTCTGTCTACTTCTGACCAGGTCTCCCTGTATTCCCCAATACCTCCTTGAATTTATTCCACCCTGTCTTGAACCCGGACACACTGCCAGCATTTACCACCTCAATAGGCAAGCTGTTCTGGCCCTCTATCACTCTCTGTAAGAACTTCCTCATGTCCTGTTTGAATTTTCCCTCAACCAACTTATGGCTGTGCCCTTTAGGGGCTGTGGTCCCTTTTATTGTAAACAATTCTGTTGTGTCTACCATGTTTGCACCATATATGGCAGTATAGTGCAGTGGTCTAAGGCTCTGAGCTGCAAATCTGGTGACATCCAGCAGACCAAACCTGGGTTTGAATCCCACAGCTTCCACTTGCATACTGTGTGACCCTGAGCAAGTCACTTAACCTCCTTGTGCTCCCAGGTTGCTCTTGTAAAAAAGCTTTCAGCTTAGTGTGCTATACCTGGTTAAACAACTAAAAAAAAAAAATATATAGAAACCTTGTCTGTTTCTATTAAGTCTTCCCTCCTGGCTTCCAGTGAATGCATATTCAGCATCTTATACCTGTCTTCATATTCTGAAATCTGCTGATCATCCTTGTAGCCCTACTCTGGACTGATTCCAAACTATCCCAGTCTTTTTTTTTTAAGAAAACTGTTGCTTTCTTAAACTCCCCACCACCCAAAGCTGTACCCACCCTGATTACAGTTTTTGCAACTACAGATTTTTTTTTTTAATCAGGGCAATGTACTTTATTTTAATTTTGTAAAGACTGCAGTCAGGGAACATAGTGCATGCTGTGCAGTGCCATCTCAGGTTATGGTGCAGCTCTGCACAGCCCACTTGTATCCTCTTCAATACAAGTGGGCAGTGTGGAGTAACCCCATAACTTGAGATGTCACTGTGCAGCATGCACCACGGTCCCTGATAGCAGTTTTTACAAAATTAAAATAAAGTTAAGATGCACTGATTAAAAATATTGTGCCTGCCCGCCAGTGCAGTGGTTGGATTTCTGCTTGCAATGCCAATGACCTGGGTTCAGGAATGGACACAGGGAGTCAGAGGGCCATCCAGGGGGATGGATCGAGCATCCCATGGACTGCTCTCCTTCTCCAAGGGGAGGGAAGGGTAGAGTATCTGGTGCCTGATGAACCCCTGGAGGAGGTTGGGGGAACCACAGATGACTGGTGCCAGCACACTAAGGGGGCAGAGTGGATGTGGGATGTCATTGCATGTCCCCACCCCCTGGGGCAGCTTAGAAAAGACTGCTGGCCACCATGGGTGAAGCCGGCCCAACGCTTGGCCTCTATAGCTCCCTGCTTCCCTGCTGACCAATTATGGCCCTGTGGCACCACCAAGTCCTGAACCCTGCTCGGGGGGGGGGGAGCCAGGGAGGCAATGTCAGTTCACCAGCACCTTCTCCCATTATAGACAGGCTTGCTTGCTGCCATGGCCCCACCTTGGGGGGTAAGCCAGGGGGTATCTGCAGGGGTACTGTGATCAGGGAGTGAGGAAGATATTGTGGGACTGGAGCAGACTGTAAGGATGGCTGACAACAAAAAGTATACTAAATAAAAAAAATATATATTGTCTGTAGCTGCAAAATCCTAATCGGGGAGGGGGGATATGGCTTTAGAGGATTAGGAGTCTAGGAAAAGGAGCGTTTTCCTTTAAGATGAAGGAACTAGAACTAGACACAGTACTTTAGATGTGGTTTTAGCAGAGATCTATATAGAGGTAAGATCATCTCCCTCCTTTGGCTAGTGATGCTCCACCTTATGAAGCCCAGCATTCTTCTTGCCCTCCCGTGTGTTTCTTGCGCTGAACATTTGGTTTTACAGCATTGCTGATGGATAACCTAAGGCTCTCTCCTCTGATGTCTGAATCATCCTTATGGCATCTTTTGAGTATTCTGTTTTGGGATTCTTCCTCCCGATGTGCATGACCTTAAATGTGTTGGCATTAAACCTGTGCTGACATATGTTTGACCATCTTTCTAGCCTCTGTACATCCTGGACTATGTCCCTAACTCTCTCCACAGTATCCACTCTCCCATGGAGTTTGGTGTTATCTGCAAACAAACACAATTTGCCATGATCCCTTCTCCTATGTCTTAAATGTACATGTTGAATAGTGTCAGTCTCAGGACAGAACCCTGAGGGACTCTACTAGTGAACATCTTGACTCCTGTACATTAACCTCTGCATCCTCCCATCCAGCCAGCTCTCTGTCCTGTTAGTTTTCCCCCTATGCTTAGGTCTCCCACCGTTTTAACCAGTCTGTGTTGTGGCATGAAGTCAAGGGTCTTACAGAAATTCTGATACAGTACACGCACTGTCCCCTGTCCACCATCTGTGTCACTGAATTAAAGGAATCTATCAAGTTTGTTTGACAGGTCTGTCCCTTAATGAGCTCACTCTGTCTTATGTGTTGCAATCCATGCTCTTGTTGGATTTTCACTATCCTTTCCTCAACTATAGTTTTTTTGGAAAACTGGGATGACTCAATGGACTATTGGTCTTTTTCTCTCTTTTACCATCCATGTATCTATGTATCTGGATACATACTAATGCATGTGCCAGACTATAGACAAGATTTTGAAGCACTTGTGTCCCATGGCTCCCCCAGCTGCCGGTGAAACATTATACCGAGGTGGATAGTGGTGAAACAGTCTCCTTGAAAAATTGCCTGGCTGCGCAGTGTATGGGGGGGGGCACTGAATCTATAACTCCTGATGCTGCAGTCACTAACAGTGGAACGTTCTTTCCATTTCTTTTCCTTTTTTAATATAAAATTGGTTACATAATGTTGGTCCAAAAACTAATAAATAATAGAAATCTTGACAACTATGCTGAACTGTACAAATCAAACTGAGTTTGCTTTATAAATCTTTTGTTAAACTATGAACTGCTGTGATTCATTAAAACATTGACATGGTATTTTTAAATAATGTGTATTTTCTATGTTTTATGGATGGCAGGGTTTCAGTGAGCAAAGATGCCTTTCTCTTTGCAGAGAAATAGACTGAAGATTAGCTCAGCTGAAATCCTGCTTTGGCCCTATAAATTCAGGTCCAGAATGTCCTGATTTACTCACATCTCTGACTCAGTCTTGTGCCCTGCTCATTCCTATTATAAATTCTCATTACAGCAATACACTTCCACAGAGCAACTGCACTTTCATTTCCTCATATAGCTACACTACTGAAAATGAAAAGTCTCATGAATATGGTAAAAAGTAGGGCTGTGCGAATACCTTTTTTCGAATATTTGGCCGAATATTTGGTATTCGGTTCTGAAATATTCGGTATTCATATTCGAGGGGGCTGGGGGGGTATTTAAAAAAAAGAGCACCCCCCCCGCTCCTGGCCAGCATTAAAAAATATTCCCTGATGGTCCAGTGGACCTTGTCCCCAGCCCGATTGCGGGCTTCATTTAAATAAAATAATATTCCCTGGTGGTCCAGTGGACCGAATCCTAGCCCGATTGTGGGCTCCCTAAACGAAAAATAAATCCCTGGTGGTCCAGCGGTACCCCACCTCCCCACCCGCCCACCAGACCCACCACACCACTCCACCTCCCGGTCAGCGGAGGGCAGCAGCTCCCCACCCACAAACCACCCGGCCGCCCGCTGACTGGCAGTGTACAGTACGACTGTACACCTATTGGTTCCCTGCATGGGCCAATGGGCGTGCAGACCATACTGTACAACACAGTCCTGAACTGTGAATGAATCATTCCTAGAAAAGGTGTAAATGATAGATGTCAAGGTGGCTGAAATAAAGCTCAGTAAACAAGTAGAGTGAGGAATGGTTGACAAAGCCATAGTGATTTCTTATGGAAGGGAGAAGACTCACAGGTGATGGACATGATCATGATCTACAGCTGTGCAGAATGAGGAATTCCAACCAGTGAAATTTGTACCAAATGACAATTCCACTTCCAAAATGCATTTTTGAAATTTCTTTTTTAATTCCATGGAATTTGGAAAAGTATTTCTATGTAAACCATAGAATGGTATTCCACAGATCATGTGACCTATTCTGCGGTTTGCGGTAAATTAATCCACGTGTTAAATAAACTGATAATACAGTTCTGCAGTTAAGATTCCACTTTTCCACAGTTGATATTTCACTTTTGGAATTTCAGAATTCTGCTTCCAATAGAATTCTGCAGAATTTGGCAGAAATTCTGAAATTTGAACATTCCACACATCTGTCTCATGAATTTCTACTACCTGTAAAAGATAGTACTATCAGATCAAGGGACACACAATGTCATGGAAGGGAGCGGGGCAATTCACAAAAGAAAATCAGGGAGATTTACAATACAGAATGAGCATAGAATACAGAAACAGACTCCCACAGCGGGTGGCATCAGCTGATACTGTTACCACCTTTAAAACTAATTTTTAGGAAAGGTGGTGACAGACATTCTATCTTTCTTTCTTTCTTTCTTTCTTTCTTTCTTTCTTTCTTTCTTTCTTTCTTTCTTTCTTTTCCTTCCTTCTTAAAATTGCATGTATATACCATATTTATATATTAGAGCTGTGCAAACATTGAATTCCACTGGCAGAATGCATGCAGAATGGCAATTTTGCTTCTTAAATGCTATGTCTGATTTATTTTTGAATGTTGAAAAGCATTTCTGTGTAAACAATGGAATAACTTTTGACTGATCAGGTAAGGATTTACTCTAATTCAGTTTCAGCAAAGCTTTCGACTTGGTGCCACACAGGAGGTTGCTGAAGAAGCCAGAAAGGCAGAGGACTTGGGCACAGCTAAGGTCATAGTTAGATGGGTAGGAAACTGGTTGAAGGACAGACAGCAGATGATGGTTGTAATGGGGTCAGATTGGAAGAAAGCGAGGTCACAAGTAGGGTGCCACAGTGATCTGTAATGGGTCCTGTCTTCTTCAATATGTTCATCAGTGGCACTGGAGAGGGCATTCAGGGCAAGCTGTGTCTCTTCACAGCTAACATGAATCTCTGCATTAGGATAGAGAGTGATGAAGGCATCAGGGAGATGCAAAGTGATCAACAAAAAAAGTTTAGAGAGGTAGTGTAAGAGTTTAAAGATGAAATTCAGCACCAACATTGCATGGTTATGCACCTGAGCTGGGTGGGTGGGGGTGAGTACAGAGTACTGGATGGTAGGGGTTAAACTGAACACTATGGCAGAGGAAATGGACCTTGGCGTTATTACTGACTCCCTCAAAGAATCAAGCCAGTGTAAAAAGGCCTATAATAATGCTAATAGGATGCCTGGGTATATTGCAATGGGAACTGACAGCAGGGAAAAGCAGATAATAAAACCTCTGTATACTGTAGGTCACTGTGAAGCTGCACCTGGAATTCTGTGCTCAGTTCTGGAGTCCTCACCTAAGGATCGACAGAGACATGCTGGAGACGGTGCAATTCAGGGTGACCAAGATGATTCAAGGTCAACAGGGCAGATCTTAAAAAACTTGTCTCAAGGCGCTGAACATGTACTTAAGGGAGACCAGATGAAAGAGATGGTTTATAATAGAGAACTTTAAGCTCATGAAGAGAATTAACAAGGTGAACTTTGGGGAACTAAAGAACCTGAGGTCATGAGTAGAAACTGGTGGTGGTGGTGGGGGTAAAAGGGACGTGAGGAAGTTTTATTTTATTGAAAGGGTGGTAGACAAGATGAAGCTTTGGTCTTTTTCTGCCAAGATTGTATACGTTTCTATGTTTCTAACTCACTAAGAAGTTACAAGCAGGTAGTTTTTGGCCTACAAGCTCACAGCATATTTAAACATTTACAAAATGTTCATTTATATTGTGGATTTTTGTGCTACAGTACAAGCAAGGGAATATAAGCATACAACAGTAACAATGCTTTCCAGGTGCTTAGGGGAAGAGATGGAAATGTATGTTATTCTCTTCCAAGGGATGATGCTAGACAGCAGTGCAAATATGGAGACTGTTTTAAAAGCACACCCCTTACTGGCTACTTTAAAAGTAGTCCATTTCTATGATCTACAACAGATTGCACTGCCTGACAAAAAACAAGACACAAATACTGTATGAAAATGAGTGCCTGGTCCCAAGTAAGCATTTCAAATTTTGAATGGCATGCTTAAAACACTGTTGCACCATCCGTCCCAGCTGAATGTAGTATTGATGAATGGTTGGGAGCTGAGTGTGCTGCTCTGCCAAACCTTGCAGCTGTGGTCAGAAAGTACATCTGGCTGCCACGTACCACAGCAGATGTAGAAAGCACAGTCTGTGTATATTCTGACACCCTCAAAGACAGCAGAAGTAGAAAATGAGACACTGAAAATGAGACACTGAGCTCATGCTAGAATGCCAAAGAAATGTTCAAATGTTTGGATCTCTACTAGAGTGCTATTTGATATGTCTGTGCTGTTTGATATTTGCTAGTGTTTTGCTAATGTTACCTAATTTGGTTTATCTAACCGTGTACTGTGTATACTGTGTATATTGTGTTGCATGTTAAAATGTGGACATATGCACTATGGAACGTATTATTTTGGTTTGGTTTTGCTGTAATTAACTGCTTCAGTGCATTTGTTAATAACATTTAAAACCTTACCTTTGTTGCCATTTCTTAGACATATATACATCTCCAATATATAACCTTAAGTCATATAATTATGCAATAAGTCATATATTGTCATATAAATACCACACATGGAAATCCTGTAGATATTTTTGCAATTTCTTAGAAAGATTCTGACAATTTGTACAATGTTTTTTAGCATTTTTCCCAGTGGCCCTGCCTATGGGGTACGGACCTATGGCTTGATTTTCAAAGTGGACATAGATTGCTGTAATTTGTGGTGATATATGGCTGTGGCAACCTTTGAGTGAAACAGGGACCCTGCACCCAATTTTATAAAAAGAGGGGTCCCTGTATCACAGACCTGGAAGCTGCCACGGGGCAGAGCTGTGCAAAACATTGGGCAAACCTGCGGGGTTTGATGGAGGGATCCATCCACTCCCCCAGCACAAGCCTAGATAAGCTGTGGAGGTAGGGGGTTAATCTGACTGTAAAGTGGGGAAGTGGGGCTGCTGAAGCAGTGAGGGTGCCATAGGGTACAATGGAGGCATGCTGGCAGTGAGCGGAAGTGGAGGAGACACCCATCGGAGGTGCCACATGGAATGCCTGACAGCTGAGCAGACAGAGTTGGGGTGGGGGAGTTGGCAAGGTGATATCATACTGAAATGGCCCCAGGTTGAAGCAGCTTTTGCACCTGCCCAACAGGACCCACAGTCCCCTACATGTGGCAGGTGACAGTGGGTGCATGTTGCGAGGTGCATGTAGTAGATGGATATGTGCCCTGAATATTGTGACTTTCCCCGGGTACACAGCCCCCATGAATGGTAATAAGTTACCCAGCTACACTACCAGGGACTGTGAGTCCTGAGGGGCAGGTGCCAGGGCTGCTTCCACCTGGGGCATGTCTGGATGGTATCACCATGCCATCCCCCCCAATATGGTCCACTTGGCTGTTAGGTACTCTGAATGGCACTTCCAATGGGTGCCTCTTCCACTCCCACTCACTGCCACCATGCCCCCATCATACTCTGCGGCACCCTTACTGACCCAGCAGCCCCCATTCACCACCTTCCTGGTCCCACACCTCACTCGCTGCCCTGCCAGGCAGTGGCAAAGGACCTTTAGACCAGCTCCTTGCTGGTCTAACCTGAGCCCCCTGTTGCAACCGTGGTGGGGCTTCTGGAATGTCAAGAAAGGGGATGATGCAGCCCTACCATGGTGTAACCACCTTTGCAACCTTGTGCACACAGCACATGGGCACTTCTGCCACAAGGGTGGTGCAGGCTGGCTTTGTTGCATGGCATCCTGATTTCAAAGCAGCCTGCATTTGAAAATTGGAATTGCCACAAACTATGATGCAAGGTGCCACTTGTGTCATACCTAGTTGGTGCAGGCACATTGCATCATAGATCGCCTTTTGAAAATCGATCCTCTAGATTTTTAACTTGCCCTTGGGTCATGAGGGTAAGGAATGGGGAGAGCGTGGTAGTTAGTGTTTTACCTTGTTTTAGTCTAAAACTGCCTTTCTTTAGTGGCATAGTAGCATCCATATAGTTAGGGTTACAAACACTGCTCAATTTTAAACTGCAATTTTTGCACCTTAATACTGCAGCATTCCTTGACAGAATAACTTGTAATTTGGCAAGCACCTTCCCAGGCTCAGGTTCACTGGATCACTGGATCTTGATAATTTAGCAATGATCATTTTATCAGGTTACAAATTCCAGAATGTTGAAAATATGGACAAATATATTTTTAAGACTTGTTTTGCTCATCAATAGTACAAAAGCAGGTAAGAGTTCAAACCTTATATTTTTAGGTTAGTCTGAGTTTGGTCCCAGAATAATTCTTTGCTATGTGACTTAATAGGCAACTTTGTGGATTTTAAATTATTAATACAATTGTTTTCATTTTTGAGCATGCACTGTTTATAGTTTCATACATTTGTCATATGGTGTTTTTTATGACAATAGTAGTTTCCATTTTTGTGAGTAGAAATCCATTTTCATGAGATGAGACTTCAGTTTTTGCGAGTTTTAGCCATCATGAAAGTGGGTTATAGAAGGAAAAACTGTGCACATCAAAAACAATAAAAATGATTGACGCTATAGTTAGCAACTTGTATGCTGGACAGAGTGGTGCACAAGATTTATTCTTTATGTTGTTTGTTTGAAGAAAACAATAGTTTTTAAATTATTAATGAAATTAGTCTGTTGCGAGTCACCAAAAAAGGTCATGCTTATGTCACTCCTGAACCTGTTTTCATGACTTGCAAACCCACTTTCTTGGGGAAAATGTGATAAAATCATGCAGCTAGCATTAAATAGTGCACTTTGTGGCAAGAACTGGAGCCTATGTGTAATCTGCATGAAAACAATAGATTGTTGTGCAGCTTGTATGAAAAAGTACCCTTTGTGGTACCAACCAGATTTTTCATGCAAGCTACATAAGGAAACAAAGATTTTCATGCAGCTTGATTGAGAAAAGGTGCCCTTTGCAGTATAGACTATAGCCACAGGGTGGTCAGTCATGGTGACTTGCTAACCCCTCATTTTAGGTTCTCACCACACCCGGGTCCCAATCCAGACATGTTTAATGGATACATCTGCCATGGATGATGAGTGGCACAGCTCTTCCTGCCTTGGCTCTATCCAACAAACTCATGAAAAACTCAAAGGTCAGCTGATCAGGTGATCACTACTACAGTGAGCGGGCCTGATTCCATTCACAAGACAGCAGTCAGCTGAGGTGGAGGGAGGGCTGAGATGATTGTCCTCTGTGGTGCTGATGTATCTGTTTTGTGTATGTGTGTGGGGGAGGAGTAGGGTGGTGGCATGAATGCCAACAGTGGGTGTGTGGAGGGGATGAAAGGCTATTGGTTTTCCTGGGTTGGGCTGAGGGAAAAGGATAGGAGACTTGGTCTTACGAAGGTGGGGGAAAGGTTTATATGAGCCAAAACTTCTTCTATATAACTACAATGCCTGACAGGCAGCTAATGCTTAACTTCATGTACTGGGGGAAGGTATACTGTTGGCACAATGCATGCATTACCGTGAAGACCATTTCAGTGACAAAACCCGCAGGTCGCTGTAATGGTCCTGGTGGTACACCGACAATTTTTCCCTGGTGATAGTGCCTCTCCCAACACAACTCCGAATTGGAATTAATCATATAAAGGTCAGGGGGTGTGGGGGACAGAGCTCCCCACATGGGAGGGGATAACACTTTGTTACAGTGATGACTCAAATCCAATTGTCTGCATGGTGCCATCACTGTAATGCCATTTGGCAAAGTTCCTGTTATTGCGGTGACATGGAACCCTGGGAGAAGGAGTGTGGGCTGGGTACTGTATGAGGATGGGGTATTATTGATAATGTCTGGGGTGGGGAGGAGGGTTGGTAAAAGAAATCTAGGGGTGGAGTGACTTTTATATATTTTTTTTGCACCTCCCCAAGCCGTCGGTCGGCCACCCCTTCGGGCCACCAAGGGCCCCCCCACCATCGCATTCCCATTGTCATCCACTGACCCGTCTGTGCCGTGACTCAGGTAATCTGACATAACCCTTCATCAGGAGCGCCCCTCCACCATGGGCCCACAAATGGGAGAGGAGAAATGCCCGCAGGCATACAACATATCCCAGGCATGGCAGGGGTCAGCACGGATACCTCCAGGCTATCGTGGCAGCAGGGACTGGCAGCCATCATTTGGCTGGCAGAGAGTATATTCTGCTGACCCACCCACATCCTCCCACAATGGGCTGGTCATAGCAACATCCTGGAGGTGGAGGTATTCAACAGCATATTGAGGTCACATGCCACCAAGAACACCAACCACTAGCCACCCTCAGGGGGCCAAGAAACAGTGGTCCGAGACCACCCACCCCCAGGAGGGAAGTGTCAAAAAGACACTTTAATATCCCACCCACTGGACTCTGCTCCTGACATCCGAGCTTGGGGCATGAACCCACATCACCAGCATGCTGAGTGAAGACCCTTTGCTCGGTGCCCTGGAGTCAGCTGGGGTGATTTTAAGGTTTTCAAAAATTGTCGACATGGTGCCATTGCTGTAATGCCATATGGCAAAGTTCCTGTCACTGTGGCAACATGGAACCTTGGAGGAAGGAGTGTGGGCTGTGTGCTGTATGAAGGGAGTATTATTGATAATTACTGGGGGTGGGGAGGAGGGTATGTAAAAGAAATATAGGGGTGGGTGATTTTTTTTTTCCTTTTGCTCCTTCCAAGCCGTTGGTCGGCCACCCCTTAGGGCTGCCAAGGCCCTCCCGTCATCACATTCCCCATCTCCATCCAGAGCTCCATCTGTGCTGTGGCCCCAGGTAACCTGACATAACCCTTCATCGGGAGGGTCCCTCCACCATGGGCCCACAAGTGGGAGATGAGAAATTCCCACAGGCTACAGGTATACAAAATGTCCCTGACATGGCAGGGGTCAGCATGGACACCTGTGGGCTATCATGGTGGTGGGGACTGGCAGCTGTCATGTGGGCAGCAGAGGGTGGATTCTGCTGACCCACCCGCATCCTCCCACAATGGGCTGGTTGCAGCAGCATCATGGTGGAGGGGACATTCAACAGCACATTGAGGCCACATGCCACCAAGAATGCCAACTCCTAGCCACCCCAGGGGCCAACAAACAGTGGTCTGAGACCACCCACCCTCCGGGAGGGAAGCATCCAAAAGACGCTCTAATATCCCACCCCACCAGACTCTGCTCCTGACATCTGAGCTCGGGGAGCGAACCTGGATCGCCAGCATGCTGAGTGAACACCCTTCACTCAGTGACCTGAAGTTGGCTGGGGTGATTTTAAGGCTTTCAAAAAAAACCTTTTAATTTAAAAAATGTTGCATATGAAGGTGGTGGGGTTTAGAAAACTTCACTTGCCATGCATACTGCAAAGTTACAGATCTCATACTAACTTGGCCTACAAAATTTTAATTCCCAACATCTTGAAGGAGAATTTGTATTATCCACTGCCGGAGGGCAAATTAAGTTTTGGAGTGGGGTATCTTCAGCCGCATGGCAGATGGACGCCAGGTGCTGCAACATTTTGGTGAGAAGGGTGAGGAAGTGAGGATAACACAGCTTTTCATTCCTCAGTGCTGGAATGAATGTGTCAAAAAAAGTATCAGAGGATGTTATGACACTGGCAAATTGTTCTCAGTGTTGGACAATTGTTTTTGGTTTTCCATAATAGTTTTTTTTTATTGGACGTTAAACTTGTATACATACATCAAACATAGCTTAAAAGACAGTTGATCTTACATAATTTCTTTAGTTATACTTGTATAAACATATAAAGACAGTACATAGGGTCAGCTGATATGGTGCTAATAGAACAATAATATTATGAACAATAGCAGTTATATCACTAAAACATTAAATCAGGTCATGTTCAATTACTCCAATATCACTTTAAACTATACTCATGTCGAACAATTGTTGAAGGAACCCTGTTAACTTACTTAAACCAGGGATGGGCCTCTGGTGTTGGACAAATACTAAGGGGGAGTTTAGAAACCGTTATTTTTGTGTTGTTAGGCAATGGGATGGGATCTTGATTTCAGAATCAGTAATGGGTGGGTGATGCTGTGTGGCACAAAGTATGGCCTTCTGGTAAAGCAAGACAGTTTTAGAGGGATGGTAGCTAGGGTTGCCACCTGTCAGGTTTTTCACCTGGTGATCAGGTTTTCAGGGTCCCTATCAGGTAATCCGGTTTTGCTCTGTGCTGGTCAGGTTTTTGAGCCATTTTGAGTGCTCACATACTTTTGAAATAAATTTTGTCATATCACTCTTTGTTTCAGCTACATGTCCAGGTTACAAACAAGTTTTGTTGTCAGTGTAGCCTTTTATTTGTGAATGCAGTCACCCTGGGAGGAGTAAAGTATGGCCATTAACCCCATTAGCACTTACTTAACCTAATCTTTCCACTGCATCTTCAAGTGGCATAGCAGCACAGCTGTCCCCACCTTTTGTAACAGTAACAGAGCCAGTTGTCCTCCACTTTCATTTGCTGATAAACATTTTCATCTCTAACAGAATTTAGGCATCTTTAAATGTCTTAAATTATGTTTTTTTTCTCAAGAAAAAAGTATGCTTACTTCTTTGGCTTTGAAATAGTACTGTGGGCAAGAACAGGAAATGGAGGCAGAAAAAGATATAAAGTATTTATACTGTTGTATGCTATTTACAGTATTTCCCTTGTCTCCCCCCAGATCATATCTGTAAATGAGATTTCTTTTATCTCTGTATGTTTATCTGGTTAACCAATGTCAATAAACAAATAAATACATAAGTAAATAAATAACCTAGGAAAGTAACTTTAACAGGCACAGTACAGTATCTTAACATTTTTATTTAACTGCTGCTTTAAGTATTGTCTTTTATTGGAGGAACAGTGCATGACAAGTCATGACAAGGGGTGGGGCTAGGGGCGGAGCTTAGGATCCGGTTTTTGCCTCATCCAAAGGGGCAACCCTAATGGTAGCAGACAATTGCAAACACCAGGGATGAGTTCCCAGTGTCATAAAACTTTTTCTTTTGGAGGGGTGGGCAGGATTGGAAACACAAGGGATACTGTGGATGGACTCTCCATTCTATTTCTAAAAATGGATGGGGTCAGAACAACAAATTGTTACTGAGGAAAGGCGTATGGTTCCAGAACAACTACTGATGCATGTGAGTGGGGGCATTTAGAATTCAGTAGCATTTAGGAATATCAGCTTTCAGAAAATGACCATCTCTACTTTTGTTTAATTAAAAGAATTCTGAAAAAGCCCTACTTTTAATCAAATGATTTATAGTTTGCAAGGGTTTTTCCTCACCTTGAGGAGCACTTAAAAACTGCTGTATTATGACAGAAGGCAAGCCTACACTTTGGTTATTTAGTCTTCCTGCTGAAATGCTATAATTAGACAAATGTAGCTATGCCATAATTACCTTTAGTTAATATCAGAGCCCTGAGGAAACACAAATTAGCATTGAAATGTACTGCATGGCAACCTACACAGTTTGAGATCTTTTTCTTTAATTGTCTTTTTATTCATCTCTGTCTCTCTCTCTCTCTCTCTCGATACCTACTATATATATATATATATATATATATATATATATATATATATATACATACACATATCTGGTGTGAATATAAACAGTGTAGGACAATCATTCCCTGATGACTGGTCTGGGTACAGCCTGGTCTGAGACCAGTTTCTGCACAACCTGGTCTGAGACCAGCCTATCCATACAGTTGAACTGGACTGGGATCAGTTATTGTCATATATGTGTTTAACCACAGGCTTGCTAGGAAGCAGCCAGCATAGTGTAGTACTTAGTGAACTAGGATGTGATCCTGAAAGTCTAGGTTTGAATCTCACTTTCCCCTAAAATTCTTTTGACCCCAAATTTCACTGGTGCGGTGATCCATCGTGGCATGGAGTTGGTAATAGTAAATCTACATTAAAGGGAGTCAGTGCAGGAAAAAGGTAAATGCAATGAAGAAAACTCCTGTACAGTGGTGAAATTGGTCCCAGACCAGGTGGCTTAGAAACTAGTCTCAGAAGAGGCTGGTCCCATACCAGGTTGCATGGAAACTAGTCTCTGACCAGTTGTCAGGGGAACAAACGTCTTGCAGCGGGTATAAACAAAGGCAAAAAATCCAATTATCCATACCTGCAGATAGCCATACATGAAACAAGACATTTATTTTCATATATGTCCATAAACATTATTGTTTATTTACATATATGTATTTATGTATGTATGTATGTATATATATATATATATATATGTATGTATGTATGTATGTCATCATTCAGCAAATTAAGGGTGGTTGTTTATTTATTTTATCAACTTGTCTTTGCGTTGCATAAACCAATTACTACACTTGCCGTTTGCATAATCAGATTAATTTTCACTGGTACCTCTAAACGTAATTAAACACTTGTGGCTACACCACTCATAAGTAAAGAGGCACTCTTTAAAATAAATCTGATTATACTGTCAGGGTAAGTGTATATAAATATATCAACATGAATGAGACGTTTTACCAATTGAAGTGGTTAGCAGTTATTTTTCTGTATACCCTTTCCCTGTATATCCTATATGTATATAGGCTCTGAGCTGTAAATCTGGAGACCTGGGTTTGAATCCCACAGCCCCCTAGGTGCATACTGTGTGACCCTGAGCAAGTCACTTAACTTCCTTGTGCTCCTAGGTTGCACCTGCAAACAAGCTTTCAGCTTAGTGTGTTTCACCTGGTAAAATAATTGGTAAAAATAAAATAAAAAAATATTCAATTGTGATCACAGTGAACAGTAACCATCCAAACATATTATGTAAAATAAACAATAGACACCAAACAGTAACCAAACATATTATGTGAAATAAACAATAAACTGCAGTATACTCCTAAAAAGATTCCATCAGTGGGAGCTTATGAGGTAATTACTGCCACTCAACCTTTGTACTCACGGCTACTTACCTAATGAGCTCCTCTTGGTGGTATATTTCTTTGTATGTCACAGTTGTCTGTCA
Source organism: Neoceratodus forsteri (assembly GCA_016271365.2). NCBI lineage: Eukaryota > Metazoa > Chordata > Ceratodontiformes > Ceratodontidae > Neoceratodus > Neoceratodus forsteri. The sequence goes on along the minus strand of JADMNL010000037.1, from coordinate 35,495,502 downwards.
TTATCTATCTATCTATCTATCTATCTATCTATCTATCTATCTATCTACCTACCGTGACATCACGTTAAGCCAATTAGGATGGTTTATTTCTAAACATTTCAGGTACTCTTATAACTAGGGCTTGGTGCAATTACCAGCTTCCTCTTCTGCAAAATTTTCATGAAATTCTGCAAATTTCATAGAATTATGTGACCATTTGATGAGGTTATTTTGTTCTGATTCAGTTACCTTTTTATCAGGAGACATGAAAATTAAATTGGCATGGCTACTAACTATTAAATGACCTAAGGTCCTGATACATATCATGACATTCAGTCTAGTGGTTTCGAACTTACAGGAGCACATGATCTGGCATTTATTTATTTGCAAATATTTGTAAAAATATATCACTGCTTATAACTTGGTGACCTTTAAAGCTAGCTACCTGAAAATAAGCATGCATACCCCTTTTTGTGCACATTTTAGAAAACGCAACAAGTGGCAAGATTTGGTTAAGAATCTAGTTAGTTATTTACAGTGGAAATACCACAGATTACTAAAAGGAAAAATGTTCTGAAGAATTCATGGATGAGGAATAAGTAATGTCCCTACAAATACAAATGTGGAATTTTAGGTTTGCAAAGCACTTATGATGTCATATGCCTTGGCATCTCTGCTAGTTTCCCCATCTGAGCTAAATGGTGCTCCTGAAGTATACCCTTGGGTGACTTCCTCCCACACTTGCTCTTTTACCTGAGCTTCATCAGATGGACTCAGTTGAACTGCTTGTCCCCCTTACATCCTCCTTGTTCTTCACAGTGACACCATCCCATAGGTGCCGGAACGGGGGGGGGCCACTAGGGCCATGGCCCTACCACTTTCATATGTGGCCCTATCACTTTTTGCAGTCACGTTAATGTATTTAATAGGGGAAAAATTACCCCTTACTTCCTTGACCCTACCACTTTTCAAACCATTCCGGCACCAATGCACCATCCCTTAAAAAGAGAGGCACCTACTCTTTTTCCTATCAGATTTATCTCTTCATAGCAAAGATAGTCCAAATATGGCCTCTCTCCTGTAATGAGAAAATGAAATTGGGAGGAGTCTGCTCCATAAACCTAATTAAGCTAAGCAGACCTTTATGGAGAAAAAGACTCACCAAGTGCTTGGCTATATCATATATTTTTATTGAGTATGTATAAAAGGAGACTGTTTGTTGAGCAGAGGATCAGAAAGCATCATCATGCCTATAGAATGGTGCCTCACAACCACAATGAATTTAGTCAAAAGTAAACATTTTGCCATAATGGTGAATTCATAAGCCTTTCAAAAATCTTTAGTTGGAGACAACAAAGAAAAAATATTACTTGGTACCCCAATGAAGTGATGAGTAATCGTAAAACATTAACAATTTCTGTGTAGTCATGTTGTCTCTTTTTTTTGCATAATCAATAGAAAAAAATATGGTAATCCAAATGCTGGGTGAGTGGATCTATTTCTCCATACAGTTCAGGTTAGACATATCCTGTTGGAATAGTTGGCGTGCCTTCTTCTTGGTTTTCCAGATATTTGATTCAACCAACCAGGTCTCTGGGAGTGTCTCTAAATCCTAATCTTCCACATGCATCAGGCTCTCAGGCTGGTCAACTTTGCTGGATGATATTCTCATATGACCTGCATTCAAGTGGGAATTCTTGTCCCTCCATGCTTCCTTGCTCCAACTGGTAGTCTACTATTGTTGTGCTGTTGAGCTCTGCTGTCTTTCCCTTGGAGAAACCATGCATCAAACTCCTGACACTGGTGATCTTCTCCACTAGCTGCCTCCTCTGTTGTTTAGTTTACATTCCTTGAATGCCTGTCCAGTCTTCTGACCAGCACCCCTCCTTCCTAGTGCAGCTGCAGGCTATCTTGAGCATGCAGGTATTCATTGCCCCATAATGCCTCCTAGACAGCAAGAAGAAAAGATGTCCCTTCCTCTTTCAACAGACTCTTAAAAATAGTTAGCTTGTCTAATAGTCTGATGTCATTCCTCATAGGCTCCAGGACCATGATACTCTTAAGAAAGGTCACTCTGGATACCTTTTCCTTTGGGAAATTTCCTCAGTTCTGTAAATGAACTCCTTGTGTACTTAGGACTTGTTCTTCGTATGTCATTTATTCCAATGTGGATCCCAACAATAGTCGGCTCCTACTCCTACAGTGACTGCAATGCTTGACTATGGATTGCATGCATTTGTCCTGTATTTCAGCCAGGCAAGTTACCTTACCTGCGCTAGTGTCATGGCCCTGCAATTCCCCTTCTGCTCACATGTTAATATTGAGTCCCCTATTAATGCTACCTTATTAGTTGCACTGCCCAGACTTTTTCCTTCTGCCTCCATGGCAGCTTAGGTGTATGGATTGCCAAAATGTATGGAAATGGCTTCTATAATATTGTCACAAAATTCCACAATTTTCATGAAATCTCCTGAAACATATACTTAAGTACTTGTTATTTTGCATCGTGCGGCTGCTTATAACTCAGCCACCCTTTAAGGAAGAGATTAGAAAGTTGAAAAATGTAACCGCTTTTTAGGGTCTATAAATATGGCAAAATTGCTGTCATTGTGTTATCTAATTTTAATGTAACATGGACTTAGAATCTTGCAGTTTACATACTTGCAAAATTTTGTAAACATGTTCAAAATATTTGACTTTCTTATACCTAAGCCCCCTTTAAAGTTAAACATTTCAAACGTGGCATGCATACATATTTAGGAGAGGTCTTCTAATCTATCAAGCATAGCAACTTTTAGATTAGTGATTCTAAGATGAAAAAAAGAAACATAAATTTTTGCTGTATTTCACAAAAATGTCATGGAAAGTTCACAAAATGTCAGAGATGGAATCAGTTTCACTCAAATTTCCTGGCAGAAGTTAGATTTTGCATAGCACTACTTATAATCATAAAAGTGTGTCTCATGCATACAGTTCCAACAGTCTGAAGTCCTGAGTTCAGTTAGCATAGTTCTTTTCTCACACAGGGGTTTGTTTAGTTTTCAGCAAAATAAAGCAGTTTGATTTTAAAGCAGTGGTGCGTGTTACAGTGAAAATGTTGACCTATAGCTTTTCATTTAATATTAGAATGCTCCATTTCTTCATTTTATAACATGGAAACATAGAATTGTTGGCAGAAAACAACCATTTGGCTTACCCAGTTTGCCCAGAAGTTCCCTACCTAATCCAGTTCCGCAGACCCTAACTGATCTCCGGTGACCCCCTCCTCCCTGCCTGTTTTCTAATATACTCCTTTGTCTATCCCACACATGCTTGAAGCTCCCTTTGTTTTTGCTTCCACCACTGCTGCTGGCAGTCTGTTCCAGGCATCTACCACCCTTCCAGTGAAGAAATATTTCCTTACATCTCTCTTAACTATCCTGTCTCCAGTTTCATCATATACCCCCTGGCCCTAATCCAGGTGTTCCTTCTAATTTGAAAGATGCCTCCCTTGTGCACCCTGTTCACCTCGTGAGGTACTTGTAGGTCTCTATCATATCACCTCTCAATCTCCTCTATTGCAGGGTGCACATGTTGAGATCACTCTGTTTCTCCTCGTAGGGCTTCTCGTGCTACCCAAGCACCATTTTAGTTGCCCTCCTCTGGACTGCCTCCACCCTGTCTATGTCCTTTCTGATTTGTGGCCTCCAAAGCAGGACACACTACTCCAGGTGGGGTCTCACACAGCGAGTAATACAGCGGCAACACCACATCCTTCCTCCTGCTGGATAAACCTCCTCTCTATGTACCCCAGCATCCCACTAACCCTTCCCTACCCACTGCTTTGTCACACTACCCAGCCACCTTAAGGTTATTAGGTATGATAATTCCAAGGTCCCTTTCCCATTTAGTGACTGTCAGTACCTCCACCCATCCTATATGCAGCACCTGGGTTCCTATGCCCTAGGTGCATGATCTTGCTCTTTTTGGCATAGAACCCCAACTGCCATGCTTTAGACCATGCCTCGAATTTCCCCAGCTCACTGGTCTATCTGTCTAACCTCTCCTGAGTGACCACCATATTGTAGATTTTAGTATCATCTACAAAAAGGCATGCCTTCCTTCCAGTTTCTCAGCAATAAAACTTATGAGAACATTGAAGAGGACCAGTCCCAGTACTAAGCCCTGAGGTATCCCACTGTTCACTGCTCCATCATTCAAGTGAGTGCCATTTACTACCAGCCTCTGTTTTCTATCTGTGTATCCAGTTTCTAATCCAATTTGCTACTTTGGATCCCACTCCCAGGCTGCTTAGTTACTTTATCAGCCTCCTGTGTTGTGCAGTGTCGAAGGCCTTGCTGAAGTCCAGATTGGCCATGTCTACTGCCTTCCCCTGATCAAGTTCCCTGATCACCCAGTCAAAGAAATCCATCAGATTACTTTGACATGATCCCCTCCCTGTGAATCCATGCTGCCTTTCATCTTGCAGCCCGCTGGATTCAAGATAATCAAGTTGGCGTTCCTTTATCAGGGTTTCCATTAATTTCCCCACCACTGATGTAAGCTTGACTGGCTTATAGTTTCCAGCTTTGTCCCTGCTGCCACTCTAATGTAGGGGGCACACATCAGCTCTTCTCCAGTCCTCTGGAACCATGCCTATTTCCAGTGAGTTGCTAAGCAAGACTATCAGAGGGACAGCTAGCACCTCCCTGAATTCCTTCAGAACCCCTAGATGTATCCTGTCCAGGCCCATAGCTGTGTACACTTCAGAGCTACAAGTTCCTTCTGGACTCTTTCTTCCAAAAATGGATTTGTGTCCACCTCTGTCCTTTTAGTTCCTGCTAGCTCATCCACTTCCTTTCACTGTGACGACTGAGCAGAAATACCTGTTCAAGTTGTTTGCTTTTTCTAGTTCCTCTTCTATATAGTCTCCCCTCTCTGTCCTTCTAATCCTCACTGTCTCTCCCCTTGATTTCCTCTTCCCAATTATGTATTTGAAGACAGCCTTATCCCTCTTAGTGGCCCCCTTGTTGAGCCTTTTCTCTTTTTGCATCTTTGCTCCCCTCACCACATTGCTTGTTTCCCTCTACTTTACTAGGTATACCTCCCTGTCCTTGTCCCTCTGTGTTTCCTTATGCCTCCTGAATGCCACACTTTTTTCCTTCACTACCTTTGCCGTTTCCTTATAGGACCAAACGGTCTATTTTTCCTTCCTCATTTACTTGTTTCCTTCATGAAGAGCTTCGCTGCTTTAGATATACCTTCCCTTATTCTTGTCCACTGTGCCTGCACCCCTCCTTGCTAATCCCCACAAAAGGCAGTTTCTGAGGCAGTCCCTCATTTCTTTAGAAACTGCCTTGAAGGGTGGGTGGGTGGGTGGGGTGGGAGTTGGCTATTGCTGATATGGTTGATCTCATTATTTTCAGCTGTTTCTGAGTACCCACTGTCCTATAAGGTCAGGGAGCCATGTGTATTGCATGCTAGTTCACCTTTGTCACAAGTAAAGTGATGTTAAAGAGTGGGTCTTCAAAAACAGCCTAGAATACTAATAAAACCCTAGGCAAAGCTATATTAAAAGGAGCACTTCTTTTATTATTTCAAATGGGAAACAGCAGTGGAAAAGCTGGCTCGAAACTGGAAAAAAAGGATAATTTTCACTGTTAACATGCACTGCTGCTTTAAAAAGTTAAATTTTTTTAAAATGGAAGTCTTAAACATGATTTTAATATGAAAATCAGGCCAGAGATAGAGAACAGGTAGCCCAAATGGAAAGTATCATTTAACACATCCAAAATGTATTAGTGTTGTTAAAATGTGATGTCTGAAATGTCACCATGAAAATGAGCCCATCCCTCAGTCAAAGCACTAAGGGGTCATTACTTACTCATTATGCAGTCATTTCAATCTCATTAACAGGACAGTGCTCATTGGATTGCAAGTTGAAAGGATGATGATCCAGAGGCTATTGGTGCTGCATTACAACTCTAATATGCATGCCCGGAAGAACGGGTTCTACTTTTACAAACAAAATAACACAGGATAGAGTGTTCGGATTGCTATCTGACTAAAATTAAGGGGATCAGTGGAATGGAGGGTACGATCTTCAGCCATGTACTGGTAAAGGACCCAAAATCACAAGCTCGTTCATGAACAAACTCACCGGCAGCTCAGTGCCATTCCTGTGTGTGGATGCATGCTGCAGTAATTTCCAATTGACCGGCTGTAATATACTTACATTGAAAAATAAGCCATATCTTGGGGGTATTTAAAAATTGCTCGGCATTACTGTTTTCTGCAGCCACACTGCTCCCCATAGATGACTGCTGTAGAGAGGCAATATAAATCACCTCCAAACCTGACAATGCCCCCTTAATATATTATGAAACAGTGTAACTGCCTCTACTTATGAAAAGAGTCAGACACTGTAAATAAAGTTAAGTAACAGTATTCATTTCCTTTTGCGTCCCCCCCCGCCTACATATATTTATGATATCTTCCCGATTCAACAAAGTGGATGATGTACTGACACCATTTATTTAGCAGACTTCATGCTTTTAAAACTAGTCAGTGACAACATTTTATGCTGCAATTAGTTTACTACAAGAAACAGGACTAGACGTTTAAAGTTTAACGACTGCTGATTTCTGTTTTGAGCCTTGAATCAGCTGTTTCATTGGCACGACTGTGAATGGGTTAATCAGAAAAATGTGAAGTGCCAGCTGTACACTAGGTAACAGGTATAGTAATCTAGCACTGTGATTGTCTGAGGTGGTTACACTGCTTTATAATAACCATAAGAGACACAATAATTTAACTCTTTTAACCATTTTATGAATGTTATAAGTGTAATAATCCATTCCAGGTGTGCCTCAATAGTGTAATGACCTAACTTTGTTGATGGTTGAAGTCTCTTAGCTACATCTCAGGCCTCACAACCCACCCAGGTCATTTGGCTACTACAGTATTGCTGTATAGCCACCCATGGACTATTTTATATATATATATATATATATATATATATATATATATACATATACACATGCAATATTTACATCTGACTGGCTGCTGGGAACATAGATAACATTTAATTTTTTTTATCACTGTATTAATTAGGACATACGATGAGCAGCAAGTGCCCATTCTGATTATCAACCTAAGTCATCATAAATTACAAATCAAATGGTGGGGTTCAAAAGGGGTGGATACAGATGCAAATGCATGCTGTACCTCTGAGTCTATCCACTTGCATCCAGGTACCCTGGCTGCTATTTTCAGATGTCGCATCTGTTTATGACAAAAGTCACAATTTGTGGAAGAAAATAGATACAATTGCATTCAAGTTGGATTCATCTTGCAACTGTGTCCATTTTGAAAGCAACTACATCCATTCTTGGATGCATATGTTGAAAACTATGCTGGTGATTTTCAAAAAGGTTGGATGCAGGCACAAATGCATGTTGCGTCTGCATCCATTTTTTTTTTTACTTACTCTTTATACTCCCTCCTGCCCACAGTGCTCCCACTCTTCAGGAGACACCTATAGCCTTGTACTCCTTGCCCTGTTACCTGGACCCCGGTGCAGTCCATCCCCATGTAGCCGTGGCTGTGTCCCCCAGGCAGGCAAGTCATTCTTGTTCTCATCGGGATGCTGGTACCAGGTCAGGCAGGGACACTGGGGATCAGGGCCTGGAGCTCCATCTACCAGGAGCGCCGCGGGGTGTTTTTCCCACTTTTTCTATGGGAGTGGCATGTGCCCAAATGTCAAGGCGTCTCCGCTGACGTCTTCTTCTCCCAACCCTCTCTTTATGCTCGTGTGCTTGCTATGCCTCCGCCTTCCACCAGAGACCAGCCAAGCGCCGAGCATGTACCCCCCTCCCTCCCAGAGAGGAGAGCTGTCCTTCAGATGCTCAATCCTCTCCATCCCCTACCAACCCCTGATGGCCCGGGCTCATTTGCGAACCCGGTCACCAATGTAGCGTGAGGTGTGGTGTCTGGTGCCTCAACCCTCAGTGCCACCAGGCTGGCCTGCATCCATTTCTTTGTGTCCAGGCAGCCCTGCTGCTATTTTCAGAAGTTGTGTCTATTTATCAATTAATCAAAGTATTTATTTAACCAGGTGATCACCATTCAGCAAGCTCATTTTCGAGGTGGACCTGGGTTTGTTAACAAGGAACAAGGGACAATATACATGGGATGCAACACACAAGAAAATAATAATAATACAAATAAAGTGAGATACAATAATACAGTATATACAAAGTATCAGCAGGTAGCATTGACAGTAGTATATGTTTGGAACAGAAGATACAGCTAGTTTTGGGTAGGACACAATTTTTCATAAAAGTAAAGAAATAAACATATCAGGTGCACCGAACACAAATAAAACCTAATATAAAAAGATATATAGTGATACAGTATGAAGAATTTAGAGCTGGAACCGGGGTCAAAGGAATGTGGAAGGGACGGATATGGGGGTAGAAAAAGGGGAGAGGGAAGAGTCTGTTATGGATGTGATCAGTCTTTTAACAGTAGTAATTAGAGTGTCCTTGGACTTATAGGAGTCACTATTTAGGGTAGACAAGCACAGGACTCCTTATTATGATGTAGATATAGAGATTTAAAAGCTGCTAGGCTGATGGGGTGAGTTAATTTCAAAGTTTTTTGCAGCTTGTTCCACAGTTGAGGGAGCACAAAGCTGATGGCTGATCTGCCGATGCGAGATTTTGCTTTGTAAACATAAAGATATATATATGAGGTGCTTCTCCGGGCATACTTCCCCAAAGTGCACAAAGGTAAACAGACAGAGATATACTGGGGCAATTTATTTGAGATAGCTTTGTATGTCCAAACCGCAGCATTTTTTTGCCGTCTGTAAGCAAGGGATGACCATCCCACTGCCGTGCAAAATGCACAGTGGTGGGTTGAGTATTTAAGACCCGTGATAAATCTTATGACTCTGTGATGAAGCGTATTGAGTTTGGCTAGAGTACCTGCAGGTCCCTGACTATATAGAAAGTCTGCATAATCCAATAGGGAAAGAAAGGTAGTTTGAACCAGTTTCGGTTTAGGAGATTATTAATCCTAAAGAACAGACCAAGTCTTTGTCTAAGTTTCTTTGCCAGTTCTTCTAAGTGATCTGTGAAAGTAAGTCTATGGTCTAACCAGATCCCCAGGTACTTGAACTTTGGTATGTAGTCCAACTGCTTACCTAGAATAGTAGTGATTTGCAGGAGTGTCCCAGCAATTGCAGGATTTATTGCATTTTGAAGGGGCCAGAGGAACATTGCTTTGTTTTTTTTGCATTTAAGAGCAGTTTCTGGTTTATAAGCTGATGTTGCAGCAGATTAAATTAATTTTGAAGGGCATTACAGGCTGCTTCAGGTGTGGGGCTATTAGCATAGAGTACCGTATCATCCACAAATAGGTGTATTTGTGTTTCTTTGATGGGGGTATCTACATTGTTAATATAAATGGTGAAGAGCAAGGGACCAAGAATGGAATCTTGTGGTACACCTCTCAATAGGGGTTTTGGTGGAGAAACTTCCCCTTCTGCCTTTACTTGTTGAAGTCATTCTGAGAGGTAGTTGGAGAACCATTTAAGGGATAGGGAATCCAAACCAATGTTCTGGAGGGACAACAGAAGCAGTCTGTGATCAACGGTATCGAACGCCTTGCTTAGGTCCAAGAAAACTGTACAGATAAAGTTTTTTTTGACTAATTTAAGCTGCCAGTCATTTATCACCTTGGCTAGAGCAGAGATTGTACTGTGCTATGCTCTAAAACTGGATTGTAACGGGTTGAGCAATTTTTCTGATTCCTGGTTCTTTTGAAGCTGGGAGTTCATTATTTTCTCCAGCATCTTTGACAGGATTGGAAGTAGGGAGATTGGCCTGTAGTTACTGAGGTCACTAGGATCTCCTGACTTAAACAAAGGGACCACAAGTGCATTTTTCCAAATGGGCGGTAGGTCACCCTGGGACAAGGATAAGTTGAAGAGATGAGTAATTGGGACTGTGAGGACATGGTAACCAACCTTTAAGAAGTACGGGTCAATGAGGTCAGCTCCAGCACTTTTCCTAGTGTCCAGCTGAAGGAGAAGATCTTCGACTTCTTTCAGGGAGGTGGGCTGCAGAGAGAAGGATGGACTGGGGATGGGTTTTTCTTGTGTATCCAATCTAAGTTGTTGGCGGAGGTTGTTCATGGGAGAGGAGTCAAAGCAGTGGCAAAATGACTATTGAGAGCATCGAGGATAGACAGTCTGTCGGAGATGACAGTATTGTCGATCAATAATTTAGTAGGTAGGGAATTTACAGTGGTGTGACCCTCAATGTCTTTGATAGTCTTCCAGAATTTGGAGGCATTTCTTGAGGAGCTGTCCAGCTGAGAGCAGTAGAAATTAGCTTTGGCTTCTCTGACCATTTTGGTGCAGAGGTTCCTCACCCTCTGGAAAGAATTCCAGTCATTTATTAAATTAGTTTTCCTAGCAGTTCTCCAGAATACATCCCTACTCTGCAAAGCATCTTTCAGGTCTTCTGTAAACCACCGATAGGATTTGTTTCTGGCATGAACTTTTACTATGGGAGTATACTTGTTGAGAGCCCCAGCACAATTTCTGAGAAAATATCATAAACCGTAGTCAGGAACTTGGCTAGATAAAAGTCCTGCCATCGCATGGAGTCTCTTAGGTCTGATATGTACCCATGGAGATCAAAGTTGCATATGCACCTTTTAAAGGAGAATTTTGGTACAGTTGTGGATTTAAGAGTGGATCTTGCACACGTAATGAAGCAATGGTCGCTAATATCAGAGAAAAAGATGCCAGCATGGGAGAATAAATGGGGTTTGTTAACTAAAATGATATCCAAGAGAGTACTGTTATTAGGGTTGAGCTTGTTAGGATGAGTAGATTTGTTTATTAGCTGTGACAACCCATGGGAATCACAGAACATTTTAATTGAGGTGGATGCACTGGAGAGCCAGTCTAAGTTGAAGTCCCCTAGTATGATACACTCTGAAGATGCTGAACCCAGGATGTTTGAGATGTTTTAACAACTGTAGTCTAGTTGATGGGTGTCTGTAGCATCCTATTATACATAATGAGACACTGGTGGCTATTTCAATCTTTAATGACAAGTTTTCGTATTCTTTTGGGACAGAGGTTGAGTCAATTATGGAGGCAGAGATTTTATCCTTGATGTAAATAGCTACCCTACCACCTCTGGTTTGCCTGTTGGCTCTGAACAAAGAGTAGGAGGAGATGTTAACTTCATTGTTACTGGTCGCTGGTCAGAGCCAGGACTCCATAATCACCAGAACATCTGGAGCAGTATGACATACCCAGGCCTGAACAGAAGTGATTTGTTTTAATAGGCTACATATATTAACATGCAATAATGTAAGCCCCTTGAGGCTTTGTAGCTCTTCTGGGGATTCCATGGGTGCCAGAGGGCCTGGATTAAGCTCAACATTTCCTGAACATAGTAAAGGCAGGAACAAGAGTTTCCTGCAGAGTCCTAGGAGAAGTGTGGGTGGCTGGGTCTTCTTTCAGTTACGTGATTTGTCTGCGGCAGTATAGGGAGTTCTGAGGCTAGTTCCCAGTTTTCCTGATGCTGCATACAATAATACCCTGACAGAGAGAGTCAATGGGAGTAGGGGGAAGCATGCAGAAGGTGGTGTAACCCTGTGGGAAGGCTCTAGGAGAGTTCCTGTATGCCAGTGCAGGTGAAGGATCAGCAGCGGGCTAGGGGAAGTTAGAGCACATACAAGTTCTTCTACTTGATAGGAAAAGTCCCGATCGGACAATGTAAAAAGAGAGCCATTCTCCACTCTGGGAGTTATTTTTTGATTCATGTTTGGGTCCAATACATGTAAGATGAGCAGAGACAAGCATAGAAGCAGGTAATATGCCCTCATTATGAGACTATCACCCAATGGGCACTACAAGTGCGGGCAAGAGAAAGAATTCTGAATGGAGGAGAATTTCTTAATCCCTGCAGAATACTGCTATAGGCAGTGGAGCCTGAAGCAGTAATCCTTAAGTACAGCTCCTAGCTAGGCTAATAAGAAAAGAGTTCACCTGACTATAGAGCAGTACTAGAGGCTGAGAGGCTTTGAAGCAAATTTCTTAACTACTACTCCGGAGCAGACTAAGTACTAGAGAGATCACGAGACCTAAATCAACTGCCTTAGCAAGACAGGATATGCTAGTCAGCAATAAGCACACCTAAAGTACCAAAATGATATGCCTTAGCAAGACAGAAAGAGATAAAGCTGCTAGAAGGCTTAGTTGCAAAAAGGTGATGGGAGGAATTGCAGTTGTTGACAGTAAGTAACCAATAAATTGAAACATCAGATAGGAGTGGGTGGAGACTGTGTGCATTTAAAGGAGACCTGGGAGGGGGTGGGATGAAAAATCAAGGAGAAGTTTGCAGAGCTAGCACTGAATCAGTGCACATACAGTTGGAGAGAAACTGCAGCGGGGAATGATAAGTTACTTTACACAGGCCAAGCAGAACAGGCTAAATTAAAATATATAAATTAGAAGCCAAGTACAGGGATACAGGCTTATATTAAGCCACATGTCTCGGGTGCTTCTGTCTCAGGTGAGTGAGACCAGCCTATCAGGAAGCTCTACACAGGCATGGAGCCAATAGTGCTACACGCTGAAATTGAAAACAGCAAATTGCAAGTGATGATCTGGTTCAGCGTTCACACAGCCCAGAGAAATCATGGCAATGTTTCAAGTGGTGTACCTTATGTATCTCTTTGGGGGGTGGGTGGGTGGATCAGGCTCCTTGCATCGTAGAGGTGCTATGGTTGGATCATGACCGCTGCCCGTGGGGCAAGTGGCACCTGTAAGGAAGGAGACAGCAGATTAAATAGGAGCAGATGGGGGGTGTTTAAACAGAGATACACAAAGAGAGCTGAGCACCAACTGGAAAGACAAGTCGGGGGCGGTCTCAGATAGAGACAAGGTGCCAGCTAACTTGGGAATCCAAAACAAGCACAAAAGAACAGACTGATGGGGGAGGGCAGGAGGGACAGAACAGAGACAGAGGAGGACAGGGGGACAAAGGAAGATGATTAAGAATGAAAGTCAAGGTCAGGAGCCTTAGGCTCAAGACAGAGGCTACACAAATTTTACAATTCACTGAATTTTCTAACTAAGGCTGTAGCAGTAAGCATGTAAACCCAGCACAGTCTTAAATAGGATTAAAAATAAATATATATTAACAAAGCCAGTAAAACTTTTTTACAAACTCAGTTCAAGGCAGTGTACAGAGTGAAAGCTTAATTGGGGAAAAATCAAGGGGAAGTTTGCAGAGCTAGCACTGAATCAGTGCACATACCGTTGGAGAGAAATTGCAGGGGGAATGGTAAGTTACTTTACACAGGCCGAGCAGAACAGGCTAAATTAAAATATATAAATTAGAAGCCCAGTACAGGGATGCAGGCTTACATTAAGCCTCATGTCTTGAGTGCTCCTGTCTCAGCTGAGTGAGACCAGCCAATCAGGGAGCTCTATACAGGTGTGGAGCCAATAACGCTACCCTGAGACAGTGTTGAACTTGAAAACAGCAAATTGCAAGTGATGATCCAGTTCAGCATTCACACAGCCCAGAGAAATCGTGGCAATTTTTCAAGCAGCGTACCTTATCTATCTCTTTGGGGGGGTGGGTAGATCAGGCTCCTTGCACCATAGAGGTGCTATGGCTGGATTGTGACTGCTGTCCATGGGGGCAAGTGGCACCTTATCTATCTCTTTGGGGGGTGGGTGGATCAGGCTTCTTGCACCATAGAGGTGCTATGGCTGGATTGTGACTGTCCATGGGGGCAAGTGGCACCTTATCTATCTCTTTGTGGGGGGTGGGTGGATCAGGCTCCTTGCACCTTAGAGGTGCTATGGCTGGATCGCGACCATTGCCCATGGGGGCAAGTGGCACAAAGTCACAATTTATGGCACAAAATAGACCCAATTGCCTCTAAATTGGGCACAGGTGCAATTGCATCTGTTTTTGGATGCAAACACTGGATGTTGTTAAGTCATCTAATAGATGATCTAACTGGTCTGAATGCACTTCTGTTTCGAAAATAGCAGCAGATGCATTTTGTGCAGATCTCTTTGAAAATCTCTCCCTCTCTCCCCATTAGACCATCTAATAGATGGTCTAGCAGGTTTAGATGTGTTTCTACTTTGAAAATAGGAGCAGAGACACATCTTAGGTAGATTCTTCTGGAAATCCTGCACATAGAGTTGTACAAAAGTTATTTACCATATCAGTCCATACAGCTGAAGAAAAATCTAAAATTCTAGACAAGTTTCAAAACATCAACTTTAATATAGCTACAGCCACTAAGACAGTCAATACATAAAACTATCAACAATTCCAAAATGGATGCCCAGAAAAGATAATCACAAAAACCTAACAGTTACAATCTACCAAGCCATTCATGCATTGCTGTAGTATTATGTTTTATGAGTTAAAGGCTACATACTCAGTCAGTATTGGAGGCAAACTGTTTCATAAATTTGCTGCTTTGTACAAAAAGGATTTTTGACCCAATGAAGAACTTCTTTTGGGATGTACCAACATCTGAATCATTACATTGGCAGACAGCCCAATGCAGCATATAAATTATAATTGTGCACATTTCTATCAATATTCAGGGCAAAGTTACATGCTCTGTTCCAGGCTGCCCTAATCCCCGACAGTGCATCTTTGGGTGCATCCATGTAGACCAGAATCTCATAATCCATAATTGGTAAAACGAAATTATAAACAGCCAAGGTCCTTGTTTGTTGTATAAAGTTTCTTTCATTTCTATACAGCAAACCCAACCTGAAATGCATTGTTTGGTCCACATACTGTACAAAAGTGTACTGTTAAGAAAGAGGTCCAGGTACTTAAAAGTAGTTATCTGATTTTCTCCTAAGGTTATTATGTTTAAGATACTGTCGTCTCCCTAGTCTGTTTTTCACATTCTGACCACAACATTGGGGTTTTCTCTGATAATTTGTGCATATTTATGGTATAACTTGGACACTGCAAAGTGAACAGGTATCCAGTGATATTGATGACTGCAAATGAGTGGCTACCATAATAGCAACTCATTTGCAGCACCTCTCATTTGGGCTACCCTGCAAGGGTAGCAACAGATGGTACAGTGAGGGGAGGAATGAGCGAGGGAGGGTTGCATCACTGTAGAATGGTGACTGGAATGGGAGGTATAGGGAAGAGGATTTGTGCGGGACAGTGCGGCATGCCACTGCCGAGCTAGCTGTGTGGTGTGGTGGTGAGGGTGGCTAACTCTGGTGCAGCAGATACAGGGTTCAGGGATGGGAAGGGGTATGTTTTGGTAGTGCACAATTTCATTTTTTTAATTTTTGTGACTTTCTCCTCCTCCTCCCCAGAAAACACTCCCCTGGAGTTGGTTATCTAAAGTCAAGGAGGTGCGGTGGTGCAGCCCCCCACATTAATGCTTGTTTCCATTGTTTGAGTGTATGTTGCCGATAGGTGCACATTGCCAATTTGCTTTTCAGTGATGTACACTTGCCATAATGGCGATCACTGTTTTGCGATTGCCATTATGACATGGAACCGAGTAAACATTGTGCATTAATTTTATGAAGGTTTAGTTTGATCTTGGCCCAGCCTTACCCTTTAGGCTCAGTTACTCAGATTTGAAAACCACAGTAAAGATCACACAAATCAAGCAGGACAGAGCTAAGTGGTCAGGCATATTGTTTCCATGGTAACATGGGACTCACTGCAAAAGCAAACTATGTACAGATAATGAAGTAGGCTGGATCTGATTAGAGAGGTTATACCTTGCTACAGCGATTAACACAAAAGATGTTATTATTAATCAAGTCAAATCAAAGGTAAGTCAAATCCTGAGTACTAATTTGCCTACTCTATAGTCATCGCCAACAGACTACAGAAACTGTCTTATTGCATTAGGACAAATATACAAGGTATACGAAAGATAATCATTGTCGCCATCATCATCATCATCATCATCACTTTCATTACCATAATCAAAACCTTCATGACAGATTTGAATGTTTTGCACAAGCTGTGATAACCCAGCAGTGATAATAAATTTTGCTCTTAGTTGACGTTAAATGTTGTGGGCTCAGCTACATGAAAATTCATAACATGTACCCACTATAATAATAACATCAGTACTGGGTAGACTTTTTAAAATGAATATAACTTTATTTGCTGAATTAAAAATGTGTTATCTGGTGCTTGATTATAGGCAATGCCAAAATGCATGGAAAATAAATGTAAAGTGCAGGGATCTACTACATAAAGATTTACACCATTAAGCTTATATTTATTGTCACTTACCTTAAAGCAGCAGTACAAGAAAATGGTGAAAATGTTGACCCTTACTTTTTTATTCTATTTTAGGTTGCCCCTTATCTACTGACTTGTATGATATCCTTCTTTCCACAATTTGAGTTTACTTTAGTACTTTTTTTAACATCTGAAATAATAAAAGGAACGTTCCTATTAATACGGCTCAGACCAGTTTTTCATCACTATTACCATCTGATTTTGAACACCTGCTGTTCTATAACATCAGGGAGCACTGCCTGTTGCATGATAGTTCATTCTAGTCACAACAGAGGTGATTTTAGACACCTGATATATAAAAACAGCTGAGAATACTGATGAAAACCTGCTCCAGGCCACATTAAAAGCAACACTCCTTTTATTATTTCAGATGTTAAAAAAAGGATTAAAGCAGACTCAAATTGTGGAATGCAGGGTATCATAGAAGTCAGTAGATAAGGGGAAATCTAAAATAGAATAAACAAGCATTTGTCAATGCTGAATGTTGTCTTGCTGGCATTGGCTTTGGTAGTGCAGGAGTTAGAGAGGTGCATGATAGGAATGGCAGTGAAGTAGTGAACTGACATCAACCTCACCCCCACCCTGCAGAGAGTGGCAGGCATTGGGGTGTGCCTTTAGGTCATCGGCCATAATGCTCACACCATTTCGCCTCACCCTACCCTGCAGACACCGACAAGTGTTACAGTGTGCCTTGGGGTCTTCGAGCCTTACGCTCATCCCATTCCATAAGGGAATATGTTGAGATAGGTGCAGTATTTATGAATGAGGTGAACTTTGGGGCTAAAGAGTCCCAGGCACACCTCAGTGCCTGTCACTGGCTGCAAGGTGGGGGTGGGGGTGGAATGGTGTGAGCATTACAACTGACAATCCCAAGTCACAACACTGATGCCTGTCAGTCTCTACAGAGTGGGGCATTATGGTTGGAAACCATAATGCCACAGGTATTTGTCAGTATTTTCACTCCAAATTTTCGACATAGGCTTTTTGTGACCCCACCTCATGAACAGTGGCATTATCAGTTCGTTAGCACAGCAACTGCACCATTTGATGCCACAATTGCGAAAAACACATTTTGGGCAGGATGTGAAAAATGACAGCTGTACTATTCATGAGGAGGTGTAAAAAAATGGCAATGTTGAAAATCTGGAGTCAAAATATGAAAAACTGGTGAAGTCACGAGCGTGCGTAGTAAGTGCGCAATGCACACCCGTAACACAATTATTTTGGGGATTGTTTTAACCAAACCTTCAACATAGGCATTTTGGGACCTCCACTCATGAACAGTGTCACTGTGATTTTGTTAATGTGTCCGGAACATTGATTTCCCACAGCAGCCGCTCCATTGTGCATCACATGTGCGAAAACACATTTCAGGCAGTATGTGAAAAATGACAGCTGTTCTGTGCTGTACTGTTCATAAGGAGAAGTGAGATGTGTAAGATAGGCTTTTTGGGACCCCGCCTCATGAACAGTGGTACTGTTGTTTCGTTAATCAGTCCCGAAAGGTGATTCTGTGCAGTGATGGCGAAATGACCTTTTGGGATTGAATAACGAGATGACAGTGCATGTATTCATGAGGTGGGGTCCCAAGAACTCCATGTTGAAGATTTGGAGCCATAATTCAAAAAAATGCCTGAGATCTGCACCTAAGTTGACCCCCCCCCCCCCATTAATGCCACTATACATCTTACCAGCATTTCTTCAGTTCATGGCCGGCTTTAAAGAGTGCAGACTTATTCCCGCTCCACCGAAGATCACAGCACTGACCTCTGGAGGTAAGTATGGGGTGAGGGGGTGTGGGGAGATGGGGTGCACAGAGGGAGGGTGTGGGTTAGGGAAAAGGAGGTGCCACGGACAATGGACCATTTTCTTTTTTTCAGGTACAAAAAAAAAGGACACTGTGCCATGCCATGGGACAGTTTTCTTCCTTTACAGGTGAAACAAAACAAATGTTGTGCACACTGGGGTGGACTCTCATTGTGCCCCATGACTTCTGGGGGAGGCCTGTTGTTGGCAACACTGGGGTGGGCTCCCAGTGTACCACACAATGGGGGCGGGGCAGGGCCTGTGGGAAGGAACATGTCAATGTCAGCAGTGTCAGTGGCTCAGTAGGTAGCACACTCACCTCTGAGGCCGGGAGATCAGAGGGCCATGGGTTCAGTTCCCACATCTGGCACTTGGGTTAATATCCCAGTACTGACACTGTAGTACAGCATGAGAGGGGTGCTGCACTTCTGAGGTGCCGTCTTTCGGATGAGACGTTAAACCGAGGTCCCATCTGCCTGGATTGGTGGTAGTTCAGGTGGATGTTAAAGATCCCATGGCACTTATCGAAAGAGTAGGGAATTTCCTGGTGTCCTGGCTAAATTTCCCTCATTCACTAAAAATACCACCAATAGCTTAATCTGGTTCAAGGTCAGTTGTCATCTGTATCCCTCTCCCGGGTCGTGCCTGAAAATAGGCAGGATTTGTCTAGTGCACTTACCCGGTCAACAAAAGCTAAAATAAATAAAATAAAAAAAATAAATAAATAAAAAAATGTGGTCGGCTTACTGTGAGCAGCAGCACACTGGGGTGGGCTCCCAGTGTGGGATGGACATGCCAACATGGGGATTGCACCCTCAATGTTGGCTTCCTTTGGGGATTGTGTGACGGCAGCTTCACCACCATGTTTATTGAAATGTTTCACCAGGAAAGACACGTGACATCTGTGC
This sequence comes from Neoceratodus forsteri, assembly GCA_016271365.2. Taxonomy (NCBI): domain Eukaryota; kingdom Metazoa; phylum Chordata; order Ceratodontiformes; family Ceratodontidae; genus Neoceratodus; species Neoceratodus forsteri. Next base: position 35,476,466 of record JADMNL010000037.1, on the reverse strand, counting down.
CGCTGCATGATGAGCTTGTCTCTGATTGCAGCAGCACTTTTCTTACAAGTTGTGTCCACTTTACATATTCTTGTGTCAGCGCTAGCATGCTGGCTTATTGGGGAATGAGGGACACACCTACTAAAGCGTGCCCTGCATTCACCAGCACTGACACACCTCTGAAATGGGCTACAAGCACAAGATGTTGCTTGCACATGTGTGCAAGCAACATAAAAAGTATAGGTCAAAATGTTCACCATTTTCTTGCACTGCTGCTTTAATATTTTTTAAAGTTTTTGGTTTTGTCCCGTTATTTTTATTATAGTTTGCACAAACTAAGTTCAAGGCCTACTATACAAAATTAACTGAAACATACATGCCAGGCAAGCAATGAAGCCAGAGAAGAACATGTGTAACCATCTACACAGTATAATAATGACAACTCAGACAAACTATGACCTGGTACAGTACTGTTACCTAAAAAGAAGAACAAGAAACAAACAAACAAACAAAAAAACAAGCATTTGTGAATGCAGAATGTTGTCTTGCTGACATTGGCATCAGTAGCACAGGAGCTGAACAGATGCGTAATAGGAATGGCAGTGAAGTATGAAAGTGATGTCAAACCCCACATCACCCTACAGAGACTGACAGGCACTAAGGTGTGCCTTTGGGCATCGGCCATAATGTTCATGGCATTTCAGCTCACCCTACCCTGCAGTGTGACAAATATTGCACTGTTCCTTGGGGTACTCGGGCCTTACGCTCACCCCAATTGGCCATAATGCTCATGGTATTTTACCTCACCCTATTCTGCAGACACCGACAAGTGCTGAGGTGTACCTTGGGGTGTTCGGCTTTACAGTCACCCCATTTCTTAAGGACATACACTGAAATGGGTGCAGCATAGGGGAATGGGGTGAACTGTGGAGCTGAAGATTCAAAGGCACACCTTGATGCCTGTCAGTGGCTTGAGGGTGGGGGTGGGGGGGAATTATATGGCATGAACATGACAGTCGGCAATGCAGAGGCACACTCCTGACACCTGTCAGTCTGTACAGGGTGGGATGTTATGGTTAGAAACCCTAATGCCCTGCCATTTGCTGGTATTTGCACTACAAATTTGCAACATGGCATTTTTGTGAACCCCACCTCATGAAAGTGTTTGGGACCTCTGCTCATGAATAGTGGCACAGTGATTTTGTTAATCTGTCCAAAACATTGATTTCTCATAGCAACCGTGCCATTCTGCACCAGATGTGGCAAAACACCATTCAGGCAGGATGTGAAAAATGACAGCTGTACCATTCATAGGTACTGTAGGTGTGAAGAGACGGCAGTGTTGAAAATCCTGAGTGAATATATTAAAAATGCTTGAATTTACGAGTATATGTAGAAACTGCGCAATGCACACTCATAACAGTCATTTAGTGGAATTATTTCACCAAATTTTCAGCATAGGCATTTTGATACCTCTGCTCATTAACACTGTCACTAAGATTTTCTTCATCTGTCCTGATCATTGATTTTCCACACCGACTGCGCCATTGTGCGCCAGTTGTGCGAAAACACATTTCGGGCAGGATGTGAAAAATGACAGCTGTACTGTTCATAAGGAGGTGTGCAAAACTGAATGTTGAAAATGTTGAGTGAAAATATTACAGAATTTCGAAGTTATGAGTGCCCGTGAAAACTGCGCAACGCAAGTTTGTAACATACTCATTTTGTGGACTTTTGTCACCAGACTTTCAACATTGGCATTTTAGGACCTCTACTTATGAACACTATAACAGTGATTTTTTTAATCTGTCCCAGACACTGATTTCCCACAGCGACCATGCTATTCTGCACCAGTAGTACAAAAATACATTTTGGACAGGATGTGAAAAAATGACAGCTATACTGTTCATAAGGAGGTGTGGAAAAATGACAATGCTGAAATTCTTGAGTGAAAATATTACCGATTTGCAAAGTTACAAGCATGTGTGGAAACTGCGCAATGCATGCTTGTAAAACAGTCATTTTTTACATTGTTTTCACCAAATTTGCAACATAGGCTTTTTGAGAGCCTACCTCATGAACAGTTGCACTGCCATTTTGTTAAACAGTCCCAAAAGGTGATTTCACAGTGACCGCAAAATCACCTTTCAGGACTGAATAACACCATGACAGTGACTGAATTCATGAGGAAGGGCCCAATAACCCCATGTTGAAAATTTTTGCCAAAATTCAAAAAAATGCCCAAGATATGCACCAAAGTTGGAAAAACCCTATTTATGCCATTATACAGCTTACTGGCATTCCTTCAGTTTGCAGTCAGCTTTGAAGTGTGCAGACATGTTCCCGGTCCACTAAAGATTATCACTCTGGGCACTGGAGGTAAGTATGGGGTGAGGGGGGTAGGGGGTATGCAGTGAGTGGGTGTGGGTGTGGGTTGGGGGAAGGGGCTGCAGAGAGCGAGGGACTGTTTTCTACTTTACAGGGTTAAAAAAAGCAATAGATATTGCAGGAAGGTTTTTTCTTTTAACAGGTACTTTTGGCACACTGGGATAGGCTCCCAGCATGCCAGCTGCATGTTTTGGGGTGGGGGAACTGGGGTCAATGGGGACTGGGCACCCCCATTGGCACATACAGAGTGGTGAGGGGTTGTATGAGCCGAGGGGCATTGGGCGCCCCCTTGGCACAAAAGAAATGGGGGGCATTATGCTGATGGGGATTGGGCACCCCTGTTGGCAAATTAACTTATGAGACTGCATGCTTACTGGGGGACTGGGCACCCCTGTCAGCTTTCCTAGGGACTGTGAGAGGTGGAGGCTGTCCCTTGGCTTCACTCAGGACTGTGAGAAGCTGACGGGGAAGCCACCACCATGTTGCTTGACAGGGGACACCAGACGAGGCAAGCAGTAATTGGCTACTGCAATCAGGGACTGTCCCATGGTGCTCCCTAATTGCAGCAGCTAATTTCTTTCAAGGTGGTGGCATGTTTCTGAAAACTGCTATCATAGACAGTGTACTATGCCATTGGCACCACAGATCCCAGCCACAAAAAGCAGTGGTGCAATTGGCTGCAGCAGGACTGCACCTCCGAAACACGCTTCTCCACTGAAGCAACCACAATATGTTATCTGCACTGCATGCGCAAGACAACATAAAAAGAAAATCAACCCCCCAAAAAATGAACAGAATGTACCATATTTACACCTTGAAAGGAACAGTAGCTAAGGATTTCAGAAGAGTGTCTGATCCATAGAATCATGGGCACATACAATCAAGAAAGACAAGAGCAGGCTGTGGTATCTTTATTTATCAAACAGGCTAGCAGCAGATATTTCCCAGTACAGAAATATGTGGTGTACTCCGTAGGATGTTAGCAGCAGAGAAACATCTGGTAAGGCACGTGAGTATGTGAACTCAGTTACAAAGAAAGTGTGCACAAGGGAGGTGGTGCTCTCGAGAGTAAAACATACAGCAATCGCACAAAACTCGGGCACTCACCACCAGGAGTTAAGTTAATTTATTTTCCATGAAAGTTTAAAACTTCCCGGAGTCGAAATCTGGAAGTCATTTCAATTTTTTGGAAGTCAAAAATACTTCCCCGATCTCACTTATGGAAGTCAATATTCTAGGATGGGCAAATTTATGGATGTTAATATAATACATTAGTGGTAAAATAAATTTTTTTTTCAGATAAATCGATCATTTCTGACTTCCATGCCTGCAATTTTGGAAGTCATCTAATTTTAGTTTTTCCATCTGGAAGTCAATGACTTCCTCTTTATTTTGGAAGTTTTTGCCTTATTGTTGGAAGGCAAATACTCCGAAAATGGAGTTAACTGAAGCCCTACTCACCACCACATTTGATACCAACTCCTGATTAGGCAGTAAAATAAATTTTATTTTACATAGTCAAAAACAAATGTGCCCTGGGGGAGCGTTTGTTTTTGACTATGTAAAATAACATTTATTTTGCTGCCTAGTCTGGAGTCAGTATCAAATGTGGTGGTGAGTGACCGAGTTTTGTGCAATTGCTGAGTATGTGAACTGGAGTGGAGACTGGAGATCATGCTCTGAGGAAACAAGTCAGACTTTCAGTACAGCAGGATCCACGCACCTTCAAGTAAGACAGCTACATGTCATGGCCTTATTTCCTTTAGGTAGGACTGAAACTGATATTCTCCCAGTAGACATCAAGTGATGTACATAGCAGGTTATCAGCAGCAGACTAGAGTCATCTGGTAATGCATGATTTCAGTTGTTTGTCATAGAAAATCAGCCAACTAACAACCATGTAATACTACTGTTGTGATGTCACAAAGTCATAATGCCATCAGTTTGATATTGGATTGATGGTCTTATGATTTTGAATTGCTGTGTGATTCACGTTCATGCTCCTACTTGAAACTGCAGAGTACAGAAGACGTCACCTGCTGAATAGTATAATGGAGAACAGTTTGGTCTGACCAAGAATAAACAACTAGAGCAAACTAGAAACATTAAAATGTCAAATGAACAACGAAGACAATGAAATAAATGTTAAGCATTGTGGCTAAATGAGAGAGAAAGAGAAAGAGAGAGAGAGAGAGAGGGCTGTGTGGGTTGCAATGACAGAGACTGAGAGGCAGAGATATTGATTGACTGGTGCCATGGAGAATTTGGAGGTGGGTGCTTAAAGTAATAAGCCATTGTGCTGATGACATGGGTTGTGTGCAAGTGAAGGGTATGATCACAAAGTATAGGGGAGAAGCATGCATGCACCTGGGCCACTGACATGGAGGAATACTCAATCATGGTGAGTATAAAAGTCAGACAGGACTTAAAACTGGGGAGATTAGGTGCAGCCTCATGTATTACAAAAAAAACACCACCACATGGGATTTTATCTGTAACTCTTTTGTTTGTGCTTGAGGTTTAAGATGTCATAGAATCCCTTGATGATGTTATAACATCATAACTGATAGAGGCCTGTGTGTTATTCTATTTATGTATGAGAGCAGGCGATCCAGCCTATTGCAAGCAAGAATAGAATGTTTCCTACAGTAAGCCACAAAGTCTTGCTAAATGCCTTACCTGAAGGTATGACTGAGAGCAATATGATCAAGCTGGACTCCCGCTGTGTAGGATGCACTATTATCCAAACTATTCAGAACTTGGTGGATACTATCTGCACCTCCCAAACTAGAACCTTGGTCTTCAGCCATAGCTACCCATTCCCGTTTAGTGTGAGTTCATGTCATACTCAGCAAGGCTCATTCCATAAGCTCTCTTTTCTCCTTTCCTTTTCAGTGTCTTTGATTAATATGGTTCATACCACTGCTAGAAGTAAAGTTTGCAAACAATGAGAGTGATGCAGAGCTTTCCCCACCAACTGAACAGAACAGCTGCTTTGGAACCCATATATGCTGATCTATCACTCCCTCTGCATGTTAACCCTGAGTAAAAGATAGCCAGAACTGCCAAAGTACACTGATATACTCTCATACTAGCTCCGCAGCCAAGGAATGCAGTGCAACATGAACCTAATAATAAACCCCACAAACACCAAAGTTACAGAGCCCATGACATCTCAGGGAAACTTTGAAAAGTGACATTTTTTAGACAATGTTCAGCCTATATTTCATAAACCTTCAGTATTTAGCATCCATTTTCCTTATAGCCATGCACATCGATATGAAAACTGGGTCACTGTCCCTACAACCTCATCTACACTTTTTGCTTGTTTGTCCCTGACATCATAATCCTATGCCTCTTACACCAGAACTTGTTGCCATGGAAATGATTATAATGTCATAAACAGATGATCATGATGTCAGTAGTGGACAAGCAGCCAGAGTAGATGAAGTTTAGGAGACTGTGGTCCTCTTTTCATGTTAATGTGCATAGTTATTATGAAAATGGTAATGCTACCGTATAAACAAAACAGTTATGAAATCTGAAGTGTAATTTGTCAAAAGATTACATTTTTCTAGTGTTTCATCTGGGATGCCAGGGGTCCTTTAAATGGAGCACAACCTAAATATGGCTAGCTAGGACAAATGCAAGTAGCAAAGCATACAGTAATTAATACTAGCTTACTTGATTTAACATGAAGAATGATAAAATAAAAGCAATATAAATTACATTGCACATGGGAAAACGCTGGTATTGCAATTAATTCAAAGATGGCTTTATACATTTTTCATGAGGGTGGAGAGTTCTCAAAATACAGAATCTCAAAAAGCTATAATGGAAACAAGCAGACTATCAGAAGTCACTGGTCAAGGGACTTCACCCAGTTCCTATCTTCAAAAGAAACCACAGTGCTTCCTTCACACACATCTTCCTTCCTTTAGGTTTAATTTTTCATTAAAAATACAAGTTTTGTAAGAATCTATCCACATCTAAGCACACACAAAACTAGTTCAGTATTCTGTCCTAATAAATATTTTAGAAGCCAACAGTAAGGGTCTGCAATAAGGCTATGAACATCCTGCCAAAAGAAAAAAAAGTTTTTGCCCTATAGATTTCTTCATGCTGTGTGATATTTTCTAACAGTTTTCCCCCTATGTAATTATCTGTGATACATGCTTTCATTTATGGCTTGAGGGAACTACCATTCATTCTATTCAGTAATACTTAAAATGGGGAACGTTATGCAGCATACAGGAGAACATCAACTTCTAAATAGAAGTCTGCATGTCTGTGCTAATACAATACCAAGATAATGGTGAACATGTTTAACTTGTACGTTTTTATTCTAATTTAGGTTGTTCCTTATCTCCTATCTTATAAGGTACCCTTTTTCCCCAAATTGTGAGTCTGCTTTTCCATGTTTGTTTTACATTTAGAATAAATAAAAGGGGTACTCCTTTTGATGTGGCTTTCTCCAGGTTTCAGCAGTATTCCCAGCTGTTTTTTGAACGCCCACTCTATAACATTACTTTTCTTGTGACAAAGGTGAAGTAACATGCAGCAAACATGGCTTTGCTGATTAGGGCAGCTGAGGTTTAATAATAGCTGAAAATGATGCCAGTCGTATTAATAATAGGTATAGCCACATTAAAAGAAGCACTCCCTTTATTATTTCAATTGTTAAACAAAAAGTTCTAATACTAGCTCAAAATGGGAAAAGGGTATCTTATAAGAAGGAGAAAAGGGGTGCTCTAAAATTGAATAAAATGTATAGGTCAAAATGTACAGTGTAACATGCACTGCTGCTTTAGGACAAGCAAGAAAGAAATATAACACCTGGGGAAATAAAGCTCTGAGCTAGGAGCCATAATTCTTTTAATGGCACATGTACTGCAAATCAAAAGGCATACAGACTCTTTTATATAACTGCCATCCTAAGGCCTGGCAGTATACTGCAGTAAACAAGCATTTGTCAATGCCGAATGTTGTCACTCTGGCATTGGCAGTGGTGGAGGTAGAGGTGCATAATAGGAATGGCAGTGAAGTACTGAAGTGGCGCCAACCCCACCCCCACCCTGTAGAGAGCAACAGGCAGTGGGGTGTGCCTTTGGGTCATCAGCTATAATGCTCATGCCAGTGTACCTCACCCTACCCTGTCAACACTAACAAGTGTCATGGGGTGTTTTGGGGTCTTTGGGCATCACACTTACCCCATTCCATAAGGAAATATGCTGATGTGGGTGCAGTATAGGAGCATGGGGAGAAGTTTGTGGCTGAACAGTGCAAGACACACCATGATGCCTGTCAGTGGCTGCAGGGTGGGCGTGGGGGGGTGGAATGGCATGAGCATGACATCTGATGATCCCAAGTCAAGTCTTGACACTTGTCAGTCCGTACCTGGTGGGGTGCTACGGTTGGAAACCCTAACACCGCAGGTGTGTAGTGGTAGTTTCACTCTACATGTTCAACATGGGCTGCTTGTCAGGCCACCTCATGAAAAGTGGCACAATCACTTTGTTAGCTGAAAGGTAGTTTTGCACAGCGGCTGTGGCATTTGGTGACAGAGGGACAAAAACACAGTTTTGGGCAGGATGTGGAGAATGGCAACTGTATTGTTCAAGAGGAGGTGAAAAAAATGGCAAAGTTGAAAATCTGGAGTGGCAATATGAAATATTGGTGAAGCAATGAACATGCATACAAACTGCGCAGCAGACGCCTGCAACCCAATTATTTGTGGGAGTTTTTTAGGCACATTTCCAACATAGGTATTCTGGGACCTCCCCTCATGAACAGTGGTGCTGTGATTTTGTTAATGTGTCCCAAAAGGTGATTTCCCACAGTGAGCATGCCATTGTGTGCCACAGTTGTGGGAATGCATTTTGGGCAGACTGTGAAAAATGGCAGCTGTACTGTTGATAAGGAGGTGTGCATAAAGGCCTGTGGTGAAAATGTGGCATGAAAATATTGCAAATGTACGAAGTTACAAGGCTGCATGGAAAATGCGCAACGCATGCTTGCAACACGGTCATTTTATGGATGTTCGTCACCAAATTTTCAACATAGGCATTTTAGGACCTCTGCTCATGAACAGTGTCATCGTCATTTCCTCAAACTGCCCCGAAAACTGATTTTGCACAGCAACCGTGCGATTCTGTGCTGGACATGTGAAAACACATTTCAGGCAGGATATGTAAAATGACAGCTGTACTGTTCATAAGGAGGTGTGGAAAAAATGCCAGTTTTGAACATGTGGAGTGAAAATACTACAAATGCGCGAAGTCACAGGTGTGCGTGCAAACTGTGCAACGCACGCTCATAAAACACTAATTTTATGGACTTTTAGCCCAACATTTTCAACATAGGCATTTTAGGACCTCTGCTAATGAATAGTGTCACTGTCATTTTTGTAATCTGCCCCGAACACTGATTTCCCACAGCGACCGCGGCACTGCGTGCCAGAAGTGCAGAAACACATTTTGGCCAGGATGTGAAAAATGACAGCTGTACTGTTCATAAGGAGGTGTGGAAAAATGACAATGTTGAAAATCTGGCATGAAAATATTGCAAATTCACAAAATTAAGAACATGCGTAGCAACTGCTCAATGCAGGCTTGTAAAACAGCCATTTTTTGGATTTTTTCCACCAAATTTGCAACATAGACTTTTTGAGAGCCCACCTCATGAACACTACCACTGTCCTTGCATTAATCAGCCCCGAAAGGTGATTCCGCGCAGTGATTGCGAAATCACCTTTTGGGAACAATTAATGCCATAACTGTGACAGAATTCATGAGGAGGGGTCCCAAAAACCCCAAGTTGAAGATTTGGTGCAAAAAGTTCAACAAAATGCCCAAGATAGCATCAAAGTTGAAGAAAAACCTATTTATTCCATTATACAGCTTACTGGCATTTCTTCAGTTCGTGGTCGGCTTTGAAGTGTGTAGACGTGTTCCTGGTCCAGCGAAGATCATTGTGCTGAGCTCCGGAGGTATGTATGGGGTGAGGGGTGTGTGTGGGGAGGCAGGGTGTGCAGTGAGTGGGTGTGGGTGGTGGGTAGGGAGACTGCGACAGACCATTTTTGTGTTACAGGGTGTAAAAACACAAAACAACATTGTGGGACAGATTTTTTTTTTCACAGGGGATTTGGCACACTTTGCATGGGTTCCCAGCATGCCACCTAACTGTTGGGGGGGTTGCTGCAGCCGATGGAGGATTGGGCACCCTTGTCAGCACAGAACAAAAAGGGGGGGTCATTTATGCTGACAGGGATTGGGCACCCCCATCGGCAAACAAGGAAAGTGAGGGGGACCACGAGCCGAAGTGGATTGGACACCCCCTTGGCATATAAGAAATGGGGGGTAATGCTTTATGCCAATGGGGAGTGGGCTCCCCCGTCAGCACATACATTGCAGCCTCAGCAAGCTGGCAGCCAGCCCACCATGAATACTATGTGGCTGGGCACGTAGGAAGGGTCTACTGAGTCTGACGAGCTTTGCTCAGATTGCAGCGGACCTTTCCTTAGATGTGCTTGCCGCATTAGTAAGCATGGTGTGGCACCGGCAAGCAGGCTGATTGGGGAATGAGGGACGCACCTAGTGATGCACGCTGTGCATTCGCCCAACAGCTGCCGTGCCTCCACATCCCCACTGCTGCAAGATGTTGGCTGCACAAGCATGCCAACATAAAAAGCTGTGTAAAATGTGAATTTAAGTGATAGTTAAGTGATATTTGCCTTTTTCACAATTCTTAGTTTTAAAGGTGACCTTCAATAATTTGCTGAATCAGGTTCCTGATGCAACATGCACAGGCAAGGAAACTCTCCACAAGTAACAAAACTGTGCCTCAGAAACAAACACTGGAGGGAACAAAAGGACCTGGGCAACAGTCAAACTGCCATCAAATAATTTATTGTCACATACATACCCCATTGATGAAGCCCTTGGCAAAACCGATTAGGAGATCCTTGTTCCCTCATTGCTGCTGCTTTTTCACTGTTGAGCTGTGTCTGTGAATATTTTGTATTTTAAACAATAAATTATTTGATGGCAGTTTGACTGCTGTCCAGGTCCTTTTGTTCCTTCCTGATGCAACATACATTAAATTAGTGTCACTGGAGTCAATATTGTCTGTTTGTATAATTTTTTTTACTATTTCCACTATCTTCCATTTTATTTTATAGTTTTGTGGTGAACCAGGAAGTCACCATGATGTCCCATAGCTCCCTATTGAGCAACACCAACAGGTGGTGGGCAATTACTACATATACCAGGATTGAGCAGCACCAACAGGAGGCAGGCAATTACTAGAGGTCCAGAACAACAAAACCGCACTCGCCACTGTAGGTATAAACACTTTATTTTGTAAAGTGCAGAAAAAAAAGTGCCGCTCCATACTAGCACCAAAACACTGACTGATCCCCAACCGGTTTTGTGCCATCTAGCATATCATCAGGGCGAGGTATAAACAGCGATTGCCCAAGCTCTTTTATAGAGACTTGTTTAAAGTGACAGTGTCAAATTACATCAATGTGTATCTCCTATATATATATTAAATACTGAACAAACCTTACACTACTTACAAGCATTAAATCAAATAACATTAAATATGTCTCAAAACTTGTCTCGTCACTAAAAACCTAAAAATATGATAGCATACTACTTGTAAGAAGCACAATTACTGCATTCCTCTGGGGATGTTATAGGTAAACAGAACAGTACTTCTTATTCCTGTGGTTCCACTTGTTCATCATGAGGATGCCTTACATTACCTAAAATGAAAAACAATTACAAGAAATCATTATTAGTTTCAATAATTACAATCAGAGCTTGCAATCAATAAGGACCTAACCAAGGAAATTTTACATAAGACTAAAAAACTGGCTAGTGGATGTCCTTTTTATCCAATCCAAATATGGATAGGACCCATACTATTGAATATCATTCTATACTGTAAAACAATTTTTATGCTTCTGTACTTCTAATTTCATATATATTGATCTTTCCTACATCATCTTCTCTTAATACAGCACATTAAATCAATTTTGTCATTGAGGCCCAGAAATTGAAGGGCTCCCAATGTAAAAATCCAAAATGATTCTCTTTCTGCCAATTTCATTTCTATGTCACTACCTCAGATGCTTATTCTCACCTTCTCTACCCCAGAAAATTTAAAAACATGTCTGTTTTTCTGTTCACTGTTTTTGATGTGTTTTGAGAGGGCATTTCTGTCATCCAAGTTCAATATTGATCTACTGTGCTCCCCAATCCTAACCTTAAATGGTCTAGATGATCCTCCAACACAAAATGCACCACACTGACAGGTAACTAAATAAATAACATTTTCCGTACTACAATTAATGAAATCCCTAATCTCATATATCCTGTCACTATTGCATACACCAAAGTTCTTACAATTGTTCATATGGCAACACAATTTACAATGTCCACAATGAAACATACCTTTGGGAAATGGATTACTTTGTTCCCTTGTTGTCATACTCTTGTCCAAATCTGACAAATAGCCATGTGTTATCCTGTCCCCCAGACTTGTGCCTCTCCTAAATACCATCCTACGCCTAACTTGAACATATTCTCCGAGACCGAGATCAGACTGCAAAATGTTCCAAACTTAAAATCTTTTGTATCTCTCCCGCTTGGCGGGTATAGGTGGTGACAAATTTCAACTGGTTCCCATTACTACTTTTTGGTAGATCCCTTTCAACCAGTAGCTGGGTTCTATCTACAGCCTTCACTTCCTCATGTGCTTGAATAACAGTTTGTTTACTATATCCATGAGTTAGAAACCTACTACACATCTCTCTACTGCATGCCTCAAAATCTTGATCCTCACTACAATTTCGACTAACCCTCAGAAGTTGGGCCTTTGGGATGTTTCTAATCATGTGACCAGGATGGCAACTGGAAGCCAGTAACAAAGAGTTCCTGTCAGTCTCCTTCCTGAACAGACTCATCTGCACAGTACCATCTTGTTTCTGTGTAATCTGTAAATCCAGGAAGGAAACCAAACACAAATCACTCTGCACTGTAAATCTAAGGTTCTCATTACTGTCTTCCAGATATTTAACAAAAGTTTCAAATTCCCCCTTTGTGCCATGCCACACCACAAACAAATCGTCTATAAAACAACATCAGCAATCAATCTGATCAAGAAATGGATTGCTCTGGATGTCTTAGACTATTCTTGTCTCCCATTCACCCAAATAGAGACTGGCATAATTTTGTGCAAAAGTAGCATCCATAGCATCCCTTTCCTCTATAAATACCATTGGTCCTGAAACAAAAAACAGTTTTTTGTAAGCACATGCTCAGCACATTGTAGAAGGAAATTCATAAATCTATGATCCATCATGGGATCTTGTGCAAGCCAATATCTCATGGCTTCAAGGCCCCCCTCATGAGGAATATTTGTGTAGAGAGATGTAATGTCCATAGAAACTAAATACCATTCACTCTCAAGCTGCATGTCGTCAACCAATGCCAAAATCTGCATAGTGTCTCTGACATATGAATGCAGACCACTCACATATGATTTAATGTGGTGGTCCATGAACTTGGATAGTGTCTCCAACAAGGACCCTATGCCCGACACATTAGGTTGACCTGGTGGATCGTAAAGATTTTTATGTATCTTAGGGAGGACATATATGCAAGCTCTAACTGGATGTGAGACAGTCAAAAATAACAATTCATCATGACTGATTAAACCCTCACGCTCAGCATGATACAGAAAAGCATCTATCTCTTTCTTAAATCTCATTGTTGGATCTGAAGGCAAATGACAATAAAACCCATGACATCTCAATTGTCTCTCTATTTCAATTATATATTTCTGGGTAGATATGACCACCATAGAGTCCCCCTTATCTGCCTGCTTTATAGTCAATTGTTTGTTCTTTTGGAGTTGTTTCAGTGCTTCTGCCTCTTCTTTAGTTATATTCACAAATGAGGGCCTAGTATCTGCTTCCAAAATTTGTTTAAAATCTTGTTCACATGCCCTTTCAAATACTTTTACATGTTCACTACATGGAAGCATAAAGTTAGATGGGGGTTTAAAATGTCTTACCACACCCATGGTCCCAGTCACTACTTCCTCTCCAATATCTTCAGCCAGATTCTGACTCACGTCATTACCTCCCATCTTTTTAGAAAAGAAGGCCTTCAGATTTAAATTTCTCATGAATCTGTGTAAATCGATGTACAAATCAAGAAGGCAGCTGTCCTGCATTGGAATGAATGATTAACCCTTTTGTAAAATCCGCAACTGTTCCTACGTTAATTCGATGTGTGAGATGTTGATCGCTATATTATCCTCAGTGACGTTCAGTCCTGAAATCTCCCTCTCCTGCCTCTGCCTCTTCTTGTGTTTATATCCTCCATGTCTTGACTTCCTCCATGGTTCCTCTGGTCTAATGCTCCCTGCCGTTGTCCCCTCAATACTCTCTGGGGTGAGACATCTGTGGAATGTCCTTAAAATGAACTGTTGTTGTCCGCTGTCTGTCCAGTGGATCCTGTTCCCTGTCTAAAAAAGGGTCTCCTCCTTCTGGCTCTGAGTCACTGTTTTAGGTACTATAACTGGGGGAATCACTACGATTTTTGAGAATAGGATGAGGAGTAAATCCAGAACTATTATTCCCTTTGTTACCTCCGCATCTCCTAGTACTTTGTCCCTTATTTTTTTCTTTATGCCAGGTGAAAACTCTATCAAGCAAATAATCCTGACTGTCTCTTTCCCACTTTTTAAGTTTAGTATTCTTAATTCTTATCTCAGACTTATGCACACTGTCTTTCAATTTTCTTTCAAAGTCAGAAAACTCAGCGTGTTCCTCATAAGCTGTTACAATTAGTTCCTTGTTTTTAATATCCATCATCACTCCAGCCTGTTGAGCCACATAATCCTTAATTACTGTTTTGATCAAAGCATCTCTGCCCAATTGCAGTGATTCTTTCCAATCATTCATAAACACATCCCTATCCAAACCATAACCAGGATTTCTAGTGACTCGAAGCCCTCGTGGTGAGTGCCTCACTTTCAGGTAGGCCTCTAGAGTGGTTCTACCCCAGAAATGTCTTCTGCCCCTTATGATTGCTCACTCCAATGGTAAAAATGCAGGTTTTAATGTCCGTTGGTATTCCAGACTCACTCGTTATATTATGTGTATCCACATTACTAACTCCCAAGTTAGTGTCATTTACATCCAAAAATAAATCACTTTCCCCAGTTGTAGTAAACACTAAATCAGCATATGAACCTGAGCTGCTGCTTAATATTGCACTTTCCATTCCTCTCCTCTGAGTAATATTTTACTATAAGCAAGTTCTCGTGCTCACTTGAATGAATTGTTAGCACACAGCTACGAATGTCCCAGTACCTCCTACCATGGCTAGTATTCACTGAAATTTCAGACTATTCTGGGAGATCCCCTCAAATTCCTGCTTCCAGTACCATTTAAAATTGGAGAAGGGCGTCCTCCAGGTCTGTAGGTGCACTTAAAAAAAGACACGTCCATACAGTTCAAGGAGCAGGTTGAACACTCAAATGCAAATTGAAACAAGGACCGCTCCACTGCATAAGCGGTGTGAGTAAATTCAATCAAGGTGCAGAACAACAAAACTGCACTCGCCACTGTAGGTATAAATGCTTTATTTTGCAAAAGTGCAGATAAAAAAGTGACACTCCATATTAGCATCTAAAAGCTGACTGATCCCAGACCGGTTTCATGCCATCTAGCACGTCATCGGGGGAGGTACAAACAGTGATTGCCCAACTCTGTTATAGAGACGTTTAAAGTGACAGTGCTAAATTACATCATTGTTAGTTGATTTCTTGTGATTGTTTTTCATTTTAGGTAATGTAGGGCATCCTCTTGATGAACAAGTGGAGCCACAGGAATAAGAAGTACTGTTTTGTTTACCTATAACATCCCCAGAGGAATGTAGTAATTTTGCTTTGTACAAGTAGTATGCTATCATATTTTGAGGTTTTTAGTGATGAGACAAGTTTTGAGACATATTTAATGATATTTGATTTAATGCTTGTAAGTAGTGTAAGGTTTGTTCAGTATTTAATATATATAGGAGATACACATTGATGTAATTTGACACTGTCACTTGAAACAAGTCTCTATAAAACAGCTTGGGCAATCACTGTTTATACCTCCCCCAATGATGTGCTAGACGGCATGAAACCGGTTGGGGATCAGTCAGCGTTTCGGTGCTAGTATGGAGTGTCACTCTTTTTTCTGCACTTTTGCAAAATAAAGCGTTTATACCTACAGTGGAGAGTGCGGTTTTGTTGTTTTGGACCTTGATTGAATTTACTCACACCGCCTATGCAGTGGAGTGGTCCTTGTTTTGATTTGAATTACTAGAGGTACTTGGATAGTATCAAATTTAGTACAACCCAGATTTGTTGGATAGTGGGGAAATTCAAGATCCGGTCTTAATCTGAGCCAAGGTCAGATCTATTTTTGGTTCCTGATTCTCAAATTAAGTCCAATTATCCGGCACAAGGATATCCCCTCAGTAAAAACAATGGCACCTTCTCCCTCACCCTATTCCTCATCCTATTCCATGACAAATAGTCCCTGGCATCCAGTGGCACTCCTCTCTCACCTACTTCCATGTAAATTAAGCTCCTGGGTCAGTGGCACCTTCCTTCTTCACCACATCCATTGTAAAATATCAGTCTCTGGCAACCAGTGAAGTACACAAAACAGTGTGCTCCCAAGAATAAAGCTGGTGCTGATGAATAAATGAAAGAGCAACATACAAAACATGTTGAACACTCAGTTACAAATAGAGTTCAAAAACTGTTATTGACTCTTTTTTTAAAGAAGCACAATTAAATATAGACAGTATCATCTGTAATCGTTGACTCTGTTTTCTGTCACTGTAAGTTAATTATGTATAATATTTCACCAGAAAATAGCACATTGATAATACACATTCTAATTTACAAATATGCCCAAGAATTAAACACAGTGCAAGATCATCATTATCATCATCATCATCATTGTCTTCCTCCTCATCAGCAGCAACAAAACACATTTACTGTAGAAAGGCATGCTAAAATACGTTATAATAACTGGTGAGCAATTTTTTCTATGGGCTCAACTGGTTAATATTTCCCATCATAAGCAGCTGGTTATTATGGGAGACACAAGATTGCCACATGCACACTAAGAGCAAGCCCCGTTCTCGCAGCCACACTGCTGCTACATTTACCATTCCCGCTGCAGCTATGAGAACCATTGCGCTTAGTACCATTCCTGTAATGGGAAAATGAGATTATGTACAAACCAGTGACATTTTCATAAAAATACTGAATTAAGAATCACTTACACACTGATGAAAGAAAAAACATCAAATCTGTTCCTGTGGCTTAGTTGCATCTCTGTGGGAATGGAGATCTCGTCAGAACAGTACTCACAATAAGAAACCGGATAACACCAACATCAGAAACCTTTGTGATTTTTACAGTTCATGAACATTTTTTGAACTTTTAGCATAAAAGTCAAAGTATTGACAGCACTGTGCCAAAAACAGTGTACTTTGTTGCTGCACTTTGTTAAAAATCAGAATTTTCATCCACTTCTATGGATTCCATTGCCATTTTGCTATTTTGTTTTCTAATGCTCAGTTCCTGACGTTGCCATTACATATCTTATATAGAAAACTGCAAATTTTTGTCCTTCTAAAGGTTTTTTTAATCATTTGCATTAGAGAGCTCTGACTGTCCTTTGCTTTCCATTATACACTACTCTGTGTGTGGAAAGGCTTTTACTTTTTATACTTTCTGGCTGGAAAAAAATTGCTCACCAGAAATTATAACAAGCATTTGTCTCTGCCGAATGTTGGCTTGCTGGCATTGGCATTGGCATTGGTAGTGCAGGAGTTAGACAGATGCATCATAGGAATGGCAGTGAAGTATTGAACTGATGCCAACCCACCCCCACCCTGCAGAGAGTGACAAGCATTAGGGTGTCCCTTTGGGTGTTTGGTAGTGCAGTGCGGGAGAACATGTCGGGCAGGATGTGAGAAATGACAGCTGCACAGTTCATAAGGAGGTGGAAAAAAATGCCAGTGTTGAAAATGTGGCATGTAAATATACCAAATTAGCGAAGCTCCTAGGGTTCGTGGGAAATATGCAATGCACGCTTGCAACACTGCCATTTTATGGGCGTTTGGCACAAATTTTCAACATAGGCATTTTAGCACCTCTGCTCATGTACAGTGTTACTGTTATTTCCTCAAAGTGTCCCAAGAAGTGATTTCGCACAGCGACCACGCTATTCTGCGCCGGAAGTGCGAAAACACATTTTGGGCACAATATGTCAAATGATGGCTGTACTGTTCATCAAGAGGTGTAGAAAAATGGCAATGGTGATAATCCAGACTGAAAATATCACAAATGCACGACGGTACGAGCATGCGTGCAATCTGCCAATGCATGCTCGTAACACAGTTATTTTATGGAGTATCATCACCAAATTTTCAACATAGGCATTTTAAGTCCTCTGCTCATGATCTGTGTCACTGTCATTTTCATAATCTGGCCCAAACACTGATTTCCCACAGCGACTGCGCTATTGTGCGCCAGAAGTGTGGAAACACATTTCGGGCAGGATGTGGAAAATGACAGCTGTACTGTTCACAAGGAGGTGTACAAAAATGACAATGCTGAAAATCCGGCAGTAAAATATTGTAAATGCGGCAAAGTTACGAGCCTGCATAGCAACTGCGCAATGCATGCTCGTAAAACAGGCATTTGTTGGATTTTCCACCAAATTTGGAACTTAGGCTTTTTAGAGGCACCTCATGAACACCACCACTGTCATTTTTGTTAATGGGCCAAGATGATTTCGCATATGACTGCGAAATCACCTTCGAGGCTGATAAATGCCATGACAGTGACAGAATTCATGAGGAGGGGCCCCTAAAACCCCATGTTGAAAATTTGGTGCAAAAGTCCAAGAAATGCCTGAGATATGCAACAAAGTTGAAAAACCCTATTCACTCCATTATACAGCTTACGGCATTTCCTCAGTTCGCGGTCGGCTTTGAAGAGTGCAGACGGTTCCCGGTCCACTGAAGATCATCGCGCGGACTCCGGAGGTAAGTATGGGGTGAGGGGGGTGAAGGAGGCAGGGTGCGGTAGGGTGGGTGCGGGTGGGGAGGCGGACCCTGAGACTACAAGGGACCGTTTTCGTATGCTAGGTACAGAAAACGCCACGGGACTAGTTTTGTACGCTGTGGTGGGCTCCCAGCATGCCACCTAAGTGGGTTTGAGGCGTTAGTAGCCGACGGATTGGCACCCTACCGCACACAACAAGGGGGTTAATGCCGCTGGGATTGGGCACCCCACCGCAAACAAAGGCGCTGGGACTGTTTTGCATGCTGGGTGGCCTCCAGTGTGCCACCTAAGTGGGTTTGGGTGGGTCACTACCTGACGGGGATTGGGCATCCTCATTGGCACACAACGGGGTAATGCTGCTGGGTATTGGGCACCCTCACCGCAAACAAAGTCAGGGGAGCACAAGCCGATGGGGATTGGGCAGCCTCGGCATTCAACAGTTGGGGGTGATGCTGATGGGGCGGGCTCCCTGTCGGGCGTGTCACACAAGGGGCGAGCTTCACCCACCGGCGCGCGGGCTTGGTGCCATGTTTATTGAAATGTTTCACTTGGAAAGGCATGTATGGGAGGCATGTC
This sequence comes from Neoceratodus forsteri, assembly GCA_016271365.2. Taxonomy (NCBI): domain Eukaryota; kingdom Metazoa; phylum Chordata; order Ceratodontiformes; family Ceratodontidae; genus Neoceratodus; species Neoceratodus forsteri. The sequence goes on along the minus strand of JADMNL010000037.1, from coordinate 35,457,371 downwards.
TTTATGCCGCTGCATGACGAGCTTATCTCTGATTGCAGTGGCACTTTGTTTACAAGTTATGTCCACTTTACATAATGTTGGTGTCAGCGCTAGCATGCTGGCTTATTGGGGAATGAGGGACCGTCCTCCTGATGCGTGCCCTGCATTCGCCCAACAGCAGCCGTGCCTTCAAATCTCCACTCTCCCAAAATGTTGACCTGCGCACAAGCGCGGCAAGCCAACATAAAAAACGAAGCATGGGGTGATGTGCATACCTGAATTTAATGCACACCGTCAGTGTGGGATGCTTTTATAAACCCCTCAATCTTCACTGTTGGGGTTTATGTAGCATCCCACACCTTGGTTGTGCATTAAATTCTCATAATGCACACCACCCCACGTGTTATTCTCTGTAAAAATTACTATGGACAGTTACACTTACGTTACAAGTGATCTTTCAACAACTTTTCAAAAGTGAACAATGAACCAGCATTAGTAACTGGACTGGGAAGATTGTTCCATAGCATGGGACGTGCATAAGAAAATAAAGTGGGCAGCTCACTGGACTGTGAACCAAGATCCCTCCTTCTGTCCTGTCAACAGGTCCATAGAGTACTGCCTATATGTTGTATGTTTTTATGAAAAATTCAATAAAGTTACTTATTTTTTTCACATCATCCCCCCCCACCTCTGTCGCTGATGCTGCCCTCTTCTGCCAGGTGACATTCCAACCACATCTGCCACCCTTCTCTATCACTTAGCCAATCCAAGTGAGACCATGGATGACATTTTCTCAGCTGAGGGAACTTCCTTTGTGATGGATTACTCTGAGAGAGTCTTCAGGATGACCTCCCTCAGGCATTTCTTATATGTGGGGGAGCCAGTGGTCAGTCAGGAGTAGTGGGGCCTCAGAGCATCACAGTATATTGCTGCATATCATGGTTTTCCACTATTCCAGTTTCACTCCACTCTTGGGATGCAACTGGCATGGTCAGAGATCCATGTTCCATGCTCATGCAAGTACATGGTCATGTAAAAGAACCAGGCTGCATCCCCCTTCTTCTTACTTGACTATCCAGCTGCAGTACCTCCTGCGGTTCCCTAGGTGGCAGTATTGTATTGGTGAGTACATCCCTTCCTCCATCCCTGGATAAGGAACATGTCCACTGGGTCACTCAATCCTCCTCTTCCAGCCAGCCCTCCATCCTTCGTTCCTGAACCCCAGTCACCTGGGTCATACCTGATAACATTACTGCTGCACCAAGAGACAACAAGCTTTACTTGTTTAAATAACAAGTTTTACTTGTTAAAAAAGAGAAAAGAAAATGAGGTGTGGGCTGAGACTTCACAGAGCAGGTATCTCATAGTATACAATGGTGTGTAAAAATCCTGTAACCGCATTGGTCAAAACATGTCACATGACTATGGGTAAATCCTGCATAACCCACGGCTGAGGAATGACATTTATAAAAAACATAATTAAACACATTTTAAATATATTTTACATGTGGGTCCCTTCTATAATCACAATAAGGCACTCCCGTGTATGAGTTACTGGGTGATTTACCTACTTCTTGTGTGGTTAAGTCACTCAGCTGCACCTTGTGACCCACCACACAAGGCGTGGGTAAATCCCCAATAACCCACACCCTGTTGTGCCTTATTGCTTAAATATAAAAGGCTCAAAACAACCTTACTCATTAAAATTATGTTTAACAATAATGCATTCAAGTTTGTTGTTACTTTTTCCTGCGATTGGTCTTTTAAACCTTTCAGAAAATATAATGGTTATTTCAATGTGTCTTTCAAAAATCATCTGACTGCCCCAACAAACATCACAATTCTGTGTTGTGACATCACAAAGTTCAGTCCTGGCAAGTGCCATCATCTTAAAAACAAGGGCACAAGGTGGTCAGTTGGAGATTGTCAAATTTGTTTCATACAGATATTTGGGATAAGTTATCAGGACATGTAAACATTGAAAGGAAATCTAAAAAGTAAAACAGATTTATTCTCTAATAAAGTGTAATAGCTGAAACATTGGGAAGGGTTTCTAAAGGTGTTAGATGCTGATGCTGATACAATTTTCATATCCGCCAGTGTCTGCCTGTTTGCATCAAAGTTTACGCACCTTACTTTCAAAATCTCTTGAGTTGTTATGATAACTTCTGCAATTTGCACTAGCTTGCATCATAAAAATGTTTCTTGCATCATTTTCTGACACATGTGGCTGCATATTTGATGCAAATTATGGCAACCTCGTCCGAATGTTAGACCACTTTGTAAGTGGCCTAACATTTCAGTGCAGTTTTGGGAAGTGTGGCAGAAATGTGTCATGAGTTGTTATGGAACTGAAAATCTAACGCATTGTGTTTATGAAAATCCATACTAAAGTGCAGAGCTGCTAGAAGATCTTAAGACATAAGACATAATTTTCATTACCAACAAAGATATGGAGACAGTTTATCCTGAAAGTAATTACAATAGCTCTGTGTCAGAAAGACAGAGTCAATTTAATTGACTGCAGGGCATTCTCAACTCACAGTGCCAGATAAACCTGTAGGAGGACTTTATGTAGGATACCTGATAATTAAATTGAATAATGGAAGCAGCACAGTACAAAGTGTCACCAGGCTCAAATATTAGAAATAATACTGGAGAAACAATTGCTTTGTGAACAGGCAGGAACAGGCAACCACTTGAAAGTGTGCCTGTGTTGTGCATGTAGTTGAGAGATTTGTGACACAATCTTTATAGGTGGGGATATTTGTGCAGCTGCAGGACGAACTGTTGTGCAAGGCAGGGTGGGTACCCTTGCACATCTGTAGTTTTGTCTGATTACACCTGATTTTAGCAGTTTTCCTCACCCACGCTTGTACAGTGCCTGCTGTCCCTGTGGCAATCTGCTGATAACTGCATGCATGACAGTGCCATGGTGCTATCCCACACTGACAAGTTGCACAAAGGGACTTAGTCCCTATGCCATGCCAGGCTGTTTGAAAATTGGGTCCCCGGGGCTCCATTCTTAATATTGGTGCCTTAAAACAGATGATTTCTGTCACCCCATTGCACCACCATCCAATTGCACTATACAACAAAAAAAGGTATACATCATGGGGAGCAGAGTCCTTTGTAACAGTGGCACAATAAAAATCAGTAATTCAGATTATAGAGGGTGCAAATGTGGATTTCAACTGCTATCATGCTGGTTAGCATCAGCAATCAAGTTTCTGCATGGTATTGCAATGAATGCAAAGTGCAGTGTCATGTAGCCAGCGCATAGTGAATGGGTCTCTCTTTAAGAGTCTCACCACCTTCCTAGCCCCCATGACATTTTGGCATGATTGTGCTAGTGGATCCACTACTTTTATCCTGATGGCGCACCTCCCTGGCAGTCCAGTGGATGACCACAACCTGTTCACCAGAAATCAGTAACTTCACTGGTCTCTAGTGATATGCCCATCACTAGCCCCAGCCTGTATCTGGAGCCACTCTTCTGTGCCAGTCCCCTTCAAAGTGAATCACCTGCTGCCCTTTGCACATGGTGGCAGTATGGTGACCCCCACAGACACTGCCCGACAGAGAAGGGTACAGATGCCCTCATTTTGCTGCCCTGAAAAGCTTTGTAAAGCTAGCAAAACTTTAGGAGGTGGGTGTAAATAGCCACTGCATAAATATGAACTTCGCTTAAAAAGATGCACTAAAAGTCCCTTGACTGAGAATGCTGGAAATCACTCAACAATGGCATACTCCAAGAGAACCCATCAAACCACTGCTGAGTCCTCAGTCATTTCACCTCTACCATACTCATTCAAAGCTTCCACTGGGGACTAGCAGTGACCATACTGACCCCATACCAGCAATGACTAGTAGCCACCTGCTACCAGGGAGTCAGTCTTTGCTCTCACATCTGAGCATGAATGCAGGTCAGACACTGCTCCTATGATTGGATGAAGGAAAAAGGCCATACCAATCATTGTGAGAGAGCTGTACACCACTATGGAAGTAAATGTGGTAGCCTGGAGTTGTACAGACATGAAAAAACTGCTTCTGGGGAGTTGACATACCCTTGCCCACTAATATGTAAGCAATATTATCAACAGGGCATTAGGCACTGACCGCCTAGGGGCGAATGAGGCCCACGCTGCAGGCGGAGGGCCTATAGCCCTAGGAAAGGTCCGTATAGCACACACCGCCCACCCTGAGGGTATTATTGCTCTTAGAAAATGGGCACTGTCAAAAAAATAAGTTTAATACAAAAAAGTTAAGGAAAAATTATTTTAAAGTAACTTTTGTTAGAAAATAGTTCCTCCACCTTAGAATTGTTTTCTTTAATGATGTATGTGTATTGTTAGTACTGACACTAGGGGGCACTGTAGCTATTGTTTTAAAAGCAGTATGCTCTGTGTGTTAGCCATTGCATCTTTATAGGTTGCCTCAGAACCACAGAACTGCATTTCTTTTATTTATTTTCAGATAGAGGTGCTTTTTTCCCCAGTTTCTCCACCTGCATTTCAGTGATTTTTTTTTAACTAGTGACTTTTGTCCTAGTGCAGTCTCCCTAAATGTAAATTTTGGTTGCTGGTTGTCATGGTTTTCTGTCCCCCTACCCGACAGAAGCGGGACTGAAGTTCAGCAGCTCAGCTTCAGCTGCATTTGTTTTCCCTTTGTAATCTTTTTTTTTTTAATCATCCATTTGTTCTTTTTCATTAATTTAATGTAGGACTTCCTTATTCGTTGGTTCGTCTGGGGACTGTAGGCAAGGAGCAGTGGCGGTGGCCGGACAACCCGAGAGGGCAAAAAGTAAGCCTTGTAGCCTAAGTGTAGATTTTAATGCTTCGAGTACATCCTTTGTTTTCAGAAAGGCTGCAATATTTAAACAACAGGCTCTTTGGGGAATTGACAGCAGCATGATAGTGGCGGGCAGACGCTGGCACTGTTGAAGAATGGAGTAGAGAGGGGAGGGCTATGATTTTATTCATCAGGAGCTACGATCAAAAGGAATATTTAAACTGCATACAGAAGGTAGATTTGTCTGGTCAGGAAGTACTGTTGTGAGATCTGTATAGGATTGCGGTGGGCGGGCAGGCGGAGGTACCGTGAGCGGGACCCGAGGAGTCGTCAGTGTGGCAGCAGTCTGTGTTTGCCGTTACAGTAATCACACTGAGGAACTGATTAAAAAAAGAACTTCGTTTGCCAAATTAAAAATGAGGACGTGGCTCAATTTAAGGCAGTCTTTTTTCTGTGTGTGTGTTAAATGAGGTAAGGCTGTCATTTTAATGACGGTTTGAGACAGGTGTTTGAATTTATTGATACAGTCTGTGACGATGAAACAGATTAGCTACGTCCCTCGCTGTTCAGTTTGCTTTTTCTCAGTGAAACCCTACTGCTTTTTTACTTTTTTACTGTGAGCCCTCCAGCTACTCATTTCTCTGTTAAACCATAGTATGGCAGACTCTGTCTCTCACTAACCGAGGAAAAAAACAACAACAAATGGCTGCTATTTTAATTTGAACATTCTATCAGTTCAATAATATTATAAGGTAATTGGGTAGCCAGAGACTGGGACTCGTTATTTTCCAGTCTCTATTGCATGATACCCGACCAGTTAGATAGTGGTGTCAGCCAATCGGAAACTAGCCTTTCTCCTAGCCATTTTCTAAGTCTAGTCATTAGCCACTAGGGAGTGAGTAATCAGTTAACAGGCAGGTGCCAGCCAGAATCCCACCAGATGTGTCTTTCATAAAATGAGCACCTAGGCCAAGGTATAAAGTCAGGGCATGCAGTTTTGGATGGGATCCACAATTGGTGAGTAATGCAAGGATTAAAAGTTAGTGAGTTGTTTTGGGTAAGAGGTATATATTTTTAGAAGAGTGCAGTGGTTTGCAAATTTTGGGACAGTGCAGAAATTAAGATGTAAGCATTGCGAAGGGTGCAGATTTTGGGAGTGTTGGGGGAGTTAGGTTATGAATTTCTGGAGGGTACAGGAGAAAGGATTAAAATCTTGGGTGCAGGGCAGGGGTACAAATTGTGAAAGGGTTTCTAAGGTGAGCACAGATTGAGGGAGGCATGAAGATTTTCTGAAGGAATGCTAAAGTATGAATTCTAGTAGGGGTGTAGAGATACACATACATTTCAGGAGGTGTGTGGGAGAAAACAAACAAATTATAAGAGTGGTGCAAGGTGGTGTTAGAAACTTGGAAGAGGAGAGTGTGCATGTTTTAGAATAGTTGTAAGGGAGGGGCAGGGTAGTGGTATACATTTTTGTCTGATTATATATTTAGCGAGTGTTACAGGGGTGACAGTACACATTCTGCCAGTGTTGTGAAACCTTAGAAAAGAGGTAATGTTAAATAGAATGAATAAGGAGGGAGTTATGGGGGCTGCTTTCATGGCTGGAAGGGATCAAAAGAAACCAAAATTGACATTTTAAGAGCCTGACTGGTTTGTTTTTTATTTGGAGGTGGGTCTTGATACTGTACCTAAAGTTTTGGTGATCAGCCTTGGGAACTTGGCAGATATTTGCCCAAGTTGGTTTATGGGTGCCATTCCATCCCCCCATCAGAAACTGGAAGCAGAGATTAATGTTTTCTATTTTACAATCTGATGTACTATGTGTGTACTGAGCTGGCAGAACTTTGAGGGAAATTATGTCATTCTTGCTTAAATGACATCAGCACGCACCCAAGATCCCACCAGGTGGGCTAAAAAAGTCTGAGGGATTTTTTATGAAACAATCAAATTAGACAGGCAATAAAATAATATTTCTCCTTAAAAGATTGTAAATAGAGATGCAGCAAATTTAAATTCCACCGGCGAGGTGAACGCAAAGTGGGCACTTCGCGTTGCCACTCTGCTACACAGAGTGGGCAATGCAAAGTACTCACTCCACCTTGTCATTACCACTTCGCGTTAAGGCAGAATGGCAATGCGAAGTAAGGCGAAGTCATTGTCTTTAATGGACTTCATGTTCCTCATTATGATTCTAAGTGATCCGCTTGGTGTTTCAGATTTGGCAGCCCCCCCACACATCACATGGCTTACAGTACAGTAAGTTACATGCTCTTTAGCTAGGCAGGAAGAAAGTGAGTCATACAAGCAGACACTTTTACTTTTCTCCTGTGCAGACGGAGAGAGAGGAGTGTGTTTTGTGACTGCTGATACTTTGAGATCAGAGTGTGGAGGAGATTTAAACTTTGATCTAGACCCAACAGCTTTTTTAAAAGCTACATTTTTTTTGTCTTTTCTGTACTCTTTTTTACTTAATTTGTTCTTTCTGTAAATTTTATTTTTCTTACCTTTATAAGTAGTTAGTTGTTTGCCCCCCCTTCCCCGGAAGCAGGACCAACACCACCTCCTGTCCTGACTCTGAGGCAGTTGAACCACCACCACCAGCACCAGGTCCTCTGGAGCAGGATGTGCCTGTTCCCCCGGGCCCAGGTGTGGATCCCATCCCTGTTCAGCACTGTGATCAGTCGGCTGCCAGTTCATGTGGCCCTCCCCTGCCTGTGCCTGGTTCTCCCCGCACCTCCATTGTTTGGCAGCTTTTTGACAGTGTCAGGGGGACAGCAGTGTGGTCAAGTGCCGCCTATGTGAGGTGGAGGTGCACTGTGGCCCCCAGGGGACTCACCTGGGGACTGGGGGCCAGCACACCCATATTCTCAATCACCACCAGTTGGAGTGGCAGGCTGCCACAGAATGGACTATGCCTGCACCTGCTGGCCATTCTGTGGCAGAGGATGCAGCTGTGCATGGCGGTATCCCTAAGAAGTGGAGGACCACAGCAGCACCGGCTGCTGCTCCACTAGGATCGTATATAGGGACATCAGTTGCAAATTATGTCCATGCTGGAACTGCTGCTGGATCACCATGGGATCCCACATTAGTTTTTTTTTCCTCACACCATGTGCCCCCCAACACCTTCCTTGCTGTGTTATAAAATGTATTCCTCCATCATCCCTGACCCTTGTATGTAATTATGCCCTTTTTAGTTGTCTTCCATATGCGTGACACTTTGTATTCTGAGCAGTGCAAGTATACTGTGCTAAACTGCATGTGTGCAGTCAGTCTTCTTTCCTGTCTGTGTATGTACTGCAGACACTGTCCAAATGCCTGACTTAAAAACACTTATTAATAAGTACAATGATGGGATAGTGAAGTCTGGAGAGATACTACAAAACAGGCTTACAATACATCCAAGTAACTAGTAAAAAAGTTAATGTTGTGATTCGTGACATAATCATAAATTGTGGTTTGTGACTGCATTTGTGACCATGATGATGAAGAAACGTGCATGCCTATGGCTGTACTTCTACAGGCCCCAATGAGGTGTGGCACAAAACTCCCCGACTTAAAAACACTCATTAATGAGTACAATGGTGAGGTGGTGAAGCATGGAGAGTTACTACAAAACAGGCTTACAATACATCCAAGTAACTAGTAAAAAAGATTAATGTGATTCGTGACGTGATCGTAAATCATGATTTGTGACTGCATTTGTGAACGTGATGATGAAGAACGTGATTTGTATCACGAGTGACTAGTGATGATGGTCCTGACTTAAAAACATATATTAATGAGTACAATGTTCATGCAGAATTATGCACCACACCTGTCCAGTACTCTGAATGGAAGCCAAAGAAACAACTGTGACTTAAGTTAGAGATGGAGATTGGGCCCTAAAGAGATGCAAATGCACAGATAGATTAAGATTGTGCTGCACACTGAAGAGATGCAGATGCAAAGGCACAACACCTAACCAGTGCTCACCATCAAAAATTCAAATCTGGAAAATAATTTCTTTGCCGTTTGGGGCAGGCTGCGGGGGGAAGGGGGGCAGTGTACTGCACTGCTGCAGTAACAGTCACTAGTACTAGTACCAGTAAAGATACCACAAAGAAGTACAAAAATTACACAGCTGCAGTGGATAGCAGGTTCACATTGCTGAAATTAGGTGGCACAATAAAAGGTGTCTGATTTGATGACACGCTTCACACACATACTCACACACACACACTAAGTAATGCATAGCAAATTGAAAGCTTCAGTAATATAACCACATATTTTAAACAAACTAAAATTATGCACTGCTGCACCACAACAATCAACAAAAAAGGCAAGAATTATTAAAAATATTACTATGTGTACATTAACACAGTTATACAAGAAAAATATCACCAAAACAGAAAGCACTGTCTTTTTCTCCAAGCTAATCTACCTACACCACAGATACGCCCCTCCCCCAAAGCACACTTCCACTGTCTATCAGTACACAGACTGAATGCTGTACATTAACATTCAAAATCCACACAAACAATAAACACTCGATGATATGAGCAAAGGAGTGTTTCCTATAATTGATGAAATAAAGTTTCAGCAAAACAAATGACCCAAAAAGGCTTTTTTAACAGCTTTTAGAAGGTTTGAATCGCAGAGAGCTCTCAGAACAGATTGTCTCCTACAGCTTCATACACACACTACCCCAAACTGAGGCTGTGCAGAACAATCTAGAGCCCATGTGGCCTGAAATCCCATGAATCACTGCAACATTCGCCTTTGGAGCTTAAAAACAAGGTGAAGCGAGGCGGAGTACATTGTTTTCATTGATCTTCGCCTTAAGAATTGGTGGAGTAGTGGTTTGGGAAGGCAGAGTAATGCAGTCATTGTTCTCAATGGACTTCGCATTACCCATTATCACGCAAAGTACTCCGCTTTTCATTGCAGAGCACTCCACAAATCACTTCACGGAGCGTATTGGAGCCACTTCGCCCACCACTAATTGTAAATGCTGCACTTTATTTGTAATAAATAAGCACTGTTTTTCCTTATGGTGAGCATTCAAAGTACATTCTAAAACCTTAGTAATTGATCTTTAAAACAATATTTGATTGAAAGAGCATGATAAATGATATTCTGGGAAAAGATAGTGAGATTGTGTTACATAGCAAAATGACCAAGCCCACATATGTTGGGCATCTAATAAGCTGAGAACATATTCAAAGGAGGGTATGGTCACCAGTGGGGTACCTAAGGGGTCAGTGCTGGCATCACTTCTTTTTAACATATTTATAGGAGCCATAGCAGAGGGGCTGGAGGGAAGAGCAGGTCTATTCATGGATGACATGAAGGTCTGCAATAGAGTGAATACACCTGGGGGGGGGGTTGAGAGTATGTGCTGGGATTTGGAAAAACTGGAAGAATGGTCCAGGGAGTGGCAACTGTCCTTCAACAGAAAAAAAGTGCAAGATTGTGCACAGACAGGAAGAACCAGGGTGCAGAATACTGAATTGGGGGGTGGGGCATGCTCTGGAGGTTACTGAGCTGGAAAGGACCTTGGTATTTTCATTTCACAGGACCAGAAGGTGACAAGGAAATGTGAGAAGGCGGTGGCAAGGGCCAGTAGGATGCTGGGTTGTATTGGTAGGGGGGATTACTAGAAGGAAAAAGGAGGGCTTAATGCCCTTGTACAGGTAGCTTTTCTGGCCACATCTTGAGTATGGAGTCCAGTTCTGGAGGCCATACCTCAGGAAGAATGTGGCTAGAGTGAAGAACATCCAGAGGAGGGTGACAAAGATGGTGAAAGGCCTCAGTCAACTGTCATATGAGGGAGGGCTGAGAGAACTAAACATGTACTCCTTAGAACAAAGAACGGAAAGGGGGGACATGATTGAGACCTTCAAATATATCAAGGGTATTAACAGGGTGCCAGTAGAGGACATCTTCCAACTTAAGGAGCAATCAAAAACAAGGGGGCACGATATGCAGATAGTAGGGGGGAGTTTCAGAGGAAACATTAGAAAATTGTTTTCATGGAGAGGGTGGTAGAAAACTGGAGCAGACTCCCAGAGGAGGTGGTGGGGGTAAAAATGGTGGGGGGGATTCAAGAGAGCATGGGATAGACACAAGGATCATTTAGACCCGATGTGGAGAGGGGGGTGGTGGGAAATAGCAAAGTCCTAGCAGCTAGCTGGGCATACTGGGCAGACTGGGTGGGCCTGGTGGGCCTTTTCTGCTGTCACAGTCTATGTTTCTATGTAAACTAGTCAAGGATATATGAGAGATTTTAGGAATAGAAACGCAAAAGGAATATTTTGCTGTGTGCCCAGCTCTGGTCACTGTCCAGGTGGAAGTAAACGATCCCATGGCACTTATTGATGAAGAGTAGGGGAGTTTCCCTGGCATCATGACTAACATCTCATCTGTCAGTAAAACAGGTAAATGAACCCTCCCCCAACACACCTGGAAACAAGCATTGCTTAGTGTGCCTTTCCAGGTCATAGCTTACAAATAAAGTTATACAGGACGGACTACATGGGCCATGATAGCCTTGTTTATACTGGCCAGCAGGGAAGGTAGGACAACCATTTTTCTGTCACACAGATTCTAGCCCATGGCTACAGTGGGAAGCTTTTATTGGATGGGACTGGGACCTCAGCACCAGGTGCTTTTTTCAGGGCTCTAGCCCACAATTCAGTCCCTGAACTCAGAAATCTAAACTGGTTACACTGGGGAAACTGGAAGTGAGTCACATTAGTCCAAGGCAGTCCAGACTATGCTCCAGGCCAGCAAACCAGAGTTAAAATTGACCCCTGGACTGAAGTACAGAAATATTTTTTGTATTCTGTTCAATGCAGCTAAAAATTTACCACAATAAAGTGATCAAATTCCCTTTGGCCAGGAATGAATGGTAAGCCACTGTGAATGAGATGTTTTAGATATAAAAGCTGACCTGTATCATGAGACTGTGGAAGAATGCCTTTTCCGATATTCTGGGTAGTATTTATTATTATGGGTGCCATTCATTTTATTCCTTATAGAAATATGTAAAACTACATATGATTGATGTTTATGAGCCTATACAGATCTGGAAGAAAAATGTGTATAGAAAAAAGGGTAAAAATAAGACCACAGGGGTCAAAGCTGGGGATAGTCCTATTTAATGTCTTCATTAGTGACATTACAGAGCATCTGGAGGGAAAGGTGTACCTCTTTGCAGATGACACCAAGATCTGCCACAGAGTGGACACACCGGAGGGTATGGAAAACATTAAAAAGGACCTAAGCCTATTAGAGGAGTGGCCAGGTGTCTGGCAGTTGAGTTTTAATGCTAACAAGTGCAAGATCCTGCACCTAGGTCACAGGAATCTAAAGGAGGAGTACAAGATGGGTGGGGACATTCTGGCCACCACAGGTTAGGAGAGAGACCTGGGAGTTATCGTATCTGATGACTTGAGGGTGATCAAATGGTGTGTGACAAGGTAGTGGGGAGAGTTAACAGAATGTTGGGTGCATTGTCTCCTCACTGATTTAGCCAACAGCACTGTCATGTTTGTACATTATCACTCCTAATTGTGCCATTTTTGCCTGTTTTGTTTCTATTATAACTTGTGCTATGTACCTCCTCTATGTACTATGTAATTTGCACCTCTGTATAACTGTTTGGAACTCCCATTGTAACAGCACTGGATATGTATTTGTTTTTACCTGTCTTTGATCTGTACTCTACTGGGTTGTGCTTGAAAATAGGCAGTTCTGTCTAGTGCACTTACCCAGTTACCAAAAGCAAATAAATAAATAAATGGGGGGGGGGGGGGCATAACAAGCAGGAGTAAAGAGGTGGTGATGCCAATGTACAGATTACTGGCGAGGCCTCAGCTGGAGTACTGTATCCAGTTCTGGAGACCACATCTCTGGAAGGACATTGACAAAATAGAGGCAGTCCAGAGAAGGGCAATGAAGATGGTACATGGACTGCACTTGAAGCCCTATGAGGAAAGACTTAAGGATCTTAATATCTATTCACTGGAGGAAAGAAGGGAGAAGGCAGATATGATACAGACTTTCAAGTACCTTAGGGGAATAAACAGAGTACAGGTGGAAAGCATCTTTCAGAGAAAACTCTGCACAAGAACAAGGGGCATGATATGAGGCTGAAGGGTGGAGGGCTCAGGGGTAATGTTAGGAAGTACTTTTTCACTGAAAGGGTAGTGGAGCCATGGAACAGCCTTCCAGCAGAAGTGGAGGGATGAAAACAATATGGAGGTTCAAGAGTGCATGGGATAGCCATATGGGTACCCTGGAGATGTGCAGAGCAGGAGGGTCGCATATCAAATAGGATCTGGGGCTGCAGCAGTGAGTAGGGAAATGGGCAGACTAGGTGGGCCATATGGTCCTTTATATGCCAACAGATTCTATGTTTCTATGTAATAAGCTGAACTTGACAACAAATATTTTAAGATTAAGGATTTAGGACTTTACCCCACAGGCACTGATCACTTTATCTTGCTCTTGCCTATGCAATTAGCTACTCTGTAAATTTAATTTATGACTTCTCTAACTTTTCATGATTTTGATCAGATGTTTGCCCTGTACTCTGTAACTGCACTTTTGTACACTGTCATTGTAACCAAATTCTATGTCTCACTGTAATTTTGTCATATTTTTCTCCCCTTCCCTTCTCACTCTGGTCACACTGAGAAACGAGCCGTGGCTCAGTGTGCCTTATCCGGTTACCAATTTTCAAATAAGTAAATACAATAATAAATTAAGGTTTAAGTCTTAAAGGGTTATAAAGCCCTTCTAGAGCTATGCAAGGGCCTTCATGCTGCAGAAGCTAACCTGTGGTCTGCCCCTGACATCTGTGGTATGCACAGTCCGTACCACCAGCTCCCTGTACCCCTCAATCCAATCAAGGAACCCACATGCAAATATCCACACCAAAACGCTGTAGTACCAGCATGATATACATGCATGGATTCAACTGGGAATATACAAGAACTATGCAACAGACGGGGTAGTACTGCAGTGTCCCCTGCCTTCCATAACCCCCCCATTTATCCTCAGAACCACAATTTTTTAGATCCATACAGGTTGAGAATAATTTAAAATAAATAATATTTGATCATGGAGATGAATGTTTTCTTTACTTAGAAACATATAATACACACTTGAAGTTTTATTTCATTGCACTGTAACTGTTTCAGTGAAACTGTAATACCCATTCACTGATGAAAGAGAATAATACTACCTTACTAAAAATCTCTTACTGATAATCTCTTTCTCTGATGTTACTGAGAACTATGATACTCAATCACTGACATCATAAACTGAAAGTGCAAATCAAAATTGATAAAGAATTACCCTGAATTTTGATTTTTTCCAAGCGTACACATTATAAATTGCACTAGATAGTACTCTGGAGTTCATTTTACTCTCAGGAGTCCATTCAGGATAACAAACCATTCAGGTTGTGCTCTGTCAGTGTCTGACATCAGCAGAACCCCCCTGAGTGACATGATCTATAGCCTTGCGTTTCGCTCCAGGGATATTATTCTCATTGTAACCATCTGAGGACAGTATTTCACTACATTCTAGAGAACACTGACTTCAAGTGCCCATTGGCATTATAAAGAACTGCAGATCTGTACATTCTTGAAACAAGGAGGAAGGTGCAGTATGTTAAATGGAAGCAATGAAAATTACAGCAAACATCTATAAATGAAAGCAAAAGTAAAAAGAGATAATTATGGTACTCTAGGGAAGTGGCTATGGTGGTGAAGGAAAAAAGGATGGCATTCAGGAGGTATAAGAAAATACAGAAGAAGGAAGACTGGGGGATGTGTCAAGTGAAACAGAGGGAAGCAGGTAAGGCAGTGAGGGGGGCAAAGATGTAGACAAAGAAAAGGATAGCTAGAGGGGTAGAAAATGGGGATAAGGCTTTTTTCAAGGACATGAGTGGGAAGAGGAAAGCAAGAGGAGGGATAGTGAGGATAAGGAGGATGGCAGATGGAGACGGTGCAGAAGAGGACCGAGTAAAGAAGACACAGACATCATAAACAGGTAGTTCTGCTTGATTTTCTCAGTGGAGGGAGGGGAGATGGATCACCAGGGAGCAGCATGAAGGGGGGGTAGACTCAAGTCCATTTTCAGAAGAAAATGTCATGAAGGGACTTGCAGATCTAAATGTGGACAAGGCTATGGGACCAGACAGGATACATCCAATGATATTAAAATGAAGCAAGATATTTGCAGTGTCAGTGGCTCGGTAGGTAGCACACTCATCTCTGAGGCTGGGAGATCAGAGGGCTATGGGTTCAGTTCCCACATCTGGCACTTGGGTTAATATCCCAGTACTGACACTGTAGTGCAGCGTGAGAGGGGTGCTGCACTTCTGAGGTGCCGTCTTTTGGATGAGACATTAAATCGAGGTCCCATCTGCCTGGATTGGTGGTAGTTCAGGATTGGTGGTAGTTCAGGTGGATGTTAAAGATCCCATGAAACTTATCGAAAAGAGTAGGGGAATTTCACTGGTGTCCTGGCCAAATTTCCCTCATTCACTAAAAATACCATCAACAGCTTAATCTGGTTCAAGGTCAGTTGGCATTCATCTGTATCCCCCTCCCCCCGGCTCATGCCTGAAAATAGGCAGGATTTGTCTAATGCACTTACCTGGTCAACAAAAACTAACTAAATAAATAAAATAACTCAGGGAGGTGCTGGCTGCCTTACTAGCAACCTTATTCAAATACTCACTGGAACTGGACATGGTTCTGGAGGACTGGAGGAGAGCAGATGTGGTTCCTCTATGTAAGAGTGGCAACAGGGAAGAGACAGACAACTATAGAACCATGAGCCTAACCTCAGTGGTGGGGAATTTAATGGAAACCCTCTTAAAGGAAAGGTTGGTAGAGTATCTTGAATTAATGGGCTGCACGATCAAAGGCAACATGGATTCATGGGGAGAGGGCAGACATGCCAGATGAGCCTGATTGATTTCTTTGAGTGGGTGACCGGGGAACTAGATCAGGGGAGGGTATTGGACATGGCCTACCTGAACTTCAGCAAGGCCTTAAACACTGTGCCACACAAGAGACTGATTAAGAATTGAGCAGCCTAGAGATGGGATACAAAGTGGTAACTGGATTAGAAACTGGTCAACCGATAGGCGACAGAGGGTGGTGGTTAATGGCACTCATGCTAAGGAAGGAAGGAAGAGAGTGACTAGCGGGGTGCGGCAGAACTTACTACTGGGACCGGTCTTCTTCAGTGTCTTCATAAGTGACATTGCAGATGAACTAGAAGGGAAGGTATGCCTTTTTGCAGATGATACCAAAATCTGTAATAGAGTGGATGATCAGAAGGGGGTGGAAGTAATGCACAGGGATCTTAGAAAACTCAAGGGACTTGGTTTTCAAAGGTTGATGCAGGGCTTGTATCCAGCCCTGCATCCAACCCATTTTGTGGCTCAACTGTGCCAAATTTCTTGCTGCAGCGGCACCCAATTTTATATTCTTGGGTACAGTTGTAGCACTTTCTCCACTTTATAGCATCTTGTGCCAAATATTTGACAACAGCCCCATAAAAACGGTCCACAGAATGCCTCAAATTAGACTGGGGGGAGCTGGTCTAACTTGTGGTATTTGGTGCATGGGAGTAAAAATCCCGATTGCCAGCCAGTAGACTAATGCAAACCCCATGTGCTGTATGATCGGTGCACCAGGGGCTTGCGGCACTCTCAAGGGCTTTGAAAATTGAGCCCAATGAGTGGTCAAAAACATGGCTGTTAGGGTTCAATGTCAAAAACGTTCAAAATGATGCACCTAAGGCATATGAACCCAGGAACTGAGTTAAGGATGGGGGGAGGTATTGTCAGTCACTAACCAGGAAATGGACCTTAGGGTTATCATATCTGATGACCTTAAAGTGGCAGAGCAGTGTCACAAAGCAGTGGATAGGGCCAGTGTGATTCTAGGATGTATTGGGAAAGGTATCTCCAGAAGGAGGAGAGAGGTGGTGTTTCCATGCTATCGCTCACTGGTGAGACCCTACCTGGAGTACTGTGTCCAGTTCTGGAGGCCACACCTTAGAAGGAACATAGACAGGGTGGATGCAGTCCTAAGGAGGGTAGCTAAAATGGTGCTGAGGTTGCATGAAAAATTTCTATGAGAAGAAACTGAGGGAGCTCAACATGTACACCCTGGAAGAGAGGACAATAAGTGGAGACATGATAGAGACCTACAAATACCCACTGGGGTGAACAAGGTGAAGGAGGGGAATATATTTCAAAGAAGCAAGAGCACTAGAACCAGTGGGTATACAATGAAGCTGCCGAGACGGAACTTGAAGAGGGATGTGGGGAAGTACTACTTCACAAAAAGAGTACTAAGTGCCTGGAATAGACTACCAGTGGAGGTGGTGGTGGAAGTGAAGACAGGGGGCTTCAAGCATGCCTGGGATAGACATAAGGGAATATTAGTAAATAGACAGGGATAAGGGAGGGTTGCCACAGATCAGTTAGGGTCTAAATGGTGGCAGACTGGGCAGGGACCCTCTGGGCAGACTGGGTGGGCCAGGCTTTTTCTAATGGCAAATGCTATGTTTCTATGTTACCAATGATTCCCAATGAGTAACATGCTCTTCTGTATGGATGTAACAAATTAAATTCAAAACTGGCTTGCTGCAGGTATTATATGAAATACAACAATCTGGGGTCTGATTTGTGTTTATTATCTTAAAATTAATAATCAGAATCTTAGAAGTTTTAGCATTTCACTTATGAGAAAAGTAGGGAACCCTTATGAGAAAAGTGGGGAACTGGCCTCTGCTTGATGCTCTTTGGTGCTTATGATTTATAGCTGGGCTAGACTTTTCACTGTTGGTTTGTGTAGTCAAAGGTGCCTTGCTTTGTTAAAGAGACAATAGGAAGCATACCAGTGAAGCAACAGCAACAGTCTAGGCAGTGGGACTTAGAACTGCACTTAGTCTTTCTGATCCTGGGCTGGCACGACCTAAGCAAATCATAGAAGGGGAAATGCTCAGTTTGGAGGGGGTGCCTAATACTTTGTCACCTCCTGTCAGTCAACTATTGTTCCAACTGTAGAGGCAGATGTGCCAGTGCCCTCCCAGTTGAAGGACCAGTGCATACAGCCATAGTGATCTAAACACATGAAAAAAAATGTAAGCACAGTATGAACACAGTGGTTACACAGTTGGTACAGCTACAGACAGTTGGGTAATTTGAATGAGTGGAACTGTAACTCTATAACAAGGACTCAATAATTCCTTGCAACTGTCCAGTCCAGTCCACATTAAATCTCCGTGTCTATAAGCTGCTTTTGCATTGTTGTTTAAAATAGGCAGTGCACTGGCAACTCACATTATGCAGTTTTGGCAAACCGTAGCCTGCTCAAGAGCAATGATTAGTAAATATATTTATATTTTTTTAACTCAGTTGGAATGCATATATAACTCTGCCACAGTGCAATCAAAATTGAGCTGCAACATTGGGCAACCATTTTTGCAAAGCATTGTGCTAGATCAGGCAACTGGTAACTAGGGGTATGTAAAGAATAAACAACCATTTTATAAATGCCATGAATAGTAGGATATTTGCTATTTAGATTCCACATAATGAATATCAGCCTTATGTAAAATGGTTATCACATTCAGCTCATATGTCTACCAAAAAAGTAAAATAAAATAAAAAAAACACAAACATTTCATCCCTGTCCAGGTGGCCAGGGCACCATGAGTTGTCATCTCCTACCAGATCCTCCCATATGTTAAAATAATCATGTGTGACCTCTTTCCAGCCACAGTGTATCACAGGAGATCCCCTTTCATTTCAGTTGGATTTCTGTGATGTTCCCCAGTAGATCTAGATATTTATTGCATCTTGTCACTGGTTAACACTGTATAGTCTCTCCATATACTTTTGTAACAGCACCACTGTTACAACAAATCCCCCACATCGACTCAACCCGTTCGATATCCATGGTGTCGAACAGGTTGTGGGAGCAATAAACATATTCATTGACTCCTGGGTTCAGCCGCTCTTCCATGACATCTGCCCCCCCCCCAGAGTTAGGAATCTACAAGTCTAGGGCTATGGGGGCTGAACCCCCTGTGTGGGGTGTGCAGAGGACAAAGCCCCCAACAAGCAGTACATGACTCCGGCTGCTGTTGGGTCCATTGGCACTTTGCCACGGTGATGTAATCACCATCAGCATACTGCTGTCGCTGTAAAGTCCTTCGACAAATTTCAGTCACTACTTTTGACTGTTATCCACAGTTTTCATTACTAGATGACCCCACTTTGTGCCAACTGGGTAACCCCCTAGAACAGCGCTACCAGAATAGCACCAGTCAACTGCGTGCTAGGATGTATAGCGTTACCATGGACAGTGAGAGGGGATTTACAGCTCTTGCAGTAAGCACTACTCAGGTTGCTGTCTGTGGGGCTGACAGTGGACAAAGGCATCAGAATCCAGGAAGCTGGTCAAGCTGATCCTGTGGTGTTGAGGGCTGAAGCATAGAGCAGCTTGGACAGGTGGCAGTGGAGACCAGGGTTCTAATCCTGGTCTCTTTAGATTTTGGCGATCGGGATTTTTTTTTTTACAAGGGGCTGTGGAAATAGTATTCCATGGCCCCACAAATTTCATCTTGCCCCATGATTTGCTCCACCCAGAGTAAAAATCCTTTAGTCCGGGGGGGGGTGCAGGGGGCAGAGCCCCCCGCAAAAACAAAAGGGATGACATTTTTGCAGCATGGTTCTTGATTGCACTGTTCTGGTCAGTGATGTTCCGGACCCAGGGCCCACAGACTGCCTTTTCTCATTTACAACATAGAGAATTCTGTTTGGACAAGCATACACAACCAGCCTGTGCTGCCACAGAAGGGTTCTGATTATACTGTATCTGTATATCCACTTTGTTCACCAATGATGTCTGTATATCCACATGGCTTGTACTCAATTGTATAACTTGTCACTACCTCTGTAGCTGCCGGCTGTGTGGCCCGGGTCATGCCTGAAAATAGTCCCCTGGATCAGTGCACTTACCCGGTTACTGAAGACTTAAATACATAAATAAATAAATAAATAAATCAGACCTTGAGAGTGAAGCTCGAGAAGTCCGATGTAATCCGAACCCCAAGGTGGCAACACAGGTTGACTGAGTGTGTGCCTGTTCAACCAATGTGTTTTACAGTGTACATTTTTTTTTAAGAGTTAGGGAAGCCCTGAGTTAGTGATGAAAGTGAAAGTGGGAAGTGTATCGAGACTCATGCAGAAAATGACTGTTTAACAAAAGTCATGTTTTAAAAGCAGCAAGTTTAATAAAAGAAAAAAGTTAAGATAGGACTTATCTGTGTTTGTTCTGTTGCAAGTTTGTGTTGGTCAGTCTTTCTCACCCGCACCCACTGGCTTGGCAGTTTCATTAAAAAAAAAAAACACTGTGGAGTGGCGGTTCTCAGTGCAGGTGGCCCACAGATTTCCAATCAGCAGATATGCTGTTGTACTATAAAAGGGTACAATCATGTTCCATGACCTTTGAATTGTGGTACAACAATATTTTGGCAAGGATGGAAATCCATGCTGAACAAGGGCCCACTATACACTATAAGAATATTGCTGACATTTTCAGAACATGGGAAGTACGGAGATAGATTAGAAAGATTACCGAGATTGTGTCACACAGTGAAAAAGTGCTGATTGTGAGATTAAAACCTGGATCTCCATATTCACAGCTCTGTACTCTAGGCAGGGTTTCTCAAATGAGGCAACAGTGGCTGCATATGGCTACCAGCACAGTTTTCTGCAGTTACATAGCTCCTCTGAGCCCCAATTACAAAGGTACATGAATGGACAAATTCTTACCTCTAAAACAACATGGGAGACACATTTCAAGTGAAAATACATCGGAGGCGTGATTTATTGTATACCATGTAAGAAGAGATTTGTTATACTGGGGGTTTGGAGTATATCAGAGGGCTTTGGTGAACAAAATAAAGAGTGAGGCCACCAGTAAATTACAGTGGCCACCCATTGAGGCCATTTGAAGCCACCAAGATTTGGGGCTTGAGAACCACTACTCTAGGCTCTAAACACTAAGCCATACTACTTCCTGGGTAGCAGGTGTAAACACTCAGAGCTCGGTAATGGCATATTAGGTAGCATTAGTAAACATGGGGTAGTGGCCTCAGTACTCTCATTTACTAGTTAGGGCTATGTGAAATGTGGAATTCTACCATCGGAATTCGTATGGAATGGCAATTCCACTTCTGAAATGCTTTTGAAATTTCTTTTAAATTTTCACAGAATTTCTGAGTGAACTGTGTAATAATTTCCCATAGATCACATAAACTTAACTTGGTAACTTGGTAACTTGGTAATTTGGACATAAAAAGGCCGAAGCCCATCGAGAATGTCCTCCACAGATGTGGACCATTAATAAGTTTGTTATTTATTCAAAAGCCATCTATCTAATTTAATCTTGAAGGTATTAATGTTCTCACAATCAACAATTTCCTGCGGCAAGGAATTCCATAATCTCGGAGCTCTTATATTGAAAAATTGCTGTCTCTTATTTGTTCTTGTTTTTTCAATTATAATTTGTTTATTATGGAGTCGGGGAACAATTCTCCTAGATGCAAAAGACAAGTCGCAAGATTCCATTAATATAGAAGATGAGATAATTTTGAATAATTGTAACATGTCACCTCTTAATCTTCTGTTTTCTAGTGAATAATAATCCTGTTCTCTGAAGCCTGGTTGCATAATCATGACGAGAGAGGTGGGGTATGATTTTAGTTGCCCTTCTTTGTACCCTCTCAACTTTTACAATATCCTTTATCAGATATGGGCTCCACAAGGGAGAGCCGAAATCCAAATAGGCCTGACATGAGACTTATAGTGTCATGATACATTCTTCGTCTTAGAAACGAAGGTATTTTTTATCCTACGCAACAAAGCATTGGCTTTGTTTGTTACCATATTATAATGATTTGAAAAGGACAAGCGATCGTCGATCATGATACCCAGATCCTTTTCAACAACCGAGTCTCGTATTTTGGTTCCATTGAGATAATAAGGTTGTAGAGGATTATTTTTACCGAAATGCAGCACAGAACATTTGGATACATTAAAAGACATCCTATTGGTGATCGCCCATGTTTCAATGATTTTTAAGTCTTTCAATATAGTGTTCCTACTGTAATCATTATGCACAGGTCCCCCCAGTTTGGTGTCATCCGCGAATTTTGATAACTTATTGTGTGATCCGATCTTTAGATCACCTATAAAATGCCAAACAGGGTGGGGCCCAACACAGATCCCTGGGGACCCCACTACAGGTCTGTCCTCTGATAATACCCCATTAATTCTAACTGTTTGAGTTCGTTCAGATAGCCAGTTATTCACCCAAGTTACAATACACTTAGAGAATCCTAATGTAACCAGTTTATTAATTAATATTGAGTGTGAAACCTTGTCGAATGCCTTACTATAATCCAGCAGGACAACGTCCACTGGAATATTTTGGTCAAGCTTGTTACTTATAGAGTTATAAAAAGACAACAAGTTTGTAGTACATGAGTACCCCGGTTTGAATCCATGTTGCATATGATCATATATATTAAGTTCGAGCATTTCTTTATCTATTAGACATTTGATGTACTTTTCTAATAGTTTACAAGGTATAGAGGTTAAACTGATAGGTCTATAATTCTCAGTTTTAGAATGCACTCCTGTTTTAAAAATTGGGGTAACAATAGCTGTTCTCCAAATAGTAGGCACAATTAGTTCAGTAAGTGACTTGTTAAATATGATTGTAAGTGGAGTAGATATTGTCTATGGTTCCCATAAGAAATTTGGAAGTAATACCATCGGGGCCTGGGCTCGTAGTTGGTTTCAAAGTTCCCAAAAGTTTATAAGTGTCAGAAATAGTAATGGTATAATTCTGAAGAAAGAGATTATGAAAGATCGTTCTAGGTTCTTTGTTTTGTTCGAAAACAGAACAAAAGTATTTATTAAATTCAGACGCCGTCACCATATCTGAGAGAATAGTTGAATTATTGATAATTATTGGACCTACTTTATTAACAGCACCCTTTTTATTGTTTAAATATGAGTAGAGACTTTTATGTGAATCCTTGGTGTGGGCAATCCTGAGTTCTAAGTTCCTTTTAGCCAAGATAATAGATGTTTTAAGTTTTTAAAGCATCCTTGTACTTAGTATAAATGTCCTTCTTATCCTCGGTTTGCTCTTTTTAGCAAACTAAATAATTTCTGTTTATGATTACTAAGTTTTCTGATATTATTACTATACCAGCAGGGACCTTCCCTTTATTATTGTATCTCCTTCTCACAGGAACATGTTTTTCTTCTAAATTATGTATAATTTTTTCAAGGTGTTCCAAGCATCATTTGCATTAAGGTGCCAATAATGAGTCCCAAGATAAAGCTGCCAGATGTTCGTTAATCTTAGTAAAATTAGCTTTGTCATATTGTTTGATCATGCAGCTGTTATTAAGGCGACTTGTATGAGTTAAGGCCATGGAAAATTGAATAGTCAGATGGTCACTGTTACCCAAGGGATCCAACACCCGTAAGCTTGATAAAGCTGTATTCATGTTAGTAAAAACTAAATCAAGAATATTGCTCCCTCTAGTGGGATCTCTTACATGTTGTGTAAGGCCAAGATCAGTAATAGCAGAAATCAACTGTAAATCGTATGAGTTATGTCCAGAGAGAGTATCCCAATTTATTGATGGGAGATTAAAATCCCCTAGAATTATGACTAAGCCATTATCTGCTATTTGGGCCATTTCAGAAGTTAATTGGTGTAGATAAGCAAGGTCTGAAGAAGGTGGCCGATAGCAGTTCCCAACCAAGATTTGGGATGCCCTTTGGGCTGCAAGTATACCAAACACTCAGTAGATACTGTTGTTGAAACCTCAAATGAGGGAATATCATTTGTTACATAAAGACTAACCCCTCCTCCCCTTTGATCGTCAGGTCTGTTTTTGAAATAGTGTTTAAATCCTGGAATATTTACTATCCATTGTTTATCCTGGTTACCCCATGTTTCTGTTATAGCAACCATGCCGATGTTAGATTCCTGAATTTTTATTTCCATTTCCACCATTTTAGGAATGCTAAGTGCTCTCGCATTACAAGTCAAGATATTCAACTTATATGTATTATTTAGAGATGGTTTATGGATTCCAGTCTCCCCCTTCAATTTCAGTTTAAATTGTTGTTAATAAATGATAGAAATTGTCGACCTAGGAGAGAGCTACCTCTACGGCTGAGGTGCAATCCATCCCAGCAGAAGAGGGCAGGGTTATCATTGAACTCCTCCCAGTGGGTAATGCATGTGATATCCTGTCTTAGGCACCATTTCTGAAGCCATTCGTTCATTGATTTAATCTTCCTTTGAATATAAAAGGAGGCTCTAGGTACTGGGAGAATTTCGAAATACCAATATTACATCCCTCTCATTTAATACGTTACAGAGAGCAACTAGATCCTGCTTAAGTTGTTGTAATGGGGTTTTGCTATATCATTTGTCCCAGCATGGATTATTACTAAAGGGTTAGTGCCTGCTGTATGTAGGGCAATACTGGTCATGGCAGTTATGTCAGAGACCTTGGCACCCTATAGCTTAAGCAAGATCTATTAATTTTATCAGGATTACAGATGTTTCGATCTATGAATTTAACCATAGAGTCACCTAGGACTACAACCTGGGTAGGGGTACTGTTTTTTTGAAGAGGAAGATATGAACTATTGTCTTGAGCAATATTAGATGGACACTTGACCCTGCAACTATCTATATCAGTAAAGGAAGCCAGTGGTTCATAGGAATTATGTAGTAAAATCGGAGAGGTGGCAATCTTAGACTCCTCTGTTTGTAAGTTTGAATTTTTATTCAAAGCAGTAGTTGACCAAATGGTAGTGTCAGACACTATCCGCGTTTGTGAGGGGGGGTCCAAACAATGTGGAGTAGAAGCGATGTGTTCATAGGATAAAGTGGTCTTTGTTCTCAGGTTACCCTTGGGTTTCAATGGAGTGTTAGTGATTTTACTGTGGGACTTATTGATCACTTGGGTACCCTGGGGGCAATTTACATGAAGAAGGGGGGAATTATTGGTTTCCAGTAGGGAGGACATATGATCAATGTATTCTTCTAGTGCTTCTATTTCTGGATCAATAGTATGCTGGATAATATCAGAAGTAGCCTCCCCAGGATTACGGAGTTGAAATATTTCGTCCTGTAGGGTTTTAATCAGAATACATCTATCACATACATAATTCGCAACTTGTTTTCCTACGCGTACATTTGACAACACGCAAGTATTTATTTGCTTTCTTCATTGTGATGTTAACTAAAGTTCCAACTATTAGTACAATACCTTGGATTTCCCTTTATGTATAAGACCATAGATTGTTGTTAAGACCGCTGTCCCGATGGTCACGATGGACATGATAGACACGCGCTAAGATGCGCCAGAACCCCGCGCCGCTGCCTCGCAGCCCCGCAAGACGCCGCCCGCCCGCTAGAGCGCAGTGTTTTAATGCTAGTCGGACCGGAAGTGCGTCGTCACGCCACTTCCGGTTTCGCGCTAGCACAAACGAGCTGAATTAAAAGTGTTTTGGGCTTTAAAATAGCCCTTGCAGTGTATTTTAGGTTACAAACGATCCCTTAATAGGGCACAGTCAGTTAAAGGTGGAGAATAGCTGGTAAACTAGGAGGCACCAGGAGCACAGTCCTCCAATGTCCCACACTGCCCCTGTGGTCCTAAATCAGGAAGTTAGTAAAAAACACAACCACAATAACACAAGATGGTATATGTAATAATAAAAATAGAGCAATCAAATATAGTTCACAATTGCAGCATACACTCTCAAAATAAGAGTGCTATCTGCTGCCCGCCGCTAGAGCGAGTGTTTTAATGTTAGTCGGACCGGAAGTGCGCCGCCACGCCACTTCCGTTTCGCTAGCACAAACGAGCTGAATTAAAAGTGTTTTGGGCTTTAAAATAGCCCTTGCAGTGTATTTTAGGTTACAAACGGTCCCTTAATAGGGCACAGTCAGTTAAAGGTGGAGAATAGCTGGTAAACTAGAGGCACCAGGAGCACAGTCCTCCAATGTCCCACACTGCCCTGTGGTCCTAAATCAGGAAGTTAGTAAAAACACAACCACAATAACACAAGATGGTATATGTAATAATAAAAATAGAGCAATCAAATACAGTTCACAATTGCAGCATACACTCTCAAAATAAGAGTGCTATCTGCTGCCCGCTCGCTAGAGCGAGTGTTTTAATGCTAGTCGGACCGGAAGTGCGTCGTCACGCCACTTCCGGTTTCGAGCTAGCACAAACGAGCTGAATTAAAAGTGTTTTGGGCTTTAAAATAGCCCTTGCAGTGTATTTTAGGTTACAAACGGTCCCTTAATAGGGCACAGTCAGTTAAAGGTGGAGAATAGCTGGTAAACTAGGAGGCACCAGGAGCACAGTCCTCCAATGTCCCACACTGCCCCTGTGGTCCTAAATCAGGAAGTTAGTAAAAAACACAACCACAATAACACAAGATGGTATATGTAATAATAAAAAATAGAGCAATCAAATACAGTTCTCAATTGCAGCATACACTCTCAAAATAAGAGTGCTATCTGCTGCCCGCTCGCTAGAGCGAGTGTTTTAATGTTAGTCGGACCGAAGTGCGTCGCCACGCCACTCCAGTCTCAAGGCTAGCACAAACGAGCTGAATTAAAAGTGTTTTGGGCTTTAAAATAGCCTCTTGCAGTGTATTTTAGGTTACAAACGGTCCCTTAATAGGGCACAGTCAGTTAAAGGTGGAGAATAGCTGGTAAACTAGGGGGCACCAGGAGCATGTCCTCCAATGTCCCACACTGCCCCTGTGGTCCTAAATCAGGAAGTTAGTAAAAACACAACCACAATAACACAAGATGGTATATGTAATAATAAAAATAGAGCAATCAAATACAGTTCACAATTGCAGCATACACTCTCAAAATAAGAGTGCTATCTGCTGCCCGCTCGCTAGAGCGAGTGTTTTAATTCTAGTCGGACCGGAAGTGCATCGTCACGCCACTTCCGGTTTCGCGCTAGCACAAACGAGCTGAATTAAAAGTGTTTTGGGCTTTAAAATAGCCCTTGCAGTGTATTTTAGGTTACAAACGGTCCCTTAATAGGGCACAGTCAGTTAAAGGTGGAGAATAGCTGGTAAACTAGGAGGCACCAGGAGCACAGTCCTCCAATGTCCCACACTGCCCCTGTGGTCCTAAATCAGGAAGTTAGTAAAAAACACAACCACAATAACACAAGATGGTATATGTAATAATAAAAAATAGAGCAATCAAATACAGTTCACAATTGCAGCATACACTCTCAAAATAAGAGTGCTATCTGCTGCCCGCTCGCTAGAGCGAGTGTTTTAATGCTAGTTGGACCGGAAGTGCGTCGTCACGCCACTTCCGGTTTCGCGCTAGCACAAACGAGCTGAATTAAAAGTGTTTTGGGCTTTAAAATAGCCCTTGCAGTGTATTTTAGGTTACAAACGGTCCCTTAATAGGGCACAGTCAGTTAAAGGTGGAGAATAGCTGGTAAACTAGAGGCACCAGGAGCATAGTCCTCCAATGTCCCACACTGCCCCTGTGGTCCTAAATCAGGAAGTTAGTAAAAACACAAGCACAATAACACAAGATGGTATATGTAATAATAAAAAATAGAGCAATCAACATAGTTCACATTGCAGCATACACTCAAAATAAGAGTGCTATCTGCTGCCCGCTCGCTAGAGCGAGTGTTTTAATGTTAGTCGGACCGAAGTGCGCCGTCACGCCACTTCCGGTTTCGGCTAGCACAAACGAGCTGAATTAAAAGTGTTTTGGGCTTTAAAATAGCCCTTGCAGTGTATTTTAGGTTACAAACGGTCCCTTAATAGGGCACAGTCAGTTAAAGGTGGAGAATAGCTGGTAAACTAGAGGCACCAGGAGCACAGTCTCAATGTCCCACACTGCCCTGTGGTCCTAAATCAGGAAGTTAGTAAAAACACAACCACAATAACACAAGATGGTATATGTAATAATAAAAATAGAGCAATCAAATACAGTTCACAATTGCAGCATACACTCTCAAAATAAGAGTGCTATCTGCTGCCCGCTCGCTAGAGCGAGTGTTTTAATGCTAGTCAGACCGGAAGTGCGTCGTCACGCCACTTCCGGTTTCGCGCTAGCACAAACGAGCTGAATTAAAAGTGTTTTGGGCTTTAAAATAGCCCTTGCAGTGTATTTTAGGTTACAAACGGTCCCTTAATAGGGCACAGTCAGTTAAAGGTGGAGAATAGCTGGTAAACTAGGAGGCACCAGGAGCACAGTCCTCCAATGTCCCACACTGCCCCTGTGGTCCTAAATCAGGAAGTAGTAAAACACAACCACAATAACACAAGATGGTATATGTAATAATAAAAATAGAGCAATCAAATACAGTTCAAATTGCAGCATACACTCAAAATAAGAGTGCTATCTGCTGCCCGCCGCTAGAGCAAGTGTTTTAATGTATGTCGGACCGAAGTGCGCTGCACGCCACTTCCGGTTTCGCGCTATCACAAACGAGCTGAATTAAAAGTGTTTTGGGCTTTAAAATAGCCCTTGCAGTGTATTTTAGGTTACAAACGGTCCCTTAATAGGGCACAGTCAGTTAAAGGTGGAGAATAGCTGGTAAACTAGGAGGCACCAGGAGCATAGTCCTCCAATGTCCCACACTGCCCCTGTGGTCCTAAATCAGGACGTTAGTAAAAACACAACCACAATAACACAAGATGGTATATGTAATAAAAAATAGAGCAATCAAATAAGTTCACACTGCAGCATACACTCTCAAAATAAGAGTGCTATCTGCTGCCCGGCCGCTAGAGCAGAGTGTTTTAATGTTAGTCGGACCGGAAGTGCCGTCACGCCACTTCCGTTTCGCTAGCACAAACGAGCTGAATTAAAAGTGTTTTGGCTTTAAAATAGCCCTTGCAGTGTATTTTAGGTTACAAACGTCCCTTAATAGGGCACAGTCAGTTAAAGGTGGAGAATAGCTGGTAAACTAGGAGGCACCAGGAGCACAGTCCTCCAATGTCCCACACTGCCCCTGTGGTCCTAAATCAGGAAGTTAGTAAAAAACACAACCACAATAACACAAGATGGTATATGTAATAATAAAAAATAGAGCAATCAAATACAGTTCACAATTGCAGCATACACTCTCAAAATAAGAGTGCTATCTGCTGCCCGCTCGCTAGAGCAAGTGTTTTAATGCTAGTCGGACCGGAAGTGCGTCGTCACGCCACTTCCGGTTTCGCGCTATCACAAACGAGCTGAATTAAAAGTGTTTTGGGCTTTAAAATAGCCCTTGCAGTGTATTTTAGGTTACAAACGGTCCCTTAATAGGGCACAGTCAGTTAAAGGTGGAGAATAGCTGGTAAACTAGGAGGCACCAGGAGCACAGTCCTCCAATGTCCCACACTGCCCCTGTGGTCCTAAATCAGGACGTTAGTAAAAAACACAACCACAATAACACAAGATGGTATATGTAATAATAAAAAATAGAGCAATCAAATACAGTTCACAATTGCAGCATACACTCTCAAAATAAGAGTGCTATCTGCTGCCCGCCGCTAGAGCGAGTGTTTTAATGTTAGTCGGACCGGAAGTGCGTGTCAACGCCACTCCGTTTCAAGCTAGCACAAACGAGCTGAATTAAAAGTGTTTTGGGCTTTAAAATAGCCCTTGCAGTGTATTTTAGGTTACAAACGGTCCCTTAATAGGGCACAGTCAGTTAAAGGTGGAGAATAGCTGGTAAACTAGGAGGCACCAGGAGCACAGTCCTCCAATGTCCCACACTGCCCCTGTGGTCCTAAATCAGGAAGTTAGTAAAAAACACAACCACAATAACACAAGATGGTATATGTAATAATAAAAAATAGAGCAATCAAATACAGTTCACAATTGCAGCATACACTCTCAAAATAAACCATGCAATATTTTTCCATGGACTGCAAAAAAATAAACCATAGTTTATATAAACTGCAGATTACTAATCCTTGAAAACAGACTATTGGAATGTCAACAATCCACACAGCCCTAGTATGAGTGCATGGTTATGATGCTGCTATGTGGGGGTAATTTGCATGCCTTGCATATGTATATTGGCACGACCAACCATACTTGGAACCATATTTCATTCCAGTAACCATAAGAAGTGCAATGGATATAACTTATGCTCTTTGCACTCACCACTAGATACCAGGGAGTGGAGCCCTGTGAGAAGGGGCACACAATCAGTGCGCCCTGTATGATGCATTTCAAAAGCATCCCTCTCCCATTGAATTAACCAGTCTGAATACAGTAAAAGTTGTCTACTGAGACACTTTGGGGAGCAAGGAATCAGTCCTTGATATCAGTTTGTCCCAATATGCAGGTTGTACACTACACAAGAAATTGTAGTTGGGAATGCAAGAAATGACTTTTATATCATGGAGTCCTTTATTTCCATTATCCTTAACAGGTACATTTCACTGTATTACTCCCAAGTACAAGTCTAGCCCTGAAGCTGAATGCCAGGCTCCATACATACCCCAACAATAATACAAAAGATTTTCATCCACTAATACATACAGCACTTGAATTTTATAAATGAACCCTGTTTACAGAAAGGTCAGTGAAATGACTCATCAGTTCCCAGAAGCAGTCCTTTTTAAACAGCTCAGGCTTCTGTGGAACTTCTCAGATACCGAACTGCTGCTTAATGCATTTTTACATAATTTAAAACTTTAGCTCAATATTTCATTTAACACTCCATTTTGATAATTTAGCTGTTCCTCAGCAAAAGTAATGTATGATGTATTTTCCATTAGAACATTAGTGTGCAGAAAGGTTGTTTAGCATTTAGGAGCCTCACAGCATAAACCGAATAATAATGTATTTATTTATTTAATTATTTCAAAAGTGTCACCAGGAAAGACATACTGAGCTGCTAACTTGTTTCAAGATGTGCCCTCGAAAGGGGGGCTGAAAGGATAATGAGAAACACTATGAACAATGATACATTATAAAATGGATAAGAAATTTCCAGGATTATGACTGGATAAGAGGCAAATTTATCTGTGCTCTTATCCAGCTATAACCTGCCAGCTGGTCCTACCTAGGCTTAAAAGTACGCTTTACACCCAGAAGATCCATACCTTGTACATGTCCTTTATATTCATTTGTCACTGCTGCAGCAGTGCTGCTGTTTTTTCAGTCTTCCTTATTTGAAACGCTGCTGTTCCTCTGGTCACCCGTCCTCCTCTGCCCCCCCCCCGTCTTGTTGTCCCCCTCCCCTTTTACTATTGAATAGCAAAAAGCAAGCAGTCTGATGAAAGAAACAGCAAAAATCAGCAAACCACTCACTCATGCTGTGGTGCTACAGTGGTAAAAGCACCAAAGAGCGGTAAACAGAAAGTGCACAGTATGGTGGCGTTTGATGGACAGGCTTACTCCCGATCAGACTGGCTTCTTCAGCAGCAGTTTCATTTAAATGGTTGAATTGATTTTTTTTATTTAAGTTAAAACAGCTTCTTCGAGCTATCCTCATGTTTGCGTGTTGCTGTCATGGAGCCCACGGCTTGTGTGAAAGTGACTTGTGCTGCCATGGGCTTTCAGCTTCATTACACTTCTGCCAGTGAAGCCAAGAAAATTAAGTGTATTGGGAACACAGCCCTTTCATTTAAATGGCTGAAATGTTTTTTATTTAAGTTAAAATAGCTTTTTCCAACTACTCTCATGTCTGTGCGTTGTTTTCATGGAGCCCACGGCTTGTGTGAAAGTGACTTGCACTGCTGTGGGCTTTTAGCTTCATTACATTTTGGCCAGTGAAACCAAGAAAATTAAATATATTGGGAACACAGTCACACTACATAAAGTATCACAACCTATCCTGAGTTTGTCTGCATGTGTGAGTAGGAGTGAAATCTTACAAAAAAGGACATTTCCTAATAACAATCCCCCTCTGCTGGCGAACCAGGGGAACAAATTTTTTTTAAACTACACAAAAACAAATGCTTTACAAATGTTTTTATTCATTTTTGCATTTGTAACATCTGGGACCCATTTTATAAGCAGAATAAGACACTCCAAGGTGTGGTTTATGGGCTGATACGAGTACTTTTCAGGTGCTAAAGGCACTCGGTGCAAGCACCTCATGCCTCATTATACACCTGGGGCATGCTCTTATCAGCCCATAAACCACACCCCGTCATGTCTTATTCCTTACATAATAACAATAATAAATAATAGGTGACTAAGCATCATAAATAACATTTGTCCAATGACAAGGATTGCGAGAAGTAAATACATAGCTATATAAGAAAGTGCTGGAAGATAGCCACATTTGCAACTACAATAGAGTACAATGCAGTGCTGGAAGATAATAACATCTGCAATGTGCAGAGGTAATACTGAGTTAAGGATGGCATCAATGGTTGTCAGTTGAAGACAGTGAAGAGAGAACTACACTAGTATAAGGGTTGGGGGAAGAGAGAGCAGAGGAAGGAGGGTAGTGGGCAGCAGCCTAGGAACCATTATTAGGGGCAACTGCAGGAGTCAGTACTGATGGCAGGAAGGGAAGGAGGGCTATGATTGCTGGGAAGAGGAACAGAAGAGGGTATGGGGAACAGAACCCCGTAGTTTTGGGAAATGGAAGGAAAGGGCATCTTGACCAGCACTGGATTTGCTTGATGGGAGTGTGAGAAAATGATAGCCAGAGTTGTGAAGAGGGCAAGAAGTGGGGGTGGATGAAAGGAAAGTAGCAAGGTAGGAGGGGGAGGAAGCCAAGCTAGTATTTAGTGATGAAGGAAGCACAATGGGTGAAGCATCTGTCCTCAAGGAAGAAGAAGGAAAAGAAAGAGTACAAGGAGTAGTGGTGGATGTGGGGAGGGTAGTCCAGAGCAAAGTGGAAAAAGGAGTGAAAGATGGCATCCAGTCTGGCTAGGGAGAACTTGGGAATAGCACTGTATACTATGTCACATAGTTCAAGATGGGGAGTATTACCTTCAAGACGATCTCTTGACATGCAGGAAACAGGATACACCCTTTATTTCTGTAAAGTACACCGAGTTTAGGGTGTAGCTGCATTCATGATGGCATCCACGTGAACTGAGAAAGTAAGGTGCTGGTCCAGCCAGACCCCAACGTACTTGAATGAGGGGATATAGACAATTGCTGCACCATCCAGGGTATGGAGAAAGGTGAGAGGGGTGAGCCTAGTGTGGTTCTACCTAGTGCCAAAGGTCATTGAGGCTGTTTTCTTGGCATTGAGGGACAGCTGATTTGTCAGTGCTGGATATAAGTAAAGTCTAGCTGGAACCTGAATGTGAGGTTAGAGGCAGAGGAGTCAGAGGTAAAAGAGTACTGTGTCACCTGCATACATATGGATGGATGCAGAGGACCAGGCAGTGGAGAGGTCATTCAGAAAAATGGAGAAAAATATTGGGCCATGGATGGATACTTGGGGGGGGGTGCCTGAGCTGATAGGGAAATGGGGGGGAGGTGGATATTGATTCTCCAATAGAAACAGCTTGAAACCTGCCCTCAAGTCAGGACTGGAACCAACTGATTGAGAAGTCAGGGAGTCCCACAGCCTTGAGCTTGTCCAGGAGGAGGGTATGGGCAACAATGTCAAAGGCTTTGGCCAAGTCAACAAAAATGGTGGTGGTGACCAAGCCCATATCTATGTCAGATAGAATGGAGTCAGTAAGCTAGAGGAGGGAGGTGGAGGTTGAGTGACACTTCTGGAAGCCAGATTGGAAAGGGGTGAAGGAGGATGAATCAAGGAAGGGGAGAGCTGAGATAGCACAAGGTGTTCTTGGATCTTAGCCAGAGTGGGGAACAGGGAGATAGGGCAGAAGTTGCCAGGAGAGGTAGTGTCACCCCCTATGGGAAGGGGAATGACTGTGGCCTGTTTCTAAGTGCACTTGTAATGGATTTTGTGCTGGTCATTAGTCATTTTCAGGGCTACTTCAGTATGCATTTAGTTAAAGGGGAAGATAAGTGTGCCCGGTGTCTCACATTCTGAAAGCCCATGAAAAGATCTCTTAACCAATGTATTGTGCTCACCTGTAGGTATTGTGCTAACCTTAGGTGTTAGTATGCATATATATATATATATATATATATATATATATATATATATAAAATGGGTGGTAAAATCATAGAAATTCCACTAACATGATTGGACAGAATGCATCACATGACCGTGCATTATTTCCCAACTACCGCACACTTCCCAGCGTGACCGCACGCCTGAACTACTTTTTATCCTTCAAAACCTTCTCACCAGTAGTGAGATCATTCCACATCTACCACAGCTAGACACCCACATGCACACAAGTGGTACATTCAGACTGCTACCAACATAAATGACAACTGCCCCTGGTAAATGAATTGCTGCCAAAGTTCAAACTAAAACTGACTAAAAAAAAAAAGTGGTCTGTATTCCTATTTATTTTCCTTTACTATTCTTAGAACAAAGTCGTCCTCTTTACAGGAGGAAAATTAGTAATTACTTTCACTTTTATCATTGACATGGAGGCGTGACGGATTTTGTGTTTTTAATGAGGCAGACACTGAAGCAAGTCCTTGGTGTGAAAGCAAAGTAACTGCATTTTACCTTTATTTTATTGAGAATTGTTCAGCAGTTAGTTGAGGTAGTGTGACAGTACTTTCACTTATCACTGACATAGCGGACGGAATGTTTCAAATTACATGTGCGTAAAGAGTGAAACTGTTATTTCTGTATCAGAAAGGCATTTTTTTTGTATTTCAGTTTATTTTAATTTACCATCATAAAGCTGTTGTGGAGCAGGTGGAGAGCTAGCGTACAGCGAGAGTGTTGGCAGCGTCAGAGAGGTAAAGCAGGGTAGAGCGAGTGTTGCTCTAGCAACTGTTGCTAGAGCAACACTTGCTCTGCCCACCGTTATCTCTCCAACGCTGCCAACACTTGCTGTGTGCTAGCTCTCCACCTGCTTCACACGGCAGCTTTTTTAAATGATTTTAAATTAAAATAAGCTGAAGTGCACAGTTTGTTTGCTTTTCTGGTACAGAGTGTGACTTAGTTTCACTGTTTGGCTGCACATTATGTATCAGTTTTGACCACTCTCGGTCACGCTACACGTCACTTATAAAAGTGAAAGTGCTGTCTACCACTCGCCAGCTGGCTTCTTCTTTTAGACAATTCTCAATAAAAATAAGGTAAAATGCAGTTACTTTGCTTTTTCACACCGAGGGACTTGCTTTCAGTGTCTGTCTGCATATTAGGTACCATTATTGACCAAGCTCGGTCACTCTACATCTCGCTGATAAAAGTGAAAGTGTTCCCCAGTCTTTCTCCTCCCTCCAAAGACGACGACTTTATTCTAGGAATAGTAAATAAAAATAAAAAGAAATACAAACCTTTTTTTCTTTTTTTAATTCTTATGCCACACAGGGACTACTTTTTTGCTCTCCCACAAAAAAATTTATTTCCATTTTATAAGATAGATAATCCATTCTGGGGTGTGTGGTCGCGCTCTGATATATGCATGCCTTGGGTGGTTGAACGCACACCAAGGTGTGAGTATATCAGAGTGCCACCGCACACCCTAGAGTGGATTATCTATCACATATATATATATATATATATATATATATATATATAGATATGTATATATATTTTCTCTGCAAACACCTATGATAATGCACCATTAGGGTTTATGAGACGAAATGTGGTCTTAGGATTCCCAACCTTAAGACACCATCCCCACCCTCAGTTTCCAACCCTAGC
Source organism: Neoceratodus forsteri (assembly GCA_016271365.2). Classification (NCBI taxonomy): domain Eukaryota; kingdom Metazoa; phylum Chordata; order Ceratodontiformes; family Ceratodontidae; genus Neoceratodus; species Neoceratodus forsteri. Next base: position 35,421,743 of record JADMNL010000037.1, on the reverse strand, counting down.
ACCCTACCTCCACCCTGCATGCAGGAACAGGTATGGGAGGTGTACTTTGGGGTTGTGAACCCTAATAATCACCCCATGTCAGATAGAATATAGTCAGTAAGCTAGAGGAGGGAGATGGAGGTTGAGTGACACTTCTCGAAGCCAGATTGGAAAGGGGTGAAGGAGGATTACTCAAGGAAGGGGGAGAGCTGAGATAGCATAAGGTGTTCTTGGATCTTAGCCAGAGTGGAGAACAGGGAGATAGGGTAGTAGTTGCCAGGAGAAGTGGTGTCACCCCCTTTGGAAAGGGGAATGACTGTGGCCTTTTTCCAAGTGCATTTGTAATGGATTTTGTGTTGGTCATTAGTTATTTTCAGAGCTGCTTCAGCATGCATTTAGTTAAAGGGGAAGAAATGTGTTCCTGGTGTCTCACACTCTGAAAGCCCATGAAAAGATCTTTTAACCAAGGTATTGTGATCACCTTAGGTGTTAGTATATATATATATATATATACTCTGCAAATAAATTACGATAATGCACCATTAGGGTTTATGAGACAAAAGTAGGGAAATGTGGTCTTAGGGTTCCCAACCTTAAGACCCCATCCCCAACCCTCAATTTCCAACCCTAACACCCTGCCCCCCACCCTGCATTGCAGGAACAGGTGTGGTGGGTGTGCCTTGGGGTTGTGAACCCTAATGCTCGCCCCATTCCATGAGTAAGTAAACTAAGATAGGTATAGTATAAAAGAACAGGGTGAGCATTAAGGTTCACAATGGCTTTTTATCAGAGGGGTGTTACTCGTTTGTTCATTAAATAGTTTTTTTTATAGTGTCCTAGCATTGGAGTTTTTTATGTGGTGTTTTGATGTGCAGCCTTATATTTTCTTACTCTGCATAATTTTTCTATACAAATTTTATTTTATTTTGTTTTGTACTTCAGAGGAAATCTAAAACAAAATGTAGCCTCAGTGCTCAGACGTTAGCAAACTGGTGATATCTTTGTTGGTTACTAAATGGGGTGGCTATTTACCATGTAGTAGTCTACAGTTCCAAGCTGGCATTCTTTTGCTTCCAGGAAAATAAGTACAAGAGCTGAGGTACCATACAGCATAATGCTTTGGCAAGTCTGTTTTATTTTCATAACTAAACATTTGTACAGTCAGTACAGAGTTTAACTGCTCTCCACAGTCACCACTACTCTTCCTACTCTGATCTCCCTAGTTACCACCTTTGTTTACGGTTGCTATCTTCTCTATTCTGCTTCAATCATTTCTAAGTGTTGGGGCTCTACCTTTCCTCCCAACCATTCCTTCCTTCTCTCTCCCTCTGTAGCTAATCTTAACTCACTCAAAAATTCTGACAGCCACTACTTCTTAATTATCATTTTTCAAAGCAAATGTGGGACAAGCTTCCTTCTCCTTTGGACTCCCTTCTATCTGGAACAATCTCCTTCTCACTATCTGCCCTTCCTTCTCTTCTCCTGCACAGAAAGCTCTCCTCCATGATCACATGGCCCACTCCTGTTCCACTTTCTAATGCCCCCTGACCTGGTTAGGCAAGTCCAGTTTGTACTTCAGCCACATACTGCAGCCATCAGCTGTGACTACTGTTTGCACAAATGTTCAGTTTGTACATATATTTGTATCAATTGTGCTCCTGTTTACACAATCTTCTTAGCCTCCTAATTGTTGTAACATGTTTATTATAAACTGACATACTTTGTTGATATCCCTTGCCCCACCTCTTCCCCACCAGTCATGCCTAGAAGCTAACCTTGGGTCAGTGTGCTTTTGCCTGATCAAGTATACACAAAAAAACATAAATAATTGTGTTGGTGCCAAATTCAGATAGGGAACCTTGATGATCTGATTTTTGCAATGCGAATTATGTTGAAAGGGAAGTAGTCACATAAATCAATTCTATTACTTTGATGGAGGTTTGTTTTGCAACTTTTCATAAATTTGTGACAGAGTGATTTCCACTGATGTCTGCCTGTTTCATTGTCTCCACTTCATGTAAAGTTCAGGTCAACAATAGCTGAATTAATACATTTCAGAAAACAATAGACTTTTGAAATCCTCTGCTTGTGATCACTGGATTTAATACTCTACAAAATGTGCTCTCTGCACATTACAGTTCATCTTATCTTGTCTCTCTCAGTTATCAGTTTGAACTGTGCAGTAGGGCAACCTGTGTGATTACAAAACATTATATAGAACAAGCGGATTACGTAAATGAAGTTTAAGAAGCAAAATCATTCAGAAGCACATTTAGAACATCAATCTTTCCATTCTGTTCATCTGCACATGGAAAGCAGACCCCTGTTATAATTATTTGACCAGAGGAAATGTTAATCCATTTTTGTTCAAAACTGAAGGTAAAGAGCACTGTGATTTCAATATGAAAACAAAAGCAGTAATTTTACATAACATATCGGACTCAGGTATAGAAAGGGTAGATATGATGTGTTTTCTATCAATTTTAAGTTCCTCCCTCATGGTGAAATCCTTTTTTGAAGTTGAGCATAAACAGTCCTATTGTGCTTTTCAAATGCAGAATACATGTTTAAGACAGTAACTATTATTTTGCATAAAGTGACCAAGACTATGTTCTGTATGCGGGGATGGGAGAACTGGTTCAGATAAATTCAAAACTTCCTAGAACCTCTTCCCTTTTCTTCAACAGAACCATACCAGAACCTTTTCTCAAGTTCTGAAAAGGTTCTGATAATTTTTAAAACACTGATTTTGGAGCTTAATGTACAGTACTTCCCTACCAGGTCCTTATCCCGGAGGAAGGCGGGTAAGAATAAGACTGAGAAAGAAGTTTGAGGGTGGGGAAGGACCCAGTGAGCCTGGACTGTATTACGTGGTCATAATCACGGTGATGTTGCAGAATGGGCGCTAGTTAGTTAAAGCACATTGAGTCTGTTCAGTATGTCTCTAAGGTCAGTATGTCTCTAATGTGCTTTTACAGTACCATTGTTTCCTTTTACTGACAATAGTTGTTGAGTGAAAATTACATTAAAATATCTTATCATACCTTGAATCAATTAAAAAATTAAAAAATATGAATGTTCTGATAACACATGGATAATAACAGGAGTTCTCATAGGTGCCATTCTCCCATTCTCCCCAGTATGTAAGCCCCATTTCAATAAAAATAAACAACTCTGTCATTGTTTGCAGTTAGACATTACTAACAAGACTGCTACTGCTGCTGTTGCTGCTGCTGTTTAGCAGTAGTCCAAGCCATTAAGTATGGCTCCATCCACTACTGGTATTTCAGGGTACTGTTGGTGATCTGCCTCCACCCCAATTGATGCACAGCTCAATCAACTGCATTCATGATAGCCTGTGACATAGGGGGACCCACCCTCCCCTCACTTAAAAATGCACATGTGCAACTGAACACTATGGACTAGATTTCCAAAGCCCATGGAACTGTGGTAGCTGTGAGGGAAAACTGGCGTAAGTGGGTCTCCACTTTGTGGAGCTGCAGTTTTTCCATAGCTGCAGTACTCTCAAAGGTGGAGCCAGTTTATGACCAGCCCCATGATTTATGGCTGCATACAGCTGTCTTTTTTTTCAACACAGCTGCACCAAAATGTTATACCTGGTGGAACCACTATAGTGTTTTTTTTCCACAACACCAGCGAGTTGCGCATGAGCTACACATTGGACCTAGTCCCTGACTCCATCCTGGACCTCTGAAAACTGGCCTCTGACATGTCTGCTATACCACCAGACTTCACTAAACTGAATACATTCATACAAAAAAGGTAGGCACTGAAGAGAACTGGGGGTGCCTGCACCAGTAAAACATCAGGTATTAGAAACAAAAAAAGTGCATTTGCCCCTTCCACTTAAAGACTCCATTTTAATTAAAAAAAGGATAATTTCCTATAAGATTTGTTTGGAATGTCCAGCATATATTAAAAGGCAGACAGAGGACAAGAGCATCACCTCACAAGCCAATGCTTCGTATGGCACTCACGCTTTATCACGGCACTGGCGTAATAACATAATATACACATTTCATGCAGTTAAAAAGGGGAACACCATTACAGATGCTAAACTTAACCAAAAAGGCTCTTGTATAGTACATCACATATATCTTAAAATACACATCATACCCTTACTCTAATGGTTTGCTGAACATGTGTAATATATATCGTGCAATATGTGTCTAAATTTGTTTTTGTGATCCTGCACATAGTAGGTCAGATGGATTGGATTTATTTATGTAACATGTGAGATACCAATTTTTAAATACTTCTGCAATATTCATATATATATATACATACATACACATATATATATAATTGTTTAGCAAGGTATCGTCTGTGCACCACAGCACTGCTCTGTCCCTCCCCAGGCTTTGGCTGGTGCCTCACACTGCAGCGCCTTCCCCAACCTCATCCCATTTTGCTGGCGCACTGAGCTTGTACTCGAACTCAGGTCACCAGCACAGGAAGGCAGTGTGGTCCCTACAGGGCCAACAGTCATCCCTGCTAACAATGTTGCTTTACAATTTCTTTTTTTTTCCCAGACATTCTGACCCAAAATTTTCAACATCGTCTTTTTGTGACCTGCCCCTTCTGAACATAACAGGTGTCATATATAAAATACTGGCTGAAACATCATTTTGTCCCACAAATGTGAGAACACATTTTGGCCAGTATTTGAAATATCGACAGCTATAATATTCATGAAGTGGAGGGAAACAATGGCTATGTTGAAAATTTGGGGTCAAAACATTGCAAATTACCAAAGTTATGTACGAGCATTGAAAAATGTCAATATGCCTTCATACTGTTGCTGTTTTTTAATATCTGGTCCCCAAATTTTCAACATAGTCTTCTTAAGTCTCCGTCTCACAAACCCAATAGGTGAAAATGTTCAAGTGTGACTGCAAAGTCTCCTGTCAGTCCAGATTTGAAAAATGTCACCTACCTTGATCATGAGGTAGAGTCCCAAAAATGACCATGTTGAAAATTTGAGGGAAAAAAATATAAAAAAAAGGCCAAGTTATAAATAAAAGTTCAAAATGTCTTGAAATACATTAACTGCACTTACCTTGTTTCCTCAGTTCGCTGTCTGGCACTGAAGAAGGAGGATGTGTCTCTGGTCCATAAAGCATTGAACCCCAGTAGGTAAGAAAGAGGTACGTGTGTGGGGTATAGTGGGTGCTGAGTGGGGGCTCAGGTGGGGTGGGTGGGGGAGGAGAACAGGAACATCAATGGACAGTTTCTTTGTTATAAGGTAAAATGAAAAGTAAGGATATCAAGGGATTGTTTTTATTTTTCAGGTACCAACACAGGGGATTGAGCACCCCAGTGTTGACTTCATGTTTCATGACATTGAGGGTGGGCACTCCAGTTTCACACACTGCTGTTTCAGGGAGGAGATATTTTGAGTTGGCACCAGCAATTGGACACCCCCGCGCCAGGATGTTGATGTGGCAGGTGAAGGGGTGATAAATAACAACAGAGAGGGGGGCAAGTGAACCAGCACTAGGGGTAGGCACCCTGATATTGAAATATTGAATTATTTAGCAGGCACTGGGGATTGGGCACCCCAGTGTCCAAATTAAAAAACATTAGGCCACTGATGCAGCTAATGGTTGATGAAGGGCGATTTACAAACATAAGCATGTGCAGCCCCATTCAGCAGGGGCATGGATATGCACTGATGGGTATCCCCACCCCCGCTGAATGAATGCTATCGGAAATGAAATGGATGCTGTACACAGCATTAAAGGGCAACTGACACCTCTCGGTAGAAACGTGCCGGTAGTGCCCTATGCTGCCTACAGTACCTCCTGGTACAGAGAGTACTGGAAACAGAGGTACTGTAAGGCAGAATTACATGAAGTAGGTGTGGTGGAGTGCATTGCGCACCCCTGCCGCGTCTCAGGTCCCCATCCCGATCCAAGCCTGAAGATGATGTCAGGTCGGGATGGAGACTTTGCAAAATTCCCTTTTGCAGGTGTAAGTGCTGTGCAATTGGCATTTTGCCAATAAAATTACTGTGAAATGCCAATTGCACAGCACATACACCCACAAAAGGGAATTTCACCAGGTCCCCATCATGACCTGATGTCATCTCAGGCTTGGATTGGGAAGGGGACCTGAAGCTGTGGCAGGGGGTGCACATTGTGCTTCACTGTGATTTTACTGTGTAAGTCTGCCTTACAGTACCTCCATTTGCAGTATTCTCTGTACCAGGAGGTACTGTAGGCAGCGTAGGGCACTACTGGCACCTCTCTACCAAGACATGTCAGTTGCTCTTTAAGCTAGCCTTGCCCCCATAGACTTGCACCCATTATTGCCAAATGCCCACATTTAGAAATGCATTTGTAAAAAATCAGCTATCTTCAGCATGTTCAGCTGTTAAACTGAGCATTCATGTTATTTTTGCTTAATTTCTCAAAGACAAGACAAATGGGGCAAAAATAGTGCAAAAGCACATACCTTGGGGCAAACACTATCAAACCTGAAAGGTTCAGGTTTGAACTCCTCTAATTTTTTAGTTATAGGTGAACAAATTAAAAAGGTCTTAATTCTGGCCAATTTAAAATTGTTTTGAACCTCTACAAGTCTGACCCTCAGTGAAACAATTGTCATGAAAGTTTCAGGGTCCAGAGCTCCTGGCACCAATGCTATGCCTGCCAAATTTCAAGTAAGTTGGTTGAACTGGAAGAGTTATTAGGGTGCACTAATCGGAGTTTCATATTAAAGTGCTTACTCAACCCTAATATAGAGTGTATACTGATAAAATAGCCAGGATAAATCCAGAGACCTCATTGAATGACAGTCATCACATGACTGAGCATTAAAATACTATTGATGCATGGTCAGAAACTGGATTTCATTATGAAGGCTGGAAAACCTCATTACCAACAAAAAGACACTTTATAAGTGCAATAAGTCACTCTGAGGTGTGCATTAAAGGATTAATGATGCACTTCCCACTGGCATAAGGAAACTTGGCCTTTAGCCTAATGTCTTACTATGCTCCTAGATTGTCCATCATTAATCCTTTAATGCACACCTCATCATGGCTTATTGCTTACATATGTACTAGACATTCTGAAATATTGGTTTAGACATATATAATTAATATTTGGATATTTACAATCCTTTCCTCCCCTTCCTGTTACCTACCCACCCCTGAAACTATACCCACTGACCCTCCTGATTGGTGTTCTACACAGAACTCTGTAGAAACAGAGAGTCAGGGCAAAATAAGGAAAGAGAAAGTGATATACTCTGTAAGATAAAGTCTCCATAAAAATGACATAATTTTTGAACACTGGCTCCAGGTTAGGGGGGCTCTGAACAGCATGGCAGAGGCAGTAATTCTTGTTTTTACTACTATTCTGCCATTTCCAGGGACAGAATGGTGATCCACTGCTATTTCCAGTACTAGAGACATCATCACTTTGATGGCATCACACATTAAACTGCATACATGCAGGCAAGTGTGAGTGTGTCAGACACTGGGAGGCAGAGGCATGGGTCTCTGTCTCAATGACAGGATATATGGTGATCCTTTATAATTAACATATGCTCTGTCCAGGAAAAGACAGATGAGAGAGAGACATGCACAATAGAGGCATCCTATAGGTGAGAATGCTCCAAACCTTGAATTGAACAGTCATTTGAGAGCTAAAAAATTCATAGATAAGAGGACTACTCCCCAACTAGTATCTAGGCCTTATGGGTGTGTAGTCCCCAACTAGTATGTGGGCCTTATGGGTGTGCTTATAACTTAAAGTGTCACTTATTTCTCCCCCAGTGCAAAAACAGAGATATAGGCCTCTCAGTGCTACATTTCACTGAGCAAGAACCAGATGTATGTGAGTAAACCCCTCTGCTGTACATACTGTCAAGACTGTTTAAATGATGTTACTGAATTACTTTAGAACTGTGATAGTAGGCAATAAGATTATATATAAAACATATATGAGGGCAATCCTCAGATTAGTATCTGGGCCTCATGGGAGTGTTTGTAACTCTAGCTTTATTGTATTTTTTCACAAGTGAAAAATGGAGCTGTATGTACTTCTATAAAAACTCCACACTAAACAAGTGCAAGAAAGAGCATGTAAGGACAGTAAAACACATACTTGTGGATATTATTTAAGATTATACTAATACCATGGCAGCAGTGTTTGAAAAGTTTGAAAGCAGACAAATAATCTGTAATTAAAGGCTAATACTTAAAGGCTAAGGCTAGGCTGCCAGAAAATTGGGGTAAATTCCAAATACTGACACTGTAGTGCAGCATGAGGGAATGCTGCACTTCTTTCAGATGAGGCAGTAAAAAGAGGTCCCATCTACCTGTTCTGGTTGTTGTTCAGGTGGAAGTTAAACATCCCATGGCATGTCTCAAAAAGAGTATAGGAATTTCCCTGGTGTCCTGGTTAAGTTTCCCCCATTCAATAACAATACCCACCAACAGCTTAATCTGGTTCATTTTCAGTTGGTTTCCATCTGTACCCTCGAAGGACAAGGCTGATTATAAGCAGAATTGCCTAATCTTCCTTTTCTAGTCAACAAAAACTAAAAAATGACCACATACACAGTAGATCAAGTAGTACTGAGGACTGCTATGGGCACAGGGAGAAGCTTGATAAACTGAGTTTTATATGAACAATCAGCAAGAAGAATATGTATATAGCCAACAGTATAAAACATTAGTATAATAGAATATATATTTGTTTTGCTGTCAAAGAAGTGTATGAAACATTTGGAGACATAAAATAAAATGCTATTTTTATGTTTTTGCTTTGTCACTATGCTGGAAAAGAGAAGGATTTAATTTTCTATTGGACATATGAATAAGCTGAAAATGAGTTAGAGTGGATATACAAATAATATGGTATCCCATTTATAAGGCAACCATGACTGAGCACTTTCAAAAAGGGCGACTCAGTCACGATGCTTTTCCACAGGGCTACCTGGTAGGGAGGGCAACCGGATAGAGGGTTTGGCGAATATAGCGACAGGATGTCACTATGTATACATGCGCGTGTAGGGTGGGACCACACCATGCAATGGGTGGAAGGGGAGAGAGGGTTTATGTGGTGTAGTGCAGTGGTGGGCTACTGAGCTGGCCATGTGACATGGTGGGTTGGTGGCAAGCTGGGGTTGGGAGGGTGCCATGTTCAGTTCTGGGCATGCTCATTTTTACGCTGGGTCGGGGTTTTGTTTTTTTTAAACTGTTGCACCCCCCCAACATACACCCCCCTGGAGTTGAGAATCCTTTAGTGGGGGTCTGGGGAGGCAATACCCCATTGAGGGGTATGGGGGGCACAGCCCCTGGCATAAAAAAAAACAAAACTACAACTCGGGTGCCAGCTTGCTGTTTGCCTCGAGTCTACATCACCAAAATTCATTTTCAGTGATGTAGACTTGCCCAAATGGTGATCGCTATTACAAGGTCACTGTTATCACATGGAACCAATCATACACAGTTCAGTGAATATAGTTTTTCAAACAATTCTAGTTCTACAATGGGATGCAGCTTACTTAGAAAATGGAATCAAAATCTAGTTACCTATGATTGCGCAAAGAACTAGTCAGGTAGGAAATTGTTCAGAATATCAGTCATGAACTGTAAGTGAAGATCCATCATGACATATAGTACTATAATGGGTCCCATTCACGAGCAGGCTGTAAATATGTGCCAAAGGTGTATATCCCACCCACAGAGCACCACACATTCGTTGTTCAGTGCCAAAATATGCAGGTACTCAGCATTCAGTATTCATTATTTGTATTTGGCTATGAAATTGCATTTAAATCACGCAACCTTTTCCTCCTCCCCAGAAGGCCAGGGCTAGTCTCTTGGCCACCCTTCCTTCACCTTTGCAATAATCAGATGTATCCCACCCACCTCACTCCTTATCTCATGTCCCAGATCCAATAACATTTTTTATTTTCAAATCCCAGCTCCTGGCACAGTGACAGCAGCCAACATGCCTTTGAAAAGCTCACTCGCTAAGCCTGCTGCCTACATGGCCACAATAAAAACACAATTCAATGCACATTCTACCTCCCCCCTTGCCCCAGTCCTTGTTGTGGGGGAGATGGCATGACAAACATCTATCTAGCAAGTCAGATCCCACTCCTGCTGATCACCTTCAGTCAAATTATAAAACACCTGCCGCAGCTCTACAGTACATAGTGCTGCCCAAAAAAATGAATGAATGTGGAAAAACCAGTCACGTACAGGAGCATCATTAGTGACAATGGGTCACCTGAGGCCAATCAGGCTGCTAAGTATAACTGATGATGCTCCTCCTTGGGCTTGTACCACCATATTCAGCTAGCTCTTCCACATTCATTAATTTCTTTGGGCAGCACTGTGTACTGTAGAGCTGAAGAGGATATTGTGTAAGTTAAGTGAGGGCACTTAACGGGGAGGGTTACAACTGGCTAGCCAGATCTCTGTTTTTCCATCCCCACAAAATAAAGGATCAGGGCAAGGGGGACATAATGTGCATTGTATTGTGTTTTTTGTGACCACGTGGGGAGCAGGGCTTAGTAGAGGAGTTTTTCAGAAACATTGTTGGCACCTAGCAGTGTGACAGGAGCTGAGATTTGTAACACAATCAGATTTCTTCAAGACCACATTCAGTCCATGGCACCTTTAATGAGCTAGTTACAGAGCAGGTACAGTATCCACTTCAGTATATCATTTTGTACACCTGCTGTCTTCACCTATTACAATTTACCGGAGGATGACTATTTTTTTTATTTTCACTTGTTTTCTCCATGTTTTACAATATGTTTTGTCTACCTTTCTATAAGGTATGTATGAAGAGCTCCCATTAGGATTTGGTCATCTCGTAGTGCTCTAATTATGCCATCATAGTGCTTGCCATGGAAGGAGAGGATGATGTCACAAACCCAAAAATTCTAGCCAGTGAGCCTGTAGCTTAATGGTTAGAGTGCTGGAACAGCATACCAGAAGTCTAAGGTTCATTTCCCATTTCCATCCTTGATTTAAAAATATACCTTACATGAGTTAAACTGCACTGAGAGAAGTTTGGAGATCAGATGGGGAGAGTCAAATGCTCTTTAAACAGCCTATGAAATAAGAGCATGTTAAAGTGACAATTTGAAAAGACTGATAATGCAATGAAGTCAGTCTAAATATATAAAAGGTAAATGCAATTGTTATAAATATAATGGCATTACATGTTTTATTTTTGTAGATACTTTTCAAACAAATGCATTGCTCCATATAAACCTCATAGATTTCTTCAAATCATACTGCACATGCTAGCTTGCTCAGTATAAGAATGTCAGTGACTTTAAAGAGTCCCTGACACAGTCTGGAAGACTTTGAGAAATGTAAGATTTAGACACAATTCAATGTATATTTCATATGTTTTCTGTAATTCTTTCCCCTTTTTTCCTTTATTACTGAGGACAGCCATATGAAAACAGGATCACTGTTGCCTAAACTATTTCTGTACTGGCAGCTTGACTACACCTGACATCATAATCCCCTGTTTATGACATCATAATTTTCTCCACGGCAACATATTGTGACATCATAAACAGAACTGTGATGTCAGGTGTAGACAAGCAGCCAGAGCAGTTACAGCAGAGATCATGTTTGTATGCAAAATCTCTAAATCATATAGAAATAGAGATAAGAATTACAGAAAAAATAGGTAATATAAACTGAACTTTGTCTAAATAATATTTGGTTTCAAAGTAGTCCCAACAGAGTCAGGGCCTCTTTAACAGATATTAACTGTTCCTTTAAAACACTAGTGAAATAAGACAAGGTAATTTTTTAAATTTCTAAACCATGTGTGAGCTTCCAGTTTGTAAAATGGTGAAATATATATCTTCCTAGTCACCCTGATCAGCTCTTAATTAATATCATTAGCTGTAATAAATATCCTTAAGCCTCATAGCACAAGAGCTATAAAAAGTATTGATTTCACAGTCTATCATGGGTAAGGTTTTAAACACATATTTTACAGACTATTTGGCTTGTGAGCTTTCATATAGGATTTGTTTTTGCCGGTTGAAGGGGTGTATGTATCTAAAGATTTTTGTCTGCATGCTTTAGACACTAAGAGATTTTTTACTGTTCCGATTTCAGGCAGCACATAATGTTTTGGCTGAACATCCATTATAAAATAAAATACTATAAAAGAGAAAAAGAGCTTCCAAACGTAAGTCATGCCATCTAAAACACTGCATACTTCCAGAAAAGGCAAGAAAACATTGTGCTTCATAAGCAGAGGAGCTCTGTCCAAGGACAACAGTGACTGAATAAAACATACAAAGTGTGCTGCCCTGCTGGTGCAAATAACAAAGCGGGTTCTCACAGCAACTGGAAAACATTTTTATTTTACCACAGTTAAAGCCATTTCAGCTTCCACTCATAACTGATAAAAAAAAATTAAAGTATTGTGGGTAATTAATGTATGTCATAATTTTTGTGAGGGGACATTTTGCAAAATCAATAAACATTTTACATACCTCATCCATCCACCTGTCTTTTCTTCCATCCTTTCATCAGTGCATGCATGCATCTATCCATCCTTCCAGCCATCTATCCATCTATCTATCTATCTATCTATCTATCTATCTATCTATCTATCTATCTATCCATGCACTTTTCACTTATTTATTTATTTGTCAACTTGGAGTTACACCTTTGAGCTAAAAGCTCTTTTACGAAGGTTCCACATCATGTAAGGTTCAAACAATTGGTACATACAGAAAAAAAACAAAAACATAAGGTATAAACATAATCAAGTACAACTCAAAATTTAAAATTATTGGTGAAATCTTATGGTTATAAAATGAAAAAAAAACTACACTAAATGAGACTGTACTATGGACATGAAGCAAATGCATTAGTTCATACAATGAAGTACAGACAGTATTTATAACAGTTTTGATAAGCTATGAGCACAGGGGTCACAGGACTAGTGCGGTGAGGAGAGGTGGAAAGGGTAGATAGTGGAGCAGCCAGGGCTGACTATGACAAGGGGTAAAGTAGGAGAGAGCTGATGGTAGGGGTAGGAAAAACAAGGTGCAGACAGAGGAGTCCTTGTCAGCGATGATTGGGGAGGGTGAACAAGGGGTGTTGGAAGGGATGGTGAAAGAGGAGACAATTACGGAGGGGAAGAATGAGTAGTGACAGAGGGGGGAGGGTTGGGAAGAGAGGGGAACCACGAGGGGGTAAGAGGATATGGGGGAATGACTGATGAAAAAGGGGAAGGGTGAAGGGGTGGGCAGGGTGGTCAGGGAGTGGAGAGACAGAAGGGGGGGTGGTGGGAGCTTAGAAACTGTAGTCACAGGAGCGGAGTACTGTCAGGTATTTGAGTAGGGATTTCTTGAAAATTCCAAGCTTAGAAACATTTATTACTTCCGAGGGTAGTTCATTGAGCCAGAAGGGTGTCTTGTAAGCATAATATCTCTGTGCAAGTGCTGTGTGATGGAAAGGGGATATGAAGAGCATTTTTTTTTACCTCTAATCTGGCAAGAGTTAGATGCACGTTTAAGGAGGTCTGTAATGGGTCGAGGCATTAGACCATGGAGAGCTGTTTTCCCTAGCAGGCAGGTCTGGTATTTAATCCTCCCCTGAAGATTAAGCCACTTAGTCTCGGAGTAAAGTTTGCAGGTGTTAGTGAGCATGTGTGCCCCCACGGTGAGCCTACAAGACTTGCTCAGAGTGGCTCTGACCATTTTTATGGCTGTATCTTTAACTGTACTATACACAATTATCCCATAGTCTAGAACAGAGATTATAGAGCTATTGACAGCCAGAGACAAGGCTGCAGGGGTCATATTACACAAACTGGGGAATATGGGTGTGGGCAGGACAGTAGTGTGGTGGGTAGGTAACTGGCTGGGTGGCAGGACACAGAGGGGTGGTGGTAAATGGCTGTCACTCCACAGAGGGAAGAGTGACCAGTGGGGTACCACAGGGATCAGTGCTGGGACCGGTCCTATTCAACATCTATATCAGTGACATCACTGTTCGCTGATGACACAAAGCTCTGTAACAGAGTAGACACACCAGAGGGTGTAGACAGAATGAGAAGCGACCTGCAGAAACTTGAAGAATGGTCAGGGGTTTGGCAGTTGAAATTCAATGCAAAGAAGTGCAAGATAATGCATATGGGGCACAAAAACCCTGGCACAATATATCAGTTGGGGGGTGAGGATATAGCATGCACCAAGCAGGAAAGGGATCTTGGGGTTATCATCCTGATGACCCTCAAAGTAGGAAACAGTGTGACAAGGCAGCAGGTAAAGCAAATAGGATGCTGGGATGTATAGGCAGGGGCATTACCAGCAGGAAAAGGGAGGTCATAATTCCGCTATACAAGACACTAGTGAGGCCCCACCTGGAGTACAGTGTACAATTCTGGAGACCATACCTACGTAAGGACATAGACAGGGTAGAGAAGGTTCAGAGGAGGGCAACAAAGATGGTGCATGGATTGCATCACAAGTCCTATGAAGTCAGGTTGAAGGAACTGAACATGTACTCCCTGGAGTAGAGGAGGAGAGACGGGATATGATAGAGACATACAAGTATTTTACAGGGAGGAACAGGTGCAGGAAAACACTATTTTAAGCGAAAAGATGTTCCAGAACTAGAGGGCATGGGATGAAGTTGGAGGGAGGACGATTCAGAGGAAACATGAGAAAGAATTTCTTCACAGAACGGTGGTGGACAAGTGGAACACCCTGCCAGAGGAAGTGGTGGGGGCTGAAACAATCACGGGATTTAAGAATGCATGGGATAGACATAAAGGAATTCTGGAGGTCAGGGGTAAGGTGCAACAGACTTCTAGGAAAACAAACTGAACTTACAAGCTCAAATGGGCAGACTGGGTGGGCCATAGGCCCTTATCTGCTGACACTGTCTATGTATCTATGTATATTGTGTCTGTGTCTGTAGAGGAGACCAGAGGAGACCAATTCTGATGTTGGCTGTCTTTACAACATTATCAATATGGTGGATAAAGGAGAGGGAGCTATCCAGCGTGACACCTAAATATTTAAAGGCATTGACCTGATCAAGTGGCGCCTGCTCGTTGTTCAGAATGGTCAGCTGACTAGCTCTGTATTTGCTCCAGCTGTTAGGAAACAACGTAACCTTAGTTTCTTTGTAGCTCAGGAGAAGCTTGTTTTGAGTAAACCAGTCCTCTAATACTGCAAAGCTATTTTGGAGTTTGGATTCCAGTAGGTACAGCTGTGGGCTACTGGAGAAGATAGCCACATCATCTGCATATAGCAGGATGTTATCAGGGCAGGCCAGGAGGAGTGAATTAAGGAACAGACTGAATAGGAGCAGACCCAGGATTTAACCTTGCGGGACACCGGTTGTCACCTGCCTACTATCTGAGAGGGCCCCATTGATTTTTACTTGTTGGGATCTGTTACCAAGGTAACTTTTAAACCACCCAACTTTGTTGGGAGATAACCTGGAAGCAGTGAGTTTTTTGATTAGGATACTGTGGTTGACATTATCAAAAGCTTTTGTGAGGTTGACGTATACTGACCCCACTAGCTGGCTGCAGTCCAGTGTTGCATGGATAAAGTCTTTGTATTCTAGTAGTACAGTGCTGGTGCTGTGGGTCTTCTGGAAGCTGTACTGTTGAGGGTACTGGATGTTATATTTGTTTAGGAAGTCCACCAACTGGTCTGATACTGTTCACTCCAGGACTTTGGAGAGGGGTGCAGGGAGTATAGAGAGACACTCATCTAGTTACAAACTTATCTATCTGAATAACCTCTCAACATATCAATATCTTAGTATATTATATATACAATAATGGATGGGGAAGTGTGCTTAATGAGAAATTAATGTTTGCCCAAGGTGTGGGATGCTACATAAACCCCAAGGGGGAAGCCTGAGGGGTTTATTAAGGCATCCCACACCAAGGGCAACTATTAATTTCGAATTTAACACACTTCCCCATCCCTTATTAAATATAATTGATGGTCAGCAATTTTTTGTTTTACATTTTTTATTTATTTTGCGTTTGCGATCTTAATGCAGTTGTCTTCCCATTGCCACTTCCTGTTCTGTGTGGCTGCCAAATGGCAGGATCATCCAGATAGCGAGTGAGACTCAGACATGCTGCCATTTCTAAATGGTAGCATCAACAAGATACATTCCTTTATTTTTTAAAAAAGCAACGAGAACGCTTGCTGAGGCAGCTCCTCGCTAAGCGAGTGAGGAGCCGCCATGTTTTTTGAACTGAAAGCCTGCCCCAGACCACACGCAGAGCCAATCAGGGAGCAGGTTTTCGTGACTGACTCAGCGCGTGTTCCCCATTATAACTTGCAAGTTATAATGGGAAATTATAACTTGGTCAGGCAATGTAAAAAATTGCAGACCTGTTATTATAATTATTTATCGTCTTACTCATCCATGCATAATTACACTTACTTCAAAGTCTTTCTAGCCTTTAGTTTGCTTCATAGTTATTTATTATTCTGTTCATCCTTATCAATTTTTCATACTATTAACCTCTTGTTCATTAAAAATATAACATAATTATGCTTTGAAACTAACTAGAACAGTTATATATTTTATTTATTTTAAGTTTTCCATCTTAGGATAGCCTAATTTATGTGCAGCAACTAGTTTCCAAGAGGGCCCAAGGGGTGATGAACTGTTATACAGTGCTCCAGTTTACTGAACTGCACAACAAATTAAATAAAGTGAAAAGTATACTGTAGTGACCACACAACTGAAAGAAACAGGAAGAGGAAAATTATTAGTTTTAGTCTGGTACCCTGCAACAGCAAAAATAAAAATAGTGTTCTAATAGATTGCTATACGTAAGAATAGAATGTTCAGCAAAAAGCCCTTTTGAACTCGATTGACCACTTCTCAGCATAACTCTTTCTGTGAGTGACAGCATAAATATAGTAATGTAAACTAGCAACATGTTACAGTTTTAAAAGGTCAGTATAAACTGGAGGTCACACTTTTTTTCAAACAATGTGCAAAATCCTGTTTATACTGAATTTTTTGTGAGTATTGGAAGGATTTGACCATTTTCACAACTACAGTAAATGATTATAACGATGGGAAAATAATGATTGTTCCACTAGTTTTGTAGGAAATGGTTCATTTCATGTGAAATTGTGATTTTTGAACAATAGTTTTTTCACACATTTTTGGCATGGGATGTGGATAGCAAAATTATTTTTGAAAATATGCCTGTCAGTATTGCACAGCCCATGTCAGCACACAGTGGGGTATATTATCTTTTTGTGAGTTATGCTGACTTGAATGTAACAAGAGTCTGAAGCAGTTATGGAGTAAAGACATAGCTTTTGCAGACAGTGAAACAGGCTAACAGTAGAGAAAGTGACACAGAAAGACAGCAGCAGAAGAAGAAGAGAAGCCTGGAAATATATAGAAATGTACTGTCTATTAAGCAGAGGAAACAAAATACAGAAGTAGCACAACTTAGAAGAACAAGTATTTGTCAATGCCGAATGTTTGCTTGCTGGCATTGGCATTGGTAGTGTAGGAGTTACAGAGCTGCATAATAGGAATGGCAGTGAAGTATTGAACTGAAGCCAACCCCACCACCACCCTGCAGAGACTGACAGGCATTGGGATGTGCCTTTGGGTCGTCAGGCATAACGGCCACGCCATTTCACCACACTCTACCCTGCAGACACCGACAAATGTCACGGTGTGCCTTGGGGTCTTTGGCACTTATGGGGTGACCATTCCATCAGGAAATACAGTGAGATGGGTGCTGTATAGGAGAATGGGGTGAACTTTGGGGCTGAAGAGACCAAGGCACACCTCGATGCCTCTCACTGGCTGCAGGGTGTGGAATGGTATGAGTATTACAGGCGAGAATCCCAAGTCACACCCGATGCCTGTCAATCTCTACAGGGTGGGGCGTTATGGTCGGAAACCCTCATGCCTCAGGCGTTCATTGGCATTTTCACTCCAAATTTTCAACATGTTTTTTGTGACCCCCACCTTATGAACAGTGGCAATATCAGTCTGTTAGCTGAAAGCTGATTTTGCATAGCAACTACACCGTTTGGCACCACAGGTGCGAAAATACATTATGAACAGGATGTGAAAAATGACAGCTGTACTGTTCATAGGGAGGTGCAAAAAATGGCAATGTTGAAAATCTGCAGTGAAAATATAAAAAAAACTGATGAAGTCATGAGCATTCATAGAAAATGCGCAACACACACCCATAATGTAACCCGTAATGTAATTAGTTTGGGGATTTTTTACAGCAGATTGTCAACACAGGGATTTTGGAACTTCCACTCATGAACAGTGTCACTGTGATTTTCTTAAACTGTCCTGAACAGTGATTTCTCACAGCGACCACGCATTTCTGTGCTGGAAGTGTGAAAACACATTTCTGTCATGGTGTGAAAAATGACAGCTGTACTGTTCATAAGGAAGTGTTGAAAAATGCCAGTGGTGAAAATCTGGACTGAAAATATTAGAAATCCATGAATTTATGAGGGCACATGGAAACTGCACAATGGTCGCTCGTAACACAGTCATTTTATGGACTTTTTTCACCAAATTTTTAACATAGCCATTTTAACACCTCTGCTTGTGAACAGTATCACTGTGATTTTCTTAATCTGTCCCGAACATTGCTCTTGCACACCGACTGCGCCATTGTGTGCCACATGCACAGAAACACATTTTGGGTGAGATGTGAAAAATGACAGCTGTACTGCTCATAAGGAGGTGTGGTAAAATGGCAATGTTGAAAATCTGGAGTGAAAATATTGAAAATTTGCTAACTTACGAGCGTGCGTAGGAACAGCACAACGCATGCTCGTAAAACAGTCATTTTGTGGAATTTTTTTCACCAAATTTTTAACATAGCCATTTTAACACCTCTGCTCATCAAGAGTATCACTGTGATTTTCTTACTCTGTCCTGAACATTGATTTCGCACTCCGACTGCGCCATTGTGCACTACCTGCGTGGAAACACATTTTGGGCAAGATGTGAAAAAATGACAGCTGTACTGCTCATAAGGAGGTGTGGTAAAATGGCAACGTTGAAAATCTGGAGTGAACATATTGAAAATTTGCGAACTTACGAGCGTGCGTAGGAACAACACAACACATGCTTGTAAAACAGTCATTTTTGGAAATTGTTTCACCAAATTTTCAACATAGGGTTTTTGGGGGCCTACCTCATGAACTGTGACACTATAGTTTCATAAATTGGTCCTGAAAGGTGGTTCCACACAGTGACCATGAAATCACTTTTTGGGCCCAATTAACAAAATGACAGTGACAGAATTCATGAGGTGGGGTCCCCAAAACCCCATGTTGAAAATTTGGTGAAAAAATTCCCAAAAATGCCTGAGATATGCATCAAAGTTGAAAAAACCCTATTTATTCCATTATACAGCTTACCAGGATTTCCTCAGTTTGCAGTTGGCTTTGAAGAGTGCAGACATGTTCCCGGTCCACCAATGATCATCACGCCATACTCCGGAGATAAGTATGGGGTGAGGTGGGGGTGTGGGGAGGCAGGGTGCACAGAGGGTGGGCACAGGTGGGGGGAGGGGGGTCAGGACAGTCAGCGAGGGAAGTTTTTTTCTTGCAGGTTTTTTTTTTCCTCAGACGATGCAGGACTTGTGCCACACTGGGGTGAGCTCCCAGCATGGCAGCTGGAAGGCTGTTTTGGTGGCAGTAGAGCAGATGGGGGATTGTGCACCCCTGTCTGCCATATGGACTGTTGCCATGTTGAGGTGGGCTCCCAGCATGGCACCCAGTAGTCTCTTGGAGGAGGGACAGTGGAGCCAACGGGGGATTGGGCACTCCCGTCGGCCATACAGACTGTTGCCATGCTGGGGTGGGCTCCCAGCGTGGCATCTGGAACTCTGTTGAGGGTAAGCACAGCAGAGCTGATGGGGGATTGGGCACCCCCATCAGCCACACAGTGTGTGCATGGGGGGGGGTGCATAAGCATGCAATATGCGTGTGTGTGTGGGAGGAGCGCATGAGCATGCACTATCTTATCGCTGCTCACGGAAGTATAGCTCTCCCTTTCTACTGTACGGCACTGCATTTTCAACTGCTGTCATAGAGAGCTGCAGCATTCATTGGTGAACTGTGGCCATGCCTGCAAACACACTGACTGAACTGGAAGACAGGGTGCCACACCTACGAAAACTCGGATGATGGCACTCTGTTTCTTCCACATGCATGCAAGCAAACATAAAATTAAAGTACTAAATAAAAAGAACTAGAAACAGCAACAGAAAAAAAAGTTAGATGAAATAAGAATAAAGCATTAGGAACTGGATTTTAAGAAATAAGAAATGGAAAACAAGGACACAATAAAAATGTAGCCAGATTAGACAAGAGATATAACAGGCCCTCCCAAAAATATATGGACTTAGAAGAAATAATATTTAGAGATTAGCAATTACATAGACGTACTAGATGTACTAGAAAGCTGAGAAAACATAAACCTACAAATAGAAAGCATAGTTCTGAAAAACTGACATTTCATAGTTGTACTGCTTGAAGGTGTCCCTTGGAAAACAGTAGCAAGCATTACAGTAGCCTGAAAGGAAGCAGTTTACTATAAATGCTGGATGGCTTAACATCCTCCACCAGTAAGTTTTTTGCTGGGGTGTCAAGTAAAGAGTAAACGCTTGGGAAGACTTGCAGAATCTGGACATACCTGAAATGGTAGTGACTTTTAGGAACAGGGCAGCTGCTAGGGAACTTCATCACCTTCTAATGCGCTTCAATAGGAGGCTAATCTCTAAAGGCCACAAAAAAAAAGGCAATGCAGCTGATTGTCATACTATTGCACTACTGTCTCATTCACAGCAGTAGTGGAACAGGTGTCACTACTACTCCAGCTGATTTTTCTACCAGGCGTTATAGCCACTACATCAGGCTGCATGTATACTTCCTTGTTCAACAAATTTAGATGTTAGGAGATAACAAACAAACTATTGATGGGAAAAGTATGTGCCAACAAGACTTGGATTTCTGTAAAAGGTCTGTAAGCTATGGAATAGTGACAGTTTAATACTAGAAACCATGGTGGGTTGTGACACTTGGACAGCTGGTTCTGATTGCTGTATGATTTTTGTAATATAAAAATGTGTTACGGAGTGTCTCTCATGAGACATGCTGTTTCAGCTAAAAGAGAACAGCCAGGAGATAATTACAGGCTAGAAGAGATTAAATTAAGGATCTCCTTTTTGTCTAGCTTAATTGTAGCTTGTCAGGTGCTAGGATGGGAAATCATAAACTTTTATAACTTTTAGAGGAAGAGAGCAGGTTATGATGCTTTAGTGCAAAGTCATAAAAGATTCTTTGATGTGTCCTGGGAAGAAAAGTTACTTGAGATCAAAGAGGGGATGTTATTTAAAGAAAGTCATGTGGGGACTTTATTAATTTACCTCCTGCTGGATAGACATCCTGATTGTATAATTTTTAATAAACAGAGGAGGAGCCGGGTGACATCATGGAGAAGGCAGGCTCAAGACAGTGTTTAAATTATGCCGTGAGTGACCTGTAAAGACACACATGTTTGGGCTCTCTTGACAACATCTGTCTATCAACACTATTAGAAGAGATACATTAGATATATAAGTCTAATTGTCTGGTGGTAGGAATTTTGCACTTTTTTAACCCTTGTTCTTTTAAATGATTGTATGTTTTTGTGATATATGGTTCTGTATTTACATTTTACATTTTTTTATGTATTTTTAAGTAAACCTCTACTTTAGAGACTACTTGGTGTGCCTTTGAAATTCTTTTTCATGACAAGGGAAGCATACATGGTTAAAGTTGACACTGTACAAAGCTTACTGGTTTTACCAAACTGGGAAAGGTAAGAGTTTATTCTGAGGTCTTTAATAGAGTTTTAAGGGTTCATTTTGTATGCCTGGTTAGGTGCCCATAGGCAAAAGATATCTGCCCCCCCCAAAGAACAGAATTATCTGAGCCTGTACATTGGGTACGCTAACAAGAGGTTCACAGTTTGAATCCTCCAGAACTTGAGACCAAAGTTTGATTCTAACCCACAAAACAGACAGGAGGGTTACCCTGTTCTGTTAACTGTTCACAAGACTCGGAGTGCTCGGAGGTTGGCATTGTGGGAGCAGAGTGCCTGACCTGCTGAATGGGTTTGTGACAGATGGGTCACCTTTAAAGACTGACAGTGCTAGTTTGTGTAGTAATGCTCCTTCCATGGCTCCATCCCACACTCCTGCCTGTTTGCTTGAAGACTTGAGGTATTGGTTTATTCTGCTATGCTGCTTCTGTAGCTGCTTACAACCTGCCTGCTTCAGCAACTGTGGTGACAGTTTATTTATTTTTTATTTTTATTTTTATTTATTGAAAGATGTCGGAATTACAATCCTTTGAGTATAGACTCCTTTGCAAAGGCTCCATGTCAGTAAGAAACATACAACTAAGGATCACAAGCTTAAACATTGGGTACAGATTATATATTAGGCAACAGTACAAACTTAAAACATATGACACGGTAGTAAAAATTAAAACATAGATAGAAGGTTTAAAATTTGGTGAAGTGTACAAGTATGGTTACATCATCTGGGATCTTAAGGGAGGTCCCAGGTCGACACTTTGAATTCACAAGACAGTATCTGAGTTTCAGATGGTCTTATAAGCTAGGCCTTGAGTCAGTATAAAATAAAGGGAGATTGAAGATACTAGCTTGGGGGCTAGACGTGAGTGCGAGGAGGATGGGGGGGTAGCCATCTAAGTGGTATTGAAAACAAGTTTGCATCAATGATGATCCCATAGCTACTTAACTCCCTTCCTGCAGGGATTTTGCCTGAGGCTTCAATGTAGCTAGGCATTTTAAATTTGACTGTGGTCCTCAACACCTATGTCTTTGGAGTTTTTAAAATAATTCCTAATAGACTTTTGTTCCAGAATTGTGGAAATGGTAAATACAGCCATTTTTTATTAAACAATTTCTGATTTTCCTCAGTGTTGCCACAGGACCATAATGGTCATTAGCTTCAGGACTGAGGATAAGGGGTTTAACAAGGGGTTGCCCACCAATCACTGCAATGCAGCCTAACCTCTTGGAGGAAGTGTAACAGAGCTGCTTGAAAACTCACAACAATGCCATTTTGGGCTCTCATGTGGTTGTTCTAGTGGCATGATCAGGATTTTTCATCAGCAGCATCCATCTTGATGGCACTAAATGTGCCATTTCCACAGCAGTGGTTGGCTTTGACAGCAGGACATTGTTTCTGCAGTAGATGCTGTGGTGACAGAAATGCACTAGAAATGAGGCCCAGACCACTGCCATGAAAGCATATGTTCTACAACTTCTGTAGCACTTGGAGTGCACTGGCATGGTCTTGGATACCAAAATTCCCACTCTACCTTGTTGAGAAAAAGTTGTTAGCTTCCTGGCGCACTGCCTTCAGCACACTTCCCACTCAGCCAGTTCTCAGTTGTCTTGTGCCTATTCTCCACTGGGATCTGCTCACTGTTGGCTCACTCAGTGTCAGGCTTATAAAGCAGTATCTGCCTCTGATTGATGATTACATCAACTAGTTCCAACTGCTTGCTCAATCCTTGACAACGTTGCACGCACTTGACCTTATGCCTGCCACCATTGTTAAATTGCTTAAGACTTTCAATATAAAATCAATCACCTAGCCCCTAAGATTAAATTGATTCTTTTTTTCTGTCCCTAAGTAAAATTAGTTCGCTTTGTCACTGGAGTACATTATTCCTCACACTTACATCTTACTGGCAAACATAAAAGGCAGCTTTGCACTTCAGTATGTGCTTACATAAATAAGATGTTTCAGCTGTTACAATTTACTAGGTAGCACATTTTTTCATTTTCAATGTTCCTTTCTAAGATTTACAGCACATCTTGGTAGGCCATCTAAAAAAGTCTGTCTAGAAAACATTTAAAAACGTTTGCCTTTCTCTTGATAACCTCACAGTGCCTTTGTTTATGACATCATGGTGCTACCATGACAACAGACTGTGTTGTCACAATTGTGTAGTTAGCAAGGTAGAGTCTGATGAATTTTGAAAGGTTCAGTGAAATAACTGCTGCATTATCTACAATATTTAGTAGACTAACATAAGGGGAAAGTAAAACAAATAGCAACTAACCTGAAAACAATAAAATTAAAACATAATTGGTGTAAACCTGATGTTTTTAGCTTTTTTTATAATAGAGAGTTGCTCTTCCCATCCACAGTGTACATATACAACTCACTTTCTTAAGGATAATTCACAAACTGTCGGAGGATCAGAATAAGGTACAGCCCCCCCCCCCCAGAAGTGGATACAGGGCCCCAACCGGGAAATAAATGGGGGAGGACCCACACAGAATTGTATCTTTATACCTTTTAAATGAGATACACTAGCTCTGTATTTGCATCTTTTACTATTCTTGCATTGGCCAAAATACCTGTTTTTATTATAACATAGATGAATAAATGCAAAGATTTTCGTAGTTTAGAAGGTGGTCAGGTACACAACAGAGGGAGGCCACCTGGAAATTTCTGATGGGTGAGACTGACTCTGAACTATTGTTTGTATCTGTACCTTTCTGCAGACTCTGGCTGACACCCAGGTTCTGTCCAGATGGTCTTCTTGTTCAGGGTCCTGGACTAATGAGGCATCAGTGCTCTTTCTAAGATTCATTTAACTATGGACCAAGTATTACTAGTATTGACTGGTATAATATGCCCTAAGGTATCTATGCTCAAAGAGTGCACTCTCTTATGTAAGCCTTGATAATGGATTTAAATTGAACACACTCTGCTCAAGATCTTTGGATGGTTTGTACCATCTGAACTATTCACAACTCAGTGGATTGTATATGGCCTACCTTTTGATATAGGAAAAAAGTAAAATGTGCATTGGCAGCCAGATATAAGTACTACTAAGATTAGTAAACTTTATTTTTATCTGGCGCCCTTCCCTGGATGCTCAAGGCACCATTGCAACATAGAGTACAGGAGAAACAAAACAGCAAAATGATCCCACATATTTAATGCATAAGTAACAATATATCTAGATACAGTACATCACATCAAAATTCCAAAGCATATTCTTATGTATTAGAAAATGGATGTTATGACTAATAGAGTTTAGTTAGAAAAGCTCTGCTTGGTATTGTTTAGCATTAAATTAAATTGGCATACTTTGGGCCGATTGCTACCATGCATGAAATATAACATACATAAAAATAAACAGTTCTACAGTATTTCAGGGGTTTAATGAAAGTAGCCTCTTCATAAAATTATTTTGGGGAATGAAGTTTCCTTTTTTTAAAGAGCAAAATTCTTGTCAGTTTTTGGCTGTGTCTGAAGACACCAAGTTGAAGTGATGGATGGAAGGGTAAGGAAATACAAGATTGGAACAGTGCAAAAGTCACCTAATCAATTGCTGGACATGGATAAAACAGTTGAGAGGGAGATTAGGAATTTGGCAGGACTGGGTGAAATAATGTTAGTGGGAGATGTCAACCTTCCAGGTATATATTGGGAGACACAGGTATCTAGGAGCTGGGTATTAGTATAACCTAGAGGTTAGGGCAGTAAGCTGTGAATGAGCTTGGTACGTCCAGCGGACCTGGCTGGGTTTGAGTCCCATGACCTCTACCTGCATACTGTGTGACTCTGAGCAAGTTACTTAACCTCCCTGTGCTCCTGGAATGCACCCAGAAATGAGCTTTGGTACAGTGTGCCTTTTCTTGCCAAAAACTTTAAATACAATAAATAAAAATGAGCCAGAAGGGGTGAGGATTTGTGGATGTCACATGGGACTGTTTTCAAACACAGTGGATTATCGAGGCCACAAAGAGGAGGTGGCACTTGACATGGTGTTGTCCAATCAGCACATTATTAGGGAATGATAGATTGGTGGTCCAGGAAGGTCAGAGTGACCACTGCATGCTGAGATTCAGCATGAGGCTGGGGGTTACAACAAGTGACTCATTGATTCTAGCTTAAAAAAAAACTAATTTCAGACTGACTGAGGGAAAATATTGGAAAGACAAAAAAACTCTTTTTTTGTATTATCTTTTTATCGAGTTACCATTTTTCATACAGTTATAGTCTATGATACACCAAGCATTTCCAGATTTCTTATAATAAATTTGAAATGCATTCTTTCCAAACCATTTTATACATCAGCAATGGGTTACTTACATAATTTACCTCTCCCCCATGCTTCACCAAGTAAATCCCTTGTTTTTCCATCACATTTCTTTGCCAGTTCACATTTCAATACGGTGTTATCATATAAGAAATAAAGAATTTAAAAAGCAACTGATACGTCTCTGTACAGACGTGCCAGCAATGCCCTACCCTGCCTACAGTACCTCCCAGTACAGAGAGTACTGCAAACAGAGGTACTGTAGGGCAATATTTTACTGTAAAGATGTGGTGGAGTGCAATGCGTGCCCCCCGCCACAGCATCAGGTCTCCTTCCTGACCCAAACCTGAGGATGATGTCAGGTTGGGATGGGGAACTGGCGATATTCCATTTCACTAGCGAAAGTGCCATGGAATTAGCATTTTGCTGGCAAAAGTGAGATTTTGCCAATGAAATCCTAATTCCATGGCACTTTCACTGGCAAAATGGAATTTCGCCAGGTCCCCATCCCGACCTGACGTCATCCTCAGGCTTGGGTAGGAACAGGGACCTGATGCTGCAGTGGGGGCATGCATTGTGCTCCACTGCATCTTTATAGTAAAATATTGCCCTACAGTGCCTCTGCTTGTGGTACCCTCTGTACCAGGAGGTACTGTAGGTAAGATAGGGCATTACTGGCACGTCTCTACCGAGACGTGTCAGTTGCTCTTTAATGCCTGCACTAAAAACAATCACTCATGTAGACTTATCTCTGCAGTCCAGCATTGATTTGAAAAAGATTGTCAGAACTATGTACATAAAAGCATAAGATAGGTAAGAGAGGAAAGAAAAGTGAAAAAAAGAGTCACACTCTTGTTATACTACCAGCTTTCAATTTCATTTCACCAGTTGTCCTTCTTTTAGTTAATTGGTCCCTTCTTTATCACATTTTTTCAACTTCCCAATATTACAGATGAACAGGGTCTCTGCCTCTGGAGGGTTGGGGTTGCTTGCATATATATATATATATATATATATTTTTTATCCCACTCCTTCCCTGAATGATTGCCTCAGCGGGGGATAGTGATGCCAGATTCCCCCCCATTCTGTCATAAAGTGTTCCTCCCTTCCCTTCAGCGCATATGTTAGCTTATCCAAAGACTGATGTGGTTAAAAAGCTGTGGACAGCATTAAAGGGGGTAATTTCAGAGGTGACCCAGGACTGTGTCAGGATCTCATGAGAATCCAAGAAATAAAAGAAACAATATGGTTTGGTAGTCAGGTAAAATAGGCTATTATGGAAAAAATATGTACTCAGGATTCATGAGAATGAGTAGAGTGAGATGACGACAGTGTGGTGTAAGGAGAAACTGAATATTAAGCCATGTTTATATGGCAGTAGCACTGAAAATACAAACCGCAGCAGCATGATCTTGTCACCCATGATTTGTGTGTCTACATGGCCCCTTTCTGCACTGCTGTAATCTGTGCTGGTGAGGGGCCATGCATCGCAGACATCTGCTGGGTTTGTGCGGCACAGGCAGTCCACACTGCCACTTATGTCGCTATAAGCTGCTGACTCCTCTTAGTGTCCCCAGTTTACCAGAGAATCAAGGAGCATCATAGCAAGTGGCTTGCCCTGACTGGGTATGTGCTATACATCACATTTGCACTGGAGCAACCTGAGCACATGGGTTACTCCAGTGCAAATGTGACCGTGTAAACACGGCTTTAGCAACTAGACTATCAGGGAGGCTACGGTGAAGGCAGAATTAAGGCTAGCAGAAAAGGTAATGGAAAATACCAATCTTATTTTAGATACACTAAGAAAGAACTGCAAGAGACATCACAGAAAGAATAAGGAAAGAAGAGGATAGTAAGCTGCTGATAAAGAGAAGGTAAGAATACTAAATAAGTATTTTTGTTTTGTGTTTACAGTCAAGAAAGTAAGCCTATTCCCAGCCAGGAGGAAATTCATGGGTGCTACATGGAACAAGTTTCAGATGAGAGGAATTACAAGGTACTAAAGTGACTGGAAAACTTAAAAATGAATACATCACCTGGCTCTGATTGGCTTCATTCTAGAGTGTTAAAGGAAAAACAACAGGTTCTGGCAGATCTATAATCAATCCTCTATAGGGAATCAATAGCAACAGGTGTAGTGCTTCTTGATTGGTGGTTGGCTAATGTGGTTCCCCTACATAAAGAGGGTGATAGGGACAATCTGTGTAACTATATGCTGATGAACCTAACAATAATAGTGGTAAACCTGTTGGAGACATTTATTAAGGAGGAGGTAGTTGTGTTATTGGAGAAAAATGACTTAATGGATAGGAACCAGTATGGAGACACCAGGGGCTGGTTGTGTCAGATCAGTTTTGCAGACTTTTTTTTAATGTAGTGGCACAAATGGTAGACAGGGGGCAGGCAAAGGATGCAGTATACCTAGATGTTAGCAAGGCATTTGGTTTGGTACCACATATGACGCTAGTTAGGAAGATGAGCCAACCAGGGCTAGCGGATGGTAAAACAGGCTGGATCAAAAACTTGACTAATTGAACCTACAGGATGGTTCTAAATAGTAAATTCCCTGATGGCAGGGCAATAAATACTGAAGTACTGCAGGGTCCCATTCCTGGGACCACTACTGATGAATATGTATATCTGTGACAGATGCAAGAGTACTCAGGCCAAGGTAAGTTGATTCACAGATAATACAAAGCTCTGTAGGGGAGCTGATAGTGAAAAAGGAGTTAACATCTTGAGACAGGATATAAGAAAACAGGAAAACTGGTCCAGTATTTGGCAGCTGAAATTCAATGCCAAAATATGCAAGGTGACACATATGGGGGAAAATAATCTTTGCACGCTTTACTATATTGATGAGTTGCCAGTAGAGAGCATGGAGGATGAAACGAACCAGAGGATGATGCTAATAAATAACTAAAAACATCTTTTCAGTGCAATAAGGGATATGGGAAGGTTAACAAGATGATGGGGTGCATTGGGGCAGGTATTACAAGCAGACAAAAGGAGGTGACACTGGCCCTGTATAGAGTATGCCAGGGACTTTCTGGTCTGGCTGCGCCAGAAACATTGTGTGTTAGTTTTGCAGTCAAACTGTAAGGAAGAATAAAGATAGACTAGAGACATTGCAGTAAGGGCAATAAAGAGGATCCATGGACAACAAAGCAAAAAGGACGAGAAGAGACTGAAAAGTCTTAATGTACTCATTGGTAGATAGTTGGGAGAGGTGGGGACATGACGGAGACTTTAAGGTTAATAAAAGGGTTCAGCAGTGTGGAAACAGCAAGTTTATTTAATCTGAGAAAAAGAGCATTCACTGGGAGTCTCGTGCTTAAGCTGGGGTGGGGTTGAGGGGCAACAAAGACATTAGAAAGCACAGTTTCAAAGAAAAATGGTGGATGGGTGGAACAACCCTCAAGACAAGCTCATGGAGGAATTGACAATAGTAGGGTTCAACAGAAATTGTGATGCATTTAACAAGAGTTATTTGATTAGATAATACTGTGAAGAATGGGGAATATGAGGGAAATAATTAACATGAGAACAATTCCAAGCAGAGAATCTTGGAGTAGATGAGATGGACTGCTCAAGACTTTTTCTGTCCTCTTTTCTCTGTTTCTGTGTTAACTATAGAAACAGTGCTAGCTTTGTTAAACAAGGACTGTTTGTAAATGAGAACTATCAGTTTTGTTTTGGCATCATGTAAAGAATAAAATTATCTCATTTCTGATAACTCACCTTCTTTCAGTTTGATTCAATTTTATTTTTATACTGGAAGGTATGTGAGCAAAAATGCCCATTTTCACAAATGTCCAGTGGTACAAAAATTCGATTATACAGAGAAAAAGGTAAAAACAATATTTGCAAAATATTCCAGTATTTACAATGAGGAACAGTGTATAAGTCAGGATCATCTAGAATAGGAAAAAAAATACAGAGCACAGAACAACAGAGCCAATATACATTTACTTGTAAACTCTAAGGTAACTCAAGGATTGGTGGACATTCGGGGAGGGGGGTTACCTAGCAGGGCAGACACAGGTGGTGGATTGGAGGAGGTGGTCCTTGAGGGAGGAGGTGAATGAGCCAATTGAACTACTGGCCTGAAGTTCAGGGGACAGTTTATTGTAAAACGTAGGGCCCTTGTATGTGATGGAGTTCTGCACAAGCTTGGTGTGGTAAAAAGGGGTGTTGAAGATATAACAGGTGGCCCCTCTAGCACTGCACTTGGGAACCCATAAGAGGAAAAAGAAGTTAACGCTGATCAGAGTAGGTTATGGTGAACTTTGTGTAGGAAAGAAAGCATTTTAAGTTGGAACCTGCCTTCAAGGGTGAGCCAGTTGAGGGAGGCATAGAGGGTACAGTGATGGGTCATCCAGGGGAGGCCGGTCACAAAGCGTGCAATATTATTGTATGTAGTCCTGAATTTGGAGAATTAAGGGGGGATGTGTTGGGGGGGAGTAGACAATAGAGTCATAATCAAGGAGGGGCAGGAGAAGGGAGCTGGCAAGGCTTTTGACTTTTTTGAATACACAACAGTGGGCTGCTTGACGTGGCAACAGCATGAGTTTGCCCAATCCCTGCTCATCGATTGGCAATCAGCAGCACATTTGTCAAACAGTGTAATAAAATCAAAAATACTAAAATATCAGTCCATTAGTATCTGCTACAGTGTATCAGGAGTATTGCAATGTCAGCATCCACTTGGGTTTGTTCACATAGCCTTTTAAAGGTGAACAGTCACCACCAAGGACCCCCACACTAAAGTGTGGAGTGGGTCCAAATGAGCACTTTGTGTGCAAAAAAACCTTTTGGATTACTTACTGTTTACTGTAGTATGCTAGATTATGGTATATGGATAAGCTCGACTGTACACGGATTTCAGAAGCTGCTTAAATGTTGTTGCAGGACAGTTCAAAGGTCAAAAAAGTTGTACTATCGTTCTGATGTCACGTCGATAATATAACTTTTCTGACATTTGAAGTGGCTCGCACTGTCACAGACATTTTGAAGCTCTCAGATACTGCTCCCTCTTACAAAGCAGCCCATCAAAGCATAGCTCAAGGAGGAGTCACAGTTTCAATCATGAAGTACTCGAAACAGGAAAAGCACCAACGAGTGGCTGTGATCACTGACTCCAGCGATTCAGACTGTGTAAGCCATGTTAAGCAAACTACGCAGTAATTTCTATCTTTGCCTAATTTGTAAATGAAAACAAATGCCAACAAGAAGCATGATTAGAAGTCTGAGCGAGGGGCGTGGGGGCGGGGCTCAGCACTAATCACATTATCTCTCATTTTTTTCTCCCCAAGAAATTGTTGATCTGACAGGGAAAGGGTATCCTTAGAACTTGTCTCAGTGAAGTTGTCAATTCTGTGTACAATCCAGCTTGTCCATATACTTTATAAAATAGTTTATGGATAATCATACAAATCAAGGCTGTGTTTCCATCTCGAGCTTATGATGACACTATGGGATCTCTCAAACTTCACTCGCAAGGTCCCTATGATGTCATCATAAACCCTCGATTGAAACACAGCCTTGTTGTGTATGATTACCCATACACTATTCTATATGTATCAGACTAATGTTGCTTAGTTGTAAGCTGACATCTTCTGTTACTACAAATCCCAGAATCCCATGCAGCTGACAAAGCAGTAGGCAGCAGTGAGAAGATTCAATAGTTTGCAGTGCATGTTACAGTTTATATAAGGTCTGATCTTTTGTTAGCTGGCCCCATTGTCCTCCAAGGGCTGTGTGCAGGCACAGAATACTGTACTTAGCCCTGAAGAAAAGCAGTCCCAGAAAACATTTGCTCAGAGACTATAAAAGCTTTAACATGCACTGACTGCCATTGAATCTCCCACTGTTGCCTACTGCTCTGACATCAGCTGCAGGGGACTCTGGGGTTTGTGGTAAAAGAAGGTGTTAGCCTACAACTAAGCAAAATTAGCCTGATATAATCTACTATACTACAATAAACATTAAGTAAACCCAAATGTTTGTGCCCCACTATGTGCACATTGGGACCAGCTTCACACTTGAGTGTGGGGTCCTTTGTGCTGATTGTTCCCCTTTAAATATGGATCAGAACTTGTTGCTGTCAGTCTTGTTTCAATAATGAATTATGTAAATTGTGCTAGACTAGCTACATAACTTTGCAATTTGATGCTATAATTTTATTTGTATTTAAAAAACTGAGCATTTGCAAGATGAGATATCTCTCACATAACTTAAAGAGCAACTGACACGTCTCGGTAGAGACGTGCCAGTAGTATCCAACTCTGCCTACAGTACCTCCCAGTGTGGAGAGTACTGCAAATGGAGGTACTATAAGGCAATATTCTACAGTATAGCTGCAGTGGAGCACAATGTGCACCCCCACCACAGCCTCTGGTCCCCTTCCCGATCCAAGCTTGAGGATGACGTCAGGTCAGGATGGGGATCTGGTGAAATTCCATTTCATGGATGAAGGTGCTGCAGAATTGGCATTTTGCTGCAATTTCACTGGCAAAATGCCACTTTTGCCATAGAAATGTCAATTCCACAGCACTTTTGCCCTCGAAATGGAATTTCACCAGGTCCCCATCCCAACCTGACATCATCCTCAGGCTTGGCTAGGGAAGGGGACCTGAGGCTGTGGGTAGGAGCACACATTGAACTCATTACATCTGTACTGTAAAATATTGCCTTACAGTGCCACCATTTGCAGTACCTCCATACCAATAAGTACTGTAGGCAGAGTAGGGCACTACTGGCATGTCTCTACCAAGACATGTCAGTTTCTCTTTAACACTTCTCAGTGACCATCCAGGTGAAACAAATTACATATTTTACATAAATTCAAAGTGTGCAATAATACTTTTAAAATTTTGAACATGGATAATGTGTGTAAGCTCAAAGGACATATGTGCGTGATGACTCCCATCTGGCATTTGCCTGGAAATGTGATGCAGACACTTCAAGAGAAGTGGGAGTATGTATTCTCATCTTGCTTTCTACAAAAGAGTGTAATGGATGCAAAACCCAAAAAGTCATGGTTGTGTATAAGCATTCTCAGATTTGTATGTGCATCCTTGCACAATAACACAAATTTATGGCATTCAGATGTTTACCCAGTAACTGGAAAAGTAGCCTCTAGGTTGCTCAGTTCAAAAGAACAAAAGTACATGAGGGACAGTATCCTAACCTCAGGCACTCACACTGCTGCTGCTGTTTTTAAGCAATCCCAAGCAGTGACAGTAGAATTTCTTTTTTCAACTTACAAATGGCTTTACTCATCTTTTTGTCATATTTCACATTATCATAACATGATAAAATAGCAATACCTATTAAATTTAGATTTGTGAGGAATAAAGCTATTTTGGTAAAATAGAAATCTTCCCCATTCATGCACACAGGTGTAGACCCAAAACATCTGTGGCTATACATCAAGTTTGCTATGTACAGGATTTTGTTTTCTCTGTAGGAGTAGCTATATATCAAACAATGGTGGGTGCAATTATTTGGTCAGAGACCACCACACTCTGATGTTCCATATCAAGGCCCCCCAAAGGACATCTACATCTATAGAGGTCATCCATTTCCATGCATTATGGGACCTCAGTGACGTCTTTCACTGAGTGGTTCAAGGTGTCAGTTGATGTCTTTAATAAAATGTTTGCCATTTGCACCAGCATTCTGATGCTAGTCTATTCCTACTCGGTGTCTGTGAACAGGAGCTTGATATGGTTTAATGACAAGCTCAGGTATTTGAAGACTTTAGATCAGAGGGTGGAGTACAGGTTGAGGTAATTGGACGTAATCTGTCGAGGATACCAATACGGCTTATCCTGGATCCCATTTAAAGGTTACCAGGACTCAGTAAGATCACAGAGATTATCATTTCTATCTGGTCTTCTTGCTGCAGAAAATAAGAGACCGGCTGCATTTTTCCAAATGTTGAACTACACTTTGCATTCTTTGTATCTATGGTCCAAGGAGGTTCATGCCCTTGAGAGGTGTACATGGTTTACCATATTCTATTAAGAAAATGGTTGCTGGTATCCATGCTGAAATCTCTCCCACAAACTCTGACTCTCTAGTTCAGAGCAACAATGTTCCATCTGAACCAATGATGAATACTGCATACTTGGAGGATGTGATGAGGTGCTCTAGTTGTTTACTGGTCTTATTCACACTTTCTATATGTTGACCAAGCTCTGTTACAGCTTGTGAAGATATATGTAACTGGGTTGGAAACAGTATTGACAGGAATGATCAGTTTCTTTATGTGATGGGATCCTATTAATAGCTTTGAAAAAAGCCATTGTAAGGTCAGGTCCACCGTAAAGAAAGCATCATTATACAATGGCAAGAAAACATCCTGGACTCTGATTGGTCAGTCTTGGGCTGGACCCGTGATGTTATCCCAGCACAACATCATGGGTTTAGTCTCAGCCTCACTGTGAATCTGAAGATGACCATATGCTGCATATGCTTGATTGTTTCATCTTCTCTTAAAAAATGAAAATATTTTTCCACACAAAAACATCTTTAAAATGTTTTTTTTATTCTGTATAACAATGGGCCATTGTATAATAGCAATAATGACCTCCAGGGTGTGTGTCATTTGGGATAACATCACACCTCAGTTATTGGATGCACCTGGCTTGCGGCCTCGTGCCCAACCACCTGAGGCGTGACGTTATCCCAGCACCACACACACCCTGTCGGGCATTATTGCTTAATCAGATTCTGTTGTCTTGTAAAATTACAAATCAATCCCTAACACATTATTTTAGGGAAGGTTGTTGAGAAGGTATTGTGGATGCTTTTTTAGTCACATCAGAAAAATAATTTTATCCTTATGTATTCCTGTCTGGCTTCAGACATCCCTATAGCATAGAAACTGACTTGGTTAGGGTAGAGAATGGCATTCTCCTAAAGATAGATAAGGGAAAAATATGAATTATAATTTGTCTCAAGCTCTTATTGGCATTTGACATGATGGGTCACCGGCTGCCTTGCAGAATATGTGCCTCTGTCTGGGACCTTCTTGATGTGGTTCCAGTCATTCCCTTCTGACTGAGAACAGTCATTGGTATCTGGAACTTTCTGATTCTGGCTGACTTGGCTGTGATGTTCCTCAGAGGACAGTCTTCTTTCCTGTATTATTCATTAGCATATGCTGCCATGTGTGAGACTATATTCATATATATATATACTATATATATATATATATATATATATATATATATATATATATATATATATATATATATATATATATATATATATATATATATATATATATATATAGTGGAGTATCATTACTATGCAGATAATACCTAAATATACCTCTCATTTTCCCCCTGACAGAGAATCTCCCAATCTCCCATTACATGTTTAGAAGACTGTTTGTTTGATGTCAGAAACTATATGGCCTTCAACTCACTGAAACTTAACCCTAGTGAAACAGAATGGTTACTGGTGGGTTTGAGTAGGAAAGAACTATCAAATATTGGTAGTTTTGATCAACACTCATTAGGAGAGTTTTGTTGATGTCTGAAGGGAGGATGTTATAAACACGAGGATAATTCTTGATGACAATCTAGCCCTGGAATCCAAGGGGTCTGCTGTGTTCAAGAGTCTGCCTTTACCATCTATGGAACAATGACAGGTTACTCTCCATCTTGGGGTGGGATTATTTGAGAATGTTGCTTCACACATTCATCACATCTCAGCTGGATTATTGTAATGTGCTCTATATTAGCTTTTTGATGAGTCAGGTTCTCCACCAGCGGCAGGTGCTATATACGACAGTATAGATTCTCACATTTGTTTGGAGGTTGAACCATATTATGAAATGAGTGTATAGAATGCTGAATCCTGACTGGCTGATGGGTACTTTCAGCTGGGCCATTATCCCAGCACAGCAGCCCAGCTGAAAGTAGCCTCATGCAATCAGAACTTGACATCTTTACCATATTAATCCACTAAATGCCCACAACTAATATGGCGGCTGTGCGGAACAGCTATCTTTGGGAACCATTCTGATTCAAAAGGGACACATAGCGATGTTCTGCCATTTTCCACACGACAGCTGTTGAAAACAACAACAACTTTTCTTTACCTTAGCCACTGAATGTGGCTAAATCTGAAATCTCCAGGTTGCACGCGGCACCTGGTGTTGGTCATTTGCTCCAGTTATTCTCCCAATCTGACAAACCACTTGCTGTGAGTCTGCTGCCACTCTGCCATTGCCCTCTTACTCCCTGCAACATTATTGTCCCAAGTCCTGACCTGAAAAGAATCCACTCTGCCCTGACAAGATGCTGTGCACTTGCAGTTGTGGCTTAGTTAAATACACACATGCTGAAGCTTCTTATATGGCCTACTATGCCCTGACCCAAAGACACACTACAATGTGAAGCCACTACCTCCCGGCACTATTGTTATTACTTGCACTGAAGAAAATGGTGCTAAAATGCATCATTTTCTTCACCTACTAGCAAGGTGGCCACAATAAAGTGCCCAAATTGGACTTTTTTTTCCTTTTAAATATTTGTTGATATTTTTTGGCAAATAATACAGATTTTATTAATTAAATTATCTATTACTAACAGGGATCCATTTCATAATTGCAATAATGCACTCCAGCAGGGCCATTCTGATGGGTAAATGACCTTTCCTGGGTGGTGGTAGTGCTCGACTTCACCTCATATTTCAGCCCATCTGAGGTGGGCCATTATCACCCAAAATGCACACCCTGTTGTGCCTTAATTGACAAGGTCACTAGAAAATTATGAAAAGTGTTACCCAAAAATGCAGAGATTTTTTTTCTGTAGACATTGTGGGAAAACAGCAGGGATTTATTATACATTCCCAGTGCTTCCTACTAAATCTTTTATTGTTTGCTGCAGCTTGCATTCGTAGCATTAATTGTTAGATAAATATATTGTAACTTCTATATGCTTTCAATATGAAGGGTTGCGTTTTTGAAATGAAATGTAAATTAATCATTATGTAGCATATCTTCTGAAATCAAAAGACATCTTCCTTATGTAGTGCCAACTAGACTTTATTTAGAAATGCAGTCATTCAATAACGAATAAATCCTGAAACAACATATTTTGCCAATCATAGCACACTCCAAGCAAAACAAAATGGTCAGCACTCCAAAAATAGTCCAAATATGTTTTTTTTATGTATTATTTCTTCCAGAGTTCCCACCTTGCAAGCCTGCCTTCAGTTGTACCCCCGCACAGCCCCAAAGGTTAGACCCCCTCCCTTGTGCACCCCACAATTTACCCTTCATGGCAGGGTGGTGGGGAGCGACTGAACCCATCCCAAACGGATCCATGCCAGGGAGATGCCTTCTCAGAGGCAACTCTGTGGAGACCACTTCATTCTGCTGGAGTTGTTTTTTACCACTTTTCTCCCCTGTGTGGAGGCGGGGCATGCAATGACTCCTGTGGCGAGAGTGCACACACTTCTGCACGTGCTCTCACCAAGCATCTGCCCTGTCTCATCTCCTTCGGCTGTAGCATCAGTGTGCTGCCCCCAAGCAGCCGCTAGTGGCCAGTGGAGTGCCGACAGCTAATGTCCCCACCCCAGAGAGAAGGAGAGCAGTCCATCGGATGCTTGATCCTTTCCTCCCCACCAACCCCCGATAACCCGTGCTCGTTCCCGAACACAGGTTGCCGGCATGGCTTGAGGTAAGGCATCCAGCGCCTCAGCCCTCAACACCACCAGGCTGGCCCAAATACGTATTTTTAATATTAAAATCTGACATCAGCAGCAGCAGCCATATACAAGAATACTGGCAATAGGCACTCCATTAGATTTGTAGTCCCATTGCAGTTTAAATTAATATCTTTGTAGTTAAATTAACCGTGGACTTCAGCCAGCCAAGCATTCGAGTAGCCACATGTTTACATTTCTGCATCACAACTGATGCCTTCCTGAGAGCATGTAAGAGTGGCAGTTCATCAAGTTAGGGATCACTGTCGGCAACTCCCTCAGAAGCACATTCAAGTTTATAATCACCAGGGCCATCCAAACTCCTTAGACATTTGAATCAAAATCCATTTAGAATGAATGTATGTGTAAATGGAAAACTGACCCTACCACTCAAAAACAAGCATTGTAGTTAATTAAGCAATAATGCCCGACAGGGTGTGTGTCGTGCTGGGATAACATCATGAATCAGGTGGTTGGGCACGAGGCCGCAGGCTGAGTGCGTCCAACAACTGAAGCATGACATTATCCCAAGCGACACACACCCTGGAGGGCATTATTGCTCTTATACAATGGCTCGTTGTTATATATAAAATAAAAATGACAATTTTAAAGAATGTTTTTTAGTGTGGAAAAATATTTTTATTTGTTAAGAGGAGATGCAAAAAAAGAGGTCATCTAGCTCATCATCCAAAAAATCATCTGCAGGTTCACAGCGAGGCTGAGAGTAGACCCGTGATGTTGTACTGGGATAACATCACAGGTCCAGCCCAAGACTGACCAATCAGAGACCAGAAAATTTTCTTGCCATTGTATAATAGACAATCTGTGTGCAAGCGCTGAGGCAATGGTTACCCCCCAAAGGGCATTTGGCTGGGAAGCCAAGTTTCAAAGAAATACAAAATCACACATGCCCCCACAATGCAAAGCATCATGGGCTGCATATGCAAATCACCACAGCATATTATGCTGGTTCAACTTTGCAAACTGTGTGAGAGGCCTTTTGGCACCATGCATTTCTGCTTAAAATTGAACCAGCACAATATTCTGTGGTGATTTGCATATGCAGCCCATGATGCTTGGCATTGTAGTTAATGCTCCATTTGGGTGAATGGGGCACTTTGCACCTTTCCTCACACATATTTTTTCAGTCTCTGCGGCAGTAACATTTTCTGATGGTCTTCCATAGTTTTCAAGTGCTTAAGTGTACATATGTGTGGCCAAAGGATTTCAAAACCAAACCAAGGAAGTGAATTAGATGAAAGCTGAGCCACATTGGACATCTCCTCAACTCACATTGTATTGTTTTGGTCAAATCCAAGTCTACATACTAAATTGTCAACATGTTTCAGTAGCTTTCCCTGGAAATTTAAATATTTTATACAATTTCGGTCAAGAATTCAACAAATTGCAAGAAATAGTGGATTTTATGCAGACAATCATGAAAAGTGTAAATACTGTGATAAAACTGCGGGTGCAGTTTTCCAGTGCCCCTGCTTATTGCTTAAAGAGCAACTGACACGTTTCGGTAGGGACATGCCAGATGTGCCCAACCCTGCCTACAGTACCTCTCCTTGGTACAGGGAGTACCACAAACGGAGGTACTGTAAGACAATATTCTACAGTATAGATGCTACAGATCGCCATGCATTCCCCCTGCTGCAGCCTCAGTTCCCCTTCCCAATCCTATGCTGAGGATGATGTCAGGTTATGATGGGGACCTGGTGAAATTCAATTACGCCAGTGAAAGTGCCATGGAATTGGCATTTCACTGGAGAAAGTGGCATTTTGTGGCAATATCCACTTGGCCGGTGAAATGCCAATTCCACAGCACTTTCACAGGCAACATGAAATTTTGACAGGTGCCCATCCCAACCTGACATCATCCTCAGGATAGGATTGGGAAGAGGACCTGAGACTGTGGCAGGGGGTGCGCATTGTGATCCATGGCATCTGTACTGTAGAATATTGCCTTACAGTACCTCTATTTGCGGTACTCTCTGTGCCGGGAGGTACTATAGGCAGGGTAGGGCACATCTGGCATGTTCCTACTGAGATGTGCCAGTTGCTCTTTAATTATGCTCTGTGACCTGCTCTGACTACCTGTTAGATGGCAAATCAACTTTAACATTCTGTTTATAACCTTTAAGGCCCTAATTTAACTTGGCCTATGCTATGTTTGGTGACCTTCCCATCACTTTTTCCCCCACCAGAGACATCATTTGGCAAATCAACGCTTTCTCTGCATTCCATCAGCCCACTCTTTGCTATGCTTTGCATGGCATACTTATTTCACCTCTGTTTGTGTAGTAGTGGTGGTGGGGGGAGACATTATGGAACTAGAGCTCCTTCGGACTGTAAAGACCAGTGTTACTATTTTATGGCTACTGGTTAATGGGATTTTGCAGTCACTGCTTCAGCCTTATGAGACTCAGACTCATTGTCTTTTGATATTAATTTAGCTGTGTTTACCTTTAAGAAAATGCTAAGCATGCAATTTTTTTTGTGCAAGTCTTTGGACAGAGCTGACCATGAGTTTTTCTGTAGCAATTATCATTATTCTATTTTCTCACTCTGCTTCTCTGGGAATACGTATATTTTTTCTTATTCTGCTCTGATTAGAACACCCCTGTTCAGCTGTGCACACCTGGTTGACCCTCCCTCGACCACATCCAAAAAGAGTGTGTCCGATCACAGGGCTTACATTATCATCATCTGTCTGTCATAATAGTTAGGCTCATTGTGATCTGTTAACTACAAATGAAAAGTATCATGAGAATGATGCTAGTATTGCTGTAGTTACCAGATCAGAGAATGAGGAAACAGAAGCTGTGGCATATACCGGCAATTCCTGCTGTGAGAGAGTGGGCAAAACATATTTCAAAATCAGGGATTGGACAGGAGGTGCTACATGCTGTGGGAAAGAATGCAGCAGCAGCAAACTGGTGGGGGCATCAGGATGGGAAGTTCTGGTTCAAATCATGATGGAGGGTGTCAGTGCTGGATAAAGAGGGGGCTCCTAGTAAAGAGATAACTCCCAAGTGGGGTCTGTTAAATTATTTATTTATTTATTTGCTTTTGTTAACCAGGTAAGCACACTAGACAGCATGTGCCGATTTTCAGGCACGCCCCGGGAGGATTACAAGTGTACAAATCAGAGTAAACAGGTAGACAGGGTGCACACAAAGCATTGAAACAATGGTTACATTAAGAGGTACATTGTGATCATCAGGCAGACAGGATTCATACAGAAGCAAGAGACACAGTGACATTGGGGAGAGCGGTAGAATAGCAATAGGTACAGGCATGGAAGTACAAACACAGGTATATAACAACAAACATCAAGCTAGCTAGGTGCAAGGAAGAGCTTTCAGGCTCATGCATTTCGTCAAGAGGTAGATGACAGTGTGGTACCAGCCTGGGCAGCAAATGCATACAGAACAGGTCACAAGTACCACTCTGCAGAGCCAGGTAATTGAGAGGCAAGCTACAGAGGATGGGCAACAGGTTGTGGGTGGGGGGGAATTCTGGTTGTAGGCACACAAATCAGGGTCATCTAGGGCTGGAGAGTATACCCTGTATAGAAGGTGGGACAGGAGGCATCGAATATGCCAGTCCCCTATTCAACAGGTGGGTCAGTAGGCCTTGAGCTTGCCTGGTGGAAGAAGTGATAGTAGAGGCTGGGGTCATCATGCCCAGACTGTTGGGACCAGTTTGGTGGCTCAGGCACAGAGGCAGGAAGAGGCTGATTTTAGGAAGCCCCATAAGGAGGCTTTGAAACAGGGGTTGGAGGTAGTGGAGCGAGTGTTTGCAGAAAGGGAGTTCCATAGTTTGGGAAATTAGAAGCTCCCAAAGGGGTATAGAAACTGATGACCCCAGCCATGTCCAAGGCCCCATATCAAATTGTTGTTATGTAGAAAAGAATCCATTGAGCATAATTGCAACAAACACAACAATCTAAGGCTTGCCAACATAGTGGTGCAGATGGCTGAGGTGCTGGATACCTTACCTAGCTTCACGCTGGCAACCTGGGTTCGAGAACAAGCACAGGTCATCAGAGAGCCAGCATGAGTATGGGGAGGGAGGAAGGGAGCAGGACTGAGCAGCCAAAAGGCAGCTCTCCTCTCCCAGGGAGTCCATAGTTTCACTGCACTGGATGGAGGTCTGTGGGTAGTGCAGGTGAGCGGGCAGCAAGCAGTGAGAGGGCGTCCCGATACCATGGTATGTGCGTTTCTCCACACATGCATACTCGGCCAGGGCAGGGCTGGGAGAAAACAGGGGTAAAAAATCAGGGATAAACTATAAATTAAAAAAAAAACACAACAATCTATGCCTTGTAGGCCTCCTAGGTCCTCTTAATTCTTTACTATGGAGCCCTTGAAATAAGCTAAGTATCAAATCAAACAGCATACTTTCTACTGAAACAACTGTCAACATGAAAACAAATTAGAAATAGGAAAGAGCGAACAACATTTGCTAAGTAGAGATACCACTTTTTTAGGCTAATGGATAACCTTGTTATACAAGTTTTCAAGACCTGCAATGTCTCTTTCTTGCATCTTTTAATATATCTCATGAGAAATCGTAAGAGAATTACATATCTAAACCATTTGTCAGGCTAATAGAGGCCTCATCTTTACATAACTTCTGATAGGTCTGTGTTTTCTGCTGGCCAACATGGCACTGACCCCTCCAAGCATTCATTAGTGGAATTATGCCACTTACAAAATTATGTAAGGTTATTGTGGCTTCTGCTTAATAGAAAGCACTTGACTGCATATTTCTCTTCATTATACTGGAAAGCACAAAATACTTCTGAGTGATGTTTTGGGTAGGGTGAAATGCATAACCTGGCTGAGCAAATACATCAAATGATGATGTCCCCGGGCTGTATATTAAGAAGGCAAAAAGGACAATAGCTGAATCAGTCGCAGTTTATGATTGCCTCAATAATCTTGACAGGAAACTGCTCATTACTGTGAAAGCAGTCTTCCACTATTGTAGCTCAGTGAAATGGTGCAGCTACTTACTCAATGTTCAATTGTGTATATGAGTCTGAGATGAAGGAAGAAGACGCAGTTTTATATATTGTGTAGTGTCTTTCCTCTATGCTGGTGAATCATCTTAAGTCACTGAATTTATCATGTATATCCAGACGAGATGACAAAAAAGTATGGAAATCATAAAATTCTGACTTTGACAAAATAAAACTAATGGGTGGACATAGCATAGCATAAAATGCACAGGTCTTGTAAATCTGAAGGCTCAGGTTCAATTCTCAGTTCATGTAACATAATTCAAAACAAAACAAATTTGTTTCCCTAGGGTGAAGTTCATTTTTTGTTGAAAAACTGCATTACTGTTTCATGTGAGGTATTTCTGTGTACTGGCAGATCAAGGAATGGGACTGGGAGCAGAGAGTGCTCACACTAGATCAACAGTGTTTGAAACCTATATGTAGCTTTGTATGTATATGTGTATTTATATCTAAACATATTCAAATAATATAGCAGCATAGTAATTTAAAGGACTCTAGGCCCATTACATCTCCCCTCCACCACTTCATAAGCAAAGATTCATTAGTATGC
Organism: Neoceratodus forsteri; assembly: GCA_016271365.2. Taxonomy (NCBI): domain Eukaryota; kingdom Metazoa; phylum Chordata; order Ceratodontiformes; family Ceratodontidae; genus Neoceratodus; species Neoceratodus forsteri. The sequence continues at coordinate 35,378,280 of JADMNL010000037.1, read as the reverse complement.
TGTACAAACATATACTAATTTATAGGGCTACCCCACCCACTCTGCACCCATGGTAAATGGTTTGGAAAGCACTGTGCTGTGCGGAATTTTCAAATTCTGTCAGAATGAAATTTCATGGAATTTTTGAAATTCCACTGAAATTCAATCAAATTTCACCAGAAATGGAATGGTGGAATTCCACAGCAGAAAAGGGTAGTGGAATGATTTTCTGTGGAAAAATTGCTGTTCCATGGAATTTTATTCCGTGATTCTCAATGTTTTCCACAGAAATGGTTGTGGAATAATTTGCCATGGAAAATTGCTGTTCCATGTAATATTATTCCATAGATCACAACAGGTGTAATTCCACAGAACAACCATAGAAATTCAAGTGAAAATTTCACCAGCAGAATGATCATTCTGTGCTAATTTCGCTGGCAGAATTCTGCATTCCTCACAGCACTAGTAAGCACAAATGTCTCCAGGCTACCCTTAAAAGCCTGTGCTGTCAATATATCCATTGTCTCCACTGGTAGCCTGCTCTATAGGTTCATCATTATCTTGGATAAAAAGTGCCTCCTAATGTTAACTCTGAAGTTACCAAAACTAAGCTTTATGGCATCTCCCCACATCCTGTTGAAGCACACCCAAGCAAACATCTTTGTCTGTTTGATCTTACTCATACCAGTGCAGAAAACTGAGTTCCTGTCCCTGCTCAGCCTCCTTTAGTCCAGGGTGAACATGCTAAGGGATTCCAGCCTCTCTTATAGCTTCTTTCCCCATACCCCTGATCTTTTATGTGGTACTGAGTTGCACCCTCTTGACTGTATAAATGTCCTTTTTGCATTAAGGAGCCTGGAACTGCATACATTACTACAGGTGGGGCTTCACCAGGGACTTTTAATCATTACTTACAATAACACCTTTAGAGGCCCAATCTATCCATTGCCAAACATTGATAGTAAAATGGCCACCTAGGTGAAACTGAGTCAAAGAGTTAGGAATATATCCCCTGCTTAGCTGGCAACCCCATATTTGATGGACCCCAGCATTCTGCCAGCCTTCTTGACAGTGGCCGCATGCTCCTTTGCCATGCTTCAGCCATATGTCTACTGTGATCGCAGATCCTGTTCCTCCTCAGCTGCAGCAAGAGGAGCTCCACGCAGTAATATAGAAACATAGAAACATAGAATTTGATGGCAGATAAGGACCGCTTGGCCCACCTAGTCTGCCCATTTTTCTACCTAACAGATAAGCTGCAGATCCTAGTTAACCAACAACTTACTTCCTCCTACCACCCACCAAGACTGCCTTATGTCTGTCCCATGCATTCTTGAATTCCTCCACTGTTCTTGACTCCACTACCTCCTCAGGGAGGCTGTTCCATGCATCCACAACCCTCTCTGTGAAAAAATACTTTCTTGCATTACTTCTGAGCTGTCCCCCCTCTATATTCAAATTGTGCCCACTTGTTCTTGCACATCTCATTTTCTGAAAGATGCTACCCTCTTGGACTTTGTTGATTCCCTTGAGGTACTTGAAAGTTTCTATCATGTCCCCTCTCTCCCTTCTTTCCTCAAGGGTACACATATTAAGCTCCTTTAGTCTTTCTTCTTATGACTTCTGGTGCATACCCTGCACCATTTTGGTTGCCCTCCTCTGGACAGCCTCACTCTGTTCATGTCTTATGGAGATGGGGTCTCCAGAACTGCACACAGTACTCCAGATGGGGTCTCACCAACTGTCTGTACAGAGGGATAACAACTTCCTGTTTTCTACTACTGATGCCTTTTCCTATGCATCCCAGTATCCCCCAGCCTTCCTTACTGCCTTCTCACATTGCTTGCTCACCTTTAGGTCATCTGATATAATTACGCCCAGGTCCCTTTCCATTTTTACTGTTGTCAGTATCTCACCCCCCATTGTGTACGCTTCCCCTGGGTTTTTGTTTCCCATGTGCATTACCTTGCACTTCTTTGCATTGAATCTGAGCTGCCATACATTTGACCATTCCTCCAACCTTGCCAAATCCTTCTCATCCTTTCCACTCCATCTTGTGTATCAACCCTGTTGCAGATCTTTGTGTCGCCTGCAAAGAGACATACTTTTCCTTCCAGTTCCTCTGCAATGTCACTTATAAAGACATTAAAAGGACCGGTCCCAGTACTGAACCCTGCAGTACCCCACTAGTAACCCTCCTTTCTTCACTGTGTACTCCATTTACTACTACCCTTTAGTCCTGTTGTCTAGCCAATTTTTATCCAGGCTACCACCTTGGGACCCACTTCAGGCTGGCTAACTGTGTATTAATCTTTGTGTGGGACTGTATCAAATGCCTTGCTAAAATCTAGGTAGGCCATGTCCACAGCCCTCCCTGGTCTACTACTTTGGTCACCCAGTCAAAGAAATCTATTAGATTCTGCTGACACGACCTTCCCATCATGAATCCATGCTGCCTTGGGTCCTGTGCCCCACTGGCCTCTAGGTACTCAACAATTCTTTCCTTCAGAAGTGATTCCATCATTTTCTCTACCACTGAGGTCAAACTAACTGGTCTGTAGTTTCCTGCCTCTGTCCTGCTCCCACTTTAGTGAAGAGGAATCACATCTGCCCTCCTCCAGTCCTCGGGTACCACCCCATCCTCCCATGATTTGTTAAAGAGAGTAGTCAGCGGTGTCACTAGTTCTACCCTTAGTTCTTTTAGAATTCTTGGGTGAATCCCATCAGGCCCCATTGCTTTGTCCACCTTCAATTTTATTAGTTCTTTCAGAACTCTTTCTTCTGTAAATGGACTGGTATTGACCCCATTTTCAGAGTGTTTCTCTTGTTTGGTTTAGGTACCTCCCCCTCCTCTTCCTTTGTGAATACTGAGCAGAAATATTCATTCAGTATCTCTGCTTTTTCACTGTCACCCTCTACCCACATTCCCTCCCCTTTATTAAGCCTCAGTATCCCTCCTTTGGTCTTTCTTCACTCCCTAATGTACCTATAAAAGGTCTTATCCCCCTTCTTAACAGAATTGGCTATCCTTTCCTCGGTTTGGGCCTTTGCTATTCTGACTGCCTTCCCAGCCTCTTTCTGCTTTAACTGATAAAGTTCTCTGTCCTGCTCCTTCTGTGTTTCCTTATATTTCCTGAATGCTATCCTTTTCTCCTTAACCTTCCCTGCCACCTCTTTTGAGAACCATAGCGGTTTTTCCTTCGTTGTGTTTTATTGATTTGCTTTACACAAAGACTTGTTGCCTCTGTGATGGCTGTTTTGATTACTCCCCATTGTTCCTCCACTCCTCCTTCTTGCCTGTTTGCTAGTGTTTTTCTGAGGCACTCTCTCATTTTCCCAAAGTCAGCCCTCCTAAAGTCCAATACTCTTGCTTTTGTATGGCTTGATTGTATGGCTGTGTTTATCGTGAACCACACTGTTTGGTGGTCGCTTGTTCCCAGATGGCTACCCACTTCTAAATCTGAGATTCTTTCTCCAACCCCATTTGAGAGTACCAGGTCTAAGATTGCTCCCTCCTGAGTGGGTTCCAATACTAGCTGTCTGAGGCATGCCCCCCTGTAGGGCATCAAGCATGACCCTGCTCTTGGATGTGCCTGCAGCAAAGGTGCTCCAGTTAACATCTGGCATATTCAGGTCCCGCATCAACAATATCTCCCCTTTTTCTGCCATTCTAAAGAAGCTTTCTATCATTTCCTTGTCCATTCCCTCCCCCTGAGATGGGGGTCTGTATGCAACCCCCATGCGGATTGTGGTGCTATTTCCTGTCTCCAGGGTGACCCAGAGTGCCTCACCTGCTCCCCTGTTTACTCTTTAGTTCTGTTGCTTTGATCCCTTCCTTTACATAGAGAGCTACTCCTCCTCCTCTTTTACCCTCCCTGTCCCTCCTGTAGATTGTGTATCCTGGTATGCTGACATCCCAGTCATGGTTCTCTGTGTACCATGTTTCTGTGACTGCCACAATATCCAGGCAACCCTTTTCCATCAAGGCCACTAGTTCAGGGAGCTTGTTACACAGACTGCGAGCACTGGTACTCATCACCCTCCACTTTTTGATAGCCTTACCCCTTTTAGCCCCATTCCTGTCCTAACTGCCTTTGCCTTTTTTTACATTTACCTCTGTTCTGCACCCTAATAACTTCTCTACCTTGGTGTTTACCTCACTAATTACCATGTTTTGTGGGAGGAGGCTGGGATTTCCCTGCTCCTTTTTGGTGCCTCCCCCCTTGGCTAGTTTAAATGCTTGCCAATGAAGCATTTAAACCTCTCACCTAGGATCCTGGTTCCCCCCCCCCGGACAGATGCAGACCATTGCACCAGTATCAGTCTGCATCCCTCCAGGTGGCTCCCCAGTCCCCAATGAAGCCAAAACCCTGAGCTCCACACCAGTTTTTCAACCACTCATTGAATTCCCTGGTGAGGAGTGTCCTAGCATCACCCTTGCCATAGACAGGCAGCACCTCCAAGAAGGTTACCGTATGCACTACTTGTCTAAGGCCACTCCCCAACTCTACAAACTCCTCTTGCACTGCTCTGATCCCATTCCTAGCCAGGTCATTTGTCCCTAGGTGGACAATTACATCCAGCTCCCTCCCTCGTGCAGCTCCTCCCACGATCCTGAGGATTCGCTTCCTGTCCCTCCAAGCTGTGGTGCCAGGAAGGCACCTTACCTCCCTCTCCCTTTCCTCCCCCATTTCTACCCCTAATGATTGAGTCCCCCACCAGGAGTTGTTTCCTTCCCCTGTGGGGTCCCATGCCACCCTCCTGTGGGTCTCCTTTGTGAAGGTTCCCAGCATCCTCCTTGGTCTCCACTGCAGGTGTCTCCATAGAGGACCCACTATCCACCAGAAGAGTGAATAAATTGTGGAGAGGTACAGCTGGAGGGATGCAACTCTGTTCCACCACCTTCTCCCTCCCTGAGCCCACCCTGGTCCAGCCTCTCCTCTTTCTTGGCAACCTCTGAGGTAGTAGCATTGGCCCTGGTGGTCCCTGGGTTGGGGAGCAGGATTCACGAATCCTAGCCAGGTCAGCCTGGAGATGGGCAACCTCCTCTCTCAGACCAGAGAGGTGCCTGCAAATAGGGCAGCATCACAGAGACCAGAATGTCTCCCGGAACACTGCCGCCCCATAGCCATTGCACTGCATCACTCCTATCATGTCTTATTTTGTGTCCCCTCTACTGTTTCTCTGTATTCTTACTCTCTCCTCTCCTTACAACTCTCACCCTTCCTGTTCTGGGACAGCAACTTCCTATCTTCTTCAGTAGCCTCCTTCTTCCTTGCTCAATGTCAGACCACCAGCAGCTAGGGGGGAGAGTGAGCTACTTTTTTCCTTTAGGGTTGACAAAACCAATGTTTCCCTATGATCCTTCCCTTTCTACTGCCAAACAGGAAGTTCCTGTTGACAGTCAAATCCAGTGGCTATAAAAGTAGAACTGGCTTTGGGTGGGATGGAGGGCAATTAGTAAGAAAAAAGGCTAGCAACAGGAAGTTGTAATTTGAGTCACCTGCTTTTATAGTGTCTAAGCCACACCCCCAATTAAGCTCTCTTTCCTCCTACTGGTTTAGCAAAGTCAGCTGATACAGTACCCTTCCCAGCACAGAACACACACTAACTTTCTTTCTTTTCTTTCTTTTAAACCTAAATAAGACCCCTTCTACTTCTAATAAAGTATCTGTCTACTTAATCTCAACAGACACTGACTCCTGCTGAGATATAAGTTTTAAATTAATAAGAAAATGTAGCTTCTTTTAGTTAGCTACTTTCTGCTCTACAGGCAAGGCTAGCAACAGCAGTATATAGGTTCTATCTCCTCTGTTTTCCCTTCTCAAGTATAACATCTTGCATTTGGTTGCACTAACTCTAAGGCCTCCAGGAGTATAACCAATCGCACAGCTTGTTTTAGACCTCCAGAGATTCATTCCCATCCTCAAGGGAGACTACCACCCAGGCAAGTGTACTGTCATCAGCAAACACAAGCAGACTGCTAGAGACCCTAGCTTGCAGATCACTGATGAAAATGGTGACCAATACTGGCTCCAGCCCTGATCCCTTAGGTACACTACTGAGTACCCTTCTCGATGCAGAAAAGTGCCTGCAAACCACAACTCTGTGCTTCCTGTCCCAAGCTAATGAGCAATCCACCTTGGGTATGCATTGTGTATATTATACTGGTATACTTTGCCCAGTGGTTTTCAGACAACATAGAACAAGAGTTAACTTTTGCAAACAAGGTTGGTCTGCTGACTGCAATGTACTGCATATTTTTTTTTTGTTAATCTATTTAACCCCCCACCATGGTGCAGCCTGACCCTCCACCCACCTCCACAGCCTCATCAATGGCATACACAGGGATTTACCTCCACCTAAACTTCCTCCATAGTTTACCCTCTGTGGCAGGATATCAGGGATGCCACACCACTGGTGAGATGGATCTGGAGAAGGCCGTCAGCCCTAGCTTCCTACACAGCTTAGCCCCCCCCGGTGACATGAGTCAGATGGTGGGTGCCATCTACTGATGAACGGATCCAGTGTGGGGAGAGGATCCCGTAGTCTGAGGAAGAGTCTAGGAGAGGCCAGTTTCATCTATGCTGCACCTGGCCATTTTTCCTTTTTCTGTAGGGGGACAGATGTGCAATGCCATCATAGACGCACCACTCATCCTAACATGTGTGAGGTGATGACAGCCGCTGTCCCTCCAACCCCAAGAATGCAGTGATTGCCTTGATCATCCACCAGGGGTCAGACCAGTGCTGAGAATCCACAATCCTCCCTCTCAGAGGAGAAGTTCTATCCTCCAGACACTTACTCCTCCTCTCCCCAGCCAGCCCCCGGACCACCGAGTACATCACTGAACCCAGGTCACCAGCGTGGTGGCGGGTAAGGCATAGATGCCTCTGCTCTCTGCATCACCAGGCCGGCATGTATTGTATATTTTGTACAGGGAAGGAGCACATGTTTTTATCATTATGATGGTTATTGGGCAGACCACTGTAATAATCATTGTGACTGCAATGTAGCACCCACTATGTATTTCAGAAACTCCTCCAAAAACAGTTTTGCTATGTGTGTGTATTATGCAGGTCACTGTAATAAAGGTGCTCACAGTGTAGTAATTGTGACAAACATTCCTTCTCCAGGGATTAATTTTTACCATTAATTTACTAGTTCCAGGAATAGCGCAAATTGTCCATGGCTTGTGCAGGTACCCCCATACCTCTCCATGCTGGCAAGTGTTCAGAATTACATTAAAGTTATACTGCACTTCATTTTGTACCTGGTCATGTAGATAAACAGAAGGCTGAGGTCTCCAGTGCTAACAATCCCTCATCTTTCCCCATTGTTGAATATTCTACAGTGCTGGAAAGCCTGCACTTCACCTGGCTACAGTGTACCTGGTCTGTGAATAAACCAATATTTTCAGATTACAGTATTGACAGTCCCTCGCCTTCTACCTCCACCAATGTCATAACAGTGTTGGGAAGCCTGTAGGGTACCTTCTCACTCATTACCTGCCATATCCCTGCACCTCTATGACACCTTCCTCAGCCACTGAAGCCGAGCAGTGTACTAAAAGCAATAAATTAGTCCTGTGCATGTTCACTGTGCTAGTTCTAAAGAGTTTTTTTCTTGCCAGTTTCTCCTGTCCCCTCCACATTTCCTTTTTACAACCAATAAATGTTTCTTCTGCTCTTACAGACATTATTTGTTTATTTATTTAAAAATTTGGTAACCGGGGAAGGCACACAGAGCCAAGGCTCGTTTCCAGGTGTGACCCAGGGGGTAGGGGGGAGGCAAATACAAGAAATGTACAAATATTATAAGTTACAGACTTGTGAGCATAATGTGTAAACAAATACATAGATTCAGCAGAGACAACCGCTAGCAATCCAATATGGCAACCAACAAATGAAATTTCATTGGTCCATAAAACATTGGGCCATAAAACAACTGCATGTTCCACCTCCAATGCTTCTGCCATGAGAAATGGTCCTCTTACAATAGGAATTGATCTGCAAAGTAAACCAGCCCTAAAAAGAAAGGTATATGTGTATCATCCAGCCAACTTTCTTTCTTTGTATGAATGTTAAGGTTCGAGAACTTGTTATCCGTTTTCACACCACTGGTTACACACCTAACTTCACGCATCAATAATATGCATTGTATCTTCACAAATAATACCCTGATGAACTTACAAAACAATTATCTACTGTAGATGTAATATCACAAATGGAGTTAGGTTCACAAGCAATGTTGTGAATATGGATCACACGTCTTTTAAAACAAATGTTTCAAAAGGGTTAGGTTAAATCTTGGATGCTAATTAGCTGAGGCAGACTGTCACCCATATCTTTATCTCAGTATAACCCTTACCTGAAAAAAACATACCTGTGCCAGCCTGTCTCATGACCAAACAGATACCTGTACCTTTAAAATTTTCTCAACTCTCACCTCATCCCGATACACAGCATAGTTGGAAAAAAAAGAATTACAATGTTACTTTTTGCACAGCTGCTTAGCCTACACTCTCTGCAACTTCTTTGTAAAGAAAGGTAAAACTGTAAAGAAACTAGAAGAAAAGCAAATTAAAACCAGCGATGGCACACTAAATGTAGCACAGCACAACCCAGAAAAAGGAAACTATTCCTATAATGCCGGCACGCACCAGTCTTCCACTAGAAGAACTATTTAGCTAAAGAAAGACCATTTCTAAACATTTTTAGAAATGGTTCTATAAATTCTGTAGCAGAATGACACCATCCCAATTTTATAAACAGAATATGACATTATGCTGAAATGGCTGCAGTTCCAGGGGCTGTAAGACCCTTTGCCAGTTGTGTCAGGTCTTGGAATGCCCCAGTCATGTATCGAGAAGAAAATGATCTGATACCTTTTATTGGACCAACACAGATGTAACAAAAAGAACAAAGTGCTTTAGATTTCGGACTGAGTCCTTCGTCGGAAGCGTAATGACAGTTATTTAGAAAAGTCAATACTTTTAACACCCAGATCATGCAGGAAAAAAGCGGAAAAAATCCCCATTGGTTCAAAATACTCATTTTAAAAAGCAGAAGTTGATGTCAGAGAAGCCTGGCATGTAGTAGTCTCTGCATGAAATCCTGCCCTGCCATGTCATATTGCTTACTTAATGTTTCAAACACTTGAGAACAGCTCCAAAAGAGACCGCCTCTGAGTTTTAGGAACATGGTAAAGTGTATGCAGAGACCCAGGGCTGCATGGCAGTGCACGCAAAACAATAAATCTGCGGTCCTGGAAACTCTGATAGATGGGTCAGCTGTGCAGTGGCACACATGCTAGGAAAAGTGACATCAGCCAGTTTGTTGTAATCTACAATATTTTAATTGTTTCCAAGGTGCATCTGTAGCAAACCCAGTACCTTAGCAATTTGAATTTAAAGAGCTAGTGCACTGTGCTGTTTTGCCCACTTCATGATTATTGGAGTCACTAGTTCATGAAAATTGTGAGGTCAGTTGTTTAGTGTGTGACAGCTAGTCCAAGTCAGTAATGAGAGAAAATCATGATCCAGTGTGACTTCTTAAAAGAAGGCAGTAGGAACTGTTCAGCACGTGCTGTTTTTAGCTGAGACAGAAGTGATGCCGTGGGAGGTAAACAGACTGCTATTGGTTTCTTATCCGAATCTGACAGAACATTTGAATATCTCAGTTATCTGTCTACTCTATCACTCTAATGTACAAAGTTTTCCTTCATCACATTATATGTCTTGCGCTGTCGTCCTGTGCTTACTGTTCATTGATTTCATCTCTTTTTTAACTTTTTATGTTTACAGAGAGATTGTGAACCACAAAGACTATATGAGTCACTGCAGTTTGAATGGCAGAAGTTGTACCTTCCCCAGCACTGGAACATCCTCAATATGTATGAACTTTTTCCCTGGTGGCTATTGCACCCCCAGGTATTTGAGAACATATTACCCTGGTGCCTAGTGGTGCCCCCCGCTCCCAACATGTTTTCCCTGGTGGCTAGGGGTCCTCCCCAGCACTCTCCCCATAAGTGTGAATATTTGCACTGATGGCTAGTGGTCCCCCCCAAACACCCCCTCAACAAGTTTGAAAACATTTTTCCCTGGCATCCAGTGGACCCACCCCCTTCCCTAGGTTCTCAAATCCTGCCACCTGACCTTTCCCCTGCACCCCCACCATAGATCAGGCACACATCCTCTACAAACCATTCAGACCCCAGTGCACACCTCTTTGGCGACTGGCACAGACCCTCCGTGATCACACTCTTACTGTACTCATCTGATTACAGTAGGTGCATGATCATAACCTGTCAGTCAGTGGCCAGCATGGAGGTGAGTAGAGGGTCTGTACCAATCGCCAAGGAGGGGGCGCACTGGGATTGGATGGGATTGTAGGGGAATGTTGACCATATGGGGGTTGTAGAGGACAGTTCATGTGGTTGGGGGAGAAGGTGGCAGGATTTGAACCTATCGGAAGAGGGGCTGGGACCACTGGACACTGGGGAAAACTGTTCCAACATGGCAGGCGTGTTTGGGGACAAGGGGATGATTAGCCACCAGAAAACACAGAATAAAACAAGACACAAAAATAAGAATAAAAAATTAACCAAATGCCTTAACTAACAGAAGAAATATATGTACACCAGGCACTTACATAAATTAATTCAACAGGATTCACTCCGTAACTTGGGGCTCACATCATATGTACCACATTCAATCAAAAAAAGATTAGAAAAATAACTACACTACAGTTTTTGTTTGCCAACACAAGATCTATAATTACTCTCAAGAAGACACATTAAATGGTATCTCAAAAACAGGATGTGCACAGCTTCAGCAAGAGAATGAATAGCATCTGACTAAGCTATCTGCAGTGTCAGTTTGTAGCGTGAGTCAGATTCATTCACAGCTGTGAAGGGCATGATTGACACGCTTCCTCACACATTGAACATCATCACCCCAGCTGCCTGGTCCACTGAATGGTGATGGACAGCTCAATTCATATGGTGCTTTGAAAAATATATTAAAATGTGGTTCATTTTTAAATGTAATGGTAGAACAAAACATTGATCATCAAAACCAGATGATTTAACACCGGCATGGCCTACCAGTGTTTAACCGCTAACACTTCGATACACTAGTTCTTTAATTTTACAAACTCAGGCCCCTATCCAATAAATATTTTTGCAATAGGAACAGAATGGAGACACTATTTAATAGATCTGGCCATCAATCAGGATGTCATATCTAGCTGCCTGACAAAGACATGGGTAATGTGAAAACATTTCAGCAGACCAGTAAGGGACATGCAGCCCAGATTATGTAAACAACATGGCTTCCTGGTTGAGTCTGTAAAATTTACATTTAGAATATTTTAATACTGGATCCCACAAAAATACCCTTTAGAATAAATGCTAACATTATGGCCTTGATTTTCAAACAGTGATGCAGGGCTTGCGTCAAACCCTGCATCACACCTGTTTTTTGGCGCGACTGCACAAAACTCCTTTGCTGCAACGGCACCTGATTTTACTACATTGGGTGCAGTTGTGACAATTTCCTCATTTTATAGCAGCTTGCCCCAAAGATTTGGCACTAGCCCCATAAAAAGGGTCCCCCGAATGGCACAAGTTAGACCAGGGAAAACCTGGTCTAACTTGCAGCGTTTGGTGCTTGGGAGTGAAAATCCCAATCACCATCTGGAAGAGTGCCATAAGTCCCATGCACCAAACGATTGCTGCATCAGGGGCTTGTGGCATTCTTGGGGCTTTGAAAATTGAGCCCATATCACAACAGACTGCTTGGGGATAATCTTTCTCTGTGTGTGCTGACTCAGTGACGGGGGCGTAGCCAGTGATTTCAGATCTGCACACCATGTGGACTCACTGCTACCCCCCCCCTTGGGGTGGCCTCCCCCCCCAATGTAGCCAGACAATATACAAACCATACACCAGGACCATGCTTGTTGCCTCATTTGGCACAATAAATACAACTTTTGTATCTCATGACAGTGGTTGTTGCCATGCATGAGTATATATAACTGCCATACATTGTTCCCTATGACACCCACATACCAGCCCAGAGCCTGTATGGCTGTATTGTCCTTGGAATGCAAGGAGAGTATTAGTGACCAGTCCTTCCAGTTTCAGCTCCTATGAATGACATTATAGAAGGGTTCAGTATTTTCTTTGTTATGTTTCATGGGAACAGAAAGCAGTTCAGAGCCTATTTGCTACCCCCCTTATATAATATTGCACATCATGGAGTGCTTGGAGTATTCCTGCCTACAACCATGCTCAGTGAAACCTGTCTTTAAACCTTAACTTTGAATCCTCTAATTTTTTTGACATTGTCCACAAAACCAAATACTGTTTCAATAGGATTTCAAGGTGCTGTACAGAATTTTCAGATTCTGACTAATTTCATGAAGTCCTATCTGAAGTGGAATTCCAAAATTCTGTTAGTGGAATTTAAACCACGGATTAGCAATTTGCAGTTTAGGTAACCTTGGACTGGGTTTCGCAGACTGCAGACAATTAAGCCATGGTTTGCATACTCTATGGTAAACTAATCCAGAGTTTAAACTGAATGACTTTCAAAGCTCCACAGAATTTTTTTTTAATTCCAAATTGCATTTTGGAGGTAGATTCCAGCAGTGGTATTCTACATACTGCACAGCTGTAGAATTTCAGTATTTTTTGGTAATCATACTTTATTATTATTTTCCACCATTTTCCTTCTTGTTACCTTTGCCCCTCAACCCAATGGTTAAGGTTACAATGGCAGGACCCTTCTGTTACATGTGAGTTTGAGCAGCTGCCCAAACAGCCAGCACTAATGGTACCCCTATATTAGCCAGCGGGGGGCATGCATCACCTTTCAACCCTGGGAGCTGAGCGCATGATCCAGTGTTGGATTGCTGGGCTCATTCACAAATCCCACACTCCCATATGACAAAGAAACAAGCAACTACCACCACATCATTGTGAAGGCTGGGAATCACACAATAAAACACCTCAACAGTTGTGTATTATATGCAATTATAAAACTGTCATCGTAAATGTTTCCTCTTGATTGGCTTAGACCCATTTGAACACCACATAGTATTCATGTAGATCTTGGGCACAGGATCCTTGCTGTTGCTGTTGTGCTAATTGGGGTGTGCATACAAGAGGATGTATGTCCTATTTTAAAATGACTGTATATTAAATTAACAAATAAATGTTTTAAAATGCATTATCATGTTTTATAATAGTGGTAAGGTGACTACTGGGCTTGCAGAAGAGCCCAGAGGTTAGAGTAATGATTTGTGTATGAGTTTGGTATATCCAGCAAACATGGGTTTGATTCCCATAACCTTCACTTGTGTACTGTGTGGCCCTGAGCAAGTCATATAACCTCCCCAGTGCTCCCATCCCAGGTCACCCTGAAAACAGGCCTTGTGTCTAGTGGGCCTTATCCAGTTACCAAAAGTATATAAAAACAAAGGTTATGATCAGTAATCTCCATCCCTTGCAAACCACATGAGCCAAATTTGCACACAGTGGGTGGGATCATGAAAGCAATAAGACAGAACAGGACATTGGTTGCCTGGGGTTAATGCACTACCAGATACATAATAGGGCAAGAAATGCTTGTGCCAAGTGCCTTTGGCACCTGAAGATGCATTAACTGCAGGCAACTAATGATCTGGAGGGTCTTACTGTACCTATAAAATGGGTCAACAAAGAAACAATTTAAAATCAAACAAATGCCAATATTTGCTTCTAAAAACAGTCATTTTCTTTTGTTAAAAGTAACTAGAAAAGAGTTGTCCGTCCCCACCTGTCTACCATCTGCCTTTCCACACATTCAATAGATGGGATGTGTGATTATTATGGAATACAGGAATTTAAACTTCTCCAAAATTCCTCTGGCAGAATGTTCATCCCTTCACGCGCGATTGAAGACATTATATGGAACCAAGGTCTCACTTTTATCTGTGGCAGGGTAAACAGCAGAGATTGCCTTGCCAAGTTGATAAGGATAGGAATAACATTTCTCATGGTCTCCAAACACCAGGAATTAAAACTGTGAATAGTAGTTCATTTTTAACGTTTGTTTATGTGTGTTAGGGGGGCATTAGAAGAGGATATAATATTTACTTTTTTCAGAAATTTAAGGGAGTTCAACTTTTTAAGGCCTTCTTGAAGGTTTTCAGTGAGCAAAGGTGGCAGCCTTGTTTGTGATGTCAATCAGGGATTAATGAAGTGACTCATGATTTCTGTATGTGATATGTCCAGATTCCAAATTCTACCGCTTGAACTTGTTCCAATCTGTGCATTTCTGGGGAATTACATTTAGGGAGTTATTTAACAAATCAGCCAGCAGGACATTCCTAACTCATTTTATGACTCTCAGTAACCCACCATGTCATATCTTACTGCTTAAATGTTGGTCCTATGAACCATAGGTTTTCAGTAGTTAGATTGACAATTTCTTATTCATAGCTATCACAAGAACCAAAGCATGCTTATCAGACCTTTTTCAAACAGGAAGTAATGGCACTGATTGGAAGTACAGTAACACAGAAACTAGTAAATAATTTATATTTTAACATTGTGGTTGTTAAAATGAGTGGCTTAGTCTGGTAAAGCAGTTTTAACATTTTAAAAGTAATTTTTAGGTTTAATATTTTAAAAGTGATTTTTAGGTTCAAGTGCCAATTTAAAGTTCATAAGTTATAAAATAATTTGATCATTTAACCCAGGGTATTACATTTCCCTATTAAAAGTACCTAGTGACCAAAAGGCTTTATAATTATACGCTTGACTTTGGTTGGAAGAGGGTCTCCAGAGACGAGTTAGGGTCTGCAGCATTACAATAGGCAGGGAACTCATAGGTAGACTGGGTTGGCCTAATGGTCCTTTTCTGCGGACACTTTTTCTATGTTTCTATATTTCTTTAATATGATACATATGTTACTTAGATGAATTAGAGTTTTATATTTATACTGTGCCCTTCAGAACTAGGTCAAAACAGCTAGACAGTGATAGCGTGGTTGAAAAGAGCGCAAGCAAAAGAGCGTTGTGAAAAATAGCAGTGCCGAGAAACAGTGACCACGCTCAGTCAACCACACTGCTCTGTACAGACTACTACATAAGGAATGACAAAAGGCACATAAGAGTACAAAGAAGTGGGGCTCTGTGCTCTGGGGGTGGGGGATGCAAGTCGGGAGGACAAAGGGATGTGGGATGCAAGTCAGGAGAGAATGTTGGGGGAGGGTTATTTTTATGACAAAGTTGGGGGGTGCAGCAAGGAGGGGGGATTCAAATTCCACAATTATATGTGGGGGGGTCATGCCCCCATGCCACCCACATGGGTGAGCTTTGCCCCCCGCAGCCTCCATACTATAAATATACATCCTTGAAAATGCACTTAACACCAGGAAAAAAAATGACATGGGCAGTAGGTAGTCTCAAAGCTGGCTCTGTTGACAGTCCCAGGTGCTTGCAGCTGCTCACACTAACCTACTGAGCTGGCTTGCTGACCTAGTGCACAATGGAAATCTTAGAGTACTCAGCCTGAGTAAAAAGAGCTACCAGTACAGCGCTGTTATGCCTGTGTTATTATTCTCCAGTAGTTCTTTCATTCACACTTTTTTCACCTTGCGGTTTTAACCATGCTCTAATTCATATGCGCTTTTGACCAGCTACTGTGCCATTCCACCACTCAGAGCACTTTACTTAATCTTAGAATAAAAAAAGTACAGAGGATAATTCCAGATAATAACAAGTAAAATATTGACATAAATCTTAAAAGAAAAAAGCAGAAAAAACACAATCAGATTTCTGCAAAGACGAGCGGAATCCTTAAGAGTCTTCTAGTTTTCAGCAAGACATTTACAAGACATTCACAACTGGCATCAGCAGAACTCAGTTACAGAAAATTACACAAAAATTAGAATTTCAGGAACTTCCACTTTTTACTGTTTTCATTAAAACAGGACCATTTTACCTTTAGAGCTAATCTGTTAATTAAGCAATAAGGCATGACAAGGTGTGTGTTAGTGTGTAATAACGTCACTCCTGGAGTGGGTTGAAGCGTGAGGTGAAGCCGAGTGCTTCCACCACCCCAGGAGTGACGTTATTACACAAAAACACACACCTTGGAGTGCCTTATTGCAATTATACAATGGCTCGATGTTATACAAAATAAAAAAAAATATTTAAAAAATATTCAAAAAAGGTTTTCGTAGATTTTTAGTGTGGCAATATATCTTTATTTCTGAAAAAAATAATCCATATCATCCAGGATATCCATACAATGATGTTATTGTGTAATAACATCACTGTCTCAGGGACACACTGACCAATCAGAGTCCAGGAATTGTCTTTGCTATTGTATAATGTTGCTTAGATCTGCAGCAAAGTCATAATCCTTTGTTGTAACACCACAACTTCTTGCCACAGAAAGGATTCTAATGTCACAAGCAGAAATCCCTAGTCAGGCATTTATATATTTTAAATAAACTGTTGTGTATTTTAGTAAAGCTTTTAACTAAAAGGGCACCTTTATCAGATAGAAAAAAATGGCAGATGTGCTCACCAGTGTAGCAAAAACACAAAACTGAAATAATAAAGACAATTGATGCTGGATCCAATGGAACTATCAAACAAAAAACAAAGAGTGACCACTCACATACTGCTCAACTGGTTGCACTCCAACATAAATTGTGCCACGACCGTGCTTTTTAAACAAACCGATATCTGTAGCTCATGGGGGGAGAACCAAGAAAGTGTGTGTTTCTTTGCATTGCTGCGTAACCAGTCCTTTATCTGGAAACCTCAAGAATTCTCAGTGAACTAGTTTGCAAGTGGAGAGAAAAGCATGTTTTCATAAGTATCACTTTTTTTAGCTCCATTATTCTGCAAGAGGATTCTACGTAGTATTATAACTCATGACATCATATAAAGTTGTGGTAAAACTGAGTGGGCTACATTTTTGGACTTAAATTATGTCCTCCCTGACCCATAGTTTCACAGCCAATCCTGAAGTCACCTGCATTAAAGTGGTTTGTTATCGCACAAGTGGATTATGGGAACATTCATGAGGAAATCATCTATCCAAATTTCCTACTGTGGAATCAGGGTCTGTTTGGAAACATCTGCCAGTTTTACAGAGGGTGAAAAATTATCTCCAATTCATCACAGGCAATTGATCACCTCTGGAAATTGAAGAGATTCACTGAATCAGGTATGGTGTATTAAGCAGAGTGAAATTGGTTGACTTAAATGGTAGCAATGTGCATGTGGATGCATGTGTATGAGTAAGTGTGCGTATGTTTGCATGCATGTGTGTAAATTCCCTAAATGAAGACTAATTGCACCATTCATAAGATACTGGCACAGTGAGGCCAGGATGACAATAGCCAAACAGACACTGTTACAGATGTTTGAATATTGCAATCATCTCCTATACTAAATCACAGATGTAATCTTTAACGAATACAGAGTTATCTACAGCAATGTCGGTTTGCTCTACTAACCCCAATGAAAACCCATCACTGTATTCTTTATCTGTAACTGAAAATCCTTACTCCAGCTGAAATGGTCCTTTTAAAACTATATACACTGTCAGACTTATACACTGTCACACAATATCATACAAAATCAACACCGACTGATCTAGTGAATAAATTGGAGTCCCGCAGAGCTTGTTAAACAAGGACCTCAAACCAAAACTGATTTAAAGAGAAAGCAAGTTAAACAAAATAGGAGTCCAGTGTTACTAAATGACCTCCCACCAGTTCAGAATTGGATGAATCAAAACCTTCTTTTAAACAGAAATTGTTGAGTTTCATGTTTGTTGTATTACTTTGAAAATGTTTTTTGTAAAAAATAATTTTAATTTTTGTAGCCTAAGCAGTTTAAATAGTAATCACATATATCACTGGTAATAGTCAATGTGTACATCTTCTCTTCTACTGTAAAACTGTATTTTCATCTAATGCATTAATTACTGTAAGTTTTGAAATTGTCCTGTACTTGTCCCCATACAAAGCTGAGGAAAGTAGTAAGTATCCAGCCCAATTGTCTTGTAATACAATAAAGAATGAAAGACAATCCAAAATGTTATTTTTGTTAATTTAAACCTTTTAAGCAGCATGGGCCACTATTAATGTAGTTTCTCCTAAAAAAATGTTTACAGATTGTTCTGATAATTATAATCAAATGCTAAAAAACATTGTCTAAAGAAAACAAACTCTGAAAACAACTACTTAGTTAAGAAATTACAAAATATATATATATACTTAAACAATAAAAAGGTTACAAAAATGTACAAATAATTATACAATTTTAAACAGACATGGTTTCCCATATACAGTACATCTGTGGCTTTTTCAAAACCATATGTAGATTCAAAAAGGGCAATACAAGCTTATCTAGTCAACCTGTTTGTGAAACTTTTATACTTATCAATGTACTATTAACCTGTTCCAGTTCTGTCTGTCCGTCTGTCTGTCTATCTACTTCATCTCTCATATATCACCATCTAGACTCACAAATAGAGGATATTATACTATGAAATCAATATCTAAAGCAATAGAATACTATACTCCTATATTTGAAGAAAAAACTGAAAATCCAGGAGGAAAAAGTAAAGTATATGTATTTAAAAAGATATATAAATACAACCAAATGCTTTCTTCACAGTACTAGTTGAACATGCACAAGATGGCTTCTGACATGCTCTGTTCTGTTCTGTTCCTGTGCTTAGGTGTCCTTATGCTACTTAGAGCCAACCTATGTCTATGCTAATTGGTGTATCCCTAGGGCTCTGTGCAAAACCTGCTCTGGACTACACAGACATGAGATATGTTTGCACTGTATTACAAATGATAGTGCCAACAACTTGAAATTTTTGTATAGCATGCATGCCACTGTATGTGCTTGCCTTCCGCTTTGAGTCACAATGTCTGATTTTATAGTTAGATTGACTACCCACCTGCAGGGACTATCTCACTTGATGCTGTACTGCCTTCAATCATGGGAGAAGGAAGATACTGCTCTGTGGAAGTTAAACTGCTTGCACTAATTGTCTTTTTATTATTAGTACTAACATCACTAGCACCACCTGGACAGATACTCTTTCCCTTTTGTGCCTTTATTACAAGGAAGCCAGCTCCAGCTTCCTCTCCATTTCTAATGAGTGTTTTTTTCTTTGGTTATTTGGAGGACTTATTATGGGATGGTGCTCTTTTGTATATTTATCTACTATTTGTAAAGTATTCCCGAAGGGCTGTTATTGTGCCAAGGAAAAACTCACTCTTAGGATGTATGTAAAGTAGTATATCAGATAAAGAAGGAGACTTTATGCTTGATGAGCACAGTAATACAATGGGATCTATGTTACACAATCATTGTTACTGACTATTACCTCAAGGGGATGTGTTAAATTGATAAATACCTAATTCCTAGGCTGCCAACAGATATAGATAGATAGATAGATAGATAGATAGATAGATAGATAGATAGATAGATATCATGAGTGAGTAGATAGATATTAGAAATGTATAGTGCATGAGAAATTAATGCCATTGAGGGGGGCCTATCAAGGTAATAAACCACTAGTACAAAGGGAACTTGAATTTATTATTTTGTTAGACCCCTAAGAAGCTATTATATATAGATCATGTATACTAGACTTTTGTTATGTGAGGTTTATATAATACATTTGGGTAGTTAAATAACTTCTTACTTTTATTAGGCAAGTTAAAACAATTTACAGCCATGCAGGTATTAAATTTTTATTGATTGTTGTCAGACCAAATGGTTCAATAAAGTTGTTGCCAGGGATTTTAGTTAGTGCCCAAAGATGAAGAGTCATTTGAATGTGATCACATAACAAATCCAACATGGGCAGGCATCTGTAATCTTAGCTGCTTGCTGTTCCATCAGAATCTTATAATTTCTTTTTGATTTGAACTACTTTGTGTTTAGTTTGTAGTTCTCAAACAGCAAGTACTTGCCTGTTTACTGTTTTTTAAATCACTGCCACATTTAAATGTTTGATTTAGTGTTGGAATTATGGTTTTAGGGAGACCACATGGATTAAAAAGAAAATGGTTTTGTTTCTGTTTGTTTCAGTGTTGAACTGAGGAAAAAGATGCAGTGGTTCTAACAAGACAGGCAGGGAGAGAAAAACGAGAGCAAGATGAGTTGTTTTCATTTTAAGAGTGGAGCCAGGCAGGATTCAATGCAATGTCACACATTCCTGCAGGACAAAAGGGATTAACATCCATCCTGTTTCCTGCAGTAACTCTGATACAGTCTGCTCATTTCCTGCCTAACTCCATGCTCAGTTTAATTTCAGGCTGGATTTGGAGATCTCATTGCTAAAGCAGCTGATCAGGACCCCCTTCCCCAGGAACCCCTTCCCCTCTTCTACCTTTGGGTCCCACTATTTCTTTATATCTATTCAACTCAAGATTTTACACTGCCACAGGCTTGGCTGCATCCTCATTTCTGGACAGTCTATTTCATTTGTCCATCTCCAATTCTCATGCAGAACAATTTCCTATCCCACTCTTTAATTACAAAATTAGTAATAAAAGTTATTTTAAAATATTTAGGAAAATTACAAATACACTCAGGATGAATCAAAAGATGTCGGAAACACATTCCTGTATGTGATGAAACCTTTTCCTGATAAACAAATACTGTTGCTTTAACTGGTAGAATACAACTTGTGAGAGATAGTTTTGAAGAAGACTATGTTTAGGGTTGTGCTGAATAATACGATAGAGTAATTCAAAAGTGATCCCTTCTCCAAGTCTTCCTGTTAAATTCAGCCAAATAGATTATCTACCTATACTGACATGCTGGTATGATCTGTGTTGCTCACTATTAAATAATGTTAAAATAAAGTCATGGGGCTCAATTTTCAAAGCTCTGTGATTGACGCAAGGTGTCTACGCCAAACACAAGTGGCATAAGTGGCACGTTGCATCGCAAACTGCCCCCTGATCTATGTTATTTATTTTTATTTTATTTAAACTTTTGTTAACCAGGTAAGTGTTATGAGCCAAGGCCCTTTTTCAAACATGACCCAGGACCATAAAACAATTACAGTCAACAGCATGCTGCCTTCCCCAAACCGGGCTTGCACCACTGGTGCACCACAAAATGGGCTGTGACCTGGCATGCTAGGAGGCATGTGGCAGACACAAGCTTCCACATCCCTGAAAATGGGATTCACTAAACTTACCCAGAGGACATTTTTCTAAGTACCCCTAGACAAGTCATGGCTGGTTTCAGGGTACTTAGAACTGTCCTCTGGGAGGGTTGTGAGGGCTGCGCCAGTGAGCTCCCCATCTCCGATGCCATCTGTACTGAATATATGTAACAAGTACCCCTGGCCCAGTGGCCTCTCTCCCTGATGCCGCCCATCATCAATATATGTATTAATTCCCCCTTACCCCTCACCGATGCTGCCCATTATGAATAATTGCATTAAAGCCCCCCTTCCCAGATAGATACATAGATGTAGCACATTATTCATATTTGTATGAAAGCCCCTTTCCCGATGCTGCCCCTTACTATTATTTGTATGAATGCCCCCACCTTGATGCCCAATGCTGTCCATTGATGTGCAAAAAAAAACACCTATGCCTGAAGATCTAGTGGACACCCACCCCCCAACCCCAGAAGGAAGTGCTCACCACTCTGCTCCCCCATCATCCTAAACCCTGAGCTGGAAACTGGCACAGCCCTCCTCTCACCACCATGGCTGGCTGCTGACTGACCTGTCAGTGAATGAGTACTGCATAATACTCTTTCCTTTGTATACCTCCTTCCTACCCTTTCATGGACTTCTCTTCATGCTCCATGTAAGCTTAGAGTTAATGTATTATCATGTATCTGAAATCTCTTTGTAACCTGCCTGTCTCAGCCAACTGTTGTTTACCCTAGTGGCTACTGTATGTTTACCTGTTGTCAAAATTGAATTTGACTGTTTCTGTATCTCTGACATGGAGCCTTTGTAAATGAGTCTCTGACTCAAAGATAATTTCTGAAATTTCAATAAATAAATAAAATAAAATAAAAATATAGTACATGCTCATTGACTGACATCAATGAGCATGTACTGTTTTATACAGTCCGTGCTCACTGACAGGTCAGTCAGCAGCCAGCCGTGGTGGTGAGAGGAGGGCTGTGCCAGTTGTCAGCTTGGGGATTAGGATGGGAAGTGGAGTGGGGTGGCGGGCACTTCCTGCCAGGGTGGGGGTCCATTAGATCACCAGGCATGGTTGTTTTTTTATTTTGCACATCAATGGGCAACATTGGGCATTGGGGAGAGGGCTTTCATATTACTAATAATAATGGGTGGCATCAAGGAAGTGAGAGGGGGCTTTAAATGGGTGGCATTGGGGAAGGGGAAAGGGGATTTCTTACATATATGTATTATGGGTGGCATCGGGGATGGGAGCCACTAGTCCACTGGGGTTGGGGTGTTGGGGTATAATATCAGAGGACTGGGATGGGGAGACCACTAGCCTTTGGTGGAGGGAGCCTGTGGCAAACCCCTCCCATGTGCCTTGTGTTTGTCACATGGGAGAGGTTGCAGTAACTTTGGGAACTTAGTCGCTGGGACCCCTCCTGTACCAGAATTTAGTGCAGGGTACCTGGTGCACCGGGCTTCAGCACAAGCTGCTGTTTGCTGCAGCTTGCACTAATCCTATCCCATTTTGAGAATCAAGCCCATGGTATTCAGTTTCTGATCTAAAAAAATACTATGGGCCCGATTCTCAAAGCTTGCTAATGGCACAAGGGGTTTGCACCACAAATAATTGTGTAAAGTTCTCCTTGTGCCAAAGGATGCGCGAGGACCATTTCTCAAATGCAGCCTGCATCAAGCACAGGCTCCATGCAGCAAAGGGGGCTTGCACCATCTTTGTGGCACAAAATGGGCTGCAAGATGGTGCTAGAGGACATGCAGCAGCCGCAAGCTGCCGTATCCTTGAGCTGTCAGTATGTATTGAGAAGGTGCTCCTCCTTGACAGCTCAGTCGGTAGCCAGACATGCTGGTGTGAGGAGGGCTGTTCCAGTCACTGACTCTGTTTCAGGTTGGTGGAGAAGGGTGGTTGGCCTTACCTGTTGGGGTGGTGGGGGGGGGAACTACACCACCAGGGAATTATTCTGTTAATATTGTAATTTATGGGCATATAGTGCAGGGGGCCACTATACCACCAGTGAATGTTTACATGTAATATTGTACTGTATGGCCATATCAGGGTGGGGGGGTGTTTACATTTAATATTTCACTGTTTGGCCACACTGGAATGGGTGACGTTTACATTTACTATTGTACTGCACGGCCACATTGGAGTGGGGGTGTTTACATTTAATACTGTACTGTACAGCTAGATTGGCATGGGGTGGTGTTTAATCACAGAATCACAGAAATCCAATGGCAGAAAAGGACCCCAGTGACCCATCGAGTCTGCCCCTTTTCCCCTACTCATCTCCTTTTCCATGGGCCCTCCTCTTCCCCCCACTTACCAACCCCATATGTCTGTCCCATACCCTGTTGAATCCCTCCACCATTTCAGCCCCCACCACCTCCTCTGGTACCTGTTCCAGGCCTCCACCACCCTCTCCATGAAGAATTGCCCCTTACATTGCAACTGTATCTTCTGCCCTCCAATATCAGGCTATGCCCTCTAGTTTTAGCCCCCTCATTCCTTTTAAATAAGCTCCTCTCCTTCACCTTATTGATCCCCTTCATGTACTTAAAAGTTTACATTTAATATTGTACTGTACTGCCACATCAGCACATGGCGGTGTTTATATTTAATATTGTACTGTATGGCCACATTGGGGTGAGGGGTGTTTACATTTAATATTGTACTGTACGGCCACAATAGGGTGGGAGATGTTTACATTTTTGACTATACTGTACAGCCACATGGGGAGGTGTTTACATTTAATATTGTACTGTACATCCACATTGGGGTGGAGGGGTTCTGCTGGCCCAACAGGGATTGATTCTTGAGTATTTTATTATAAGGGCAGATGGGGGGGGCGCTAGACCACCAGAGACTGGCACACAGCTGCCCTGCAGCTTGCGGCACACCATCCAGGTGCACTGTCTGTTTAGCGCATGGCCATGGTTGCAGTAAGCTGCTGTACTTTGCCACTAGGACCCTACCCAATACAGAATTAGGCGCAGGGTCCCTGGCACACCAATACTCAGCGCACGTTGCTTTTGGCGTGGCTTGCACTGAGTTTTGAGAATCGGGCCATATGATTTCAGCTATAGTCAAGTACCTTCAAGAGCAAAGTCCCCCAATAGAATGATACAAAATGTAAGAAGCCACTAAGGAATCATTCCACCCTGTCTCAGATGTAAGCTTTAAGCTTTATACTCAGTCCTGGGATCCTTTGAGTTACTGGAATAATGCGCATACTGTAGTAAGAAAGAAATAATGTGACCTACTGGGAATTTAACCCAGGTCCCCAGAATAGCATCCCAATGCTCTAGCCACTGAGCTACAGGCTCACATGTGGACCTGTGATTCCTGGACACACTTTCTTTCTCTTGTATTGCATATCCTGCAGCTAGGACTAATCAAGATGACAGATATTTTCAGTGCAGTATTAGCCACTGCTATGCAAATTAAATCACAAATTGTAGTGGGAATGAAATAATGTGACCTACTGGGAATTGAACCCAGCCCTTCAGAATACCTTCCCAGTGCTCCTATCACTGAGCTGCAGGCTCACACGGCTGGATCTGGGGTTTCTGGACACATTTCCTTTCTCCGGTATTGCATATCCTGCAACAAGGACATGCAAGGATATGCAATACCACCGAAAGGAAGTGTGTCCTGGAACCTCAAGCCCAACTATGTGAGCATATAGCACAGTGGTTTGAGCACTGAGGCAGTATTCTGGGGGCTGGGTTCAATTCCCAGTAGGTCACGTTATTTCTTTCTTACTACAGTTTGTGATCTAAATTGCTTACCAGTGGCTAATAATACTGTGCAAAAAATGCTCAGCTGCAGGATATGCAATCCCAGAGAAAGGAAATGTGTCTGGGAACCCCAGCCTCAAGCATGTAAGCTAATAGCTCAGTGGCTAGAGCACTGGATTGTATTCCGGGGACCTGGGTTCTATTCCTAGTAGGTCACATTATTTCTTTCTCACTACAATTTGAGATTTAAATTGCTCGGCAATGGAATAATGTGGAAATCTAAAATTGTGCAGTAAGTTCACACAGCTGAGCTATAAGTGTTTGGAAAACATCAGAGAAAAATATGACAGCATGAAATTAGATTTTTTAATTATACTGGAAAACAGGTAAATATGCATGATTATTAGGATTAACATGCTTACAGATTAGGTGACATTATTTGCTTTTAGCATTAATACTAGAGGCTCGATTTTCAAAGATCCCTTAGAGCGACACAAGTTGCATCGCTCCAGGGTTGCGGCAAACTCTAGGTGTGCCAGGGACCCTGCTTCTGATTATAGAAAAATCAGTGTCCTGGCACCAAACTCCCCGGGTTTGCTGCAAGCTGACATCTGTGCCAAAGAAACAGCGCACCAGAGGGGAATGCCACAAGCTGCAGATGGGCTTGCGGTAGTTGCGGGAGAGAGGTCAACCAACTGGCTGGACATTCTGTGACGTACTGGTGACCACATGAACCAGGTTAAGCCCCTGTAGCAAAAACTTCATCAGATCCCCTCCACTATGATTGTGACATTGGCCTTGGGAGCCAAGTATTTTGCATAAGTAGATGTACTAGTGAAGGTGTGTCTTAATAGAACTCCACATGATTAGGAAATAAGGGATAGAGGACAATTTAATTAGTTTGCACTGTGTTTTTTCTCAGTATTCCAGCTACGTTTTTGAAGCTTTTAACACTATGGGGAGTTACAGAGGGTGCGCAGTATTACCCTGTAAAGCTCCATATCTCATTTACTGTAGCTTATTGGAATGAACAGTAGCATACATTATAATTTAAGGTTGAAAGGGATGCTAAGTCCATCAATGCTGTTGCTGTCCCCTGCTTCATATGCTCTGATGCATGTCACTGTGGCAAAGCATGCAGTCTAGTCAGTTTCAGTTAGTACAAAGCATGCACATGTTCATCCAGAACTCTAAGTAGCATCGTATTTTTTAATTCATGTTGCATGCCACAATCTGCTAATGATTCTTCTGATACTTCAGTTTTAACTCATTTTACCCTGGGTGGCCATTTTGTATCAGGAGAATCAATGGATGGTTCTGACTTCATACGGAGCTATTGGGTACAATGAGTTTTAATGAAACATTCTCTCTTCAAAGGTACATTGCATTTGAAATTATTGACTGAATAGGAAAACCCACAGGCAACTTGCTATGCAGTCTAAGGCAGCTGCATCAGGGATCAATACCAAAAAGGTAAGCAATGATTGCCCTAGGATGGTGTGGTGAATCATCTCACTATTGCAAGCTACGACTAAAGGCCTTGGGCCAATTTATATACCCCAGTAAATGCTCTGCACATTCTAGTTACAGAGGAATTATTTTCTGTGTAAATCTCAATGATTTGAGACAATTTAGTTTTTGTAAGAACTTATCTTGCAACAAAATCCCATAAACTGGACCAGATGGTAATAAATGAAACAAACAAAAACATTTTTACTTTATAAATGTCTAACACAATCGTATTTTGGTGGGAGGCAGTATAGCTTTTAATTACACACATATGAGTCTAGAGACCCAAGTCTGCCTCCTATTGCCACAACTTACAGGGCTTTCGTATTTACAGGGATTCCTGTATTTCACAGGGCTATGGAGCCATGTACTGGGAAATTGTTTCCATAGAGTTGCACTGGTTACAAGGGAAAACTGAACATTTTGACTTTCACAGGAAATAATGTAATCTACAGGGAAACACAGGAAAATTGTCCTGGAGTTACAGGGAAAATGTCAAACTTAGCTGGGAGCACTGAACTTACTCAATGTCTGACCATGAACAAATGCCTTATCATCCCTGTGCTCAGTCTTCTCTTTCTTTCTCAGGCTTTCCTTCTTAGTACTCCCCAGAGCTTTCCCTAACTTCAGTCAATCTCACTTAAAGAGCCCCGCTAAGATTGGCCCCTTTACCCCATGTATAGGTGCCTCATCTCCACAGCAGTACTATGATTCCAAGATGTACCCCAAGAAGTAATCCATAAAAAAGTTATTTTACTCATAAAAAGTACTAAACCGAGTCCCTAGGACTTCCAGTTTTTTTTGCCTGTTCTGCTCCACCCCTCGGTGCTCACTCAGCTGACGCCGAGATGTTGGTCATACCAGTATACGCATCAGCCGCCTGATTTTTTATATGGCTACTGTGGTCGAACTGGCACCGGCCCACCAACGTGGGCCTTGTTATTGACCTGTGCCCACGTTTATTACACAGTGGCCATTCTATTACCAAAATCAACCCGAAAGCTGGTGCGCATTGACTATAATAGAGCGCGCCCACGTGCTCTTCCTAGCATCTTGTCATCACGCTAGTGAGCGTGGGGGTGGAGCGGGATAGCCTAAAAAAAACAGGAAGTCCTTGGGACCTGGTTTAGTGCTTTTTATGAGTACTAACATACTAAAATGCCAGCAGAATAGGCCTAACGGTCTTTCGAGTCTGCTCGATTGGTCAGCCCCCACCCTGGGTGCTGACCTTGCTGCCCCCCTCGCCTTCTCTGGCTTCTCCCTTCCCAGTTCCGGATATTCTTGCTGCATTGAATTTTGCTTCCAGAACCCTTCCCCTGTACCTGTCCCAGCCCCTCTTGAACCCCTCCACCATCTCTGCCTCCACCAGCCCCCTAGGCAGTGCATTCCATGGCTCCACCACCCTCTCAGTGAAGTAGCACCTCCTTCTTTCTCCCCTGAATCTTCCCCCCTCCAGCTTCCACCCATGCCCTCTAGTGGCCCTCTCCTCCTTCCTTCGAAGCACCCTGACTGTTCCTCCCCTATTTACCCTCTTCATGTACTTGAAAACCTCTATCATGTCCCCCGGTCCCTTCTCTCTTCCAATGTGTACATATTTAGCTCTTCGAGCCTTTCCTCATAGGTCCTGTCCCCCAAGCCCCAAATCATTTTGTTTGCCCTCCTCTGGACCCTCTCCAGGAGTTTAACATCCCTTTAAGTGTGGCCTCCAAAACTGCATGCAGTACTCAAGGTGTGGCCTCACCAAGCAGTTATACAGAGGGAGCATCACTTCCTCCTTCTGGAGGTGATCCCCTAGCGATGCATCCCAGCATCCTGTTGGCCTTGGCTGCTGCCCTCCTACAAGTCTCCGAGTTGTTCATTTTGACATCCACCACCACCCCAGGTCCCTCTCAGCCATCGAGACTTGTAGCATTTCCCCAGGGTGTACACTTGGCCCGGGTTTCTGGCCCCAGGTGGAGTACCTTACATTTCCTGCATTGAACCTCAGCTTCCACTTTCTAGACCATCTTTCCAGAGCCTCCAGGTCCCCTGTAGGCCACCCTCCTCCTCCCCATCTACCACCGCCTCTAGTTTTGAGTCATCCGCAAAGAGACTCATCTCACTCCTGATTCCTGTCCTATGTCAGAGACGAGGCGTTGAACAGGAGGGGCCCAAGACTGATCCCTGTGGGACCCCACTAATGACCTCTTTGGGGATGAGACTATCTCGCCCACTGCGACCCTCTGGGTCTGGTCCTGGAGCCAATTGCCTATCCATCTGATCATCTGGTTCCCCACCCCCATTTCTCCCAGCTTATCCAACAGGCCCATGTGAGGAACAGAGTCAAATGCCTTGCTGAAGTCTAGAAGAGGACGTCCACTGGTCTACCAAGGTCCAAGGCACTCGTCACCCAGTCATAGAACTCCCCAAGGTTTGTCTGACAAATTTCCCGAGACGAATCCATGCTGTCTCATCGTCCAGGCACCCTGACTTTTCCAGGTCCCCCTAGCTCTCCTTGACAATGCCCTCCATCACCTTGCCCACCACCGATGCTCAGGCTGACAGGCCTGTAGTTCTCTGCCACCTCCCTTGATCCCCCCTTGTGGATAGGCACTATATGCGCCACCTTCCAGTCCTGGGGCACCCACCCTGTCCTCAGAGAGATGGTGAAAAGCTCCACCAGGGGTTTTGCCAGGACATCCGCAAGTTCCTTCAGCACTCTGGGATGTAATTTATCCGTCCCTGGTGCTTTCTCCATCTTAAGGGAGCTGAGGGCTTCCCTCACTCTCTCTGCTGTGATTTCCACTTCCAGTACCTCTTCTCCCTGCTTAGCCCTCCCCCCTCCTGCCAGTGATGCCTCCCCCTCTCCCCAGACCCGCTGATCGGTAAGGGTCCCCCCCTCCTCAGTATCTCTGTCTCCTCCCATGTATGATGCAGCACCCCCATTTTCCTTGGTGAAAACTGAGGTGAAGTACTCATTTAGTACCTCAGCCTGCTCCCCCGGGTCTTGTGCCCATCTCTCCCCTGATTTAATCCTGCTAATCTGCCCCTTCACCCTTTGTTTTTCCCCAATGTATCTAAAGAACCCCTTGTTCCCTCTCCTGATTTCCCTGGCCAGCTTCTGCTCCTTCCTTGCCTTAGCCACCCTCACTACCCTAGTGGCCTTTCTAGCCATCAGCTCATACTCCCCTCGATCCCTTTCACTCCTTGAGCACTTGAATTGCCTATAGGCTGCCTTCTTTCCCTGCACCACCTCCTGGACCTCCCTGGTCCACCAGCAGGGTTTTCGGGCCCTACCGCATTTTCGTCTTACTCTTGCACAGGTGCTGGTAGCATCTTTCACCCCTCTTCTGATGATTTCCCACCTACTATCAGCATCCATGTCTGACCCAATCCCATCCAAATGCTCCTTAAGGATCCTTCCCATTTCCTTAAAATCCGTTCCCCTGAAGTCAGTTACCTCCGTCTTTGTGCAGCTTTCTAGCCCTCCTAGGTCCAGGCAGAACCAGACTTTGGCATGGACACTCCCCGCCAACGGGTCCCTTACCTCCAGGCCCCTAATCTGGTCACTGTCTGCCAGGACCACATCCAGTACCCGCGCCTCCCTGGTCGTTTCCCCCACCTACTGAGTTAGGAACGTGTCTTGAAAGACATCCAACAACCTCTGTTCCCTGGTCACAGAAGATTTCATAGTCTCCCAGTCTGTTCCTGGCATGTTTAAGTCCCTCAACACCACCACCGTTCCTCTGCCCAGTCTGCAGTGTCTCCCAACATCTACCACCAGACTCTCCTCCAGCTCCTCCGCCAGGGCAGGGGGTCTATACACCACTCCTATTTTTACTCTCTTGCCCCCCCTTGTTATCAAGGTGACCCAAATTGCTTCCACGGTTCCCACCGCCTCCTCTACTCCCCCTATGCCAATGCAGTTTTTGACTATCATTGCTACCCCTCCTCCCCTTCCCTCCCCCCTGTCCTTCCTGAACATAGTGTAACCCTCCAGGTTCAGGTCCCAGTCGTGTCCTGCAGTGGCCCAGGTCTCAGTGACCGCTGCCACATCTACTGCTCCCTCAGTTAGCATCGCCTGGAGCTCAGGCATTTTATTTCCCAAGCTCCTGGCATTTAGCAGGACTACCTTCCACCCTTTCCCTATACTTCTATTTCCCCTGCTCGTGTTCCCATGGGGATTTTGTTTTCCCCTGGTCTGCACTTTACCACTCGGCCTTTTCACGCAATCCTCCAGCTCCTCAAGGGGGTGGAGACAGAGTCCCTCCTCTATCGGCACCCCCTTGACAGCCTTTTCTCCCATCCCTCCCCCCTTCACAAGTTTAAACCCCACTTTTCACCAATGAACACCTCTATTTTCAACTTAAGGATTCCCCTCCCCTCCAAATTGAGATGGAGTCTATCTCTAGCATACAGATCCTTATCCTCCCAGGTCTCCCCCCAATCCCCCATCAACCCATACCCTCTGGCCTCACACCACTCCCTGAGCCACTGGTTTATCTCCCTAATCTTCCTTTTGTGCTCCCCACTAGCCCTTGGCACCGGCAGGATTTCTGAGAAAACTGTGCATCCCTGTGCCATACAGACCCTGCAAGCTCCCTGAATCTTGCCTGTATCTCTGGTTCGCTATTTCCTCAATGTCATTTGTACCCAGGTGGACCAGTCTGTCCGGGAACCCCCACAATCCTTTGCCAGCTGATATACCTCATGCTTAGCCCTGTGCACCGTTGGTCCAGGGAAGCATTTTGTTCTAACTGGCCAGGCTTCTCCCTCCCTATCCCATTTGATACCCCTGATCATAGAATCCCCAACAGGAGCACTCTGACCGCCCTTTTCCTCCATTCCCCTTCCATGTCCCTCATCCTTTCTACGGCCCTCCACCCTGCCGGCTCCTTGTTCCTCCCTATCTGGGTGCCATGCCACCCCTCCTTATTTACCCTGACCCCTCCAATCCTATGCCTCCTTCCTCCTGAGTATCCTTCTGTACCTTGCTAACTCCCTCACTGCTCGCAACTGGTCCTTCTCCCCCATCTGCTAAACTAGCCTGGCTCGTCCTCCCTTCCTTGCTGTCTCCATTTAGTCCCTCCTTGCTTGTTGTGCTCCCCTGGCCTAAACTCTCAGCTCCCTTTACTAAATCCTCCTTGTACTTCTGGTCCTTCTCCTTTACCTTTCCTCCCAACTGGTCCTTCTCCTTGCGCTTTCCTCCCTCTTCCCCCTTCCCCTCCTGCTCTGATTCACTGCTCCCCCCATTTTCCTGCATTCCAGGTTCCCCCTGTTCTTCCTGCTATCTGGCCCCTGCCTCCTGCCTCCTGCCCCACTCCCTTTCCATCTCTAACCACCCCTGTCATGGCTACATCAACCCTCATCCTCGAGCAGAAGAGGAGAATTGAGTGTTACTGGAGTGTAAGATCTGATCCACCTCCCGCCTTGCTTCCTTCTGTCCAGCCCTGGCCATCTGCCTACTTCCCTGAGAATGTTGTCCCTCTGTCCCTCCTTTGTGAGGGTCCCCAGTTACCTGCCTGCTTCCTT
This sequence comes from Neoceratodus forsteri, assembly GCA_016271365.2. Taxonomy (NCBI): domain Eukaryota; kingdom Metazoa; phylum Chordata; order Ceratodontiformes; family Ceratodontidae; genus Neoceratodus; species Neoceratodus forsteri. Next base: position 35,346,326 of record JADMNL010000037.1, on the reverse strand, counting down.
GGTAGTGTCCTTTGGACCCTCTGCCAGGGGTCCCTATGTGACCCTGAGTATTCTCCTGCACCTTTCCCTATGCATGCCCCTAGTGCTTGGTGCAACCCTGTGGGAGATCCCTGCCCCTTCCCCAACCATACCTCCCCCCTTCCCCCAGCTGTCTCCTAATCCCCACAACCTCCTCCCTAAGCTGTGCCAGTTGGTAGCACACTGGGCAACCACCAAACTTCCAAGCCTAGTCCAGTATCATGGCTGCTCCACACCCTGTGCATCCCACCACCCTCCCAAAGATGCCAGCCCTAATGCCATGTGGTTCCATCCCCTTCCAAGTAGGTTTCCTTGGGTGAGCCACCAGGTTCCCACCAGTCCAAGATACACCCCTACTGCCTAATCAGGTCACCCACTAATCTTAGATACAGTCCCTCAGTACACCGGTAACCCTGTTACTAGGTGCAGTACAACACAGTAAACTTATAAGGGAAATGAACAACTCCCTAAGCTCCTCCCTCCCAGCCTTTAAATCCAACCCCACGGCTAGAACATGAGCTGCACCTGCAGCCTTTTCCTCCAATTGCAGGGCAGGTGTTCCCCATAAATTAGCAGAACTCTGGGGTGGGGAGGGTGGGTCTTGGGCAGACACCCGACTCGGGAGAGAGAGTGTATCAGCCCTGTGTCTCACCTCCCAGCCCAGCAGCCAAATACCCAGGCCCAAGCAAATCCCACCAAATAGGTTTTAAATCAGAAGAAATAGGCCTCCACCAGCGCAGTCTGTTACACAGTGAAACATCCAACAAATGAGCCCACTTACAGCCACCAAACCAGTTTTCAAACTTTCAACAGCCCCCACAACAATACCCTGCTAGCCCCTTAGAAGTAAGAAAGCAAAGAAATAACTTTCTACCAAGTAAAATCCACAAGAACCCTGTAAAAACAACAAGCAGCAGCTACTGTCCTGGAACACAACTGATCCTGTCCCCTTCCAGTTCCTTCTGAGGAGACAAAGCAGCCAACACCACAAACCTGATTCAGCTCTGCCTCCAGTCAATTAGCTGAGCGAGACCTGGCCAGACCATTAACACCCTTCCCCCACTATGCAGTAATCTTTGCAGCTACTGAAGTCAGCAACAATGAATCAAAATTCAACTCAAAGCCACCAAAATATGTTTGCTGCCAGAGGAAACAGGTCTCCAATTCAATCAGCTTCACTAAAAACACATCAAAATAGGCTTGAAATTAACAGATATAGGTCTCCAATTCAAATACCCAGGCCCAAGCAAATCCCACCAAATAGGTTTTAAATCAGAAGAAATAGGCCTCCACCAGCGCAGTCTGTTACACAGTGAAACATCCAACAAATGAGCCCACTTACAGCCACCAAACCAGTTTTCAAACTTCCAACAGCCCCCACAACAATACCCTGCTAGCCCCTTAGAAGAAGGAAAGCAAAGAAATAACCTTTTACCAAGTAAAATCCACAAGAACCCTATAAAAACAACAAGCAGCAGCTACTGTCCTGGAACACAACTGATCCTGTCCCCTTCCATTTCCTTCCAGTAACTTTTTTATGGATTGCTCCTTGGGGTGCAGCTTTGAACCATTGTGCTGCTGTGGAGGTAAGGCACCTATACATGGGGTGCAGGGCATTGCAACATATATTGGTGGATGTCTTTAACCTCACTGTGCAAGAGCAATGACATTTGCCTATGGTTCATGGACTGTAAAGTGTATTGGGTTACAGTGTTTGTGAAGCATGCTATATACAGCCAAATTCCTTTCATTCATGTCTTATTTACTATATGGTATGACTGTGGTAAACAGATGCTGATTGGCTTCACGCAGGAATGGCCCATTCAGAAACCTGGCCCCTGTTGCCTTGCACTGAAGTTCTTCAAAAACCAAAACACTGTTGTGACAATGGTCTAGCAACTGTACTCATAACCATGGCAAGGCCCAGGACTATGGCGATGGAAAACTCTATAGATAGTGAGGAATTCAGTGGTGGAAAATGATGGATAAACATCTTTAGTTCTTGTTAACCATGAAGTAAGCTATTTCCTGTATTCTAATTTGTTGCTCAGATCAATTGTGCAGCAAACAGGAATTACAGGCAGTCACCCTGGAGCCCATAGATAAAAGACAATAAATGCACAACCTGTTTGAAAACAAAACAAAACAAAACAGTCAATATCTGCCAGGAAGAGCCTGTGATTCAGTAGTTAACTTCCGAGTAGCTGAGGACTTATTCTGGAATACATGTATTTCCACTTCATAAATACCTCAGCTTCAGTGTTCCTGAGTATAGGAATACATTTGTTTGCTCTTGGTACCCACACCACTGTGAGGTCTTCAACTCACTATTTAAACATTTTAAATGATAATATTTTACTCACACTAAAAAAGAAAGCATTAGCACTGTTAGAAAGACTGAAAACTACTGGCATCAAAAGGAAAACATTCTTATTTCACCATAATACGGTTTTTATTCCATGTAGTTTCTATCTTTATCTTGACTTTATTATTTGTTTACTTAGGGTATGTGCCTGAACACATAATTTATGTTTCTGTCACGTTATCTCCTTCTGTTGATTTTCTACACGTTCAGTTACCATCTTTTTCTATGACATCATAAAACTTCCACAACACCAAACATGACTTTCCTAAGTTGGAGACAATGACATTAAATATAGAATCAGTAGAAAGAAGCATTTGTCAATGCCAAATGTAGACTGCTTATATGTGCTGTTTAGGTATTTGGAAATGAAAGTACCATGCCTAAGAACTGTCATGTGCCCCCCAACCCCAAGACAGCCACTGTGTCTTTCTATTCAGTATTCACAGAAGAGGGGGAAGGGCAAGGGCCACAGCAGTACAGCAGTTGCAAAGGCTATAGGCCGGTCAGCCTCACTTCAGTAGTGGGGAAGATCAGGAGATATTGGTTAAAGAAAGGATAGTGGGGCATGTAGAAGCCATCGGAGCCCAGGACCATAGGCAACATGGATTCACAGTGGGGAGATCATGTCAGGCAAATCTGGTTGATCTCTTTGACTGGGCGACAAAGGAAGTAAATCAGGGTGGGGCAGTGGACAATACTTACCTTGATGTAAGCAAAGGCTTTGACACCGTCCGACATGTAAGTGTGATAAAGTAGCTGAGTAGACTTGTCGTGGGGGAAAGGGTGGTAAACTGGGTTAGAAACTGGGTAACAGACAGGAGGCAGAGAGTGGTGGTAAATGGGGCGCAGTCTGGAGAGAGGGGGTGACCAGTGGGGTGCCACAGAGATTGGTCCTGGGGCCAGACCTGTTCAGTGTCTTCATTAGTGACATTGCAGAAGGGCTGAAGGGAAAGGTCTGCCTGTTTGCAGATGACACCAAGGTCTGTAAGACAGTGGATACCCCAGAGGGGGTGGAGAAAATGAGGAGGGACCTGGGGAAGCTTGCAAAATGGCCTGAGGACTGGCAACCGAAGTTGAATAAAAAAAATGCAAAATTATGCACCTGGGACACAGAAACCTTGGGGAAAGGTACAGGATGGGGGGGGGAGTTGCTGACAGTCACAAAGAAGGACAAGGACCTGGGGGGTTATTTCAGATGGCTTGAAAATGCCAAAGTGGTAAGGTAGCTGGGAGGGCCAGTGACATGCTGGGGTGCATAGGCAGGGGTATCACCAGCATAAGAAGGGAGGGAGGTAGTGTTGCTATTATATAAAACCATGGTCAGGCTTCACATAGAGTACTGTGTGCAGTTCTGGAGGTCGCACCTTCATTAGAATATTAACAGGCTGGAGATGGTCCAGAGAAGGGCGAATGAGAGGTACAGAGTTTGCAACACAAGACTTATGAGGAGAAATTAAGGGACCTCAATATGTACCGAGTGGAAGAGAGGAGGGAAAGAGGGGATAGGATAGAAACATTCAAGTACCTCAAGGGTATAAATATAACTACTGAGAAGCAGGAGACAGCTGCTATAGGCACATGTGCCAGCTTCTGTGTGATATTATTTTGTTCTTCTAAATCTGTAATCTCCAGTATTTCAGTAACCACATGACCACACTGCCTTCTGTAGGCAATTTTATGCTGGTTGATGCCTGGTGTCAGATGGCAGACAGAAGGCTTACCAGATTGTGTTGCCATTTGAACAACTTCATAGAGTGTTCTTTTACTGGTAAGCATTTTGAAAAGCTGGAGAAGGTCTCACAAATTTTATTATGATTGTATCTCCTTATTTCTGTTCCCTTTGGTCCCCCCATCCCCACACCCCAACAGTCATCAGTGGCCACAGCTGCAGCCTTCTTCTTGCCAAGATGGTGGGTGAGAAGCATAGAACCATAGAATTTTATGGCACATGAGAACCTCTTGGCCCACCTAGTCTGCCATTTCCCTACCTGATGGATAAGCTGCAGATTCTAGTTAAACAGCTTACTTCCTCCCCCCCCCCAGTAGAACTGCCTTATGTCTGTCCATGAGCAGCTGCCTTCAGAGTCTGTGAAGTCTGATGTCTTTCAGTGCCGCTTATTGGTCATCTTCCAACATATGCGAGGCATTGCCAGCTGAAAAGTGACTCAGGACAAGCAGGTTTCAAAGTGGGGAAGAAATGGAGTGAGCAAGAATGAAGTACTTATTCAGATGCGGCGTCGATTTTAAGATCAGCATACTGGTGTGGACACTGCATATAGAACCCCAGCTCTTTAAGCAGCCTTATGAAGGGTAAAGGCTTCTCGAAGCACTGGGGTTGTGTTTATTGTACTGTAAGTGGGCTACATCTAATTTGGTAATTTACTGTACCTTACATCTGGATGTCTGGTAGGGCCAACTTTAAATAAACACTGCACCTGAATTAACACATGATGCCACAGAAACATAGAATTTGTCAGCAGAAAAGGCCCACTCAGCCCATCCAGTCTGCCCAAGTGTTCTCTACCTACTTGTAACTCCTGCCTGTATATGTTACTACATGTCTTATTCTGCCTGCGTCCATCAGGACCTCCTTGTAAATGAGCTTGCTTAATGGATTTTTCCTGCAATGAACTTGAACCTGCTCCACTTCTACAGCCCTATTGATCTCCATTGACCCCCTCCTTCCCCTTTTTCTAATATACCCCTAAGTTTATCCCATGCATGCTTCATGCCCCCTACCATTTTAGGTCCCATTACTTCTCCTGGCAGTCTGTTTAAGGCGTCTACCACACTTTCAGTAAAGGAATATTTCTTCACATCTATCCTGAATGCCCCCCCCAGCTTCATTGTATGTCCCTTGGTTTGGGTGCTCATCCTTATTTTAAGGAAACTCCCCAACTGTACCCTCTTTACCCCTGTGAGGTACTTTGTAGGTCTTGATCATGTCACCTTTCGCCTCCTCTCTTCCAGAGTGTACATGTTGAGATTCTTTAGTCTTTCCTTGTAGGGATTCCTGTGAAAATTCTGAACCATTTTAGTTGCCCTTCTCTGTAAAACCTCCACCTTATGTCCTTTCTGAAGTGTGGACTCTAAAACTGGACACAGTACTGCAGCTGGGGGTATACCACGGAGTGAGACAATGGCAGCACAACTTCCCTCCTCCTCCTCCAACTGGAGATGCCACTCCTTATGCACCCCAGAATCCAATTTGCTCTGCCCATAGCCTTGTGATACTGTACTGCCATCTTGAGGTCCTCTGATATAATAACCTCAAGGACCCTTTCATGTCTCATGAGTATCAATAACTCCCACCATCCTATACCAAGCATCGGGGTTCCTATGCCCTAGGTACATGATTTTACACTTGTTGGCATTGAACCCCAAGTACATAAGAAATGAAATTGATTTGAATGAATTGCAGGCTTTTAAGCAGCTTTTCAGGGAGTGTGTGTATATGTGTGGTTTGTGTGTGTGTGTAGGGGGCTGTGCTACTATAAGTATTTGCTTTTGATTTGGTATAATGTGTGAACAGACTAACCCTGCTCCCCATTCTGTGTGCCATATCTGAGATAAAGAGCCCAAATAGCATTGGGCCAAGCATTGAGCCCTGCAGCACCCCGCTTGTCACTGATCTGGGTGCCGAGAGCTACCCCACCACCACCACCATCTGCACCCTCCCATGTAACCAGTTCTCTATCCATTTAGTCAGACCACCTTCCACCCGTACCCCTTCTTCTCCTCACTCTTCTCCTTCTTGGCCTGTGTCCCTCCTCCTGGTAGTCCGCACCCTTTCTCCTCCTTATTCTTACTGGGTGGTGGTTCTTCTGCATTACACTCAGACCACTCTGCCTGCCCCCTTCCAGGATTACTACACCTCCGTCTTTACCTATATCTAGGGTGGTGAGCTCACCAGGCTTCCCTGTCTGGACATTTCTACCAACCTCAGTCTTTTGACCCCCCCCCCATTTGTTTAAATCCACCTTAGTAAAGATATACCCCTCTAATCCTGGCTTTCTTATTTTTTTCTACATATTTTCTCACAGGGCTATGGTCAGCTTTGTCATCCCGACTGACCCCCCCCGGCCCTGCCCCTGACATCAGGCTGACCTGCTCACCTCCAAGGATTACCCCCATGCTGGGGTGGTGAGGAGCTTCCCAGGTTGATCTACCTGAACAGGATCTGGTTGAGGAGGCACCATTCAGGGCTGGCAGATGGGGTCGGAAGCACATGCTGCCTGACCGTAGCCCATTTTCCACTGTTCTCCCTTTTGCAGAGTGCGGGCGTGCAATGACGCTTAGACACAGTGTACCAATGTCCGCCACACTCTGCCACCCTTTACTACACTGCTGTAGTAGCGTCCGCGGTCATCACCAGGAGCTGCTACAGAGCAGTGGGTCCCTGGATCCCACCTCGGGATAGGTGAGCAGTCCTCCGGATGCTCAATCCTATCCCTCCCTTGCCAACCCCTGGCAGCCTGGGCTTGCGTTCAAACCCAGGTCGCCAGCGTGGCGCGAGGTGTGGCGTCCAGTGCCTCAACACCCTGTGCCAGTGGCCCGGCAACAATGCTGCCTTTAGTACTACCCTCCCCTTTCTGCCCCAGTGTACCCTGTCCCCTGCGTACAAGTCACTATTCCCCCCAGACCCTACCCCAGTTAGTCACTAACCCATAATGTTTCCTGTGGCACCAATCCCTTAGCCACTTGAACTGCTGAAGCCTACCCTTCCTCCCCATGCTTGCAGATGGTACTAGCAGTACCTCCAAGAATGCCACTGACTTCCCCAACCCCTCACACTGCCAGCCCAAGTACTCAAACCTCCCCCTCACTACCTCCACAGTGTCCCCCGCCAAGTTGTTTGTACCCACATGCAACAGTAAATGAGGATTCTTCCTCCCCCTTGCTGCACGCTTGAGCAGTGGCTGCCCTAACCCTGCTGCAGTCAACCTGGGACAGCTTCAACCCAAATATGGCTGTGTCTTTCCCCCTTTCCACCCCATCCCACCCATTTCAGTACAGAATCCCCCAGGATGAGTACCCACCTGCCCCTTACCCCCTTTCCCTTCTAATGTCCCTTCCACCACCCCAGTATTCATTCTTCCCTGTCCCTTATCCCTGTCAACTGCACCCTCTGTGACTTCTGTATCTGTACCCCCTACTTCCGCATCACCCCTTTTCTCTGCCTTATTCCTCCCATCCCCCTTGAACCCCTTCCCAGCCTGACTACTTCCTACTGGGGTACCCATGTTGACCTCCCCTCCTCCCCTGCTGATTTCCAACCCCTCTCCTATCCCAACTGTTGTCAATTTAGAGCCCCTATTCCCTTCTACCCTGATAGTGATGCCCCCCCATCCTTTCCCTCCCCGTAGCCTTCTCTCCTTCAGTCACCACCCCTCCTTCCTTACTAGCCCCGTTCTACCCTTTTTTCCTCGCTATCTCTTCCCCTACCTGTTGCCATCCCTCTCATGCCCTACTTGTCCTCCCCCCTTCAGTATGTTCCTGCTCCCCCTCTCTGACCATTAGCACAGTTTCAAATCTATTCCTAGTTGATACCTGTCCTACATCTCTTTCCCTATCAGTTCCCCCCTCCTAGTTGTTCCCCTCCATGCCACTCCTGGTCCCTCCCTACCTGCAGCCATCTGCTCTCTACCCTGGTACTCGTTGTTTCTTCCTCCTCCATCAGGAAGCCCCTCACCCTCGTTTCAGGCACCCCCTTTCTTCTTCTCTCTTTTCAGCTGGTGCCTCTGTTACTGGGGTCAGTTTCAGTTCCTGGTTATTCTTCCTCTGTCCCCCTTTGCCATCCCCTATTCCCCCCTCAGGATGCCTACCATATTCATCTGCCCTGCCACTTAGACTCCTCCCTAACCTCCACAGTTCCTTCCTCAAACTAGCCAGTCATCTACAGACCATACATCCCCCCATCCTCCAAGCCCAGTCCAGGATCATGGCAGACCCGCACCCTGTACACCCCTCCACCCTTCCAAAGATGCCTGCCCTATTGACATGTGGCGCCTGACCCATTTTGGCTCCCATCTTATGTTACGGGCTCTTACTCCCAGGTTCTGTACCCTACCACAACTGTTAGGCACCTATTTACTCAAATTTCTGCCCCCCCCACAGTAGTCCCCCTACTGACCCCTTGCCGACTGGGGTAATTCAGTCTCAAATCTCATCCGTTAGATACTGTATTAGTGTAGCAATCCTAAAGTCTCCTTGTCCATTTTTCACCCCTCACCTACTATACTTTTTGTTCTCGGCTCTCATATAGTTTCACTTAGCCGAGTTAGAAATCCTGTTCCACTCCAATACTCAGCTCAGTTAGAGAAATAAACAGAACAAATAAATATGTATTATTACAGCAATCCTGAAGTATCCAATCATTGCTTTGTCTCCACTCCAGAGACCCTGCTGTAATATAGGACCACAGAGGACCATAGGTGGGAGGGTGGGCAAATGTAAAGTCCTGCCAGAGCTCCATTGAGCTTGTTCAGTCCTCCTCTCTCACTCACTCATTCTATTTTTCCCGATGCTGCAGGCTGCCCTTTTGTACTGGGGTCCTGCCTGCATTGGCACCTTTCTCTGCACACAAAGAAATCTGCAGCTGTCCCGACAGAGCTCCATTGAGATTGCTCACTCCCCCTCTCTCACTCACTCATTCTGTTTGTCCTGGTGCTGCAGGCTGCCCTTTTGTACTGGGCTCCCTGCCTGCATTGCTGCCTTTTTCTGCCCACAAAGAAATCCTCAGCAGTCCCAACAGAGCTCCACTGAGCTCACTCACTCCCCCTCCTTCACTTGCTCATTCTGTTTCTCCCAGCACTGCAGGTTGCCCTTTTGTACTGGGCTCCTGCCTGCGTTGGCACCTTTTCCTGCCCACAAAGAAATCTGTAGCAGTCCTGACAGAGCTCAGTTGAGCTCGGTCACTCCTCCTCTCTCACTCGCTTGATCCTAATCTGTCCCAAACACTGATTTCCGAAGCGACTGTGCTATTCTGCGCCGGAAGTGCAAAAACAAATTTCAGCCAGGATGTGAAAAATGACAGCTGTACTGTTCATAAGGAGGTGTGCAAAAATGCCAGTGTTGAAAATCTGGCGTGAAAGTATTACTGATTTGCGTAGTTATAAGGGTGTGTGGAAACTGTACAATGCACGCTCATAACACAGTCATTTTATGGAGTTTCAGCACAAAAGTTTCAACATAGGCATTTTAGGACATCTGCTCATGAACAGTGTCACTGTGATTTTCTTAATGCATCCCAAACACTGATTTCCCACAGTGACCATGCTATTCTGTGCTAAAAGTGCAAAAACACATTTTGGCCAGGATGTGAAAAATGACAGCTATATTGTTCATAAGGAGGTATGGAAAAATGGCAAAGTTGAAAATCTGGAGTGAAAATATTGCAAATTTGAGAAGTTACGAGTGTGCATGGAACCTGCGCAATGCACACTCGTAACACACTCATATTATGGACTTTCATCACAAAATTTTCAACATAGGCATTTTAGGACCTCTGCTCTTGAACAATGTCACTGTGATTTTCTTAATGTGTCCTGAACACTGATTTCCCACAGCAATCGCACTATTCTGCGCCGGAACTGTGAAAACACATTTTGGCCAGGATGTGAAAAATGACAGCTGTACTGCTCATAAGAAGGTGCATAAAAATGGCAATGTTGAAAATCTGGAGTGCATATACTGCAAATTGGCGAAGTTACAAGCGTGCATAGCAACTGCACAATGCACACTCATAAAACAGTCATTGTTTGGATTTTTCCCACCAAATTTGCAACATAGACTTTTTGAGAGCCCACCTCATGAACACTGGCAGTGTCATTTTGTTATTGAAATCTCAAAGGTGATTCTGCAGTGACTACTTAAATCACCTTCAGGACAGATTAACGCCATGACAGTGGCTGAATTCATGAGGAGGGGGCCCAATAACCCCATGTTGAAAATTTGGTGCCAAAATTCCAAAAAATGGCTGAGATATGCAAACATTTTTGAAAAAGCCCAATTTATGCCATTATACAGCTTACCGGCATTTCCTCAGTTCACAGTCGGCTTTGAAGAGTGCAGATGTGTTCCCGGTCCACCGAAGATCATTGCACCAGACTCTGGAGGTAAGTATGGGGGGGGTGTGGGAGGCAGGGTGTGTAGTGGGTGGGTGTGTGTGGGAGGGGGCAGGGAGACCATGAGGGACCATTTTCTTTTTTACAAGTTTAAAAAACAAAATAAAATCCATCACGGGATGGTTTTTTCTTTACAGGGGCATTGGCCACACTGGGGTGGGATCCCAGCATGTCACCTGAATGTTTGGAGGGCTGTAGCTGACGGGGGATTGGGCACCCCCATGAGCACATATGGAGTGCTGGGGGGGACAAGCAGAGGGGGATTGGGCACATCATTAGCATAAACCAAATGTTTTGACGGTGTGGGAACCATTATGCTGATGGGAGTAGGCTCCCTGTCAGGAACCTGAACTTGCTCGGGAACTGAAAGCCGGGGAATGGGGCCCCCCCAAGCAAACAAACACTATTGTGGGGCACATTGCTGAGGGGATTGGGCATCCCTTGCCACTGGGAGCTCTGTTTATAGACAGCTAGAACATGGCAGCAAGCCACTGCCATGTTCACAAAAATATTATAGTACCAATGTTCTGCCCAGCAATGACTGGTCACTCCCTCATTGCAGTGGAATGGCAGACACTGCAATGATGAGGAGACTCCTGATTGCAGTGGCTGAAATGTTTCAAGGTTGTGGCATGCTGACTGAACTAGCATCAGCAGCAGTGTGCCACCCCATTGGGGAAAGCGGACCAAGCCTCAAAAGGCAGTGGGGGCATTGGCCATAACAGTGCCATGCCTCCACAACCTGCTTCTGCAGCAAGCTGCCGCAATATGTTTCTTGCCTATGCATGCAATCAACTTAAAAAGCTCCAAATATTAACTTTAAAATTGCTAAAGAAGAGCATGCATCTAAGAGTAATAACAACTGAAGAACAGCTTCCCTTCTTTCAGCACCCAAGTAGGTGTTCATTGTTTAGTACTCAACAGAATCAAATTAAAATGATATCATCTTTTGAGATAGCATCATAGGAAATGCTAGACCTAAAATGACCATATATCCAGTATGCTTATCTCCTGTCATCCAGGCAGCTGCAGCATTCAAAATCATGTGATATTCTTGTAGCATTGATTAAATAAATAATAAGTGCTAGATGTGGATATGGATTTGATATCCCCAGATCAGGCAGTGGCCTGATTGTTACCCCCTCTCCCCCAAGAAAGTTAACTGAAAGAAGCACTGAATTTCAGAAATCTCAGAATCTGAATTTTAAAGATGCCCCTGTCTCTGTCTTTCTGGAACATTATACTTGAATATGGCAAAGATGTCCAATCTCATCATCATGAACCTTTACAGTGATAGTAAATAGTGTGTGTGTGTGTGGATTAAAGCTTGAAACACAAACTGGTTTGGAATTTCAGTAGCAACTCAACAAGGATGTTTTCTCTCCCCTATTTTCTTTGTCATCACTACTTAATGGAACATAAGAATGGCAGCTGGAGGCAGAAAAATAATATCACACCTAGGGTTGGATTATCACAGGTCCTGCAGTAGGTGCAGGACATGATTTTGGGCTTTGTGTATGTCAGGAAAAATGCTACAAAAGGTTTGAATGCTATTTTCAAATGTTAACCCACATTTACTGCACCCAATACCACTTTATGTTAAAATAATGACAGCTGCATCAAATATTGATGCATGCGTCATTATAAGACACTTACTTCACCACGTTATAGATTGATGGAGCACTTCTGGCCAATCAGAGGGCTCCTTTCCTCTGTGTGAAAGACACTCTTGATTTGTGAAGAGTGTCTCATGAGCTGCTGCGCTGGAAACAGGCATGTTTGGGGTAGGTTTTCTAAACTTTTAATATATATATTAATCAATATCAATCAAAAATCTATTAATACTGCCACTGAGACTGCTCTTACAGTTGTATGAGGGGTATCACATACTCAGGGTATCACAACTGCTCACCTTCGGTTTGCGGTTCTCATATCCTAAGAATGCACATGAGACCATTCTTACAACTGTAAGAGTGGTTTCAGTAGCAGTATTAACATGCAAACCATGGCAGATGCACACCATACTTAGACCACTTTTCAGTGGGCAAGCTATTGGCAGGCTCATCAGGAATGGTGCATGACTGTTCCTCAAGTCCCTAATGTGCAGACTGAAAATCTACCCCCTAAAGTTTTGGCCTTCAAAGATAACATAGTACTACTGTACCATGAAAAACAACTGAAGACTCTGATGAACTAGCTATACACCTCTACAAAGAAGCAGGTAGAATTGGACCCCTAATCAATATCTTGAAGACTGAGATCATTAAGGTTGGTTGTAAAGGGGAGTTCATATTCTTTGGGAAGAGCCACTGAAGGAAGTACAGTGGTCTTGTTTTTAGGTAAGTGTACTTCACAATAAAGGATGGGATAAAGAGAATTTCAGAACATCTATGAAACAAAACTGCAAGGAAGTTCTTCAGTTCTCAACCACAGCAGTATATAAGTCTTGAGTCAGCATATGTAGTTGCATTTGCATTTGTAGCAAACATAACCTCTCCATGAGGTGAAGAGCAGAAACGTTTGCACAGTTTACACTTCCAGCAGGGACAGCCATGTGGTTAACTGCACTATCCAGGTCAATTGGCATTATGTCCCAGACTACTAAATAAATATTAAAATAGACCCTTGGTATAAACCCGTAAAAGTGTCCTCAAGGAGAAATGCCTTAAATGGATTAACAAAATTAATAAATTAAATACGTCATGCTGTTTTTTTTTTCCTTTTTAAACCTGAAGTTATTAACTTTCATTTGTGTTCTATTCAGGAGATAGCTTAGCTATGCTGCATTGCACCATTTTACTGGAGTAGCATTACAGCCCCCAGGCAGTTCCATCCAAGCCTTCATTTCTTAGTTAAAAAAGTGCTTTAATTGCCATTCTGCAATCAGCAGCCACATTTGATTAACTCTGAACTTTTAACAAAAACACCACAGGATGGTTAAAACTGCACTATCCAATTAAGAATGAACAAAGTAAAGCTATACATATACAGCATTTAAGCTATGGACATATAATTCTGTAGATTATTATTTAAGAATAGTGATGATGTGGGTTCTAAAGAAATAAAACACTTTTCCGATTGTCGTCAATTAAAATCTAGGAGGCCTACAGACATGATTTTTGAAATCCCTTGTTAGAGTGAACATTTATGCTGCATCTGTAGGTTTCTTAGTCTAAATAAAACTGAGGTGTATGCATTATGATAATTTAAACTTTGCAACAGTAACATGTTTTTCAAACAGCAGAGAGCGCGCCCTACAGAGATTACACAGAGAGGTTCAGATATTCTATTGTGCGCACCACATACCACAGATAGTGGTTATATTTTCACAGGGATTCATTATTTATTTACAATATTTGACCAGGAAAGACATGCTGAACTGAGAACAACTCATTTCCTAGGTGTTTTTTGGTGATAGGGGAATAGGATTAAAACATATTCACTGAGATAAACTAGAACTGTGTAACACATAAAAGCACAACATGAAAACAGAGCACATTGCATGCATTTGTTGAGGAAGAAAGAGTGTGTAGAATGAAACTTTCAATATAGGTTAAAGAGGCTGGGTATAGCTTAATAAGCAAAACTTTCAACATAGGTGAAGTAGGGTGGTCATATGTTAAATATCACAAAAACATCAAAAAGGTACATTACAGGAGGAGTGGACATAACTTAGTGGGACATTTAGACAACAACGAAAAAGATGATACCTTATTGCACATATCACACAATTTATAGTTCTACAATTCTGTTATGTGTTAGGTATTGTACAGCTGCAACTGGGCCTAGTCAGCTCATGAAATGACTTTCTAAGAATGGGACAAGAGCAGGTGGAGGTGAAGTATTTGATTTGTGTGGTGAGGTCCAATAGTAAGATGACAAATGCAGTAAGGAAAGTGAATAGATTGTAATTTCTTGGACCCTGATCCAGAAAGCTCTGTGCTAGTGTGAAGGGCTGTTGACATCTATAAGGTGCCTTCTCTGTCCATGCAGTGTACCCCACAGGATCCTCTAACCCCATGCATCCAACCTTGTGCTCCCCAACCTGATCATGCTCCATCAGCTATGCTTAGAGGCAGCCAGGGCATGGGGCCATTGTGTACAGCATGCTTGAATCCAGTTATGCATGGCTTCTGGCACTAGGAGAGCATGGACAGTATGCAGAGTGACCTCTGCTGTAACCAGTCGCAGCTCCCCTTCTGTGTCACCTGAAGATTTTCTGGCCTAATTGGTCCCCCTCACAAAAGGACACTGGCATCGATTTCTTTCCCAGAAAGATGTTTCTCCCAAATGGGATGCTGCAGCCCTTATGAGACTGCTGTATCCCATAATCCCCTGCTCCAGCAGAGTAGGGGATCTATTCAATGGCTGAGTTCAGTTTTTGACTGGAAATACAATATCTACATCAGACATGCCTTTCCCATACTGGTCCCTTCCTAGTAAGGAGCTCAATTGTGGTGGATGGGACCAACTGGGTATGTGAATGCTGCCCATGAGCTGCAGTCATGGAGCTTCACTTTGGGTGAGGTAGCCAGAGCACTGCAGGGCAACCATGCATGAATTACGTGTATGCAGGCCACTTCTGTGGATTCAGATCATTGGGTTAATAGGAGGCAGAAGTAGGAATGAGATGATAGATTAGATGGTCATGGAAGGATATTGGACAAGTCTTTGAAAACAAGCAGTGCTGCATGCATAAGCCTGTTTCCATCCAGGGGGGATCTGCCTACTCTGCCATACATGTCACAAAGGGATATATGGGAGAAGCGGGACACTTGGGAGTAAGTTGGCAGGATGCATTCAAGAGGGGTCCCTGTCTAGATTGGAAAGATTTGGGATCAGCACCAAACAGAACATAACCATAACAGTAACATCATAGTCTGAACTGACATCATAGTCTGAATTGAATAATTAGGTATCCAGGTCATTGCCCAGTCAAATGATTTCTTATTCAGGGTGATCTATCCAGATACAGATAGTGAAATTATCATCAGGTAGAACTCTGCACTGGATAATGCTCAATCCAAGTATCTGCAATTGCAAAATGAAATTGCTCAGTTATGTGGATTATATGTGTAGAAGTATTGTAGTCTATTGGTTACAGCACTGGCTTTGAAAACTGGGAGATCACAGGGTCAAACCCTGCTGAAGCCAAATTCTCAGTGTGCCCTTGGGCAAGTCACGTAACCTCTTACTGCTTTCATCAACTCAGCTGTGGAAATGGGTGGAAGCAGCACCCCCACTGGAAACAAGATTATTTTTTTATTTACTATGCTTTTTCTTGCTATGCCGGCCATCGATATCCGCCCTGGTCATGGCGCCCCAGACTTCCACCTCCCATATGGCCTGCGCTGTCCTGGTCACCCCTGGCTTACCCACCAGAGGGTAGGTTCATGGTACTGCCTCCCCAAGTACAGTGCCATGAAACTGTGTCTGGTTGGGAAAGCTGGCTAGGGGACTAATTGAAGCCCAGAGCAGGGCTTCACTGAGATGGCTGGCTGCAGCGCATTTTTTTTCCCCCTTGTAGGCTGGGGTGGGGATGTGCAATGACATCCAGCATCCGCCCCGCCCCAGAGTTGATTTGTCGCTGGTGCTGTGTGGTGACCCAGCCTCCACCAGGTGTCGCTCATGCACTGAGCATGCACCACCCTCCCCCCTGGAGAAGGAGAGCAGTCCAAGGGTTGCTCAATCCTTCTCCCCCCGGTCGACCCTCCAACGACCCGGTTCCATTCCCGAACCCAGGTTGCTGGCATCGCAAGCGGAAATCTAACTGCTGCACCAGCAGGCTGGCCTGAAAACAAGATGTTGCATTTGTGCTGGACTACCCTGGGTAAATAAATTGATACACAGGGATCTGTGCATCCCATAGTTCAATTAGTAATGGATTCCTTAATGTTCTAATTACTAATCTATGTAGATGACTAAGCATGCTATGCTGCAACTTCAATGGAGTGGAACTCAATTCAGAGAAATTCATTAGGCCATCTAGATGTTGAAGTGTCAGTCATTAAACATTGACTGCAACTCCTTCCTTTTTGTTTCAGCCTTTGATTAATTTATGGGTTTTGTTTTGTTTTACTCAGCTACACCTCATTATATTGTTTTAGTACCTTCAAAATTCTTTAAAATGCATACAAACATATAATTTTAGGAAGGAAATAAGACCATTGGTCCATTGAATTCTTTGTCTCGCCAGCTCCTTGGAAATACCCAGTCACTTATTTTTCTTCCTATCAAATCTAAGCTTAAATTACTGTGTGATTTCACTTGCCCTGTGAATCTGTTCCACATATCCACACCACTCATTTTGTGAAATGGAAATTCCTAATAGTTTCCTTAAATTGTCCTCCTTTTAGTTAGAGTGTGTGTCCACTTAAGTATTTGAATACCATCATCACTTTTGCCCTGAGTCTTCTCTTTTCCAATGAAAAGAGTACTTGTTCTGCCAATTGGTCTTCATAGCCTGAGTTCTCCAAGTCTTAGACCAAGTTGATCTGTTTCCTCTGGACCTTTTCTAGGCTATTCATATTTTTTCTCAGATATAGGGGCAACAGCTGCACCCTATACTCAAAATGGAGCCTAGCCAAGGATTTGTACAATGGCATTATTTTATATCTTGATCTTCTTATGAAAATTCTCTTGATGCATGCCATGATTCTGTCTTCCTTGAATGTGGTTGCCCATATTGCTGGTCTCATTGAAACATGTTGTTCATCACTACACCTGGGTCCCTTTTCTACTGGCATTTAGCAATCTCTAAAACATTTAGGTGGTATCTTGCCACTAAATTCTTCTTCTTCCCAAAGTGCATGTTTTATGTTCTTTTCACTTTGAGGTTCCTCTCCTATCTTTCTGCCTACTACCCCAGTATTTCAGTTCCCTCTGCATCTCATTTATCTACTCATGTGATGCAGCTTCTCTCCTTATTTTGGTGACACTAACAAACACAACAACCCTGCTACTAGCACCAATTTCCAAGTGTCTAAGAAATATATTGAATGGTCCTGATCCCAGGGCAGACCCCTGTGCAGCACTGCTCATCACGTGTTTCCATGCTGAAAGATTGCCATTAATTCTAACTGTTCCCTTCCAATCCTGAAGCCAGTTTCTAACCCTTTCTATTGCTTGATTAGCTATACCTAAGTTTTCCATTCTGTAAAAAAGGTTAATGTGTGGAACAGTCTCAAATCTTCTAGAAGGATGTGTGATTACCTTCAGACATATATTGATTGTGTATTTGCATTTGTGATACTAATCAAATAGGCAGACACAGATTAAAAAAATCTTTTTACCTCACCTATGTGACCAGTGCGAGTCCCAAGGCTAACTTGTCTCTCCTCAATCACCTGCCAGTCCTCACCACTGACACTCCTGTACCCAGATTTATTATCTTGAATCCTCTAATGATTTTGGCAACCCAGACTCTACCCTTAACCAAACACAGGTTGGTAGTGCACACAAAAAAGCAGGCAGGCAACTAGAAATAAACGGAGTGGGATCCCTGATGAAGAATTCTGAAACATGAAAAGTACCAAAGTACAGTATAATCCCATTATCTGACTCCCCCCCCCCCCATTTTCTGGAAATCCCTATATAATGAACTGGACCCTTGTTTCCCAAGTTTTTCTCTATCTACTTAACGAGCATAGGATAATCGGGTTGTACTGTATTACTTACATTTTCTACTGTCTGCCACTAGGGGATGCTATGTCATAGCCAAGTAGGGAAGAGAAGCATACAGTCAGACAAAAAAATCAGAACATGACTGGGTTGCCAGTTGCCTTCACTACCCTCTTCTATGGATTTTTAGCTCATGGTGATTGGATATCTTCATGTCTGGTGGTGCAAGTCACTTTCCTGGAGTCTTATTTTGGCAGATTGGATAAGCAGCAACTCCTTCTGCCACTTTGCCACCAACTCACCATCTCATACTTATCATTGCTCACTTAACTCCTCCTTATCCATTCTCTTGCTGCCTTCACATTGCCAGATCCACTGTGCCTCATTAATATCCAAATACTAGTTTGGGTCCCTACCTTCTTCCCTCTCATTACTCCTTTTCCTCATCCCCTCTGCCTCCTGCTTCCTCCACTCCAGAGAGCCTCACACCTTTGCTATTACTCATCCCCACTCCTCTGCTGGGCAGTCAGCCTTTTTGTATATTTTCCCATCACTTTGGAACCAACTCACTCTTCCCTCCACTTCACTGCATCCCCTGGTTCCCTCAAGTATCAGCTGAAACTCCTTCCCACCCACTCCTGTTTCCCACTCCTTGGCTGTTCCACATTGCAGTTGCATCATACCCCGGTGTAATTGTGGCTGAAATGCCCAGTTTGTTGCTCCTGCCTTGTTTTCTCATTTTGCACTTACTAACATATAAATCATGTTCCCTGATTGCACTTTTTTGTAGCTGTGAATTGTATCTGTGCTTTACATTTTATATCCCCTATTCTCCCCACCCCCACCCCTGAGTTGCACCCGGAAATGAGCCCCAGTCAGTGTGCCTTTCCCAATAACCAATTTTCAAATAATTAAAAACATCCATACATAAATAAATAACATAACATAAATTAATCTGCACTGCCCCCCAACCTTTTAAGGGGAAAACAAGTAGCACCAAGAGTGCCCCTCTGAGTCCTGATAAGGAGCAACAAGTAAATCCCTGCCACTCAGTTGCATCCCCCTCCCTGTAGTGCAAGCTGTCTGAAACTGTCAACTAACAACTGAGCACATGGGGAAATGGGAAAGTGCCATTTGTCTAAGTTCATTAAGTGATGTTAGGCAGACTGTTGTAGGTGATCACAGTGGAACTCATTTAGATAGTAATACATAAGGAATGACCATTTTAATGAATGGTCATATGACTGGATCCCACTAGCCAGAATACAGTAGTTTTTTTCCTATTTTATACATTTACAATATACAGTATATATGTATTTTATGATAGAGGATAACAATCAGTTACATTCACTAGGGAGTCAGATACAATGTTTTATAATTTGTTATAAAATATAAGCATTTGGATTGATTTTTTTAAATTTAGAATTGTTGGCTGGGAAA
Organism: Neoceratodus forsteri; assembly: GCA_016271365.2. Taxonomy (NCBI): domain Eukaryota; kingdom Metazoa; phylum Chordata; order Ceratodontiformes; family Ceratodontidae; genus Neoceratodus; species Neoceratodus forsteri. Next base: position 35,326,757 of record JADMNL010000037.1, on the reverse strand, counting down.
AGCACATTGAGATCAAACTTGCTTACATGTCTGACTCAGAAGCACAGGAAGGTTGTGACTTGTTCAGGGTCACATAGTATGCAAGTGGAAGCAGGAGGATTCAAACCCTGGTCTACTGGCTCACCAGGTTAACATATTCACAGCTGGTGCCTTAACCTCTAGTCTATAGTGCCTCCATTAATCAACATCCAAAAAACAATGTGGTTTTGGGACTTCATGTTAGGTGTTGGACTTTGCCTATGTTGTAAATTTGTGAGGTGTGAGGACTGTATATTTGTGATACCACTCAGCAATACTTTGCAGCAATAAAGCGGCATTAATTTCAATGTTCCAGAGACAACAGGTAGGATTTTCAAAAGGGGCGAATACAGTGCATACTATGCCTGCATCTGCATCTGTCCACTTTTGTCCTGACAACCCTGCTACAATTTTCAAAAGTTGTATCAGTTTGCAGCAAAAATTTGTGATTGGTGTTTAAAAATGGAGGCAGTTGCAATTTACTTTGTTTTGAGGTAGTTCTGTCTCTTTTGGTTGTAGACATTGGATGCTGTTAAACCCTCTAATAGATTGTCTAACCATCTAGATGCATTTCTGCTTTGAAAATAGCAGTGGACACCTCTTGGATAGATCCTTTTGAAAATGCTGGCCAACCAGGGAGTTCAGTAATTTACATTGTTTGATGCTGTAGTTTGCTTCATGAACAAATCTGGCTAATGCAATCTGTATGATGTCATGTTTTCCTAGACTGTTTTGGTTATGGTGTCACAGATTTGGTCAACATAGTCCAGAATGTGGGATACTAGTTGGGCAGCTAACAGCTCTGTCAACATAATGTTTTTAAACAAAGCCCCCACCATGCAATGGAGTTTTGTGGTAATTTCAGGAAATTATCATGATGCACCTTGAAACAAGCCTCTGCTCAGTGTTCCTTTCCTAGTGAAAAACTGCTAAAAAAGAAAGAAAAGAAATATAACACAATGGGTAGAGACCTAGTTAAGAAATAGATCAGAGTGCATAGCAGTGCTTGGGACAAAGTGGACGTCACCAGTGAGGTTCACCAAGGGTCAGTACTAAGATCACTACTGTTCAATGTTGTTATTGATTACCTGGAGTCATGGGTGTCAAGTAAGGCAATAACATTTGTGGATTACAGAGCTAATATGGGTGGTAGATTCTATGGACGAGGAAGACTGTCTACAGAGAAACACAGAAAGGTAAAGACAGATAAAGACATGGGGCTTGATTTTCTATTGGCCTCTAGATTTATTTATTTATTGAATTTTGTTGACCCGGTAGGCCCACTGGGCCTAGAAGTCCCTTTTCAGGGGTGACTAGGGAGGGGATACAGATGGTAACCAACTGAAATTGAAGTAGATTAAGCTATTGGTGGTATTTTTAGTGAATGGGGAAATTTGGCCAGGACACCTGGGAAATTCCCCTACTCTGCTGGCATTGGGAGGCCAGTAGTGGCATGCAAGGGTCAGTCATGGCCACTGCATGGAAGATGGCAGAGGAGGAGGAGGTGTTGGAGGAGGTCTCTGCAGAGAGACAGTCAATTTTGGTGCAGGAGCAGTCGGAGGACCAGACAGCTTTGGAATCGAGAAGCACTTTTTCAGCATACGTTGTCTCGAGTAATAATGAGTCCGTAGCATTAGTGACCGGAGAGAATTCCATTTTTGAGATGGACACTGAGTTTTTGGCAGTTACGGCTGCAAGTCTGGTGGCGCCTTTAATTCCGACGGAGGAACGAGACACAGCGGCTCACAGGAAGGAGGAACTCGGATCCAGGAAGTCTGTAGCACGGCTCTCTCGTTTGGCGTTGGCAGCGGTGGAAGCAGCAGGAGTCTCATGAAGGTGTACACAGCTCACATCATGGAGGCAGAGATCACCGACAGGCGGTCGGACAGAGACAGAGGACAGAGCAGATCTGGGAGTCTTTGCGCAAAGTAAGGGAGACTCACGAGCAGGTTTTACCTTCTACATCAAACGCTACTTTTGCTACGTTCACCCTTACTAAGGAAGTGGGATTTGTATTTAAACCCCATGCACATACTCTTGGGACCTTACAGAACACAGACAATGTAATTTATCAAACAAAATCAGGTTCTCAAGAGGGGGTAACGGATTTTTTCTTTGCTAATAATTCAATAGATGGTAAAACCCCTGAAGTGGCGATTGCAGCTCAGGATAGAATCTCTTCAAACTTGCCTTCACTTTCTTTGGGTGAACATGATGAAAACTGGACCCCTCAAGCAGCTTTAACAGCTACAGGGTGGAAATCTCTGGGGAAAGGGATTTGGTCACCTGATTCTGAGTGGGATAGTACTTTTGATATTAATAAACATGTTCCTAAATGGCATCCTGGTAATACTGATGTAAAGCCTCTACCCAGTACTAAGCTGATGGTTAATATGGAAGGGGGGGTACAGAGGAAGAATGTTCTACTCAAAATGTGTGCTCAGCACAATCACATCCCAAGGGACATGATAAAAGGGATGAGAATGTGGTAGAAAAACCTCTTATGTCGAGTTTGTTTTCACAATGCAAAAGAGAAGCAGCACCCAGGAGGAATGCAGTGCATATTAGGTACAAGGGTGGGTTAAAGGAAAAACCAGACAGATATTATGTGGGTAAATTACTACTGAAGGATTCTTTAAAGTTTTTACCTCGAGATGTCTTTGCATTTATCAACATTTCTGGTGAGGACAACTTTGATGTTAGCTTTCAGTCCCCAGCTTTATTAGACCTATTTTGGAATCGATACAATCAGGTCAAGTTTTTCCCCCTTTGGTCCCCTTTTATAGTTATTCCACTGTCTAAACCCCTGACTAAGTTTGTTACCGTCATGTTTAGAAATGAGAGTGTGCATGTTGAGGATATTACTTTCTGGTTGGCACAAAAATGTGAAATCCAAAGTGATCCAGAACCAATTTTAGATGCCGAACAATTCTGGACAGGGGGGTGGAAATTCAAGGTTAAATTACGCCAAACAGCTTCAGGTATTGAACACATACCTAACTCATTCCTGTTAGGTAGGGATAGGGGGGTGGTGTTTTATAGCGGTCAGCCAAGAGCATGCTACAGGTGTGGAGCTAAAACCATTTATCAAGCACTTGTGACCAGCCTAAATGTGACAACTGCGGGGAAATAGGGCATGTTACTATGTATTGTAATAATCCAATCAAATGTGACCTATGCGAAGAGCAAAACCACGCCTTTAGGGAGTGCCCATGGGCAGCACAAAACAAAAATTTAAAAGGTAAATCTGATTTTTTTATACAAAAAGCTCAAGAAGACATGGGACATCAAGTTCCGGAACAACCTATTGTATTACCCCCCTCAAATCCGCAGAGTCCTGTGGTTTCATTACCCAAGGAGGTTCAGTCGGAGAGTATTACGGGTCAGGCAGGGTCACAAGGGAAAGGTAGGGAGAAAAGCATTCCGGTTTATTTGCAGCCCGTTTGTTATACAGATTCCAAAGGAGCCCCCGGGGATAAAGAGGTAGTTGCCTCAAAGCCTCCACCAGTACTTAGGAGATCGAGTAGAACTCTAAAACCTCTGGTGATCCCAGATTCTGAAGGGGTAGCATCTAAAAACACATATGAGGTTTTAAGTTGGGGGGATTCTGAGGTTGAAATGGGTGACACAGATTCACAAGTCTCAGTACAAGACAGCTTGGGGACAGTTAGAGAAGATTATAAAGGAAAAAAAAAGAAAAGGAGGAAAAAATAATTCAAGCAGTTATTTCTTGACTAACCTAAAGGATGGAGTTCAAATTTTCTTGGGCATCTTTAAATACACACAGCCTGTTAAAATCTAAGAAAAGAAATGCACTCTTTCACATGCTGCATGAGCTCAGCATTTCAATTATATTTTTACAAGAAACATGGATGTGTGATAAAATGCAGTGCTCTGCTTTTGCTAAGGATTGGCCATGGGGTCCATCTTATTGGTCGTTTGGGGAAGATAAGGCAGATGGAGTTGATATCCTTTTTAATTCTTTTAACTTTATTTTACATAAACTAATTGAGTTATGACCTGGAAGATCACTGATTCTAGAGGGGACTTGGTTCTCCTATACCCTCCACCTAATTAATATATATAATCCCCAGACAAAATCTGGCAGGGTTGCTTGCATGAGACAAATACAACCCTATTTGGTGACTACTATCCCTACCTTTTGGGGTGGAGATTTTAACTGCAGGATAACTTTAAAAAGGAAAACTGAAAACTCTAAAAAAGTGTATTGTGACACAGTATGCTTGTCAGACATCATTAAAAGTGCTGATTTAATTTCCTGCATGAATAATCAGGCATTGGTTCCAAAAGGTACCTATTTTAAAAGTGGTGTTGGTTATACTATTGATCATCTTTTAGTATCTAGACAAATTTCATTCCACCATTCCCAAATTATTCCGGTTGAATTTTCAGACCATGCTCTTTTACTGACTAACATAGGCCTCACGAGTACTAGTACTAAGCAAAAACCAAGATGGAAACTTAACACTTCCATGTTACAAGAACCTTTGGTTCTAAATTCCATTAAATTAATTTTACAAGCAAGACTATCTGTTAGTTTTTTATATCAAGATATGGGGAATTGGTGGCTGGAGACAAAAAATGACTGTATTAATTGGTTTAAGAAACAAGGCAAACTCCGTCAAAAGAATAATTTTTTTCGCTATCTCAAACTCAGGAATCAGCTACAAACATTATTATCTAGAGCCACCTCTTCCAGAGAGAATTTTTCTTCACAAATTGAGGAAATTAAAACACAAATGAAAATCTTCCAGTACAATCGAGCAGAAACTTTGCAAGCGGTTATCTCAAATCATTTGAAAAAATCGGTTTTTGGAGATCCCTTTGAACTATGTAAGGAGGTCAAAGAGCATGGATCTTTAACCTTTTTAACCAATGGTGATAAGACAGTCTCTTTGATTATAGACCTAGAAGACTTGATTCACAAACATTTTAGGGATCTAGAGCCTCTTCAAAATCCATCCCAAGCCCAGATCAATAAAGTGTTAGGATCCCCTATAACAAAGGCCTTAAAGCCAGAATTAGCTACCTTTCTCACACAACCCTTTCAGCAAGAGGAGATTATGAAGGTATTACAATCCTTAAAGCCCAATGTGGCTCCAGGCCCAGATGGACTCTCTAATTCTTTTTATAAAACATTTCCTGGAGAACTTAGTGCTATCCTTGTAATTGCCTATAATTTTTTTGTGGATCATGGAGTTAGTTTAGTATCTTTCTCTGACAGTATACAAATTTACATTCATAAATCAGGCGAAAAGGGGATATTTCGGAATTGGAGGCCAATAACTTTATTGAACTCTGACTATAAAATTCTGATGTCAGTAATTAATAATAGACTTAGAGAGTTGGCTAAATACAGTTTCTCTCCAATTCAGCATTGTGGCATTCCTGATAGCAGCATTCAGGCTATGTTATGCTTAATTAGAGACTTAATTGAAAAATACAATGAGTTGGGAGAAATTGGTTTTCTAGTTTCACTAGACTTAGAAAAGGCGTTCGACAGAGTAAATCATGTTTTTTTATTTTCGGCATTAGATTTCTTTAAAGTCCCCCTTCAATTATGGAATTTAATTAAAAATCTTTATAGTGCAGGTAAAGTGTTTCCTTCCATTAATGGAAAACTCGGAAAAGGATTCCCGGTTAAATGTGGAGTGAGATAGGGCTGCCCGTTAAGCTCCCTATTATATAATTTCTCCCTAGAACCTTTTTTAAGGACAGTCAGCATGTCCCCCTTATGGCAAGGAATAAAGATCCCAGACTCTGATGCGTCTCTAACCATCCAAGCTTATGCAGATGATGTCTGCTTATTTTTTACATACATCACTCAGCTTGAATTGTTTTTTACTACTTTTCAGGAATACTCAGTTGTAGCAAACGCCAAGATTAATCTACTTAAAACGAGAGGCTTATTTATAGGAGGAAATTTTCAAGCACCATTAGTCTGGAACTCTATTACAATCACAGCTGAACCTATAACAATTTTAGGGGTTAAATTTGGCCCATAGAATTGCCCAGAAGAGAATTGGAATCTTGTCTTAGACAAAATCGAAAAAAAAGTTCTCAGGTGGAAAAGATTTAGATTTAATAAGAGGAAACGAATACAGGTTTTAAAACAATTTATTTTACCTTGTTTGCAACACACGGCTGCAGTATTTCCTGTACCAGTCAAACTTGAAACTAGGTTATATAGTATCTATTTCCAGTTACTCTGGGGTAACAGACTGAACCCGGTCAAGAGATGTTATACATATCTTGAGAGAAAAAAGGGAGGTTTAGGAATGGTTGACCCAGTTTTATTTTGTTTTGCAATTTTCTTCTCTAGTTCTTTAAAAAATTGTTTAGAAGGTTCTGATAGACAGGAGTTACCTTTCTTTAATAGCTTATTAAAATGATATTTTACAGCATGGTTACACTGTGTTCCCAAACTATCTACTCACCTAGCCTTACCAATTTATTTTAAACCAGCGGCACAGAAATTATTTAAATGGCAGGTCACAAAACAGCAACTATTAAGATGTTCTTCAAAAACCTTATACAGAGAATTATTGGTTTTCGTATATTCAGGTACCCCAGAGTTCAGGAATTGCCCAAAAAATTGTAACGAGGATATTCTGAGCCAACTAAACAATACAAGATTACCTGATTTTATGTGGGAATCTCAATGGCTTACCTTATATGGTAAATTAAATGTAAAAGGCACAGCTAAATATAAGGCTAAAACGGAGAGAATGTGTCCATATTCAGATTGTGCAGACCAAGAGGAAACTATGGAACACTTCTTTCTTCAATGCTCAATAGCACGCAAAATATGGGATCATTTGGCTATAGCTTGGAATTTCCCTTGGTTGGCTCATCTCACCTATGATATCTTAGTAATAGGGTCTTTCCTGGTAGTTTTTCAGACTTTTCATAAGGAGACTTTACAGATTTTTTTTGCTTGTTTAAGATATTGTTTATGGCAAACAAGATGCCAATGGGTCCTATACCAAAAGAAACCATCAGTTCAAGGTTTTAGGGCTTATGTTACAAATATTTTGAATAATATTGTTTCATAAGTTCAACAGAATAATGTTAAAAAAGTTAGAATGTGGTGGAAAGGTTTCTCTCACATTATCAAATTTAAATAATGTTGTCTGATAATCTTAGCCATTGTTAATCCCAATATTTTTCTTTTTGAATTTCTATGATATTTAGTTTTTAGATTTATCAGGAGAATGAGAGTGTGGTCTAATGTTAAGTTCTTTGTTTGTTTTCCTTTTAGCCCTTCTATCTTAGTACATATTTAATTTTAGCGTACAATGTTAAGCAAGTCCTGAAATTGTTATTTTCTTTTTTTTCTCTCATGATTGTTATTGTATTTCTTTCTTTTTCATACCTGTTATATTTGACATGTGTTTATTTTCAATAAAAATTGCCCCTACTCTTGCTGCAGAGGGCACTGTTATGCTGCAGGAGAGATGGAGGACCTCAGTCTGTTGGAGAATGTGGAGAAGAGCAGTCATGTTGTGGAGGCTACTGGGCCCTTGGTTTCTCCTTCTTTGAATAATGAAGGTGGTGTGTTGGAAAATGACCAAGAAATGGCTTAGGCTTCAGTAGAATCTTTGGTGTCCCTGTTAGAAAATGAGCAACTGCTAGCAGAAGAATGGCAGTTACAACAAGAATTGGAGAGAAAAAATCCCAACTTTTGGATCTGATTTCAATTGCAGAGCAAGATTTCAACTCATGTCGACAAAAGCTGGAGGCAGAAAGAAATAAACGCAAGCATTCCCTTGCAAGCCCTTTAAAAGAAGGCAGCAAACATCTGCCCTTGGAAAAACATAATTCGGTGAGTGAGAATCAGCATGTTGAATTGGCAGCAATACAGGATGAGAGGTTAGTCCATGAACCTCCTTCTGAATCTACTTGTACTTTAAAAGCCTGGTCTTTGGGTGATACCCTTCAGCAGGCTGTTTGGCTTTGGAAAGAAAACAGATGGATTCCTGATCCACTGATTCCTATTCCTGGATCTTCTACCCCTATACTGTTTATACAAAACATTCAGGTGTCATCTTCTGATCCCTTACCTGTCTCTAACATTATTCAGATGCAGTCTGCTGATCTTAGTGCGAATGCGCACTCCCAGTGTGAGGCTACTGCATTGCTAGCTACGCCAGACCCCGGACTAGTAAGTGAAGATTCTCAGGTTCTGGGTGTTCCATCTTGGTCTGCTGAAGCTTTCAGGGACCCCACTCTCCGGTCCTCAGATGTTGAGAATCATGAAGATTCCAGTTCGACTCATGGCGTGGTTGGAGGTAATTTGGATGGTCAGGAACAATCTGTTGGACTTGATCACCCTCATGTTAGTCAAGGCCCCAAATCCTATGCTGGTTTATTCAGGAAACCTGCTGAAGAGGCCAAACATTGCTTCTTGGTTCATTTCTGGTACCAGGGTAAGACTCCTGTGGTTCCAGACTGTATATGGGTGGGGAAGACCTTGATAATGGATTCACTGGGGTTTACCCCAGCAGAGGTGTACACTTTTATACACCTGCTGGGAGACCATAATTATGATATAAGTTTTTGTTCAATTATTTCTTTGGACAAGTTTTGGAGATTATATTATGAAGTGAAAGATCAAAAGATTTGGAGAGACTTTCAAGCTATCCCTATCACCAAGCCCACAATTAAAACAGTGACTGTGCTTTTCAGAAATGAAGGGGTTAATATGTCCAATATACTGTTTTGGTTAGAGAAAATGTGTTCCGTTTATGACAAACCTAAACCTGTAATGGATGAAAATGGTTTTTGGACTAGTGGATGGACAGTCTGAGTACAACTGCACCAAACTGGGAGGGTATTCAACATTTACCCAGCTCCTTTTTTGGGGGGAGAGACAGGGGTATAATATTTTATGCAGGTGAACCCAAAAGCTGTTATAAATGTGGCTCTTTATCGCACCTGAACACCTCATGTGACCAGGTGAAATGTTTTCAATGTGGGGTATTGGGGCATACAGCAGCTCATTGTGAGACCCCTCCCGTTTGCAATTTATGTAATGAAATTAATCATTCATATGCTAATTGTCCATGGGCGTTTTTTGAGATGGATGAATCCTCAGACCAGGAGGTTTTTTTAGCTAAAGCAAGACAATCCTTTTATGGCCCTGATAGTTTTAGAACAGAGGATTTTTTTGGTGCTAGACGATGGGGTAGGGGTCGAGGGGGTGCTTCTAGGGATAGAAGGCAGGTTCCTCTTGAGGGATTTCAGGTTATGGTTCAGGATTCTCCTCTATTAAGAAATAATAGAGTAGAAAAAGAGACCCCCTTTGTGACCCCCCAGGGTTCTTATCAACACACCTCTAGCCATTTGATCTCTTCCTCGAATGTGTCTCCTCGACAAGAAAAGCCCCTCCAAGACCCTTTGGCATCCGCTGAAATGCAAGATGTGGGACTGGATATAGAGGAAGATATGTTAACTGATTCCTCTTCCCTTCCAGTGGTGATTATCACTGAAGAACAGAGTAAGACTTTGTCCCCTCCACCCCTTTCTAATAGATTTGCATTTTTTTCTTCATGGGGAGACCAAGTTGAGCAAGCTCATCCCTTGTCTGATTCTTAGGATACCCCTAGAGGTTCTAGTGAGATTTTGGTAGTGTCTGATTTACCTTCTAAGAACACCCAATCTGAAACTCGGAAGCGAGTGATAAGAGCAAGTGTAAAACTCCCTAAACCCCCTCCCTGAGTGTTCCTAAGTGTCAATAGTTACTTTAAACATAAATATTTTGAAATCTCATGTTAGACGGGTGACAATGTTTGGGATACTTTCTCACTTAAATTATGATGTATTCCTTTTACAGGATACCCGTCTCCACTCTCTTAAAGAAGTGTTACAAGCTACAACAGATTGGCATTGGGGGCTTTCTTACTTGTCAATAGGTGATGAAACTTGTTGCAGTGTAGGTATATGTTTTACTACCCCCTGAGGTTTTAGTTTATAGACTGGTAGACATTGAGCTGGGGAGGGCTCTCCTTTTAGATGTAGTATTGAAAGGTTTACATTGTAGACTAATTTCAGTATATGGTCCTCAGACTAAAGCTCTTAGGATTACACTGCTTAAGCAAATACAGCCTTTTCTTCATACAGGCAGACATATATTTTTTGTGGGGATTTTAATATTAATTTTCAACAGAAAACAGATGTAGGAAAACAATATTGTGATAAGATTTTTTTAAAATCTATTCTTGCATTAGCTGGATTGGTGGACACTCATCATTTAGGGTGTGATAAGGCTAAACCCACATTTTTTAAAGGTACTTTATTTTTCTGAATGGATTTTGTTTTTGTACACAAAACTTTAGAGATTGCACATTTAATTTATGTGCCTACTGAATCTTCAGATCATTTTTTGATTGGGATTAATATTGAGAATCCCTCTTGTAGATCGAGAGGCCTGGGATTTTGGAAACTTAATACTTCCCTTTTATTGCTTCCAAATGTTTTTTCAGATTTGGAGCACATTGTACGGGATAAAATTACCACCATTTGTCTCTATGAGGATATTTGTAATTGGTGGGAAAAGTTAAAGGTGTGTTTAGTGGGATATTTTCAGGTGTTAGGTAAATCTCGAGTTAGAACTCAAAAATGAGCTTTATCTATCCCTTAGACACACTTTGAGAACTTATTTTTCAATTCAAGAAGAAGGTAAGGTAGATATGTCTGATAGTATATGACTTCTTAAACATGATATGGTACAATACCAATATGACCGTTTGAGATCTCTTTCTAAAGAACAGTCATTTTGAACACAGGGAAAAACAGCCCAAGTTAATCCCTGTTTGGTCTGTCAAATGAGAAGGGAGAAGTGGTTGTTTACTTGTTTGTGTACTGATACTGGTTTGAAAGTTTCAGATAATTCAGGTATTATGAGTTTTTTAAATGAACATATCGACAAAACATTTGGGGTACAGAGTAAGTATTCTGATTTTATGTCTCAAATTTTACAAGTGGCAAATCTCCCTTGTTTGTCTATGGATTTACAATTATCTATGATGGTAGCTTTTACTAAGCTGGAATTAGAGTCTGTGATAGGTTCACTTAAGAAAGATGTTTCCCCAGGTTCTGATGGTTTGCCTAACGAGCTTTATAAATTATTATGGTGGATAATGCCAGTGGAGTTACTGAGTTTGTATAACTATTTTCTCTCTGAGTTGTATTTGCCAGTACACATGTATGAAGGTTTGATGATTTTCCTCTTTAAAAAAGGGGACCGTATGGATATAGAGAACTGGTGACCACTTACATTATTAAATGTAGATTTTAACATTTTCTCTAAGTTACTAGGATATAGATTATCCTTGGTTATGCCAGATTTAATTAGTACTGCACAATTTTGTTCTGTACCAGGATGAAGGATCACAGATGTTTTAATATTTCTTCGTGAAATTATGGAAAGCAGGAAAGAGGGGAAGGAGCTGCAGGAAGTATTGGGGTACCTAGTAAGTTTGGATCAGGCTAAAGCCTTTGATGAATTTTCACATATTTATTTATGGAAATGTTTGTCAGCATTTGGGATTCCTAGAGTGTTTGTACAATGGTTGCAATTGTGTTATGCTTTGGCATATGTTATTCCTTTTGAAAATGGTTGGCGATGTTCTAAATATAGAGTTCTTAAGGGAGTTCAGCAAGATTGTCCCTTAAGTCCTCTCTTGTATGTGTTTGCTTTAGACCTGATGTTACAGTTACTCAATAGGTCTCCTTTAGTAGGTGGTATTACAGGAGATTTAGGGATACAGACCAAGATAGTAGCTTATGCTGATGACTTTGTTTAATTTTATGAGATGGAACTTCTATTCAAAATGCTTGTGCTTTGATATCAGCTATAGGGTCAGTTTCTGGTGCAAGTATTAATGAATCTAAATCCAAGTGTTTGAACTTGGGAGGTTTTCCAGATGGTATTGAAACAGTTGGTAGGTTTCAAGTGGAAAGATCTCTGTGTAAAATATTAGGAATTTATTTTGGGGAGTTGATATTGCCGAATTTAACTGGAATAAGGCTCTTCAGGAAGGTTTCTCCAAAGTGGCTTCTTGGAATCGATGGACATTGTCGAAACAGAAAAGAGTTTATTTAATTAAATCCTTTTTATTTCTGGTATTTTTATATCTGAGTTCAGTATTCTTAATACCTAAAAATTTAGAGTCTTCTTTACTGAGATGGTTTTTATTGTGGTATTTGGGGAAGCCGTTTGAACCCAATAAAGAAGAATGTATTATATTTGGATATTAAATTGGGAGGTTCACATATGATAAATCCAGTTCTTTTTTTCTTTACAATTTTTTTATATTCCAACATACCATCATTATTTAAAACTTGTAGGACTCTTTGGACATCCTCAGTGAGTACTATGCTGCAGGGTATAATGATGGAATGGAGGAAATAATATCTTTGTTCATAAAAACAAAAGGCATCCCAGACTGGCACATAGATGGGATGGAGTTTTTGATAAGATTCGGTATTGGAACATTAGTTGGGAATTTGCTCAGCACAATTCTAGGAAAGTATTATATGCAGACATTTTACTTCATTATTTTTTCAATCCCCCATTTCCAAACTTTTCTGAAATTTTTCAGTTGAATATTTCAAAATATAGTACAAATCCTTGTATTCCCTTACATATGTGGGATACGGTATGGTTAGGGATACATGGGAAGATTAATGTTAGAAATAATCAAAAACATAAAAGTTTACAAGAACAGTATTGCCCAAGAGAAGGGTGTGAATTGACACTGGAAACAATGGAGCATCTATATTTCCAGTGTCCCTTTGCTATGAAATTTTGGGATGTGGTTAAGCACCACTGGAAGGGTAGAGTTGTAGTTCCTCCCTCCCCTGAGTGTTGGGTTTCACAATATTGTCCAGTCATGAAAATTGCTTTGCACTTTGCAAGTGATCCATATTTCTTTTCTTTACTGGTTATGGATTGGTAGGTGTCAATTGTTGTTACAACAACAGGAGATTACTGCACTTGAATTATTTTATATGCAGACTCAAGAGCTTAGTCGAATAAAATTATTAGAAAAATCAAATTATACATCACCACATTGGAAGGAATTATGGGAATCCTTTGATTTTATACTATGAAGTGAATAGTATACAGACTGTCTTATTTTTGTTGTTGTTAGAAATAAGTATATATATATATATATATTTTCCTTTTTCTTTTTAGTATGATGAACTACTTTATTTTGATTCATAATAATATATGAAAAGTTATATTTTGAGTTTCTATTTTTTCTCATTTTATATGTACTCTTTTAATGGGAAAGGGGAAGGGGTTTGGTAATAATGTTTTCCCTCTGTTTGGGGTCATTGTATGACATAATATTTATTCCTGTTTTTGATTTTTCTTTTTTTTATGATGTGGTATGATGTAATACTGATTTGTATATAATTTGATATGATTTCAATAAAAATTCCCCTATTATTTTCAATAAGTGCCATGGGTTCTTCAACAACCACCTGAACTACCACCAATCCAGGCAGATGGGACCTCGGTTTAATGTCTCATCCTAAAGACGGCACCTCAGAAGTGCAGCAGCCCCTCATGCTGCACTACAGTGTCAGTATTGGGGATATTAACCCAAGTGCCAGATGTGGGAACTGAACCCACAGCCCTCTGATCTCCCAGCCTCAGAGGTGAGTGTGCTACCAACTGAGCCACTAACATGGCTGCATCAAATTCCTGGTGCACCAAAGACCCTGCGCTCTATTCTAGAAAAATGAGGGTCCCTGCACCAAAGTCCTGAGAGTTGTTGTGGCTACAGGGTTGTGTCAAACCTTTGGTGCACCTGAGGTGTTAGACAAAGGGTCACATCAAGCCCCCCCCCAGCCTGGCACAACCCTAGTAAAGCTGCAAAAGTGTGGGAGAGAATAGGCGTGCCAGGTCGGGAACAGGGGCAGAGAGATCAGTGGGGGTGTCATAGTGGGTGACAGAGGAACAGCAGCAGTGTCAGGACTCTGAGGTGGTACCTGGCAGAGGTGCCATGCCCACTGGGACAGGGCTGCTAGCTCCAGGAACATGGAGGTTGGCATGGATGGATTCAGTTCCAGACCCCAGGTGGCAACAGCCCTGGCACCTGCTCCAGATGTGACACAGTCCCCAACAGTATAGTCAGGCATTAGCCTGCTGCCACACAGTGGGCTGTGTACCAGAGGAATGTTGGGGTGCTCAGGGGACATTCCCATCAACCAAATACACCCCCTAACCTGTAATCAATGCTCCCACCATATGTAGGGGATTGTGTCATCTCTGAGGTAGGTGCCAGTGCTGTTGACACCTGGGTACAGAACAGAGTCTGTCATGGCAACCTCCATGTTTCTGGGATGAGCAGACCTGCCCCAGTGGACATGGTACCTCTCCCAGGTGCCACCTTGGAACCCTGCTACTGGGAGGAGGAGTACGTATGACACCCCTATTGATCTCTCTGCCACTGTTCCTGACCTGGCAAGCCTATCTTCTCCCACAGGCAAAAATATGGGACTTCAGAGGAGCTGACTTTGATAAGATGGCCAACAGAGTTAAGCTAGCCCTGGCAAAAAGAAATACAGGTGAGGGGGTGCAGGAAAAGTGGGCAGGCATTAAAGATGCAATACTTGAATCAACATCCCATTGTATTAGTGAGAAAGGGAAGTGCAAAAGAAGAAGGAAACCACTTTGCTTCTCAAACACAGTAGCAGAAAAGGTCAGAGCCAAAAGGCTGGCCTTCAGGAAATATAAGGGAATGCAGCAGGATGAAGATAAGGAGGCATACCAAACTTCCCTAAGGGAAGCAGGGAAGGCAGTAAGGCAGGCAAAGGCCCAAACCAAGGAAACACTAGCACAAACAGTAAAAGAAGGTGACAAGACTTTCTATAGATACATTAGTGAAAGGAGGAAGCACAGAGGGGGTATTGCTAAGATAAAAGGATAAGGTGGCATGTGAGGAGGAGGAGGATCATGTAAAGTATATATCCTAAATAGATACTTCTGCTCAGTATTTATTGAAGAGAAGGTAGGGCAGGGCCCACAGCTCTGCACCATGGACACAGGGGGGAGGGAGGTGTGCACTAGTCCCTTCGCAAACGAAAAGGTCCTACAAGAGCTTGATAAGCTCAGGGTGGACAAGGCAATGGGACCTGATGGCATACATCCCAGGGTACTAAAGGAGCTAAGGGTGGAACTAGCAGAGCCATTATCAGAACTGTTTAGTGAGCCTCTGAATACAGGAGAGGTCCCAGCAGACTGGAGAAGGGCTCATGTGACCCCACTCCATAAGAGTGGTAGCAGGGAGGAGGCAGGGAACTACAGACCAGTCAGTCTTACCTCAGTAGTGGGCAAGATTATGGAGACACTCCTTAAGGAAAGGATAGTGCAACACCTGGGAATCCATAGGAGTACAGTATCCAAGACAGCATGGATTTACAAAAGGAAGGTCCTGTCAAACTAATCTCATAGATTTCTTTGACTGGGTAACCAGCGTGGTGGACCAAGGGGGAGCAGTTGATATTGCCTACCTTGACTTCAGCAAAGCCTTTGATACTGTTCCACATAGAAGATTGATTAATAAGCTGGGTAGGCTCGGGGTGGGTCAGACGTTGGTCAACTAGGTGGCAAACTGGTAGACAGGCAGAAAACAGAGAGTGGTGGTAAATGGCATACAGTCAGAAGAGATGCAAGTCACAAGTGGGGTACCTCAGGGATCAGTCCTGGGGCCAGTCCTCTTCAATATTTTCATCAGTGACATTGCAGTTGGACTGGAGGGTAAGGACTGTCTGTTTGCAGATGACACCAAGATCTGCAACAGAGTAGATGATCCAGATGGAGTGGGAAGAATGAGAAGAGATCTGGATAAACTATCAAAAATGGTTGGAAGAGTGGCAACTGGGGTTTAATGCAAAGAAGTACAAGATCGTGCACATAGGGAAGAGGAACCCTGAAGCCACCTATAGGTTGGGAGGGGAGTTGTTGGCAGTCACAAGGGAAGAAAGAGACTTGGGCGTCATCATCACAGATTACCTGAAATCAGCCAAGCAGACCTCTAAAGCATTAGGTAAGGCTAGAGGGATGTTGTGGTGTATTAGTAGGGGTATCACAAGTCGGAAAAGGGAGGTAATAATCCCTCTTTACAAGACACTGGTTAGGCCCCATCTGGAGTACTGCATGCAGTACTGGAGGCCACACCTTCACAAGAACATTAACCAAAGTGAGGCAGTCCAGAGAAGGGCAAACAAAATGGTGTAGGGACTGCATCAGAAAACATATGAAGACAGATTAACTGAGGTCAATATGTATATCCTAGAGCAAAGGAGGAAGAGAAGTGATATGATTGAAACATTCAAACACCCCAAGGGCATTAACAAGGTGAAAGAGTCTAACATGTTTCAATATAAGAAAAATAGCAGGACAAGAGGACACAGCATGAGATTAGAGGGAGGCCGATTAAGGGGTAATGTGAGGAAGTTCTTTTTCACAGAAAGGGTAGTAGATGCATGGAACAGCCTGCCTCAGGAAGTGGTGGATATGAATACAGTGCAGAGCTTCAAACAGGCATGGGATAGGCATAAGGGAGCAATACAGATGAGTATGAATAGATAGGCCATTGACAGAACAAAGGCCTAAGGCACATTCATAAGGTAGAAAACGAAATGGGCAGACTGGATGGGCCTTGCGGTCCTTATCTGTCGTCAACTTCTATGTTTCTATGTTACTTAGCTCTTTTATTCAAATATGTTTACATACAGTGTATTCCACCTCTATACACATCAGATATATGCACAAAAATGGCATGTCCCATTCCCAGTCATATGTACTTAATGTTGCACACCACATTTTGGTTGTATGCACACTTTGTTCTCCAGGCAGGGGCACTGTGGACATTAAAACTGCCAGTCACACCTGTTAAGAAGGTGCTAACTTGCTGCCAGAGGTTAACTACATGTACATTTCAGTTAGGTTTGAACCTGTCTGTTTGTCACAGCATGCAGCCATGGAGAAAACAGATAGCTTAAATAGCTCAGACTGTGCAACATTTGATGAATTTATGTTTTTAATGAGCTTGATACATTCAGCAAAGGTAAAAGTGAGTAGTATGTGAGAAAGTGGGCCTGATTCACAAAGCTTGATGCAAGCCATGTGTCAAACCCATTTTTTGGCACAGCTGCACCAAACACATTGCCGCAACTTGCGCCCGATTCAAGAAGATCGGGTGGCTTTGCAACACTTTTCCCATTTTACAGCAGCTTACGCCAAATATTTAGTGCAAGCCCCATAAAAAGGGTCCAAAGATTGCAACATGTTAGACCAGCAAAAAGCTGGACTATCTTGCAGCAATTGATGACCAGCCAAGAAATATGCCGCAAGCTCCGTGTGCCACATGTTTGGCACACCCAGGGCTTGTGGCATTCCCGACACATTTGTGAATCAGGTCTAGTGTGTTTTCTGAGTGGCGCTATTGATTTCAATGCAGTTTCAGCTGTATGCCATTTTAGATGTATGCACAAAAATACAATGTGCCAAGCATGTGCACACATCAGGAATTGACTGTATTAGAAATTCTTTTTCTTTGTGAACTGCAGTTTTCAAGTTTGGTCATGGGTTGGTCTCTAAAGTGACATTTTACTCAGGTCTCTGTCTTTTTGAACATGTTTGGTAGGCAAGAGAAATGTCTCTCCTGAATGTGCAGAGAGGGTGCCAAAATTTAAACTCTGATAGTGTCCATGCCGGTTATATTTGTCTACAAAAAATTATTTGAAAATCCAGATGGCTAACTTCACAGTAGTGAAGATATTTATAATCTGAGGGCATTGTTCTATGCTTCGTTTCAGTAGTATATATAATATTCCAAAGAGGTGGGGTTCTGCCTCACATTTAGCAAAATAAATTCCTGTTAGATTCCTTACTGATGGTTGTATGCTTTCCAAGCACCATTCATTCAGTGCCTCCTTTATCATATGCATGTTTACCTTATTATAATTATATCTGTAATCATGGTTTGCATGGTTTCTCTCACCTTATTGATATTTAACATAAACTGAACCATATTATGATCACAATTTACCAATGGTTCTTGAACTTCAGAATTTATAATCAGTCTATTTCTGCAGCTTAGGGCCAGGTCCAATATATTATCTCCTCTAGTTGGGGTTAGGATATATTGAGTGAGACCATACTTCCTCACCAGTTCTAGCATCTGGTTTCCCAGCATTGAGCTTTGTATTTAGTTTTCCCAGTCAATATTCTGTATACTGAAGTCTCAAAGGATAAAAACAAGGATAATTACTATACACTGTGATTTTCTGAGGCTATTTCTGCTAGGCATAGTTTGTCTACCATCTGCCTCTACTTGCAAGTCTGTAGCACAATCTAATAATTACTTGCAAGCCTAGCAATGATTGGAATCTGACATTTCCCATTTTAATGTTGCCTGAGATGTCAGTGGCACTTTTTCAGTTAGTAACATAAAGCTTCACACCTCCTCCTTTACTATTATTTCTATCCCTCTGAAAGAGATGGTAGCCCATTAATTTGTTTGCCACATAAATCTTTATCCTGCCACGTTTCCATCAATTCGATAATATTTGGCTCGTCAGACTGAATTAACGTTTCTAGTTCAGCCATCTTATCACTGTTTAAGCTTGTTGCATTAGTCAGTAATCCCTACCATCTGTTTGTTTTTCTACAGTTTCTGTAGTTTTGATTTTAACCCGCTCAGATACAAATACTTTCACCTGTGGATCTATAGTCAAATGTTACCTATTTCCCCTGCCCCCTATGTATTCCATTTAAACTCTTCATTATTATTTTTTAATTCTGTCCGCTAGTAATATGTCTTAACCTCTTTTCTATTTGAGTACAATCCAACACTTGCATAAAGGTTACATTTGGCTCAAAAGGTGTCCCAGTTTCTCTGGAAAATCATATTAAGCTCTTTAGCCCAGAGTCTAAGCCATTTATGTATTGATCTGATTTTGTTCTATCTGTCCTTTGATGGCCTTGTAACTGTTAAAATCATTAAGAAAATTACCTCATAACCCCAAACTACTACTTTTTCCTGAGCTTGTCAAAACCAGCTTTGATGTCATCTAGCTTTTTGCCTATCTCATTAGTTCCTAGGTGACTAACCACAAGAGGATATTCTCCAGCATCTGAGAGAATAGTGTAGGTTCTTTCTGTTATATCTGCTACTCACACACACAAGAAGCAACTAACTACAGTATTTTCTTTGCCCATCTGATAAATGTTTGTGCCTGCTTATGTATTAATTGAGCCCCCAGCCGCAATAACTTGTTCATTACCTTAATGTGTCATATTGGGTGCTACTGTTTACAACTTCATTCATTGTGATTCTGGTATTGCCTTCTGTTGTGTTTTGAAATGTTCATTAAAAGGCAAAGTGCTGTGGGGAGATAGAAAGTCCTTCATTCCTTTTTTAGTCCTCTTCCTGGATTAACAGCTGTCCAGTCATTTTTCCTGTTTGGCTGGATCCTCATATCCAGTTCTCTGATGGATTATGACAGAATGGGCAGACTAGGTGGGCCTAGTGGTCCTTATCTGCCATAATATTATATGTTTCTGTGTTTCTTTCTGCCTGACCTGATGTTTAAATTAAATTACTGGCTGTTTATATTTTGTACATCTGCCTGTATCTACTTCTGCACTGACAAATTCCTCAAGTGATTTGATGTCAATCAACCTAGTGAGCATATCTTTTTCAGTAATGCTAATTCCTCCTCCAGTGCATTATAATACAAGCCTCTTGTATAGGAAGTCATCTTGGTGACAATCAGTTGTTATTATATCAAACATTTTGCACGTGGATCATGTTTGGTGTGTGCTTATGTGTATTGGGGGAGGGGGGGATTCAGTCCTCTGCACAAATATTGGTTTTGGGGCAGCAATGTACCTTTCTCAATTCTAGTAATGCACATAGCATTAACCACAGGTCCAAGAGTCATCCCTATTGCCCATGTGCAAAAATACTCAGTAGGAACAATGAAAATAAATGCATCTTGTATAGCTTCGAATATGCACGTTGAGTTTGCCCTCATGTTAAGATTGTGAATTAAAACTCTCCTCCTGACTTCCATATCTGTTGCCTGCTCACCAGTTGTACCTTCCTAGTATTAGGTGACACAGCACCCCCATTTGTCCACAATATCCAACCTAGGCTGGTCCCAGTGATGGCAGCTGGAATATACCCACCACTCACTTCAGCAGTGCATGGACATCTGCCACTTGCAAGTACCGTACTGCTATACAAATCTTTATAGCAATACTGTACTTGCAGGATGTGTCTTGAACATCACATAAAATCTGTGATTTTTTTTGTTTTATTGCAGAGGTCCTGTAAGTACTGTATTGCTAAACAGAGATGTAACACACTGAAATACTTGAGAGTGGCAGATAACCATGGACATGAGTAGTGAGTATGTACTGGCCGTTGTCATGAGTGCTGAGGAGCCACTGGACAGGGACTGACATATACATTCTGCAGGGATTGTGTGAGGGGGCTACTGAGTGCAGTTATGTTATGTTTTGTGTATACACGGTAGCTTCCATCTTCTATAGCAAGGCACCCTGTTTGCATGCTGACACCCCTCATTTACATGAATGGCTGGTAGGCATTAGTGATCATGCTCTAACAGTCTAGAAGTGTTACTGTCCCATTGAATGTGGCACCAAGTGCCCTAACAGCCTGTCCAGTATGCAAGGCATAGTGAGCATGGTGCTAAAGCTGTTAGTGTGGCACTGTGTGTATATCTGGACCCTGGTCTTTTCCCTTTTCCAGTTCCCATTTTCTAACTTTTAAATTCACTTAATTCAATCACATAATAGCAATACTATCATGTTATAGGCCATTGTGTCTCTGAACAGAACTTCTTTATCCACAGAATACTTAACCAATGGGACAAACTCCCAAAAAGAAGCAGTGCAGGTGGAGCTTGTTCTACATTTTAAGCCCAGGATTGCTGAGCTCCTCACAGAAAACACCATTACGTACAACATTAATTCCTTGGGGGAAGGGAAGGTTTCCTGAGATTTTCAATATGTTATGCAATACTGAATATTGCAGACACCTGGATGGCAGAAGAACACAATATAATCTTGGTCTTTATTCTTCTACTATTTCTTATGTTACTATGTAATTCCAGGCCAGTAACAAAAACAGCAGACAAGTGCATGGGCTACATGGAAATCACAGGAAATTTTCCTTTTCTGTGATGCCAGCAATGTGCATCTAAGATACAATAGACGACTACTGTTGGCCTGTTGAAAATAGACAGGTTTGGAAGGATTAGATTTAAATCTGTAAATGCTGATAAATGTCGATTTCACTGCACACACACACACACACACACACACACACACAGATCAATGAAAAAAATATTTTCATCGATAATAATCTAAATTTACAGATAGGCAAAGTAAGTTCTATTGTTATTTTGACATGCGATGATAACAATATGTGTTTTTATCATTTTGTAAATCCTCAGTGATCACTGTCATTAACTTTAACTGTGAAAATTAAATCGATACAAATTGAAATAAATGCTTAAAAACCCATAATTTTGTGCAACTGTGAAAATTTAAATCAATAAAATTTGGGAAAAAGGTTTACAAATGAAAATTGATATTTTCCATTGAAATTTATAAAAAAAATTAAAATTAAGTTCTGGCAACCCTAAATATAGCACTGCAGCACATATAGAAGCTTGTTTCATACACAGTGTCTGTCACTGATTTTGCTATATGGTCTGTGTCACAGCACCAGTAGTGTAACAGGCAGCATAACAGTAATGTCTCCAGCAGTATAGCAAGTGCTGTCTGTTCTCAGGCTACTGGTACCATGATGATGAAGCATGATTGGTGACAGCAGTCTTTTTCATGTGACCAGCCTAATTGTCATTGCTGATCTGTTCAGTCCAACACAGGTACACCTTTATGCATGACAACATACATATGTATTCTTGAATATCGAGACCACCTTAGTATACCATGTTATAATAAACTGCATACAATCTCTGTATGGATTCCACTAATTAAAGAAATGCATTATTTTCACAAGACTCTGACCCAAGTGAAAGGTAAATTACGTTATTCACCCAGTGGGTAAATAAATGTTTATTTTTCACTTGCCTACATCACAATCAACTTGATTGACAGCCCATTTTGCCAATCCTACAATGAATCTACTCTCAATTATCAAACAGAACACAGACATTGTATACACAGAACATAGAATGGCTTGTGTTCAAATATGCCATTCATTTCCATTCATGAGGGGGCGGTATTTTTTCACCATGAGTGAGTTATAAAAGTCCCACCCCCTCATGAATAGAAATTATTGGCATATTTGAACACAAGCAATTGCATATCCTATATTTATAAAGTTGGCTATGAAGTTCAGCTAGTTAAAATAGTATGTATCATGCATTTCATGACACATGATAAATGGAAACTAATAATCTTGATCTTTTACTATGAAATGATGAAATCAACAGTAAGTTTGAGGTGTTTTATATGTACTGTATAGTGTTGATTTATTTGATTATGTATTTTTTAAATCTTTGCTATCTAATAAATTTAGTAAAACTATTCTATTCTATTTTGTTATGAAAATTCAATACAAATCTTAATCCACAAAGAAATACTGGGTGTCCAGTGAAAATAGCACCATAAAGAATAGCTCTGTGGGCATAATAGCATGGAGAAAAATAGTGGATGTGGCAGGACAGCGCGGGTCAGAAATGGCACTGTTTCTGACTTTAGCTGCTGTCCCCATTCTAAATGGGACTTGGAGTGAGCTTATATTTCTGTAGGGTGGTGTGGGGGGCTTTGCCACGTAGGTTGTTCGGCGTTATCACTGTGATGATACTCGCTGTTTTTTCCACGCTCTTTTGCTTAGCACTGTTCTTATGGTGCTATTATCACCCTGCACCGAAATACTGTAGCCTCATGATCAAAATAAGACAGACATCACATGACTATGGGTTATTTTCTTATGACTAGTCATCTATCTCAAACTTCATAACTTTTATTAATTTCTTTCTACATAGACTTTTTTTGTCCCTGGCAGTCATTTTCAAGGCTATATCCTGTATTCAGAGATATAGCTTGTTCTGGGTTGTGCTGTTCTTCAGATGGCACTTTTTTTTTTTCTCTACAGTTTTTCTTCTTTGCAGCACCCATTACGTGGGAGCACTCTCCTCATCCACTACAAGGAGCCACTGGTCACTGGTCACCTGCTGTCCCCACCTGAGCTGGCTTGCTTTGCCAGAGCAGAACTTCCCAGGCCTGGCCACCACTATCCTGGCTCCCTAGCTTTGCTCTCAAACCCAGGCCATGTGCATAGAAGCACATGTTGTTCCTTTTATAGGTACCCTTGTTGATGCTGTCTCTTCACTGCTTCATATTCATTTTAATATTTACTGATCAGTTCTGGAAACCAGTGGTATCAGTTGCGTTGATGTTCACAGCACACATTACCCTGCAGGTCCTCCACTCAGCTGCTGTCACTGGGTTCTGGAATGGGTCCATCATTGCATAAATAAATATATATCAGTCAAGGAAAGGGCAACATCAACAAGGGATCCTGAAACAGGCAAAAAGATTATTGCAAAGTGAACAAAACTCCTGGTCTAAAGTACAATATAACCAACATGGACATACAACTGAGGAACTCCCAATAAACTTTGGAGTATGTCAGGGTTGTCTTTTGGCCCCTACATTGCTTAATGTTTATATCAAAGAAATTCTTAACAATCAGGGAGACACCAGTTTTCACTCCCCAATAGTGTCAGGGGAAAAGAACACCCTGCCTAGCCTACACAGATGACCTGGTCTTAATATCATCCTCAGTACTGGGACTCAAAAGAAAATTAGGCCATTTTGCAAAATTATGTAGAGAATTTAAGTTATGTATAAACAAAGCAAAAACAAGGTAGTGGTATTCGGGATTAGGGGAAAAAAAGTACCCAAAATCTGGATAAATCTTGACAGGCTTGGGTGCTAATAATTCTTGGAAATAGCATATCAAATTAACAAAATCTAAGCTAAAAGTAGTAACTAATGACTTTAATGTGTTTCAAGCTAAACTGGGCAAAAGCTCTGTACTTGGAATCCTTAAAGTCCTAAATGCCAAAATTAAAACTAGCACATTGTATGTGGCAGAAATATGGGGTGCAACAGATTTAAAGAGTTAGCAGTAACCTTGAATAAAATATACAGATGCATACTTATGGTACCGCAGTCAACTCTCTCAGTAATCTTAAGAACTGAACTAGGCCAGATATCTATTTCTACCATGGCATTGGAAAGAAGGATGCTGTTTATCCTAAAGCTATTTTATTACAAGAACATAGGCTTCCCAGAATTTGCTTGAAAGAAGAAATTGAGTATGCCTCGAATGGCTTTATATCTCACAGCATTCAGTTTTATTAGGATATGTATCCTACCTTATGGGTTGGGCCATCTGTGCTGGGAGATATTAATAAAACCATGGGATATGATAGTTCCCCAGGTTAGATTCAGATTAAGAGACTTAGAAATGAACCCCAAAAATATCTGCCTAAACAAAATTAAGCTATTTGACTATTATACATTATTTTAAAAAGAGCAAGGTCTGGAACCGTATTTGAAATACATGACCTGTCCAAATGCCAGGAGACTATTAACCAGATACAGACTGGAATTATTTGCCCCCAATTATACTTCATTCAGGCAAAAATGCCCAGGAGTTATTACCCCCTTTTGTAAATGTAGAAACAATACAGTTGATAATTTAAAACATATTTTATTGCTGTGCCCTCTCTATAAACAAAGTCAGATTAAATGGCTTGGTGAGGTGCTTGCTGCTCTTGGTCTCTCCCCTGAGCAGACTACATTCTACTTGTTCGCTATGAAAGATGGCAAAATATTGATTAGGTTTGACAAATTTTTATCAACAGTTCATTTGTAACTGCCATTTGTTTAACATTATGGGAATACTGCATGTTTTAAATATTAAGGGAATAACTGGAGAAATCCTGTACACCATATTATTTTATCTGATGAAATGTCAATATGTTCTGTATCTGAACTTTTTAAAATGTATTTTTATTATGTGTAAATACTGCTAATCGTAAACGCATTTCTTGTCAATCAATAAAACTTTTTGTACTTGTACTGGTAACAAGGGACCGTGAAACAGGCAAAAAGCTTATTGCAAAGTGAAGAAAAGGCAATGGCCTCTATTCATGAATATTAACTCTAGTGCTAGCACAATTTTACTTTGCTTTCACTAACCTAACACAGCAATCTCCTATGTTGTTCAATGGCACGTTACTGAATTGAGGTAGGAACTGTTAAGTAAGATGGTGCTGAAACAAAGAAACATAGACTTTGATGGCAGATAAAGACCATTTGGCCCACCTAGTATGCTCATTTCCCTACCTACTGGATAAGCTGCAGATCCTAGTTAACTAACAGCCTACTTCTTCTTCCTACCCCCCTACCAGAATTGCCTTATGTCTCTCCCATGTATTCTTGAATCCCCCACTGTTTTTGACCCCACAACCTCCTCAGGAAGGCCGTTCTATTTGGCCACCACACTCTCCATGAAAAAATACTTTCTCACGTTGCCCCTGAGCCATCTCCCCATCTATCTTCAAATTGTGTTCCCTTGTTCTTGCACATCTCTTTTTCTGAAAGATGCTACCCACTTGTACTTTGTTGATTCCCTTGAGGTACTTGAAAGTTTCTATCATGTCCCCCCCCTTCCTTGAGGGTTACATATTACGCTTTTTTAGTCTCTCTTTTTATGGCTTCTGGTGCAGATCCTGCACCATTTTAATTGCTCTCCTCTGGACTGCCCCATCCTGTTTATGTCCCTGTGGAGATGGGGTCTCTAGAACTGCATGAAGTACTCCAGGTAGGGTCTTACCAACTGTCTGTACAGAGGGATAACAACTTCCTGTTTTCTACTGGTGATGAATCTCCCTATACATCCCACTTTCCCCCCCAGCCCTCCTTACTGCCTTTTCACATTGCTTGCTTACCTTGAGGTCATCTGATATGACTACTCCAAGTCCCTTTCCATTTTTGTAGTTGTTAGTACCCCCCTTGTATATTCTTCTCCTGAGTTTTTTTTTCCAGGTGCATTACTTTGCACTTCTTTGCATTGAATCTAAGCTGCCATACTTTTGACCATTCCTCCAACTTTGCCATGCCCCTTCTCATCCTTTCTACCCCATGTATCAACCCTGTTGCAGATCTTTGCGTCATCTGCAAAGAGACATACTTTTCCTTCCAGTCCCTCTGCAATGTCACTTATAAAGACATTAAAAAGGACTGGACCAGCTGGCCTGCCAGTGCAGTGCTGGTGCTACTACTTGCGATGCTGTTGACTCGGGTTTGGTAGTGAGCCCAGGTCATCAGAGGGCAGGTCAGGGGGAGAAGGGTTGAGCACTGATGGGCCACTCTCCTTCTACGGTTGGGGTGGGCAGCCAGTGCTGCCTAGACCCTTCTGGTGCTAGCTGTGAGGTATATTAGGTACCCCAAAGAAAGGGGTCACAGAAGAAGGTAGGAGGAAAAAGAATAAAAAAAAAAAAAAGGACCGGACCCAGTACTGAACCCTGTGGTACCCCACTAGTAACCCCCCCTTTCTTCAGAGTGGACTCTGTTTACTATTACCCTCTGTGTCCTGTTGTCCAGTCAATTCTTTACCCAGACTACCACCCTGGGACCCACTCCCAGGCTGGCTAGTCTGTTTATCAATCTTTTGTGTGGGACTGTGTCAAATGCCTTGCTAAAGTCTAGGTAGGCCACATCCATAGCCCCTCCCTGGTCTACTACTTTTTTCACCCAGTCAAAGAAATCTGTTCAATTCATCTGACATGACCTTCCCGCTGTGAATCCATGCTGCTGATTCCATGTGATAATGGCAATCGCCATTTGGGTGTGTGTGTACATCACCGAAAATTCATTTCAGCTATGTATACTTATGGTGAACTACAAGAGGGCATTCAAGATTTACAGTTTTCTTTGCTATGCAGGGGACTGTGCCCCCACACCCCACTATGAAAAGATTCTCAACTCCAGAGGGGTGCAGGTTGGGGGTAAAACTTAAAAAAGAGAGAAACCACCTACCAAGAAAACATGATCGCACTTCAGCACCAAACCTGGCACCTTCCAACCCCAGCCTGCCACCAACCCCACCATGCCACATGGCTAGCTTAGCAGCCCACCACAGCACTATTCCTCACAAACCCCTCCCTCCCTCCCTTCTGCCTATCGCATGGTGTGGTTCCTCTCCCCCTCTATGCGTGTATACATAGCGACATTCCTTCGCTATATTCACCTACCTTCCATATCTGGTCACTACCCTGTCAGGCAAACCTGTGCACAGGCACCATGATTGAGTCACCCTTTTTGAAAGTGCTCAGTAACAGTCGCTGTGTACACAGGATACCCATGCTGCCTTGGGTCCTGTGCCCCGCTGACTTCTAGGTACTCAGTAATTCTTTCTTTCAGAAGTGATATATAAATAACTTTTCCCTGGTGTCTAGTGGTCCCTCCCCCACCCATTCACCTGGCAGAATGTAAACCTTTCCCTGGTAGTCTAGTGGACCCCAACCCCTACCCTGGCAGGTAGTGACCACCAGCTTACTCCCCCTACCCCAAGCCAGTGACCAGCATAGCCCTTCTCTCTGAACCATGGCTGGCCACTGACTGAGCTGTCAATGAATGAGCATGTGCTTGTATGAGTCATTCATTCATTCATTCATTCATTCATTCATTCATTCATTTCCATCGCCTGTTCATGCATTCATTCATTCATTCATTTCCATCGCCTGTTCATTCATTGTGTGTGACGGCTCTGTCAGAAGGCTCAGAGAAGAGCCAAGGGCTGTTCTCATCACCTGTGGGGGACCAGAATGGGGTGGAATTGCATGAAAATGTATTTATACATCAGGTGGGTGATTGGGTGGTGGTGAGACCATTGGACTCCAGGTGAAAAGTTATTTATAAATTGGGTGGGTGATTGGGGGGGTGGAAGGACCAGTGGACACTAGAAAAAATGTACTTAGACATTGGGTGGTTGATCTGGTGGGGGAAGCGACCACTAGTCACCAGGGAAATTTATTTATGCATCAGGTGGGTGATTGGGTGGTGGTGAGACCATTGGACTCCAAGGGAAAAGTTATTTATACATTGGGTGGGTGATTGGGGGGTGGAAGGACCAGTGGACACTATAAAAAATGTACTTAGACATTGGGTGGGTGATCTGGTGGGGGAAGAGACCACTAGTCACCAGGGAAATTTATTTATGCTTCAGGTGGGTGATTGGGTGGTGGTGAGACCATTGGACTCCAAGGGAAAAGTTATTTATACATTGGGTGGGTGATTGGGGGGTGGAAGGACCAGTGGACACTAGAAAAAATGTACTTAGACATTGGGTGGGTGATCTGGTGGGGGAAGCGACCACTAGTTACTAGGGAAATTTATTTATACATCAGGTGGGTGATGGGGTGGGGGGAGGAACCACTGAACACCAGGGGAAATTTATTTATACATTGGGTGGGTGATCAGTTGGGGGGACTGCTAGCCACCATGGAAACTTTTTTATTTTACTCCATTTGGTGATCGGCAGTTGGGGGACTACCAGCACCAGGCAATTCTTTTTTACAGCGGGCTGGTGATTGGCGGAGGAATCATTTCTGCTGAATTTCTTTCTTCAGTTTAATACATTAATCCACATTACATTGAATTGTGGATTAATGTATTAAACTGCAGAAATAAATTCTGCAGAATTGATCACTGAACTGTGGAATAATCCATTACACTGCAAAATAAAATTCTCCAGTGCTGTTATTCTGCAGTTCATGTGTATTATTCTGCAGTTCAGCAACAAAATTTTGTGAAACGGGGCCAAAATCAACCAAATGCTTTCAGAAGATTCCACTCTCACCAATAGCAGAAGTTCAGAAAATTTCACAAAATTTCTGAAATTTTCGTGAAAGTTCCATGAAAGTGGAATTCACAAGCTTCATCCAGCTCTAATGGGTATATTTTCTTACAACCGCGCACATTGTCATCTATTGCTCCTTACATTTGTGTACATGTTATAGCATTGCTACAGATTTCCTCAGCACACTACCAAGGAAGTTACAGAAGAACAGTGGTAAACATCCTATGCCATACGACTAGCATTTCATCTTTCTTTAAAAAATATTTTATTCTTGGGACAAGAGGAATGAACCTTCTTCAATCTGTATTAGAAAGAGTTTTTTTAAACAGACATAAATACAGAAATAGATTTTGTCAGTAGAAAAGGACCTGCTTAGTTTCTTGACAAGCCTACTGTGTGGCACATTGTCAAAAACCTTACTAAAGTCCAGATAGGCCATGCCCACTGCTATCCCTTGATCCATCTCCCAGGTAACCCCATCAAAGAAATCTGTGAGTTTGACATGAGTTTCCCCTTGTGAAACCCATGCAGCCATTGGTGGTGCAGCCCTTTTGCCTCCAGGTGCTCCATGGGCCACTTCTTCAATAGTGTCTCCATTAAATTCCACACCACTGATGTGAAACTAACTGGACCTTAGTTGCTAGCATCCTTCCAATTGCCACTTTTGTGCAGAGGGACCACATCAGCCCTCTTCTAGTACTCTGGAACATCACCCATCACACTGAGGTGCTGAAAGGTGCTTCCACATGGGCAGCCAATACTTTGCTTAGTTCCTTCAGGGCCCTTGGATGAGTCCCATCCAGCCCAATCATCTTATTGTCCTTTAAGGCACCCAGTCCCTTTCAGAACCTCTCCACTGAGAATGGACTTGTGTCCACTCACCCTCCTTCCTGGTGCTTACTGCAGCATGCCGGTCCATATCCCCAACCCTCTACCATGAAGACAGAGCAGAAGTAACCATTTAGTATTTCTGCTTTCTCTTGATCTTCCTCTGTGCAGTCTTCCCATACCCTCTTATTCTCACTATCTGTCCCCTTGTCTTCCTTTTCCCCCATACACGAAGAAGGTCCTGTCCCCTTTTTACCTCCATAGCTATCCTCTCATCTGTTAGTGCTTTAGCTGCCTTCTCACTCCTTCCTGCCTCCCTTTGTTTTGCCAGAAATACGTCCCCGTCTTCATCCTTCTGGGTCTCCTGCTGTTTTCTTCTCCTTCCATTGCCTTTGCCACCTCCTTAGAGAACCATAGCAGCCTCTTCCTCCTCTTTCCCTTGCTCACTCCCTTCAAACAGCATGCTGCGAAATTACATGCTTGGCTATCTGACATTTTATTGTTTCTCTTCAAGTGTATCTTGTTTACCCATGCCATTGTGAGAGGGCCTATTAATCTTAATCAAATGTTCATGGCAGCTCACTTTTCAAACTGGCATTTCATCAAATCTTAGAAAATGATAATGTTGGCATTTAAAGGTTATCCCCCCAAAAAATAAAATAAAATGAGCCTTAATGATTTCATCTCACATACAGAAACTCCCCTTATGTAGCAACATTCAATTTCCAAGCTGGTCAAATCCTTATAATTAAATTACTGGGATTGTTATGGTTTTCTTACACACTGTAGGACCACAAGTGGTCAAAATTCCAGACTGAGACATGTGGAGCTTTAAGCCAAGACCACTGGAATATATATCTGCTAAAGTAGGTCTGTTTACTTGGAGAAGCACAGCATCCAACTCTTTGTTTACAGTCTGTGAATATTTGCATGGAATTGCTGTGATCCCTGCAGATATTTACCAGCATGGGGTGCAGGACTGCATGATGACAAGGGGTGGAGGATAATAGTGCAACACATATATATATTAAAATAATTTTCTAATAAAAGGATGTCACTATAGTATAATGCCACTACAATTGGATAAAAAGATAGAAAAGTACTGCTACTATATCATCAACTTACTAGTAAGGTATAAAGGTAGGGGACAGTGAAAGGATCTCAGATCTAGAAGTGGGTAGCCATCTGGGAACAAGTGACCACCAAACAGTTTGGTTCATGATAAACTCAGCTGCAGAATCAAGCCATACAAAAGTGAGGGTACTGGACTTCAGGAGGGCTGACTTTGGCAAGATGGGATAGTGCCTTAGAAAAGCACTAGCAAACAGGCAAGAAGGAGGGGTGGAGCAACAATGGGGACACATCAAAACTGCCATCACAGAGGCAACAAGCCTTTGTGGGAAGTAAATAAGCAAATCAAAATGAAAAAAAAAAAGCCACTATGGTTCTCAAAAGAGGTGGCAGGGAAGGTTAGGGAGAAAAAGATAGCATTTAGGAAGTATAAGAAAACACAAAAGGAGCAAGACAGAGAACTGTACCAGGGAAGGCAGTCAGAATAGCAAAGGCCCAAACTGAGGAAAATATAGCCAACTCGGTTAAGAAGGGGGATAAAACCTTTTATAGGTACATTAGGGAGTGTAGAAAGACAAAGGGAGGGATAGTAAGGCTGAATAGAATGAATGGTGAGTGGGCAGAGAGGGACAATAAAAAAGCAGGGATACTGAACAAATACTACCTGTATTCACAAAAGAGGAGGGGAGGTACCTAATCCAATTAATAGAAGCAATCTGGATAGGGGGGCCGATCCCAGTCCTTTCATAGAAGAAAGGGTTCTGAAAGAATGCCTAAAACTGAAGGTGGACAAAGCAATGGGCCTGATGGGATTCACCCCAGAATTCCAAAAGGATTAAGGGAGAACTAGTGACACCACTGACTACCCTTTTTAACAAATCATGGGAGGATGGTGTGGTACCTGAGGACTGGAGGAGGGTGGATGTGATTCCCTTCACAAAAGTGGTAGCAAGACAGAGGCAGGAAACTACAGACCTGTCAGTTTGACCTATATGGTAGAGAACGTGATGGAATCACCTCTGAAGGAAAGAATTGTTGAATACCTTGAGGCCAGTGGGCACAGGACCCAAGGCAGCATGGGTTCACAATGGAAGGTTATGTCAGATGAATCTAATCGATTTTTGACTGGGTGACCAAAGTAGTAACCAGGGAGGGCTGTGGACATGGCCTACCTAGACTTTAGCAAGGCATTTGACACAGTCCCATACAAAAGATTAATAAACAAATTAGCCAGCCTGGGAGTGGGTCCCATGGTGGTAGCCTGGGTAAAACATTGGCTGGACAACAGGACACAGAAGGTAATAGAAAAAGGAGTCCACTCTGAAGAAAGGGGGGTTACTAGTGGGGTACCGCAGGGTTCAGTACTGGGTCCAATCCTTTTTAAAGTCTTTATAAGTGACATTGCAAAGGGACTGATAGGAAAAGTATGCCTCTTTGCAGATGACACAAAGATCTGCAACAGGGTTGATACACAAGGAGGCGTGGAAAGGATGAGAAGGGTCTTGGCAAGGTGGGAGGAATGGTCAGAAGTATGGCAGCTTGATTCAATGCAAAGAAGTACAAAATAATGCACCGGGAAACAAAACTTAGGGTACGAAAACACAATGCGGGGTAGTAACAACAACAAAATGGAAAGGGACCTGGGAGTGATCATATCAGATGACCTTAAGGTTGGCAAGCAATGTGAAAAAGCAGTAGGGAGGGCTGGGGGGATACTGGGATGTACAGGCAGAGGCATCACCAGCAGAAAACAGGAAGTTGTTATCCCTCTGTACAGACAGTTGGTGAGACCCCATCTGGAGTACTGTGTCCATTTCTGGAGATCCCATCTCCACAAGGAGATAGGCAGGATGGAGGCAGTCCAGAGGAGGGTAACTAAAATGGTGTGGGGTCTGCAATAGAAGCTATACAAGGAGAGACTAAAGGAGCTTAATATGTATACCCTTGAGGAAAGAAGGAGAGGGGGACATGTTAGAAACTTTTAAGTACCCTCAGTGGAATCTATAATGTCCAAGAAGGTAACATCTTTCAGAAAAGAGATGTGCAAGAACAAGGGGACACAATTGGAAGATAAAGGGGATGGCTCTAGGGTAATATAAGAAAGTATTTTTTCACAGAGAGAGTGGTGGACATGGAATAGCCTTCCTGGGAAGGTTGTGTGGTCTAAAATGTGGGAGAATTCAAGAATGCATTGGACAGACATAAGGCAATTCTTTGTGGGGGTAGGAAGAAATAGGCTGTTGGTTAACTAGGATCTGCAGCTTATCCAGCAGGTAGGGAAATGGGCAGACTAGGTGGGCCAAGTGGTCCCTATCTGCCATCAAAGTCTATGTTTCTATGTTTCTAGTTCATATTTAACTTAAAAAGTAATTATTAATCTTGATTTGGAGCCATTTTAATATACTGATCTTTATACCATGCCATACCAATGTTATTTGTATGTTGATCTTCTGGCTAAACCCATCCAGCATTCCTAGCAAGAAAACAGACAACAAAAATTTCAAATCAACAAAGAAAGATTTATCTCCTAAAACAATAAATAACATGCCAGCATAGCTCAGTTGTTAGCACGTCTGCCTCTGGGCCAGAAGATTGTGGATTCTAGTCCTACACCAGGATTGCCCTCATACCATAAAAATGCTGGTGCCTGAGTGCAGTACTGAGGGGATGAAATACTGTCAGGGTGTGATGTC
Source organism: Neoceratodus forsteri (assembly GCA_016271365.2). Classification (NCBI taxonomy): domain Eukaryota; kingdom Metazoa; phylum Chordata; order Ceratodontiformes; family Ceratodontidae; genus Neoceratodus; species Neoceratodus forsteri. The sequence continues at coordinate 35,293,165 of JADMNL010000037.1, read as the reverse complement.
CTTCAGCAGAGATGTTAAACCATCTTTCTGGTGGTTGCTCAGGTGGACATTAAAGACCTCAAAGCACTTCTCAAAAAGGGTAGGACATTTCCCGATATCCTGGCCAAATTTCCACCATTCACTAAAAATACCACTAACAGCTTAATCTAGTTCAATTTCAGTTGCTTTGCATCCTCCCCCGATGAGGCTGAAAATAGGGCAGTAGTGTCTAGACCTCCTTTCCTGGTCAACTAAAACTGACTAAATAAATTATTTAAATGGTCTATATTGAATCCTATTTAATGATGGTTGGACTTGCAGAATTCTGGAATTGCACAGAACTATGTAATTTTCTTGGAATTCTACCCATGTATAATTCATGGAGTTCCACCTTATTATGCCACAAAATGGCTAAAGTTCACAGTTTGCTCTGACGTCCATTGTATATGTGAGAAAAAAACTGTAGAAAAAAATCTGCAGTTTATATTGTCTTTTATTGAAATTCCTCAGTTTAAAATTATGTTTCATATATTTTATATGTGAGAAAAAACAGCAGAAAACAAATCCACCATTTACACTCTCTGAGGGGAAATGTTCCAAAGTTTACGTAAACCCCCCATGGTATATTCCATGGCAGAATTTCATGGAATTTTCCAAAAAGTTCCATGAACCGAACGCATTATTGCAAACATGTTGCAATCTCACAAGAAATACATTCAGGTATGGGAACCTCTTTTTACCTTGTTGATGGTGAATACTGGGAGACAGTAGAACTCTTGTTACTCCCCAACCACTCCTTAATCTCTTCCTTTATCATAGAACCCTCCATGGACTGGATTCATGAAGCATGTGAAAGACCCACAGCTGTGGGTAAACCACGGTGCAAGTGGGTTGCCACTTGTGGATCCGCAGGTTACCCGCAACGGCGGGTATTCACAAAGCTGGAGCTGTATTACGACTGCCTCCACCAGTTATGGCCACTTGCAGGTGGTGTCATCAGGGAGATGGCTGCAGCAGCGGGAATGTGCTATGACCGGTGGGAGCAGCCGTAAGACCCTCTGCAATTGCTGTGGCTGTGAATTGCAACTGCCACAGCTGCGGGTGATTACAGTCTGCAACAGCAGTTGCGGAGTGGGACTTAGGTTCTGGGCACTTCATGAATCCAGCCCCATGTCTCCATCTCTCATAGTCTAAACATTTGAGAAGAGTTGGATTCTAATAAAACCACAACCTGCATGTTGTGACTAATTACCATCATTTGGGCTCTATTTAAAATAATACAGTCTCTGGAGAAGGGGAGGAGTAGGGCAGTGGTCATTGGAAGGGAGGGATAAAATGTAAATATTATAGCTTGGTTGAGAAACATGTATACTTGTTTCTTGGATTACCTCTGCACAGACATTGAGCTTCTTCAGTTGTTACCTATACAACCTCAGTTTAACTAACAAATGATGTGACATGTGTTTAAATAATCCATGTACTTTTTCTGTTTTGGATGTATTGCTTTCAACCAAGTTAACAAAGTATATTAAATTATAAAAAAAGTAAAATTAAACACTATGGAAGCTTATTGGCAATATAATCAAATTCTGCCAGTGGGCTTGATCAGTCTGCGCACCTATAGTGCTGACCATAAAACAAGTAAACTAGCAATCCCTCTGAACTGACTACATTTTATCAGTGTTAAGGAAAGGAATGATTGGACTTCTAAAAGCACTATTAGAGGAAATGGGTTATTAAGTCACTCATAAAAGGCAAGATGTTGAGCTAGACTCTAAATTTTACAAAAGACGGAGCAATTTGATGTTTTGTAGAAGATGGGTCAACATACAAGCAACTGTAATTGCAAAAGAAAAATTCCCAGCTGCTCTCAGATCTGATGAGGGTACCCACAACAACTCTTCTGTGTCTAACTTAAGAGGTTAAAAGACTATAACATTCCTGACAGCAGGCAAAGTAGCAAAGTCAGATGTCATAATAAATTTGTCAATTAAGCAGATTGGGATGCTTCTTTGAAGTCCTTGTTCTAAAAAAAAAAAAATAGTTTAAAAGCATGCCATAAGGGAAAGGGGAAATTGTTTAACCAGGAAAGGCACACTAAGCCAGATCTTGTGCTGGATTCACAAAACTTTCTGAAGGTACAAAACCTTCCCTATGTCCCCAAAACTGTCGTAGCTATGGAAACAAAGGGGAATTTGCACTGAGTGCTATCAAAAAACCCTCCACAGTTGCAGAAAAAAACACAATGGATTGTGGAAAAAAATGCAGCTGTGGATGTCCCTGAGGAAAAAAAGGCATGTAAGGCACATCCCCTGAAAGACTATTCACAACCAGTTTTTTTCCGCAGTTGCGGAAATTTTTTACACACAGTGGAATGAGGTGTAACTCTCCTCAGCAAATTGCAGTAGTACCCAAAAATTGGAATCAATTATGGTGGCGTGAGGCACAGGTAACGCATCCCAGATAATACAACAGTGGGTGATGTTACAGCAACAAAAGCACACATTGCCATGATATGGCAACAGGCAACAACCACCAGACCCAGTGCAGCCCATGACGGAGCCCCACAGGCAGTAGAGCCTGGCCAGCCTGCAGCAAGTGCTACCCCTGCAGGCAACAGGAACACCCCAGGGAGGGAGGACCAGCAGTGACAGTCGGCCACTGTGGTGCCATGGTATTGCTGGTGCCTATGGTGCTGCAGTGGTCCCAGTTGATGAACTGGTTGCTGATCTCTTTGTGGGTGCTTTCAGCTTCATTCTATGGCAGCAATGTTAAAGTCTGCTGCTCCAGCTAATTAAGTTCACTGTTGCTGTGCTTCCTAAGCTATTTCTGCAGCTACAGATCCACAGTTGTGGATTTTCAGCACTTGCTCAATTTCTGCAGCTGCTGAATTTTTGCAGTTGCGGGGATTTTACGGAATTCCACACCTGCTCAAATTTTCTTTATGAATATCATACAACTGCATTTCTGCAGTGCTGCAGGCCAATTTCCCACAGCTGCAGAATTTTTGGCTTTGTTTGTGAATCCTGCCCCTTATTTCCAGGTGCAACCTGGGAGCACAAGGAAGTTAAGTGACTTGCTCAGGGTCACACAGTATGCATGTGGGGCTGATGGGATTCAAACCTAGGTCTCCAGATATGCAGCTCAGTACCTTTAACCACTATGCTATACTGCCTCCACCATAAAAAACAATATGCATCTCCAGACCTTGACTACAAACTATGATTTGTGGTGTCACTGCATCCTGCTGTGATCCAGTACATTAATGGATTGCAGTTTGGAGCCAAACAACACAGAACAATATCTCCAAAGAGAGGTGTACTAGTCCTCATAAAAATGGCATGGATAAGTGGCCATCTGAATGGTTGAAGTAAGTCTCATGACCATGCCATTATTCACCTTAATTACACAGGTGTACTTTTAAATGTATTTTGGGCTTTACTATCCATATTATAAGTACAATAATAAACTTCTGGAACTGTAATTTCTGGTCAATAATTGCACCTCTTGAGTGTTGTTATAGGCACTCATCTGCATCTTTGCCTAATAACACACCTGAGGTGTGTAGTTATTACCATAATTATATACCCTATTGTGTCTCACTGCTTGCTTATACCCCATCTAGGGATCAATGATGACTCCTTCCTGAGCAAGAGTTTTCATCATTTACATATTTTTATGGCACTTGTGAACAGTAAGTTCCATTTCACCCATGAGGTAATAACATCACATCTCATTTAAGATACCTTTTGTTTTCCCTCTTTTGGTTTGCTGCAAAATGAAGAGATTATGTAGGCAGGATTTTCAAAAGGATCAGCCCAAGATGCATCTGACCCTATTTTCAAAGCAGAAATGTATCCAAACCTGCTAGGCCATCAATTAGGTGACCTAACAATGTTCAAAGTTTGCATCCAAAAAATGGACACAACTGTGTTCAAAATGGATGTTGTTGTGAGTTGCCTCCAGTTTGGATCCAATTGCAGCCATTTTCTGCTGCAAATTGTGACTGTTTGTTGTAAAGGGATGCAGCTTCTTAAAATCACAGCAGGGCTACCTGGACACAAGTGGATAGATGCAGATACAGCATGCATCTGCATCTGATTACAACACATTTGAAATCCCCCGTAATGACTAAGTAGTATCCTTTACACTACAGAAGGGTGGCATGGGACCCCACAGGGGAAGGAAACAACTCCTGGTGGGGGACTCAATCATTAGGGGGGTAGAAGGGGGGAGGAAGGGGAGAGGGAGGTAAGGTGCCTGCCTGGTGCCACGGCTTGGAGGAATAGGAAGCGAATCCTCAGGATCATGGGAGCAGCTGCATGAGGGAAGGATCTGGATGCCATTGTCCACCTAGGGACAAATAACCTGGCTAGGAATGGGATCAGAGCAGTGCAAGTGGAGTTTGTAGAGTTGGGGAGGAGCCTTAGACAAGTAGCACATATGGTAACCTCCTTGGAGGTGCTGCCTGTCTATGGCAAGGGTGATGCTAGGGTACTCCTCACCAGGAAATTCAATGAATGGTTGAAGAACTGGTGTGGAGCTCAGGGTTTTGACTTCATTGGGGACTGGGGAGCCACCTGGAGGGATGCAGACCTATACTGGCATGATGGTCTGCATCCATACCTCTCAACCTCCTGCCTCATAAATCAGGGACAAGTCTTAAAATAATCAGGGACAAAGGACCAAAATCAGGGACACATCTTCAAAATTGGTGATATCCACTCAGGAAGCTGGTAGAATAAGGGGCTTATTGTAAAATGCATTTTCTAAGGAAAAACAAGTCTGTAACTTTAATGTTTGACATTATTTTGTGCCTACAACTTCCACTGCTTGGTCACGGAAACACAGTTTTTAGGAGGGACAGAGTAAAATTTGAAGGCAAAATCAGGGACGTCCCTGAAAATCAGGGACAGTTGAGAGGTATGTCTGCATCTGTCCGGGGGGGGACCAGGATCCTAGGTGAGAGGTTTAAATGCTTCACTGGCAAGCATTTAAACTAGCTAAGGGGGGAGGCACTGAGAAGGAGCAGGGAAATCCCAGCCTCCCCCCCCCCACAAAACACAGTAATTAGTGAGGCAAACACCAGGGTAGAGAAGTCATTAGGGAACAGGACAGAGGTAAATGTAAAAAAAAGGCAAAGGCAGTAAGGACAAGGATGGGGCTAAAAGGGGTAAGGCCATCAAAAAGTGGAGGGTGATGAGTACCAATGCCTGTAGTCTGTGTAACAAGCTCCCTGAACTAGTGGCTTTGATGGAAGAGGGTTGCCTGGATATTGTGGCAGTCACAGAAACATGGTACACAGAGAACCATGACTGGGATGTCAACATACCAGGATACACATCCACAGGAGGGACAAGGAGGGTAAAAGAGAAGGAGGAGTAGCTCTGTATGTAAAGGAATGGATCAAAGCAACAGAACTAAAGAGTAAACAGGGAGCAGATGAGGCACTCTGGATCACCCTGGAGACAGGGAAATGGCACCACAATCTGCATGGGGGTTGTATACAGACCCCCATCTCAGGGGAAGGAATAGGCAAGGAAATGATAGAAGGCATCCTTAGAATGGCAGAAAAAGGGGAGATATTGTTGATGGGGGACCTGAATATGCCATATGTTAACTGGAGCACCTTTGCTGTAGGCACATTCAAGAGCAGGGTCATTCTTGATGCCTTACAAGGGGCATGCCTCAGACAGCTAGTATTGGAACCCACTTTGGAGGGAGCAATCTTAGACCTGGTACTCTCAAATGGGGATGGAGAAACAATCTCAGATTTAGAAGTGGGTAGTCATCTGGGAACAAGCGACCACCAAACAGTGTGGTTCATGATAAACAGAGCCATACAATCAAGCCATACAAAAGCAACAGTATTGGACTTTAGGAGGGCTGACTTTGGGAAAATGAGAGTGCCTCAGAAAAGCACTAGCAAACTGGCAAGAAGGAGGGGTGGAGGAACAATAGGGAGTAATCAAAACAGCCATCACAGAGGCAACAAGTCTTTGTGTAATGCAAATCAACAAAACACAACGAAGGAAAAAAACGCTATGGTTCTCAAAAGAGGTGGCAGGGAAGGTTAAGGAGAAAAGGATAGCATTCAGAAAATATAAGGAAACACAGAAGGTGCAGGACAGAGAACTTCATCAGTTAAAACAGAAAGAGGCAGGGAAGGCAGTCAGAATAGCAAAGGCACAAACCGAGGAAAGGATAGCCAACTCTGTTAAGAAGGGAGATAAGACCTTTTGTAGGTACATTAGGGAGTGAAGAAAGACCGAAGGAGGGATACAGAGGCTTAATAAAGGGGAGGGAATGTGGGCAGAGGGTGACAGTGAAAAAGCAGGGATACTGAATGAATATTTCTGCTCAGTATTCACAAAGGGAGAGGAGGGGGAGGTACCTAAACCAAACAAGAGAAACACTCTGAAGATGGGGGTCGATACCAGTCCATTTACAGAAGAAAGAGTTCTGAATGAATTAATAAAATTGAAGGTGGACAAAGCAATGGGGCCTGATGGGATTCACCCAAGAGTTCTTAAAGAACTAAGGGTAGAACTAGTGACACCGCTGACTACTCTTTAACAAATCATGGGAGGATGGGGTGGTACCTGAGGACTGGAGGAGGGTGGATGTGATTCCTCTTCACAAAAGTGGGAGCAGGACAGAGGCAGGAAACTACAGACCAGTTAGTTTGACCTCAGTGGTAGGGAAAATGATGGCATCACTTCTGAAGGAAAGAATTGTTGAGTACCTAGAGGCCAGTGGGGCACAGGACAGAAGACAGCATGGATTCATGATGGGAAGGTCATGTCAGATGGATCTAATAGATTTCTTTGACTGGGTGACCAAAGTAGTAGACCAGGGAGGGGCTGTGGACATGGCCTACCTAGATTTTAGCAAGGCATTTGGTACAGTCCCACACAAAAGATTAATACATAAGTTAGCCAGCCTTGGAGTGGGTCCCAAGATGGTAGCCTGGATAACAAATTGGCTAGACAACAGGACGCAAAGGGTAGTAGTAAACGGAGTCCACAGTGAAGAAAGGAGGGTTACTAGCAGGGTACCGCAGGGTTCAGTACTGGGACCGGTCCTTTTTTCTTTATAAGTGACATTGCAGAGGAACTGGAAGGAAAAGTATGTCTCTTTGCAGACGACACAAAGATCTGCAACAGGGTTGATATACAAGTTGGAGTGAAAAGGATGAGAAGGGACTTGGCAAGGTTGGAGGAATGGTCAAACGTATGGCAGCTCAGATTCAGTGCAAAGAAGTGCAAGGTGATGCACCTGGGAAACAAAAACCCAGGGGAAGAGTACACAATGGGGAGTGAGATGCTGACAACAGTAAAAATGGAAGGGAACCTGGGAGTAATGATATCAGATGACCTAAAGGTGGGCAAGCAATGTGAGAAGGCAGTAAGGAAGGCTGGGGGGATACTGAGATGCACAGGGAGAGGCATCAATAGTAGAAAACAGGAAGTTGTTATTCCTCTGTACAGACAGTTGGTGAGACCCCATCTGGAGTACTGTGTGCAGTTCTGGATGTGCCATCTCTGCAAAGACATAGACAGAGTGGAGGCTGTCCAGAGGAGGGCAACCAAAATGGTGCAGAGTCTGCACCAGAAGACATATGAAGAAAGACTAAAAGAGCTCGACATGTATACTCTTGAGGAAAGAAGGAGAGAGGGACATGATAGAAACTTTCAGGCACCTCAGGGACCCAACAAAGTCCAAGAGGGTAGCATCTTTCAGAAAAAGAGATGTGCAAGAACAAGGGGGAACAATTTGAAGATAGAGGGGGGACGGCTCAGAGGTAATGTGAGGAAGTATTTTTCCACAGAGAGGGTTGTGGATGCATGGAACAGCCTCCCTGAGGAGGTTGTGGAGTCAAGAACAGTGGGGGAATAAAAGAATGCATGGGACAGACATAAGGCAGTCCTAGTGGGGGGTAGGAGGAAGTAAGCTGTTGGTTAACTAGGATCTGCAGCTTATCTGATAGGTAGGAAAATGGGCAGACTAGGTGGGCCAAGTGGTCCTTATCTGCCGTCAAATTCTATGTTTCTTTGTTTCTAAATGATGAATGATAAACAGGTGCATAAACAGGAAATTATACCTTTAACAGCAGAGTGCATAAATCAGATCAGCTATAACAAGGCTGATGCAGCCTTATGCATTATTGGTTTATGGTAAAAAATTGTATTTGGAAGCCAGCCTGGTGGCATAGAGGGCTAAGGTGCTGGCACCTTACCGGCAACCCGGGTTTAGGAACAAGCCTGAGGCATCAGAGGTAGGCACGGGGGGAGGGAGGGAGGATGGAGCGGGATGGAGCTGCCGACAAGCAGGGTCTCCTCTCTGAAGAGGAAGCGCAGCATCCCTCGGCTGATGGACAACCCTTACTGGAGGGTAGAAGAAGCTCATGCCAGAGGGGTATGCAGTAGGCCAGGGGTGGGGGCAGGAGGCCATGACCAGGGCTGTCCAGCACATGGATGCCTCCACACGCATATGCACTGACTCCTGGGGTCTCTGGGAAAGAAAACTAGAGAAAATGCCGGTCGGCAGAGTGAAGACCAACCCCCCACAGGCACCACTCCTGGGCTGGGCAGATAAGAGCCGGTGAATCTAGGGGATGGGGCTGAGGGGGTCGGTCAGATGGGGGCCGACTGGCAGGGGAGAAAATGTTCCATGATTAAAAAAAATTGTATTTGGACTGCAGCTTTACCTGTGGCTACCATTTAAGCAATCATCTCACCTTTCTTTATGATTACATAGGCCCTGCCTGATTGTGACCTTTTCTTCTCTATCTGAATTATTCATCGTTGTCTGTTGAGAATGCTTCAAATTAGAACTGTCCAGAGCTTCTTTCCTTGATTAATAGTCTTCAAATGTCAGAAAGTCTGTATTCATCTTGTGCACTTGGCTAGTTCCCTAGCCCCAGATGTTGACAATTCTCTTCAAGCTTAAATGAGTCAGTAGCATCCAAGGCAATTGTTCAATCAGAAACAGAGAACAATCACTTTGAGCTCCTAAGCAGTGTTTTCTTTGCTGACTGCTTCCTAAACTGCATTAATGATGCAAAACATCCTCTAAGGCAAGATAGATGTGTGTTTTCATTGAGAAGGTCCTGCAGATGTGACTGGGCTACTTACTGGAAAATATGACTTTCATCAACACACACACACCCACACACACACACACACACACACACACACACACACACACATTGTATTATAGGTTAGGCCTTGGTTTTATCATGCAGTATACTTCAATAACTCTGGCTAAGATGCCTGTGTGCGATGCCAATGTCCCGGGTTCGGGAATGGACCTAGGAAGTTGGAGGGCAGACCGGGTGGAGAAGGATTGAGCATCTGATGGATGACTCTCATTCTCTGGGGGGAGGGGGGTTGTCCGGTACAACAGAAGCTTTTGGCAGAAGTTGGGAGATCTGTGGCATCTCATGCCTAGAGATGTGGGAGGTGGGACAGATGTAGGGTTCTTTCCCTTGACATCATTGCATGTCCTGCCTCAAGGAGAGAATAAGCAGCATCCAGAAAATCTGACCCCCAGGCATGATGCCCCGCTCCACTTCCACTCCCATTGCCCATTGTCATCTGCCGGGGGAGAGAGTTCCACTTCTGGGGCCCCACCCTGGGGGTAAGCCAGGGCTTGCCTGTTATCATCCATTCAGGGTAGTGCCCACCCAGTGGCCCCACCTGGGGGGTAAGCCCCAGGCATGGTGGGGTGGAGCAGAGTAAGAGGATGAGTCCTTCTAGAGGAGGCTGAGGGATTTGGGCCAAAAAAAGCAATCATCACATAAACAGTGCACTAATTAATCAATTATTTATTTATTTGAAAATTGGTAAAGGAACACTGAGCCAAGGCTTATTTACAGGTGCGATCTGGAGAAGGGGAACAGTAGACAAACAGCAGTACAGTACATAGCAACAAAACATTTGCATAACATTTGGTTAAAAAAAATTAGTACACATTTAGAATGAATCCTAAAAATTCCATATGGAAAGAATAAAATAAGTTACAGCTCAAAATAATGCCTAGAAAGTGCATATTCAGAACTGGCAGCAATACTTGAGAACAACAACAATACTGACAACAGGAGATTGACCTGAGGGGCAAATTATTGCCTCCCTCATATTTGGAGGGAGAAAACTGTAGTGGTGTGGAAGTGAAACAAAGGCAGAAGAGGAGACCTGCCAGGTGCTTAAAGAATGGTTAAGGTTTGGCCGTGGAGGTGTTAGGGAGGAAGGGTAGCAGGAACAGATGGGGAGGTATAGAAGTTTCAACTGGTGTCTGATGGAGCCAGGGGATGGAGAGAGAGGTGAAGGTAACAGAGGAGTTGGCTCCAGAGTAAGTGCAGTTGATAGTTCAATGCAGATTGCCCAGCAGAGGAGCAGGAGTGAGGAGTGGCAAAAGTATGATGGTCCCTGGAACAGAGGGAATAGGAAGCAGTGGGGAGTTGGGAGAGAAGAGGTAAAAGGGAAGGGAACCAATCCAGTATTTGGATATGAAGGAGGTACAGTGAGCCTAGTGACAAGACAGCAGTAGGAGGGTGGATAGGGACAGTGAACAATGGTGGGTATGAGGAGGGGAGTTTGTAGCAATACAGCAGAAGGAGTTGCACAGAGTGTCCAGTCTGGTAAAAGTGAAATGGGTAGTATCATAGACCACATCTGCATAGTAGAAGACAGGAGCACCACTCTGGTAAAAAGCCCCTGCAGACATGCAGAAATTAAGCAGCCTTTGTTGTAGTACAGGACATTGAGATTGGTACATAGTTTTGCATGGATGGCATTGATGTGAACTAAGAAGTCAAGCTTACTGTCTAGCCACACTCCAAGGTACTTGAAGGACTAAACTGCTTTAAGATGCATACCATGGAAGCTCTCGTGATGACATCAGTTCTGGCAGCGAGGAGCTGAGCAAGATGCTGAGATGGATGCTGTCAGAGTAAAAGGTGGGCTAATATGTTTGAAAAGCAAGTAAATTTGTTTCTTTTTGCATCCCAGAGAAGCTACTGCTCACAATGAGTTTGACAGCATCCGACTAACTATGCGATTAATCCAGCTTTTATTTTCGGTTGCCAACTTTCGATTCTCATTTGGTAGCATATAGTTAAAAGGATGTTACAATGGCTCCTCCCCTATTTTTTTGTAAAACTCAAAAATGGAAAAATCAGGATAAAGAATAAAAAGCAAGGAAGAGAAGTGGGACCGAAGAAGCTGGCTGGATACATGGCATGTCGAAATCAGTCGAGTAGTATTAAAGAAATAATGTGGCATTACAAACAAGCATTTGTCAATGCCAAATGTTGCCTCACTGGCATTGGCATTGGTAGTGTTGGAGTTAGAGACACATAATAAGAATGGCAGTGAAGTATTGAAGTGATGCCAACCCCAACCCCACCCTGTAGAGACCGACAGGCATTGGGGTGTACCTCTGGGTCATCAGCTATAACGCTCATGCCATTGTGCCTCACCCTACCCTGCAGACACTGATAAGTGTCATGGCATTGCTTCGGTCTTTGGCACTTATATTTACCCCATTCCCTAAGGAAATATGCTGAGGTGGGTGCAGTATAGAAGAATGGGGTGAACTTTGTGACTCAACAATGCAAGGCACACCATGATGCCTATCACTGGCTGCAGGGTGGGGGTGGGGTAGGTGGAATGGAGTGAGCATTACAGCCGATGATCCCAAGTCACATCCCTGATGCCTGTCAGTCTCTACAGGGTGGGGTGCTACAGTTGGAAACCCTAACACCATAGGCGTGTATTGGTATTTTCACTCCAAATTTTCAGCATGGGCTGTTTGAGAGCCCACCTCATGAAAAACGGCACTATCAGCTTGTTAGCTGAAAGGTGGTTTTGCATAGCGGCTATGCCATTTGGTGACACAGGGACAAAAACACATTTTGGGCAGTATGTGGAAAATGACAACTGTGTTGTTCATGAGGAGATGTAAAAAAATGGCAATGTTGAAAATCTGGAGTGAAAATATGAAAAATTGGTGAAGTTATGAGCATGCATAGAAACTGTGCAACACACGTCCGTAACCCAATTATTTTTGGGATTTTTTTTAACCACTTGTTAAACATAGGCATTTTGGGACCTCCTCTCATGAACAGTGGCACTGTGATTTTGTTAATTTGTCTGAAACATTGATTATGCACAGTGACCATGCCATTGTGCACCACAGGTGCAAAAACACATTTAGGGCAGGATGTGAAAAATGACAGCTGTACTGTTTATAAGGAGGTGGAAACATGCCAGCGTTGAAAATCTGGCATGAAAATATTGCAAATTGCAGTTACAAGGGTGTGTGGAAACTCGCAATGCACACTTGTAACACAGTCATTTTATGGAATTTCATCACCAAATTTTCAACATAGACATTTTAGGACTTCTGCTCATGAACAGTGTCACCATCATTTCCTCAAACTGTCCCAAAAACTGATTTTGCACAGCGACCGTGCTATTCTGCACCGGACATGTGAAAACACATTTTGGCCAGGATATGTAAAATGACAGCTGTAACGTTCATAAGGAGGTGTGGAAAATGCCAATTTTGAAAATCTGGAGTGAAAATATTACAAATTCATGAAGTTACGCGTGCATGCTAACTGCTAACGCATGCTTGTAAAACAGCCATATTTTTGATTTTCCCAACAAATTTGCAACATAGTCTTTTTGAGAGCCCTCCTCATGAACAGTGGCACTGTCATTTCATTAACTGGTCCCATAAGGTGATTCCGGCAGTGACTGCAAATCACCTTTCTCAGACCAAATAACGCCATGACAGTGCCTGAATTCATGAGGAAGGGTCCCAATAACCCCATGTTGAAAATATGGTGCCAAAATTCCCAAAATGGCTGAGATATGACCAAAGTTGAAAAACCCTATTTATGCCATTATACAGCTTACCAGCATTTCTTCAGTTCAGGTTAGCTTTCAAGAGTGCAGGCGTGTTCCGGTCCACCGAAGATCATTGCGCCAGACTCTGGAGGTAAGTATGGAATGAGGGGGGTGTGGGGAGGCAGGGTGCACAGAAGGTGGGTGTGGGTTGTGGGAGGGGGGCAGGGAGACCGCAAGGGACCATTTTCTTTTTTGCAGGTCTTTAAAAAAAAAAACAACATCGTGGGACTTTTTTTTTTGCAGAAGATTTGGCACACTGGGGTGGGCACCCAGCATGCTACCTAAGTGTTTTGGGGGGATGCTGTAGCTGATGGAGGATTTGGGCACCCCCATTGGCAAATACTGAAGGGGAGGAGACACGAGCCGAGGGGATTGGGCACCCCCTCAGCACACAACAAAAGTGGGGGAACATTATACTGATGGGAGAGGCTCCCCATCAGCAAAATAAATGGGATGGGGATAAATGCCAGATGGGGATGGGGCCCCATCAGCAAAGAAAACATTGGGTGTATGATGCCGAGGGGGATTGAGCACCCTCTTGCACACATTTTAAATGGGGGGGTCATTATGCTGATGGGGAGGGCTCTTATCAGCATTGTGACAGGAGGTGGTGAAAGTCACTGCCACCATGTTGCCAGCATGTCGGGAGGTGTGTTGTGGTCCTGCTGCATGAGAGCTTTGCTCTCATTGCAGCAGACCTTTTCATTGAGCTGGTGGCCACATTAGGGATGTGTGATGTTAGCGCCTGCTGCTGGCTGATTGGGGAATGAGGGACGCACCTACTGATGCATGTCCTGCATTCACTCAACAGTGACTGCGCCTCCAAATCTGCTACTACTGCAATATGTTAGCTGCACATGCGCGAGCCAACGTAAAAAGGTAAAAAAAGGGGAGAAAGGTAAGAGGAATGCTGAAAAAGAACCTGACAAGCATTTTCAAATAACTAGTGAGTTACAACAGGAAGGTTGGGTAAGTGAACTATTATTGTCACCAATACCAGAAACCCCCTCCCAGACTTCTCAGGAATATGAATGATAAAGAAAGTGGTAAAATTACACAGTTCTGTAAAATTAGAATAAGCTCTTTTACAGAGACTAGGGAAGGAGAATCCACTGAAGAAAACCAGAGTATAAAAGAACTATCGGAAAAAGAGGGTGAAAACATTTTGCAGGAAGAAGATGGTCAGAACTTAAATATTATTCCAGTTGAGGTGGATTCACAGGGAAGGGGGAGAATTGCAGAAAACCTATTTTCACTCTCAGACAATGGGCCCAGCACAAGAAAAGGGGAACAATGAGGGAGTAATGACCTTGGAGGATTCAGAGAATATACAGAACCAATACACCCTCCCACCCCGCCCAAGATCCTAGTGTCATGAATGGAGGAGTAATGGAGTCATCACCTTGTGAAATGACATGCTGAATTCTATGGGGAGCTGGGTCAATTGATAAAAGGGATATCAAACACAAGTAATTCTTTAACAGATAATTGGCCTCACTTGTGGTAATGTAACACAAGATTTGGAACAAAGAGTCTCCCAGGTAGAAGAGATCAAGGGTCCATTATTAAAGATACAAACTCATCATGATATTCAATTAAAAATGTAACAATGAAAATAGCTGATTTAGAGGATAGGTCCAGAAGAGGAAACATCAGGCTTAAAAATGTCCCAGAAGGTTTGAAGGTACTAGGGATCCCCTCACATTTTTGAAAAATGGTAACGGAGGCAGTGGGGAGGAAATTCTCAGAACAGAAAGTGGATTTAGATAGAGCAAACCAAACAGGCTTGAGGTTTAATAATGCTAACTACAATTTCCTCCCTCTGTCTTGATAAAACAGCATAAATTTCAGGATAGGAAATGATTGTTCAAAAAGCAAGAAAAGAAAGAGGCCTAAAATATGCAGAGCTGACATTAAATGCATATCCTGATTTATCAGTCAACACTATGAACAAACAGAAACTCTTTAATCCTGTGGGAAAAAATGTTATGAGCAAGGAATACGATATACTATGCAATATCCACAAAATTATGCTTTGTTGTGAATGGGAAAATTACCACACTCGATGATTATGAGGATGCAGAAGAGGCCTATGATAAATGCTATGGATGTACAGCTGGAGCTAGGGGCCACTCGTCCCCATTTAAGAATTGGAGAACACATCCATATGAGTAAAGATGAATAGGAGGGAGGAAAGGAGAAAGGAAAAAAAAAGGAAAAAGAAGAAAGAGAAGTGAAAGGAAGTTGAAGAAGAGGAAAAAAAAGAAAAAATGTTCAATTTTTTTCGATCAGAAAAATAAAAGAGGAAGAGGTAAGAACAGATGAATAAAAGAAAAGAAAAGACAATAAAAATATATCGGATGGTCTCATAACAGAAAATCGGAATTGCATAAGATGGGTTGAGGGATGAGCACTGAATAGCAAACAGTGTGGAAAAGAAAATGTATAAATATATAGTGAAAACTATTACTCTGACCATGTCACAGAAGTGCAAGATATGTCATTTAGTGCATCTCTGCAAGTTGGAGGAGGGGTGGGGATCCGTAGGTTCCCCATGAGGGTACAGGGGATGAGGGAGACTGGAGCACATGGTGACGGTGCAGGGGTAAGGGGAGAACACAAAAAAGGAAAATATTTTAAAATCAAACTTAAAAATATGAAGAAAAATACAGGGGTAGAAAAAACAGAAATGAATTATATAAATGCTAAAACAATTCAAAAAGAAAAATCACTTTCAGGAATGATCCAGTCTAAAAGGAAAAAAAAATTGTACCTTTTATATGATTACATTAAAATACTCTCATGGAATGTTAAAGGTCTAAGATGCAGAACAACAATGATTAAGATTATAAACTATTTAAACAATAAACATATAAATTATGCTTTAATGCAAGAAACACACGTTTTAGAAACAGATTTTGTCTAGTTTCAGAAAAAATGGGGAAGGGGTTTGTTCTCTGCATTTACTCCTCAAGCTAGGGAGTTGCCATGATTTTTCATAAAGGAATTCCACCTCCAAATATTTTGAAGGAAACGCAGGACCAAAATGGGAGGTATGTTATTAAGGAAGTAAGAATGGAGACTCAAATCATGACAATAGCAACAGTCTATGGACCAAACTATAATAATCCAACATTCTTTTCAGACTTTTTTTTTTGCAACTGTCTGGCTTTAATTCACCGTATATAGTGGGGGGGGAGATTTTAATTTGGTATTAAATAAATTGGATAGAACTTCTGGATCATTACATATATTTCAATTCAGCAATAAAAGTTATTAAAGCATTTATGGGGGAATTAAAATTAGTGGACCCTTGGGTATAACTGAAGAATGGGTGCAGACAATACTCTTATTACTCAAGAGTACACTATTCATTCTCTAGAACTGATGTATTCTTAATAACAAACTCTCTACTGTACATGGTTAAAAATGTTTTATATCCAGGAATAGTGGTCTCAGGCCATTCCACATGTGTGTTGGAAATATAGCTAACTTCCCTATTAATGAAAGCCCCTAGTTGGAAAATGGACCCTACAGTAATTAAGGTTTCAGTGATTTCAAAATATATAGAAAGGGAAATGAAGGAATTCTATAGAAGAAATACAGTGGAAAATGTTGACATAATGGTGTTATGGGATTCCTTTAAAGCATGGATTAGAGGGATATTACAAGAAATGGGGGAAGAGGAAAAAAATGGAATCAACAGCGAAGAGCATTAGAAGAAGAAATATGTACATTGGAGAAAATTCATTCTTCCAATCAAGATATTAAAGTATTTAATCTTTTAGTAAAGAAAAAAGATGCATATATCACTCTGATTATAGAAAAAGTAGAAAATCAAATCTTGAAAATGAGAGCAAATTATTATATAAATGCAGATAAAACCTCAAAGCTGCTAGCCTGCAAATAAAAAGGACCAGGAGAGTAATAACATAAAGCAAATAAAAAGATAATAAGGAACAGTGAAAAAATCTACTGGATATATTGAATACCTTTGTAGAGTATTATAAAGAATTATATACTGCTCAGGGGGGATCAACTGAGGCGGGGTAGGGTAAGTTCTTGGAAAAGGTAATATTAAGGAAATTATCTAATGAAGCAAAAAAATATTTGGATCAATCGTTTACATATATTGAAGCTGCAAATGCAGTGGAAGAGATGAAATTAGGTAAAGCACCAGGACCAGATGGTACACAGGTTGAACTTTATAAAAATATGAATAAATAATTATCCCTATTTTTGCAAAGCTGCTCAATAAAATAATTGAATTTAAAAAGATTCCAAGTACCTTTTATGAAGCATATATGCTACTTTTCATAAACAAGAGAAAGACCCAGAACTCTGTAAATCATATAGATTGATATTACTGTTAAATGTGAACTATATGGTTTCACCAAAGTTTTGCTGAACAATTAGAAACAGTTTTGCTGTATCTTTTTAATCAAGATCAAAATGGATTTATTAAAGGCAGAAAAAAATGGAAAATATCAGGCACACCTTAAATATTTTGGAAAATAGAGATAAGCAGGATTCAATACAAATAACGGTAGATGTGGAAAAGGCATTTGACTGCATTGAATGGGACTTCATTATAGAAGCAATGCAGAAAATGAACACTGGAGATAATTTTATAGACTGGTTAAAAATTATATATCATCTACCCACCGCACAAATAAAAATAAATAATATTCTTTCCCCTGTTTTTAAGCTGTCTAGAGGAACAAGATAGGGATGACCTATTTCACCACTGATATTTGTAATACGTAATGAACCATGGGCAGAATTCATAAGGCAAAATGTCAAAATTAAAGGTGTTCAATATGGTTTAAAACATCATACAACTAGTGTATATGCAGATGATGCTCTCCTCTATTTGAATAATGATCAAGTATCCATTACATAGTTTATTAGGGTGTCAGAACAGTTTGGAAGAGAATCAGGCTTTAAGATAAATTATGAGAAAACACTGATCCTTAAAATTAAAGACTCTGGGAGTACAATTTTAAAGATGAATGCTTCTGCCCAGAAGTAGATTCATTTAAATATTTAGGGACCACTCTCATTAAAAAATTGGATAAGCTTGTTTCAATTAATCATGAAAAACTTTTGCAACAAATAAAAGTGGAGATGGAAAGCTGGAGGAGCTTACCTCCTACTTTAATGGGAAGAATTAATCTGTTAAAAATGAACACACTGCCAAAATTGTTATATATTTTCAAGCCCTTCCAATAGAAGTTCCAATGTCTTTTTTTAAGTCACTAAAAAAATGGTAACTAACTTTATATGGTTGAATAAAAAAACAAGAATAGCATTTGATAAATTAGTTCTTCCCATGGAACAAGAAGGTCTAACCATGCCAGATTTCTATAAATATTTTTGGTATCACAAGTTATGATTACATGGAGCTGGTTAAATTATCAGGCAGAAAATAGAATCTCAATAAATATGGAAATGTTAATGTCACAATAGCCAGCTTTAATGGATGCACTATTCTCAGGGCAGAAACTTGATAAAACTAAGCAAGAAGAGTTTCCTATATCATCATTTACAATGTTTAAATGTTGAAATCAACTCCATAAATATTTCAAATACAATATAGGAGTTACAAAATTTACTCCTTTGCACAATAACTTGAATTGTTCTTCATCAATGTATGATCAGATTACTGAAAAATGGAAATCTTATGGGTTAATTGAATGTGGTCAACTTTTTGATAACTACGAATTTCAATTATTTGAAAAGTTAACAGAACAATTTTCTATACCACATTCACATTTGTTCAAATATTTACAAATTAAACAGTATGTAAAAAAGTTGAATGGGGCATTAAAACTCCTGTCAACACCAATTTTGGACAAGCTAGTGGAACAAAAGGAAAAGAAAAAAAATAATATTAATTTATTCATTATTATTTCTGGATGTAATAAAAGACATAGTAAAATTAAGACAGAAATGACAAATGGAGATGGGAAAAGAGCTTACAGAATAAATAGAGGAATTATGAAATAGGATTCTAGGATTCTTTAATGAACATAAAATCAACAAAACTAAGGCAGATCCAATACAGTGTATTACATAGGACATATCTCACCCCATATCAATTACATAAAATCAATGCAGAATTGAGTGATAAATGCCCTAGATGTACAAATACATTGGGCACATTGATACATCTAATCCATGCATGCCCCTATCTGACCAACTTATGGTCCAAAATGTATAAAATTATAAATAAAGTCCTGAATAAACAAATTTCATTTAAGATTTTATTTTCAATGTTTGGATTATTGGAGCAGTGGAATATGATAAATCAATAACAACAAACATTTGTTTCAATTGCTATGGCAATTGCAAAATGATGTATTCTAATAAAATGGAAAGATCCAAAAACACCGGACATTAAAACCTGGATGAACTATATCAATCAATCAATCAATGTCTTTATTTATACAGGTGATCACCGTTGAGCAGAACTTATTTACAAGGAGGACCTGTTTTTACATGTATACATAGTTTTTACATTCAACGCATGTCAGTACATTATACAGATAGGGCACTGCCCCCAGATAAAGTGATACAAAGATAATAAATTGAATAGACACACAGTTAACCTCATACGAGGGGTAACATAAAACATGGACTGCAGACCCCATATGTATGTAGTGTCGTGACTATAAGACAGGAGAGAAATACGGCACTGCGTAGGGGTAGGGAGAGGTAAGAAAGGAGTGGTGAATATGATGCTGATATAATAGTCAGTCGGTTAGCTACTCTCTAGGCAAATTAGACAAAGCTTTGCCTGTACCTTGGAGGTGGTTGTGGACAGAATTCAAACAAAGGAGCGAGCTATGAATGAGTTTGGAGTTGGAGTGGGTCAGGCAAAACAATTACAGGCTTCGGTGACCACACACGCATATAACGCCTTGAAAATGGGTAGGGAGACAATGGTGCTTAGTTTGAGTGTCCATTGAAGATTATTCCATAGGGTGGGCAGTGTGAAGCTAATTGCTGCTTTACTGAATCAGGAATTAACTCTAGGTACTATGAGGGAGATAGGAGGAGTAGCTTCTAAGTGCATAGTTTCCTGCAACGCTAAGAGGTAGGCAGCCAGATATATATGAGGGTAGTTTGTTTGTAAGGGCATGGTAGATCCAGTGAGCAGGCTTTTTGTGCCCTCTGAGTTTAAGGGAGGGCCACCCCACAGCCGCATACAGGACACAGTGGTGAGCAGAATTAGGGAGACCCATGATGAACCTTATTGCACGGTGATACAGCATGTCCAGTTTACCTAATTGGGAGATGGGGCCATGACTATACAAGAAGTCCACATAGTCCACCAGGGATAGGAAGGCAGATTGGACCAATCTTTCCTTAGCGTCAGTTGTCTGGAATTGTCTTAGTCTAAAGAATAGTCTGAGCCTTTGTCATAGTTTTTTCAATAGATCCTCGATGTGTTTGGTGAAGGAGAGTCTGCTATCGATCCATACTCCCAGGCATTTGAATTTGGTTATGAATTCCAGCTCTTCTCCTAGTATTGTACTAATTTTGGGAACAGATCCACAGGCTGCTGGATTGGGTGCATGGGCAAGTGGAGAGAAGAGCATAGCTTTTGTTTTTTTAGCATTCAGAAGTAATTTTTTTGTGAATTAACTGGCTTTGCTGGAGGTTGAATTCAGTTTGGAGGTCATTACAGGTGGTCTCTGATGTGGGCCAGCTAATGTATAGGATGGTGTCATCTGCAAACAAGTGGATATTGGCATTTTTATATGATAGTCAATGTTATTTATGTAGATTGCGAATTAAGAGTGGGCCAAGGATAGATCCCTGAGGTACTACCCAGAAGAAGGGCTTAAGAGGGCAGCTCGCTTTGCTTTAACTTGCTGGAATCATCCTGTAAGGTAGTCAGAGAACCAGGGCAGTGAGGAGGAGTCCACTCCAATGGTTTGTAATGAGGTGAGAAGAAGGGTATGGTCGACAGTGTCAAAAGCTTTACTTAGGTCTAAAAAGACCGCACATGTAAAGTTCCTTGCATCAAGGGCTCTCAGCCAGTCGTCCATGACTTTGGCCAGCACTGAAATAGTACTATGTTGTGCTCTGAATCCAGATTGCATAGGGTTCAGTGTATTTGTGGATTCGAGGAAGGAACTTAGCTGTACATTCATGATTTTCTCCAATAATTTGGAAAGCACTGGGAGGAGAGATACGGGCCTATAATTGTTGAGGTCACTTAGGTCGCCTGATTGAGGAGTGGGATGACATGAGCAGTCTTCCAAATGGGCAGCAGGGTGCCCTGGGTGAGGGAAGTTAAAAAGGTGAGTGATAGGGATGGCGGGATGTGATATGTGATTTTGAGGAAGTAGGGGTCCAGTGAATCCACGCCTGCACTTTTCTGGTATCCAGATGTAATAGGAGGTCTTCAACTTCTTTTAGTGAGCGAGTTGAAGCGTAAATAGGTGGAAGTATCAGTGGGTATTAGAGATGAGTAATCTCTCAAGGAGCATATCTTACAAGCTGGGGAGTTATCAAACTCTAGACCAGCAGTTGCGAAGTGGTTATTGAAGGAATCTAGGATATCCATCCTTTTGTTAAGCGTGGTATTGCCATAGATAATTTTGTTTGGGAGAGAATTGCCTGTGGAGTGTCCCATCAGATCCTTTATAGTGCTCCAGAACTTACAATGGTTCTTAGAGGCATTGTTGAGTTCTGATGCAAAAGGAAGCCTTTGCTCTTTAATCACTTTGGCACAGGTTACATGCCTTTCTAAATAGGTTTCAATCAGTGGGTGTGTTTAGTTTATGAGCCCTTTTCCAGAGTTTATCTATCTCAAAAAGTAGAGATCTACTTCAGGGGAGAACCATTTGTTGGTTTTATTCTCTGTGTGGACTCTGGTTAGGGGGGCATGTTTGTTTAGTGCCCCTGATATAATGTCATGAAAGATGTCATAGGCAGGGGCCCTATTTTTCTGCGGCACAGTGGGACCAAGTTCTGTGCAAGACTACCATTTGCAGTAGAACTTCTGCGGCAGTGGTTTGTAATTTCTGCAGACGTTCTGCTGCACTAACAAACTACCACATCATAGTGACAGCTTGTCATCCTGACTTCACTTTCATGGCAGTGGTTATAGCAATCAGGATGGTGGAAAGCACAGTAACACTAGTTCAAAAAATAACAGAATTATAAAAATGTTATGCCTAAAAAGGCAAAAGAAATGTCTCTTCCTTAAGGTCCTAGCCTGTTAAATAAATGACATATGCAGAGGGGATCTTATGTGATAAATAAGGTATTTCTATATGCATGCGATCTATCCCACTAATGAGGTTTCCACTGTCTATCACTTATATATTTGTATGTGCTTTCTACACCACTCATGAGGTTCCCACTGTGTATCACTTATATATTTATATACAATCTGTAACATACATACAAAGTGTGTGTGGTGAGAGAGACAGAGATACTGTGTATATGTGTGTGTGTGTGTGTGTGTGTGTGTGTGTGTGTGTGTGTGTATATATATTTTTTTTTTTCCATGAACTTGCATCCTCATTCATACAGGTCCCATTAGAAATGGAATAGAGGAGTTATTGCAAACTCATTTTGATGTCAACCTGCTTTCCTGACACACTGCATAACACCATCTGGCCATGACATGCATGTGAACCGATTGTGAGATAGAGCTCTCCAGACCAGCACAATTTGTCCACCATGTGATAGATCACTGCACCATACCTTCCCAGACTCCAAGAAATGATGTGTTCCACCAATCCTTGTGCTGCCCAGCCAGCTCCAAGAGCTAATCTCTGAACCTGAGTTGCCGGCATGGAAACACAGCATGCTACCCTCTGGCCCAACATCTGTTCCTGCACACAACATTTCTCCATAACTTTTAGGTGATTCTATCAGTCAATGACAATATGTAATCAATAACCCTGGCAAAAATGCTTACAGTGCAATTATTTATTTAACAGGTCTATTCTTTCAACAGGTCTACACATTATTATATTCCACTTTTCTGGGCATAATTACTTTATTTTTCTTAAAAATGACAGTTAAATTCATTTTACCAGTTATTCATGTCGGATGGCATCTCTATACCTTAGAGGCACAAATAGGCTTGTACAAAGTGAGGTATGGACTTAACAGGTCTGCGCTATTGACAAGGTTTTGTTTAAGTTGGCCCTAGTGCAATAATGTAAGACTGAAAATTGTATCAGGCTGTAGTGCAGGTTGAGCAAATATCACCATGCCTGATGTGCTGTGCCACTGTCTCTGGCAGTGGGAGCTGTGGTAGATAAGTGACTGTTCATTTCTGTTGCAGATTGCAGCCATTTCATTAGTTAATGTATGATGTTATAGCAATGATAACATCGCATTCTGAGCATATAAGGGGTTTAGGATATAAAAGGAGGGAAAGGGAACCAGATTCTATGGGGAAACAGAAATATTAATAAAAAATCAACAAGAAGAGTGAATTATGTGGCATCGCAGAAGTTCTGCAGTAGCTTGCAAGTTCTGCGTAAATTCTGCAACCGCGGGAATTCTAGGGGCCTTGGTCATAGGCGGCAGTGATTGTTTTCGCTAGATCATTGATATATGCAGCTATGTTGAAATTCTGTCTTGATCTTTTCAGGAAAATTTAGATGTAGCGTGGTGTTTATTGGTTGACCTTATTCCTCCGATAAAGCAATGGTCGCTGACGTCAGAGAAAAAGGTGCCAGTGTGGGAGAAGAGGTGCGGCTTGCTTACTAGAAGAACATCTAGAGTACAGCTTTTATCAGGGTTTTTGGTATTAGGGTGGGTTGGATCATAGATAAGCTGGGTCAAACCATGGGCATCACAAAAGGTGACGAGTGGAGCAGCTGCTCTGGATAGCCAGTCAAGGTTGATGTCTCCAAGGATGATGGTTTCAGTGATCCTTGTTCCAGAATATCTCTTAGATGGGATAGAAGCTTTAGGCTGGCAGAGGGGGGCCTATAGCATCCTATTAGTTGGAAGACACACTTCTGGGAAATTTCCACTTTAAGGGTAAGACATTCATATTCGTTAGCAACAGAGGATACAGTAATACAGGAGGCTGAGAGTTTATCTTTTACATATATAGCCACACCACCTCCTCTAATAAGCCTATCTGCTCTGAATAAGGCATAGTTGGGGATGTTTACTTCCACATCAGTAGTTGACAGTTTGAGCCATGATTAAGAAATCACTAGTATTTCAGGAGAAATGTGGGATACCCAAGCTTGGATAAGGGTGAATTTTTTTAGTAGGCTACATACATTGATGTGCACAAAACTCAAACCTTTTAACAAGGGCAGGTCTGAGGGTGAAGAGTTTGGTGCTGGTGGGCCAGGATTTAACTCTATGTTGCCTGAGCATAGAAGGAGGAGAAAAGGATTTTTCTGAGTGCAGCAGCGACAGTTTAGCAAACTTGGTCTTGTCCCAGATTTCTTGCTTGTTGGTTTTGGGCAAACCATTGTTCCCATTGAGGAAGGCACCTCCCGTAATTGTAGCTAGTAGAACTCTGAGTGAGTGATGCCTGGGAGTATATGTATACTGCGAGATGGGGAATGTACTCAGTGATCATGGAATCGAATGTGTCCCACTTGGGCTGGCTACCCAAACATAGGGGTGCAGTCTAATGTCCTTAGTCTTACAGGGACAACCAGGCAAGAAGGTGCCGTACATCGTAAGGCACAGAATAGGATTATAATCCAAACAAGGTGATGGACCACTGAGCATGTGTATACCGGCCAGGATTCCTATTAGGAGAGGCCATATGCAGAGCCATAGAAGACCCCACATTTTGGGGCTTTGTACTTTGATATCTTATTGGAATGCAAGCTAGGCTGCTAATGTAGGGGTAATGTCAGAGAGGCAGGGAGGACTGACGGGCGAGCCTACTGAAATTTTACTCAATTGGGGAGGCAGTACCCTATAGGATTGAGAATTGGGATGTGGTGTACCACTGATGGGCATGGAGTAGAGTAATTGGTGACCTCAGATAAAGAGGGGCATTACTTGGAAAAAGGGTGGGAAGCAAGCATATTTAATAAATGGTGGAGGTGGGGGGGTGGGCATAAAAGTTGTGGCAGTTGCTGTACCTTTCTGGCTGAGGAGTCTGGGGTTGTGGAACTGAGTGGCAGCTGAGGTGGCGGCAGCTGCCCACTGACTGGGAGATCCCATGGCTACACTGGAGAGAACCTGGGAGGGCGGTCCACAGTTGGAAGGAGAGAGGATAAGAGAGCAGAAATTAAATAGGGCTGTGGACAAAAGGGCAGACAGGCAGCAGAGGGATTGATTAAGCTACACAATGGAAATGTGTATTTTTTTGGCGCCTAAAGTCTGGGGCCAGTACAAGGGGTCAATAAGAGAGCTGTAAACACTTAATCCTGCAGTCTTGACTTTAGCAAGAAAGGTAAAATATGCAGTATACAGTCCTAAACAGTAAAATCCTGAGTAATTACAGTCTAATTTTAAAGCAATTCAGAGAAAAAAACGGCTTTTCCAAGGACCAATACGGACACCGCCTGCAAAGGCACTCACGTTCCAATTGGTTGCAGCAGTTGCCGTACCTTTTCTGGCTGAGGAGTCTGGGGCTATGGAACTGAGCAGCGGCTGAGGTGGCACCAGCCGCCCACTGGCTGGAAGATCCCGCGGCTACACTGGAGGGAGCCTGGGAGGGCATTTCACGGCTGGAAGGAGAGAGGAGAGCAGAAATTAAATAGGGCTGTGGACAAAAGGGCAGACAGGCAGCAGAGGTATTGATCAAGTGACACAATGGAAATGTGTATTCTTTTAGCACCCAAAGTCTGGGGCCAGTACAAGGGGTCAATAAGAGAGCTGTAAACACTTAATCCTGCAGTCTTGACTTTAGCAAAAAAGGTAAAATATGCAGTATACAGTCCTAAA
Source organism: Neoceratodus forsteri (assembly GCA_016271365.2). Classification (NCBI taxonomy): domain Eukaryota; kingdom Metazoa; phylum Chordata; order Ceratodontiformes; family Ceratodontidae; genus Neoceratodus; species Neoceratodus forsteri. The sequence continues at coordinate 35,267,363 of JADMNL010000037.1, read as the reverse complement.
CAGTAAAATCCTGAGTAATTACAGTTAATTTTGAAGCAATTCAGAGCAAAAAACGGCTTTTCCAAGGACCAATACGGATGCTGCCTGCAAAGGCGTTCGCATTCCGATTGGTTGCGGCAGTTGCCATACCTTTTCTGGCCAAGGAGTCTAGGGCTGTGGAACCAAGCAGCGGCTGAGGTGGCGCTGCCCGCCCGCTGGCCGGGAGATACCGCAACTACATTGGAGGGAGCCTGGGAGGGCGGTCCATAGCTTTTCCGGCCGAGGAGTCCGGGGCTATATGGTGGATGCCATGAAACTTGAAAAGGTGCAGTACCTGAAGGAGGCACAGGAAGAAATCTTTGGGAAGATATGGCAACCCTTTAACATATTAATATCAGATGGCTCTATAAAGCAAAGTTTTATACAGGAATAAGAAGACAGAATAGCAGGAAAGGGGGAAATATATAAGGAATGACCTCTAATTAATAGGATATAATTTTAAAAAAAGATCAAATTATTGATTTTCATATTAAAAGCAGATTTAAAAGAAAGTTTAAATAAATATATTAATTAAATAAGAACTATAAAGTTAATTGCTATTCCTGGATCATAGCCATAGGACAGAGTAGAGTAGGAGGTGATGATGAAATGACAAATATGGGTGATATACTAATGAATGGCATATATCAGATACTAGCAAAACTTAACTTGTCTAGAAAGAGTGGATGGGACACTGAATTGAAGGCTTTGGCCAGATCAATGAATATAGCAGCCATAATTTGCCCCTGATCCATCCTGGAGAAGACAGAATCAGTGACATGCAGGAGGGAGGGACACGACAGTGGAATGGTGCTTCTGGAAATAAGACTGGAAAGGTAAGAGGATGTTGGAGGATGAAAAGAAGTTATGGAGTCTACAGTGGACCAATTTCTCTTGCAGCTTAGGCAGGGAGGAGAGGAAGGGTATGGAAGGAAGTTGCTGGGGGAGGAATGGTCTCTCCCTTTGTAAAGTGGAATAACTTTGACCAACTTCTAGGACTGAGGAACAGCACTGAGGGATAAGGAAATATTGAGTAGGTGAGTAAGGAGAGCTGCAATGGCAGGAACTGAGAGGTGGTAAAGCTTGGGGTCTAGACTGTTAGGGCTGGACTTTGATGGGTTGAGGAAGGAAAGGGCAAGCAGAGTGTCCTGGATGATGACAGGGGAAATTATGACATCACAAAATGACAACTTTTAGATTTACCTCAACCTCAAAATTTGGCTTCCATAAGAAGGCTTTCTCAATTGTTTGGGATTGTCACACACACACACACACACACACACACACACACACACACACACACACACACACACACACATATGCACACATGCTCACACGCACACATGCACACACACACACACCCACACAACTGAAAAAGAACAGATCACATTTGAGAAACATTTCAGATACCAGAACCTGGGGAGGGGGTGGACCCAACAGCTTGTGTCCACCCCCCCCACACACACACACACACACACACACACACACACACACAAGCTGAGCTAAAAAGCAATATTTTAATATAAAACATTTAAATGTAGCTTTAAATGTGGCTTTCAAAACACTTTGATATATTAAACATCGCCATGATCACAGCATTAGTGAAACTGAAAATTAAATAAAAGTAAAAGCATATTAAAGTGCTTGCCAAGAATAAAACCTTTGTGTTGTGCTAAATTATACAACTGTCAGGCAGGCAGGCATGCCTTTTCAAAATTGATCTGCCCAAGATGCATCTGCCACTATTTTCAAGACAGAAATGCATCCAAATCTGCTAGAGTGCCCATTAGATAGCCTAACAGTGTCCAAAGCTTGCATCCAAAAACAAACTCAGTTGCGTCTATTTTATGCTGCAAACTGTGACTTTTTGTTGTAAATAGATGCAACTGCCTGGATGCAAGCTGGTGGGCGGTGGACACAGATGCATTTATGTCTATATCCAACTCTTTAGAAATACCGCCATAGACTTTTGGACATAATTCACACCCTGGCCTCAAGCATATTCTCAACCCTTTGTCACTGAAATGTGGAACACTGACACTTGAAATGTGAGACTGTCCCATATTCATGTGGGATGCTTTTTATTGAAGGACATAATAACTCAAAACACTGTGGAAACCAGTACCTTGATGGTGTACGCGTTAATTTTGATTTAGAAAATTAGAATATTATCAATTTGAACATTAAATCCCTGAATTTACTGCACCTACTCTGTGAAGGCACACTTTTCCCATGTGGGACAGATACAGGACAGAGCAATGTTCATGGGGAACATGAGGAACATTTCCAATAATGAGGGACAATTGAGAGGTATGGCCTCAAGGTTGCTAAACCTCTGAAACAACCAGTGTGCTGTGAGATTTTTCTAGTGAAGATTCCATATAATGTTTCTATCAAAGACATTCTGGGACGGATATTCAAAAGGGTTGCGCCATGCGCAATAGGGTTGCGCATGCACAAGTCCAAAAGTGCGCCATTCTGCGATATTCAGCAGGAGGCAGTTGCGCCACCGAAAACAGGCTGAGCAACAGCGCAATGCAAATGACGGCATGTGCAACCGAAGGGGGTAGATCCATGCATAAAGAGCGCACGCGATATTTCAAAGACGGCAATGCGCAGAGTTGAACAGCCGACGTTGCACCCAGCAGAAATGAGCCAAAATAAAAAGGCTCAAGGAAGAGGCGCAAGAACGCGACAGGGAAGACACATGAGGCAGAGAGACAGAGAAGGCCAGAGTAACAAACAGTGCAGGCCAGGGAGTGCACAGGACAGAAGAGGGGCAAGGGAAGGTGTATGGGGCCACAGAGTGCAGAGGCCAGTGGGTGTACCAGGTGCAGTGGAGGTAGCAGTCAGGACAGCTGGGGTAACAGAGCAACATCAGCCAGGGGGGTCACAAGCCAGGGAGATGGACAGTGCCAGCTTCCACATGGAAGCTGTAATGAGGGGTGAGAATGCATGCTGCAGGGGCCGTGGCCATGGAAGGGCCCGTGCGTGATGCGCCCAACAGGCAGTACCGTGCCCGCATCAGCTTTGAGCTGTACACAGATGTAGAGATCATGGGCCGGTACCGCCTGAACAGGGCAATACTGAAATGGCTCTGTGAGCTGTGCAGTGATGTGATGCAGGCACCCTCACGACGGAGTCATGCTCTGTCGGTGGAGAGCAAGGTGACAGCCTGCATGTGCCAGCTCACCACGGTCACCTTCCAGAGGCTGACAGGGGACACCACAGGCATCACACAGTCGGCCACGTCATGCATCCTCACCCAATTCCTCAGCGCACTGCTGCCACATGCTGCGGAGCACATCCATTTCCCCAGCACCGTGGCAGAGCGTACAGCAAACATGCAGGAGTTCAACAGGGTAGCACGTATGCCTGGCATGCTAGGGGCCATAGACTGCACCCATGTGGCCATATGCATGCCACCTGGCCCTGATGGGGCTGCATATAGGAACAGGAAGGGCTATTCCAGTGTCAACTGCCAGGTGGTGTGTGATGCCACTGGGCGCATAATCAATGTCTGTGCCACACACCCTGGAGGAGCACATGATGCCTTTATATGGTATCAGTCTGCACTGTGCCATCAATTCGAGAGTGGGGACATCCCCACAGGCCATCTAGTGGGTGAGTACACATGTAGGAATTGCAAACGTGGGGCAAGGGAGGGAATGCCACAGGTGCAATGGCAGTGGCACACAGGGATATTGGCAATATGGACCTGAACATGATACTCATCTCCACCATCTCCACACAGGTGACAGTGGATACTCACTCCATCCCTGGCTGCTCACACCATACCGGTGCCCCATGACCCCATCACAGCACCGCTATAATGAGGCGCATGCCGCAACATGCAACATCATCGAACGGGTGTTTGGGATGCTAAAGGCACGCTTCCGATGCCTAGACACCTCCGGCGGTGCCCTACAGTACAGCCCCTCAAAGGCCTGTGGGATATTCCTGGCCTGTTGTATCCTGCACAACATGGCCAAAGACTGTGGGATAGTCATTCAGGTCGAGGAGGGGGACAGCGATGGAGACACCAGCGGCACCGGTGATGATGGTGATGAGCAGCCCCCCCTTGGACGACGGGACCCCCGACTGATCCGGCAGGCCCAGCTGCACCGGAACACCATCACGGAGGAGCATTATGCACAACACAGGTAAGTCAAGGGGCCATGTGCAACCAACACTGTCCTGGCGCAACCCACAGGCACAGAGGTAACACACCAGGGGTGCATGGACGGCAAGGGGAGTGGAAGGGACCAGGCACACAAACACACCATCAGGAGGGGCGAACAGTCATATGGACACACACACACACACACAGGCACAAAGCATACATGGGCAGGTGCACAGCAGAGCAGGAACAGACATGGCAAACACACAGATCCACGGACCGCGCCACCACCTGTACTGTCCAAATACATGTGTCAGATGCTGGGCACCCTTGCACCTAGTGTACAGTACAATGCAGGCATCATCATGCACACACACCTGTGGACAGCAGTCGGGATGGTGTGCAGGTGGTCCGTATGTCGGCGTGATGTGCAGGGCACCCACAAGTGCACTGCCCACCATGATGCACAGTGCACACAGGGCAGCACCAGACAGGGCCTGCACTGGGAGACAGGTCAGTCATGTTGCACCATTCCACGGCCACCGCGGATGTGTGGGTGGCCCCACCATGACCCAACAGCACTGGCAGGCTGAGCAGGGTCCACATGGGGTGGCACCGATGGACCGCCAGGGGTCCCACTGCGCGATCGCGACCTTGTCCACAGTGGGGTCTGTAGTATGCCAAATATACCTGCACCAGGGGTGCTCGGGATGCCCACAGCAGAACCCGGCATTGACAGGCTTGGTGTCACACGATGCCGGGAACGGGGAGTGGAGAGCGTACTGTGTGGGGTGCGTGGTACAGGGGCACCTGCTTGTGTGCCCAATGCAGCCACGACAGCGACCAATGCCTGGGTCTGCCTGTCAATGGCGGCGGTCACATCCATCTGCATATGGACCATCTCTGCATGGGCCAGAGCACAGTCCCTGCAGTGCCACTCCACAGCCACGCACAGTGCCTCCACGGACGTTGCAACCCGCCTTTGCTGCTGTACTTATTCCTGCAGCAGGCGGGTATGCTCTTCAAATGGGTACTCTGCCACAACAGCATCCTGTCCCCCAGGGTATGGAAGGTCCTGATGCTCAACACCCCTTGAGAGTGGGTGCTGTTCACCAGGACCAGGAATGGGCATATCAAAGGGTGGTGGGCATGTGCCACCACTGGACACTGTACCCCCAGACCTGGTGGGTGACTGATGCTGCTGCCCCTCCAACCGCTGTGCCCCAGGGACCACTCGTTCCACTGCTGTGGCCGCAACAGTGCCAGACACCTGCACAGCCACCGGTGCTGCCCCAACGGTGCTGACAGGCACAGCCTGGGACTGAGCCGACATGCTGGCACACACGTTGGAACCAGCTAGGCCCAGGGGCACATGTGGCCTGCTCTGTGTCCATCATGGGACACACACATGTCACTGCCCATTGCAGTCCTTGCATCATCAATGGTGCAGGTACGTGCTACAGCCACAGTCACAGCATGCTGGCATGCTTGCATGCCAGACTGCTGAAACACAGGCTGTGCACCCCCCACACCTGACTCACCGACACCAGAGTTGGCAGCCTGGCGTGCATGCTGGTGCAGTGCATGCTGGCTGGTGACAGAGGTGGATGGACCCTCCTCCATGTCCAGCAGGTCTTCTCTCTGCCTGGACCCACCACCATCCCTGAAGACAGAACAGGATCTGTAACAGAAAGAAGGACATGCGAGTGCATGTGAACAACCTCCCCAACACCACCACCATGTCATACCGTGCAGTGATGGGCTTCCACCTGTCTCGAATCCACCTCCTGGTAGCCCTCAATAGCACTCCACTGCATTGATGCAGCCAGCGGTCCTCAGCCGGGTCAGCTCCACCACCGCTGGCTGGCCCCCGGCTGTGCTAGCACATGTCGCCCTGAGGGCTGCCACCTTCTCCTTCACCCTCCTGCAGTCTGTCCCCATCTTCTTTTTGCATTCCTTCACAGAGCACTGGTGGCTTCCATTACAGGTTCACTGCCCGAGCTACCCCTCCCATGCAGCCACCACGGGCCTGAGGGTGCCTGCCCTCCACTCAGTAGTGGCTCCTCCTCCAGGTAGGCCTGGAAGAGGGCCTCTGTCTCCGCTGTGGTGAGCTTGGGCCTCCTCCCCGCCCCACCATCCTCACCCTCACCTTGGCTCTGGATCGGTCATGTCGATCTGTATGGGTGGAAGTGGACACCTGTCACTGTGCAGTCTACAGCATTATCCCATGACCATTGTTCAGAACATCACAAGCATGCAACCCACCTCCACCTGCAGTAACGAATCTGGCCAGCGCGGCTCTTATCACACATTTATAGCGCAATGCATGCAAATTAGGAGTGGAGCAACTGTAATGAGATGCAATCGCGCCACTGTGCCTTTGAATGGCTGATCAGATGATTTGCATGTGTTGGCTGAATATTGCGCCGTTGCGCTTTGCTGTCTGGTTGAGCCGGCTCAGCCAATGACGCAGATCTGTGACTGTGTGGTACACTGCATTGAGCATGCCCAGGTAGCTTACGCAGGCGTCTGCTGCGCTGATGCCATGCTGTGCGCGATCGGCAAGTCAGGCCATGGCCACCATTGTGCCAGTGGCGCTACAGCACAGGGCACCATATGGCGCTGTGGCACTACTGCACAACAGTCCACTGTGGCACTGGCACGCAGGTGACCAGTCACACAGGATGCGTAGACATCAGATGGCACTGTGCGTGGCCTTGCGTCATAGACCCCTGACCTGGTGTCCGACCTTTGCCCACTGGCAATGTTCGTCTACCATGTGTACGGCTCTGTTGTGCTGTTTGGTGACAGCACTATGTGAACCGATGGTGCTATACGAACAGCGCGATTGGAACCTATGGTGGTCTATTGCGCAACATTTCCACGTGGGGTTGCCGCACTGTGGGGCACCATATTGCATGCTCTACGACCACAATTATGGCACGCAGGAGAGCTCCCCAGTGGAGTCAGGTGGAGGTGGCCAACCTGGTGGCCGTGGTTGAGCCCCACTTTGGGGCACTGTTTGGGGATCAGCCCCTCACCATGGCCTGCACCCATGTGTAGCTGCAGGTGGCCACTTAACTGGTGAGGGTCACAGGGCGGTGCCGGTCTGCGGAACAGTGCAGGCACAGATATAGTGACCTCCGCAGGAGGGAGCTGGACGTGCTGCAATGCCTCAGGTCACGTGCCAGGAGGGGCGTTGTGCCTAGGCCAGGTGGGTGTACCATCTATGCACCTGTATTCTCCATAGGGGTGTGACTGTGTTTTGGTGGTGGTGCATGGGGGATGGCTCTGCCATGGTTGGCTGTGTCAGTGTGTGCAGGTGTGAGATGCATGGGTCTGGCTGTGTGGGCAGGCACACTCACTGGGGCAGGGGGCAGTCTGCTTTGGGGTCACACTGATGTTTTTCTCAACATTTGTCACCCACAGGCCTGGCGGAGAGAATGCAGGCCCAGGCTGAAGAGGGCCGTGGAGGGGCCCAGGTGGCAGCCGGAGGAGGCGTGATGGGTGGGCCACAGTGGCAGCAGCAGCAGCCACAGCTGCTTGATGAGTGTGAGTGTCATTACATCATGGATTCTATTGCATGCTGGAGGGGGTGGGCATGACCACCACCCATGGACAACACAACCATGCACGACACAGGCGACAGTCATCACTGTCCAGTGTCACTGCACGTCTGTGTGTGCATCACTGGTGGTCCATGCATGCACTGGGCACATGGCTGTGGAACTGGCATCCCACCACATTGCCATGTCACTTGACAGCCTTGTTTGTGCTGTGATGGACATGGGCAGTGTGTGTGTGCAGTGGTGCACATAGCTGGTGCTGCCTGGTTGGGCGTGTCATGTGCATGGTCACTGTGGGTGGGTGCATACCATCACAGGTGCGGGGCACTAGGCTATATGCCTTGCAGGATGGGTGGTGTTCAGGGTTGTGGGACGGTCACAGCCATTGACTGTGTTCCCTTTTCCTGGGTCTCAGCATCCTATGCCAGATGGACCGTGCCCTCCAGCGGCTAACGGGTGTCAGTTGCGACACTGACCTCCTCAGGGACATGCAGCGCCATGGGGTCAGAGCGACGCCAGGAGGAGGCGGGAACAGCAACAGGCAGCAGGAGACCAGCCTGCCAGGTGCTGAATGTGCTTCCCTTCCCACTTCACCCATCCCTCCCACCCTGCCTTCCCTCTCCCAGTTGTTCACCCTACCCTTACCACCTTGTACCCCTATCCCCCTTGTCTTGTACATATATGTATATAGTTGTGTTATTGGTCTTGGTGTTGTACATATCTTTTTCCAATATATATATATATTTTGTTATGAATGCTGTGGTGGTCTCTGATTTGCCGCTGGCTATGGTTGCTCAGTTGCAGTGGTGTGCACGGCATCTGGGGTGGTATGGTCCTGGGAATGTGTGTGTGTGTGTTTGTGTGTGCGTGTGTGTGTGTGCATGGGGAGGTGTCTCCAGTGTGGGAGTGACTTTCAGTCAGTCTTGCCATCTCTGCGCCCACTGCTGGGTGCCCAGGGTGGGTCTGGCTATGTGGTTCTGTGCTACATGAGGTTGCAGTGTGCGGGGGGATGCATGGTGTTACTGCAGTGACAGTCACTGCACATGGGTGGTGTCTTGGGGTCACAGTGCAGGGTGTGCTGTGCAGAAGGGGGGGCTGATGTGCACTGTGGTTGTCGACCCCCTGTGTGTGGCAGTCTCAGCCTGCCAGTGGTTGTGCTGGGGCGTCATGGCCCTGCTGTTTGTTGTGGGCTGTCCCCATGGGCCGGTGGATCATCCATCCCTCCCCCAGTGATGCTGTGCTTGGGGTGTGTGGGTGTATTGTTAGTTCTGCAGTGTGTTCCTGTGCCCATGTGTGGCATGGCTGGTGGTGGGCCCCAGCCTGCCTCCCTGGTTGTGCAGTTCCATTGCTCTGCTGGGGGGGGGCTCTACTTGCGCTATGGCACCTCTGGACTGCTCAGCTGGGCTAGTCTTGTTGCGCTATGGTGCATCATTTCTGCTCAGCTTCCCCTTCCTGGTTTCGCTATGGCGCGGTTTGTCTGATATTCAGATGTTGGCTGCTTGCACAATTGACCTTGCTCCATGTTTGAATATTGCGCTGATTGAGCCTGTGCGCAAGTGACTTGCGCTTGCTCCTGCTGTTGCGCACTTTTTGGGCGCAGTTTGAATATCCGGCCCTCTGTTTTTAGGTAGATTCCAAAGTAAAATCCCCAGCCATGGTTAGTATCCATGTTACTTGCTTCATGGAAGTGGGGCAGAAAAGGTAGACTATAACAGGTGATTTCAGTGCAGTGTAACTCTGTAGCTCAGCTAGGATCCAGGAAACTTGAGTTTGAGTTCTTTCAGAAAATGTATATTTTTATATTTCAGGCAAGAGACAAGGCTTCAAACCATGAGAGGAACTTCACTTCTTTCAACATTTTGTTTTTTGGTTGAACATCATCCAAGTAACATTCCATGGTAGTTTGGAGTTGACCTTGTAAATCTAAAGAATATGGACTTTATTTGACATAAAATAGGTATGGTGGAATTTGGTGCTTTTAACTTCAAATATATGTTTTTTTATTTTTAACAATTTAATACATTTTTCGTTTTCAATTCTAATTTTATTATTATAGTAATTCATGGTGGTTTTGAGATGGAATAATAAATTTACAGAGCCAAAATGTTGTTACTGTATGACACAAAAATGATGATACCTTGGCTCCAAACCATTCTTAAATCCACAATTTGAGGTCCACATCACTACCAATGTTGTCATCAACTTGGAGAATTCAATTGCCCCTCTTTAACATGAACTTTCTTAGGACTTAAGGGGACTGTTAGTCAGTTCTCTTACTCATGGGAAAAGCAGAAAGTCTTTGGACTAACAGAAGGGGTGGTCCTTGATGGGCTGTTCAAACTTTTCTCATTCTAGTGTTTTCTGTGTTCCTATAGGGGATATGCAATAGGTTTGCCACCACTACTGGAATCAGGTCAGCCTACAGGCATATTTGGCAGTGTCCAGAATAAGAAATTCTGTGCAATTCTAATGTTTTGACACTGAAATAAAATGGCACATTTCCACAATATGTCCTCAGAGTTTGCGTCTGTTGGAGGGGTGAGTGCCTGCTTTTTGTTTGTTCTTGTCTATTTGAGATTTATCATGAGCACCACATCTTGGCATCAGGTCTGTATGTATTCTTTGAACTGGCTTTTTGAAATTGCCACACAGGTTACATTTTTCCTATATATTGTGTAAAACCTTGTTTTATTAGATGCAGTATCAGGCTCTTATTTTACATTTTTTTGAGCAGCTGAATCGTTTTTACATACCAAATATGTAATTGGAAGAAGCACCTAATATAGATCCACCCAGCAATGACCCAGTATCATACGCAAATAATATCCTAGCAGCTGCAGGTGCAGTAGACCCTCTTTTACTAGATTCCATTGACATGCCAGTCAAGGTAATAAGTGAAAAAGCAGAGACATAATAGGAGGCATTTAAGGGGCTGGCAAAAGTTGTACTGAAAGTGAATTTGCCTTGATTGGAATCAGGTCAGCCTTGAGGCATATTTACCAGTGTCCAGAATTAGGTGTACTGTACAGTTCTAATGTTTTGGCATTAAAATAAAATGTCACATTTGTATAATATGTCCTTACAGCCTGCGTCTTCTGTTTTGCTTTTGGAGGGGTGAGTGCCCAACTTTTTTGTTTCTGTCTGTTGGACAATAGGCTGAATATGAAGCAAATTAAGGGAAGTGATATTGTACTGGTGAAGCCACAAGTGGAGTATTGTGCCCAGTTCTGGGCACCATACTACAGAAAGGACATTATAGAATTGGAAAAGGTTCAAAGTAGTGGGACGAGGGTTATTAGAGAAGTGGAAGGTGTGTAGTATGAACAGAGGCTACTGCAGCTAGATCTCTTCTTTCTGAAGAAAAGGAGGATGAGGGGAATTCCATTCAGGTGTTTCAAATAATGAAGGATACTGAAAAAGAAGACACAGGTAGTATGGTTGTTGTAAGCCAAGAAGAGAGAATAAGAGAACATGAATGGAAACCTAAAGGAGGGAGGGTTAGCATGGAAAAAAATAAACATTATACAATAGCAAGAAAGAATGCTTGGCTCTGATTGGTCAGTCTGGGATTGGACCCATGATGTTATCCCAGCATAACATCATGGATGTAGTCCCAGCATGTACATGACCATTAACACAAGAACAAAAATCACTGCACGGTGATCTAGTGGTCCCACCCCCACCCCCATATGCCTGGTATTGAAATTTGCAATTTAGAAGTTATCCTGATGGTCTAGTGGTCCCACCTTTCCCACCCTGGCATGTAGTGACCATTACCCTGCTCCCTCCCATCCTATACCCTGAACTGGCACCAGCACAGCCCTCCTCATACCACCTCGGCTAGTGCTGACTGAACTGTCACTGAGCGGCTGTACTGCAATACAGTACACACTCATTGACTCAGTGAGTGCATAATGTATTGTAGTACAGTCACTCAGTGATAGCTCAGTATGTGCCAACTTAGGTGGTGTGAGGAGGGCCTTGCCAGTGCCAGCTTGGGGTATGGGATGGGTGGAGCAGGGTGGTGGTATACATGCCAGGGTGGGAGGGATGGGACCACTAGACTACTAGGATAAGTTCTAACATGCAAATGTCAATACCAGACATATGGGGTGGGGACAGGACCACCAGGGTAAATGAATTGATAACACTGCATCAACAGGCATATGGGGTGGGGGACAGGACCACCAGGGTAAATGAATTGATAACACTGCATCAATAGGCATATGGGGTGGGAACAGGACCACCTGGGTAAATGAATTGATAACACTGCACCAATGGGCATATGGGGTGGGGGGTGGGACTGCTAGGCCACCAGGGTAAAATAATTGATAACTCTTCAAAAATGGGCATGTCAGGGTGGAAGGAGGGACCACTAGACCACCAAGGGAAAATAATTGATAACTCTACAACAACAGGCATATTGAAGTGGTGGAGGGACTGCTAGACCACCAGGGGAAAATAATTATTACAGCCACATTAACAGGCATAATGGCATGGGGTGGTATGGGTGGGGGGCCCTTCTGGACTGGCACACAGCTACCCCACAGCTTGTGACAAGCCCTCCTGCTGCACCCTTGGTGTGGTGCATGGCCAGGGTTGCCACAAGCCTAGGGTCATTGCCAGCAGGATCCTACCAGTTAGAGAATCATGCACAAGGTCCCTGGTGCACTGTGCTTTGGTGCAAGCTGCTGTTTGTCACAGCTCGTACCAGTCTCAGCCCTCTTTGAGAACTGAGCCCTTGGTGATCTAGTCACTAGATTCTTGTGGGTGCCATTCTACCCTCAGCAGATGGCCTATTCTCCTTTTGACTCCTAATTCTTAAGTAATCTTGTTATATTAAGTATGCATATTGCCTACTATGTATAATAGTCAGAAGTGTGAAGGAACACACTACTGGAGAGGTCTTTAGCATGGCTCAGTTGGTAGTACATCCACCTCTGGACCAGAAGGTTGTGGGTTCTCATCCCACACACGGGAATGGACTCATACCTAAACGTTGGCACCCGAGTGCAATATTTGGGGGTTACTGGACTGTTGGGGTGTGCCATCCTTCAGATAAGGTGTTAAACTGAGGTCCCGTCTACCCATCCTGGTGCTGTCCTGGTGGGTGTCCAGGTGGAAGGAAAATAACCCAAGGCATTCTTCACAAAGAGTAGGGGGCAATCCCAGTGTCCTGGCCAATATTCCCCTTCCCATAAAACTGGTTCATGCAATTGTCCAGGCTGTGTGTGGGTGCAGATGTAAAATATGGCTGCCACTACACATTCAGTCACTTCAGTACCAGTCTAGCAGTGCTTTGGGATACATTGTGTATGAAAAGCACTATGAAAATGCTGATTATTATTCTTCTCTTTATTGAGAATGTATCCCCAACTACAAAACTATAGAATATTGGGATCTTAAATAACAAGGGAAATGAAGAGATGGTGTGGGTGAACTGGGGGCTAATAGTTAGGGAAAGTTATTTTCATAGCATTATACTATCTTTGTTTTCCAGATCACCGACACTCAAGAATAACACCGTTTGTTGTACAGCATAGAAGAGAGAAAAATAAAGCAATAATTGATTGCATGCATACAAAGACAGCAATTACTACTTCTCATATAAATATATATACTATCATCTAATGTCGTCATTTTATGAGTACTGTGCACTCCCGTAGTTGGGGGTGGACACATGCACATTTAAATGACCTAAAATCATATCCATCCATGTTAAAGCAGAGTTAAAATAGACTAATGAAAACAAGTAATGAGAATTCTGATATATTTTCATGGGTTTGCCTCAAAATAAAAGTACATATATGTATTGAACTACAAAATAACAAAATAAATATTTGTCACATCACAGTTTCATCCACATATGTTTAGGAAATAAATGTTGAAAAACAATGTAATTCTCTATTTCTGTAGTACAGTAATATTATTTTTTTTTATAAATCTCTACCTCTTTATCACAGACAGAAATTAATAAAACAAAAACCTTAACATTGCTAAATTATAGAATGAAGTATCCCCTACAACAAGAAAAATGGCCATATTAACCATCTTTATGCAGATTTTCATTGTGGAAGTAATTGAATACTTTACTTGCACAATATGACCTTATTGAACAAAGACTCTGCAGCCACCTCTCTCCTTGACTACCTGGCTACCTTACCCCCGACAGCTGAACAGTTAATTATGGGTGACTTAAATTCCAATTGGCTCAGCCCGTCGGCAGATAATCTGAAATATGAGCTTGCAGCCCTTGACCTGTCCCAACTGGTCACTCAGCCCACTAGACTTAACAAAGTAACAGGAACTAGCTCCCTCCTGGACGTCATCCTCTCTAACCCGACCTCATAAAGTAGTCTCCGTTGATGTCCTTGCGGACTCACTCAGTGACCACTCCCAGTCATCTGCTTCTGGTCCTCCCCACCCTCTGCCCAGGGGTACAGCAGGACCCCTACGCCAGTTTCTCCCTGGAGGTCTCGCCAACCTCAAACGTCACCTAGCCCAAATCGACTGGTCCCCATTGGCCAAGCGCTCCTGGCGTTAACTATGCCTTACCTACCTCTCCACGACCTTCAACCATGCCTGTGATCTGTATGCACCCTTCAACACGTAGGATAAAAGGCGGGCTGCTGTGGATCACTCCGCGCTGATCCAACAATCAAAAGAGAGATAACCTCTGCACTTAGCTAATCACTCCGGCAGGGTTGCTGACAGGCAAGCCTACAGGGCAGCCATAATCAATGCACCTGGGCAATCAAGCAGGCTAAAGCTAAATTCTACCAGGCCACGTTGACATCCTCCTGGGGCTCGTCCAGAGCATTCTGGGACAACATTAAAGATTTAAGCGGTAAGACCGCTCCCCCTCCATCCCAGATTGTCATAAGCGGGACTGTCTGACTGACCCCACCTGTATTGCTAACTGCCTTAATAAAACCTTCACTGACTTAAGTGCGTCCTCCCGGCCCATTTCCAGACCGGTTTGCCAAACCCGCCGCGCTCCACATTCCCGGCGCGCAACTCCACTTCCGAATGATCTCACCCCACGATGCCAAACCTTTCTTAATAAAGGGCCTTGCCTCTCAGAACCCTACCAATGACCCTCTCAACTCCAGAATACTACCTCGTGCTGGATGTCATGCTCACCCGCTGACACTTATCATTAACAAATCCCTATGCCTCGGCCAATTCCCTAAGGCTTGGAAGCATGCAGAAGTAACCCCCATCCATAAGTCCGGGGACCGGACTCTGCCTAATAACTACAGGCCCATCTCCATCCTTCCCCCCCTATCCAAAGCCTTAGAAAAAATAGTAAACACACAGCTCTCGGAATATCTCACCAACTACAACCTTCTTTGTCCGGAGCAACACGGGTTTCGCCCTGGCCACAGCACATCCACTGCCCTTCTGAATTCTCCCACCACATTCACTCAGCACTAGACAAGGTCATCTTGCAGGCGGTCTTTATTGACCTGTCCAAGGCCTTGACACTGTACCATCCCTGCTACTAAACTCCCTCAGTATACTAGGTCTCGCAGCCGGCCCCTGAAGTGGTTGCAGCTACCTACACAACAGGTCCCAAAGAGTCAAGCTAAATGGGACCCTCTCTCCTACCTTCCTGTACACTCGGGTGTCCCCAAGGCTCCATCCTTGGCCCGACCCTTTCAGCCTATTCCTGAACACCCTCCCAGCTCCTGTTCCAGTAAAATACTACTCTATGCTGATGACGCTGTTATCCTTGCATCACATCCTGACCCACTCCCACTCCAAATCATACTGCAAAGCGCCTTCCTCCAAACCCGAAAAGTGGTTCAACAATCACTGCCTAGTCCTGAACCTAAAGAAACTAAGTCCATGCTATTTTCTCATCGGCAAAATAATGCCAGGACTTTCCCTCCACATCACCACCAGCACACCCCTTCCTCTGGAGCAGGTTTCATCCTACAAGTACCTGGGCATCACCTTCGACTCGACCTTACTTTCCATCACCTTAAAGCTCTGTCATCTGCAATGAACTCCAGGATCGGTCTTCTCTACACATACAAAGACTGTCTCCCTGAACCACTTAAAACTAGCCATCACCTCATTGGTATACATCGCTGGCTGACTACGGTCTCCCTGTTTACGCTGCCGCTGATGCCTCTGCCTTATCAAGTCAGACCTCTATTAATAAAACCCGTGGGCTCCTTACCAGTGCCCACAGCCAGAACCCACACCTGTTTGTATACTCCATACAAAAATACTCACTCTTGAGGAAAGACTGAAATATCAAACCTGCCTACTGGCCAAAAAATCCTTGTCAGGTCTCTGCCCCCTGGGGTCTCTGGACCTTTGCAGCGGGCTGCTGGGTCCTGCCAGCCGATGCGCCGCCACGCCACCTTCAAGCGTTCCCAGGCGAGGACCTCTGGCTGCAAAGATCTTTCCATCACCTAGCCCCATCCTGGTTTAAACTCCCTTCCTGAAACTATCTCAAGATCCCAGGTATTGGCCTTCAAAATTGCCCTCCGCCAGCAAATTATTGACAGCCGATGTTGTAGATACCTGTGCTACCCCTAACATTTCCCTACGCCTATGCGGTCCCTACTAACCTTCTCAAGCCCCTCGCCTACGGACTTATAACTCTACATATCAGCTTGTGACATATTCAATTTGAATAATGTATCTCTTATTATTTTACCAATGTTAGTACCTATTAGCTTGTGACTTGCTGTCAAATTGAATATGCATCTCCTGTTGTTCCACCAATGTAGTACCTTCATGAAGCTTTAATCCAGCGTAGCTCACTGCTCTCTCTCTAAGTGTATATTTTTTATGTATTCCTAACCTGTTCGTCACTCCATGTCCTAACCTCGCACTATTGTTGTCTCCCCTTTTTGATGAGGTACCTTTGTAAGCAGAGTCTTTGACTCAAAGGTTGTAAAACTGATCTCTACAATAAATAAATAAATAAATAAATATGATTGTGATTATACAAATCTGCAATTTGTATTGCATATGGCTATTGGATATATATGGGTCAAGTGTGGACTTCCATCATCTGTGCCCAAGTAATTCTTGGACACAAAAGATGGAACATTTTCAAAATCTGTGTCTTTACATGTTTGACTACATCTATTCAGTTGGAGAAAAACTTAGTGATGCACTTACACTATTTTGGTATTCCATTAATATAGCATTGAAATTCTAACTGTTTAATGACTGTTTATGTCTGTTTTAATCGTTATTCAAGTAATGTAGCACATGTCTAAATATGCAAAACTGAAATGTAGTATATGTCCCCATATATTACTAGAAATGGGGTCCACCGGATCTCGCCCCATTACTTAGCTTTGTATGAAAATTGCAATTGATATATGGTTATCCCATGTTATCCCCCTATGTATTATCTGTTCCATTTTGTACCTTATGTACTGAAATTGATATATGGTTATTCCACGATATTCCTTATGTATGTCTATTATCTGTTGCACCTTGTGCCATATGTATTGTTAGTGAATTTTTGATCATGTATGCTTATATATACACCTATGTATAATTTTTTCCTTTTTCTTTGTATGTGACCTTGTTATACCCAGGTCCATCTTGCAAATGAGCCCCGCTCAATGATGTTTGCCTGGCTAAATAAAGATTTTGCTTGATTGATTTTGTAGGATGGTATGTTAAGTATTAGTACAGTTATGAATTTGTCTGCTATCATGCCAGATATGCAGGACAACACTGTAAAATAGATCCTTCAGATTTAAAGTTTTATATAATGTCAGAAAAAAATTGTACCTAATACCACTAACAGTAATGAACACTAGGTACTTCTAAGAGGATGCATTGCCTTGTTAAATGCACAAGTCTCTCTTGCCTCTACCCATTATAAATGCATACATTACATCCAAAATTAAGCAACTAGCAATGAGAGTTTTTGTAATCTGATAGTCCAAAAAGGAAAAAAAGTTTACCTGTAGTATTCAGTACAGTAATTCAGTGCTACTGTAAAACAGAGTCAACTATTTCAGTCGTCTTTGTGGGCATTGTTAGGATATATACTGTTCACCACAAATAAATGGATCACTCTCAGTATTGTCTAAATCTGCTGATAAAAGATTTTATTTGATTTCAAGAACTGCTGAGTAGATTTATTTTCCACAGACATACATAACTCATTGAACAGAACTTTTGTCATAAATGAGCTGGGTACCAAAGGAAAACATGCACTGTCAACTCCAATGAAATTATTTTATAACTGTATTAGCAGCCTACCCCCTTAAAGATTTGTATATCCTTGATGCTCTGTATGGATGATGTAGGCTTTAGAGTGTATGTAGGTATGCAAGGGGTTTGAATATATATATATATATATATATCTGCAGCCAAACCTCAGCTGTTGAGTGCTATAGGGCCCTTTACCTTGGGAGGACTGGCAAGAGTAAATTAAAGTAGAAAAAGTGGTAGGGCGACAGATGTGAGGTCAGACGGGCACCCATAAGCACACTGACTAAATAACATGAAAGTCCAAACTGTAACAGAGTCAAGCAGCAAGGCAGGTTCATTTAAGCGTCAGAATTCATCCTCCTGTAAACACATCAGGCAGGGTATTCGGCTCAGAAGAGACTGAGACAGGTGACATATTGATTTAAGTCTTCTCCTTCCACCAACACGTGCCATATGATGGGACAGCCCCATTCAGTAACTAAGTAGTTTTAAACCCAAGGCACACTACATCATATTACTAAGTTGTTAGATAAATAGGCAGCATAGCCAAAACTAGGCACTTGTAAACAATTATGCTTTAAACCAGTCACTGGGCTCTTTAGACTTAAGCTAACACTATAGCTGATAGTGAGCTCAGCATAACAGATAGGCATTATTGCAGAGCAGGGCACATTACGCTCAACAGCAATTAAATGTAAACATCACCTACAGACAACTGTACATCAACAGCTATTGCTGATCTCTGTTGCAAATTGGAATCTATTTGATTTATACACTGGCACCACCTCTGCAAGGACCATATTCCTACATCCTTAAGTTATGTTGGTACCTTGATAGTAAAGTCCATATCCAAACCTCAGGACACAGCTTTCCTGGCAAGTGGAAACATACAAAGAGACACCACCATCACATCAGCTGGTCAGATTTTAGCATTTTCCCTGTGGAGAACATCAAACTTGACACTAGAGCTGGGCAGAATGCATAATTCAGCTGGTGGAATTCATGAAGAATGGCAATTCTGCTTCTGAAATGCTTTTTGGAATTTATTCTTGAATTCCATGGAATTTTAGGAAGCATTTCTATATAAATCATGTGATAATAGTCCATGGATCTTGTAATCCACAGAATATTATTCCGTGGTTTGCTGAAAAGTAATCTGCAGTTTACATACACTAAGGAATACAATTCCACAGTTAATATTCTGCTTTTAGAATTTTGGAATTCTCCTTTTGATGGAATTTCACAGAATTAGGAAGATTTTAAGAAATCCTTGGCATTCCAGTGGAAGACAATTTGAAAATTCAATTAGCTCTACTGTGTACTTGGGTACACTTGTTTGATTGAACTGTACTATACTCTCAACCAACTGATTTTAAAACTACACTCTACACATAGGCACACATTCAGGCTCTACCTACTGACACATATTTCCTATAAAATGCCCAAGATGAACCCATTGATTAACTCCTTAGGTGTCTAAGCTATCTCTAATGAATTATGGGCACCAGCCGGGTATATCCAGGGTTGCATACAGAATCCAAACATTTGGAAATCAGATCACATATACTGCTCTTAATCAAATATGCTGTCTATTATGGTATCTCTAAATGTACCAAATACCTGATAAGTACCTGATCAATTGGCGGTGGAGCTGAGAAGACTCTCATGTTAGATCAGGGAAGGATAAAAGTGTGTTATCTCCTAATTCAAATTGATATTTTTCATACAATCTTCAAAATTCTTTCTTTTTCATGGATGCCATTATAGTTGCAAGTTTCCCCAAATGAACCCACTGTGGATTGCTTTGTATGAGGCTGATACTGGACTGCCTTTGATTTCCAAGCATCAGAAAAGCCCTGGACACTTTAAATTTACCATCAGAAAGCTCAGTCAGCAAATCAAAAAGCCCATTCACCAGATCTGACTCATCAAAGTCCATAGACAGGCTAAGCGCAATTTTGTTTTGAGGATAAAATTACAGATGAGCCCATTTTTAATTTTATTATCATGAATATTGAAGGATCTGGTCATTGTTACATTTAGCAAACATTGTTACATTTGAGCTTGTACTCAAATTGCCAATGTTGTGCATAATCTCCATTTTTTACTTAAAAATCACTTATTTTATGCACTGTCCCACCAACCTCTTACAAACTCACATAATTGTTATGTCTTTTTAAATAGAGCCTGTAAGAGAAACAAAAACAGGTACTGACAAGTGCTATGCAGAGCTAGGGTTCACAGACAGCTGCACACAAATATTGCACTACAATGCCCCCCACCTTCCCTGCTCTCCCACCTGCTGGCCAGCTTGCTCACTTCCTCACTCTGCTTCTTGTTTGTCAAGTCTATGCATCAGCAACTCATTTTTTATTGAGGACATCCTGCTCATAGGAATATGTTTTAATAGTGGTCCAGGTCACAGAATAAGCATCAGGAAAGGAACATTGTTTAACCAGGAGCAACAGACTAAGCCAAAGCTTGTTTCCAGATGTGACCTGGGAGCACAAGGAAGTTCAGTGACTTGCTCAGGATCATACAGTATGCACCTAGCTTGGCAGAAGACACCAGGAGAAAGGACTGCTGTATGACTGAACTTCTCTGCTGGGACTAAAGTAGAAGAACTTTTGTACTTGGACCTTTAATTTAGGGTAAAAAACTAACATACAAAAAAAAGTGTGTGTTTGGGTTAACTGAACTAAATGGATATCTGAAGAGTTATCTAGGTGTAAATCTCAGGTGACTGAAAGGACTTAACTGCTGTGAGGTTTAAATTACTTGTAGAAAGATCTGGTAAGTAGGGGGAGTGGCTTAGCTAGAAGGAAGCTACATTTAAAGACTGCCTTAGAAAGATTCTGCTAATAGCTTGGCAGAAGACACCAGGAGAAAGGACTGCTGTGTGACTGAACTTCTCTGCTGGGACTATATTGCCCTCCTTCCCTCCCTTTATCCCCCACCCAAAGCTAGTTCTATTTTATAGGCACAGGATTTGACTGACAACAAGGAACTTCCTGTTTAGGGGCAGGAAGTGAGTGATCACTAGAACCACCAAGGACCCACCATCCTAGAAGGCAAGAGTAGCTCTCCGGCCCCTCTAGCTGCTGGAGGTCTGCCTCTGAGCAAGTAAGTGGTCTACTGAGAAATATAGGATATTCTTGTCTCAGAACAGGACAATCAGGGGCTTAAAGGGCACACAGGCAGAAAATAAGGAAGAGAGAGAGAAAAAAAAACAGAGAGGAAAAATGAGGATTGCAAACAGTTAAGGGGCCAGAAATAAGACATGATTGGAGTGGTGCAGTGCAGTGGCTGTGGAGCAGCAGTCTTCCGGGAGATGTTCTGGAGGATGCGGTGTTGTCCCATCTGCAGGCACCTCTCTGGGCTGATGGAGGAGGTTGCTCATCTCCAGACTGAATTGGCCAGGATTTGTGGGGCCTCCTCTTCCATCCAGGGACCACCAGTGCCACTGCCGTTGCCTCAGAGGTTGCCAAGAAGAGAGGCGGTTGGACCACAGTGGGCTCAGGGAGGGTGAGGGTGGTGGAACAGAGATGCATCCCTCCAGTTGTACCTCTCGACAATTCCTATACCATTCTGGCAAAGTGTGGTTCCTCTATGGAGGCACCCACAGTGGAGACCAAGGAGGATGCTGGAAACCTCCACAAAGGAGACCCACAGGAGGGTGGCAGGGGACCCTGCAGGGGAAGGAAACAACTCCTGGTGGGGGACTCCATTGTTAGGAAGGTAGAACTGGGGGAGGAAGGGGAGAGGGAGGTAAGGTGCCTGCCTGGCGCCATGGCTTGGAGGGACGGGAGGCGAATCCCTCAGGATTGCGGAGCAGCTGCACAGGGGAGGGGCTGGATGTCATTGTCCACCTAGGGACAAATGACCTGGCTAAAAGGGATTAGAGAAGTTCAGGAAGAGTTTGTGGAATTGGGGAGAGGCCTTAGTCACGCAGTACGCTACGGTAACCTTCTCGGAGGTGCTACCCATCTATGGCATAGGAAGGCTGGGTGTTCCACCATGGGATTCAATCAGTGGTTGAAAACTGGTGTGGAGCTCAGGATTTGGCTTCATTGGGGACTGGGGGTCCACCTGGAGTGATGCAAGCCTATACTGGCATGATGGGCTGCATCTGTCTGGGAGGGAACCAGGATCCTAGGTGATAGGTTTAAATGCTTCATTGGCAGCTTTTAAACTAGCCAAGGGGAGGCACTGGAAAGCATCAGGAAAATCCTAGCCCCCAAATAATCACGGTAGTAAGTGCAGCAAACACCAACATAGAGGTGTCAATAGGAGAAGGGCAGGGTAAATGGAGAAAGTGACAAAGGCAAGAAGGACAGGGATGGGGCAAAGGAGTAAGGCCATCAGGAAATGGAGGTAATGAGTACCAATGCCCGTAGTCTGGGCAACAAGCTCCCTGAGCTGATGGCCTTAATGGAAGAGGATGCCTGGATATTGTAGCAGTCACAGAAACATGGTACACAGAGAACCATGACTGGGATGTTAACATACCAGGGTACATAACCTACAGGAGAGACAGGCAGGGGAGAAGAGAGGGAGGAGTAGCTCTCTATGTAAAGGAAGGGATAAAAGCAACTGAACAAAAGAGTAAACAGGGAGGAGAGGAGGCACTGTGGGTCACCCTGGAGACTGGAAAAGGTACCACAATCTGCACAGGGGTTGTGTACAGACCCCCATGTCAGGGGGAAGGAATGGACAAGGATATGATAGAAGACATTCTTAGAATGGCAGAGAAAGGGAGATACTGTTGATGGAGATCTGAATATGCCAGATGTTAACTGGAGCACATTTTCTGCAGCTACATCCAAGAGCAGGGCCATTCTTGATGCCCTGCAGGTGGCAGGCATTAGACAGCTAGTTTTGGAACCCACTCATGAGGAGCAATCTTAGACCTCGTGCTCTCAAGCGGGGGCAGTGAGAGGATCTCAGATCTAGAAGTGGGTTGCCATCTGGGGACAAGTGACCATCAAACAGGGTGGTTCACGTTAAACTCAGCTACAGAGTCAAGCCATACAAAAGTGAGGGTACTGGACTTTAGGAGGGCTGACTTTGGCAAGATGGGAGAGTGCCTCAGAAAAGCACTAGCAAACAGGCTAGAAGGCGGTGTGGAGCAACAATGGGGAATTATCAAAACTGCCATCACAGAGGCAACAAGCCTTTGTGTGAAGCAAATAAACAAATCAAAATGAAAGAAAAAGCCACTATGGTTCTCAAAAGAGGTGGCTGTGAAAGTCAGGAAGAAAAAGATAGCATTCGGAAGTATAAGGAAACACAGAAGGAGCAGGACAGAGAGCTGTACCAGTTAAGGCAGAAGCAAGCAGGGAGGGAAGTCAGAATAGCAAAGGCCCAAACTGAGGAAAAGATAGCCAACTCAGTTAAGAAGGGGATAAAACCTTTTATAGGTACATCAGCGAGCGTAGAAAGACAAAGGGAGGGATAGTGAGGCTGAATAGAATGAATGGTGGGTGGGCAGAGGGGGACAGTGAAAAAGCAGGAATACTGAATAAATATTTCTGCTCAGTATTCACAAAAGAGGAGGGGGAAGTGCCTAATCCAATTAACAGAAGCACTCTTGATAGGGGGGTTGATCCCAGTCCTTTCACAGAAGAAAGTGTTCTGCAAGAACTCCTAAAACTGAAGGTGGACAAAGCAATGGGTTCTGATGGAATTCACCCCAGAATTCAAAAAGAATTAAGGAACTAGTGAAACCACTGGCTACTCTTTTTAATAAATCATGGGAGGATGGTGTGGTACCCGAGGGCTGGAGGAAGGCGGATGTGATTCCCCTTCACGAAAGTGAACCAAGACAGAGGCAGGAAACTACAGACCTGTCAGTCTGACCTCTGTGGTAGGGAAAGTGATGGAGTCACTTCTGAAGGAAAGAATAGTTGAGTATCTAGAGGCCAGTGGAGCACAGGACCCAAGGCAGCATGGGTTCACAGCGGGAAGGTCATGTCAGACGAATCTAATAGATTTCTTTGACTGGGTGACCAAAGTAGTAGACCAGGGAGGGGCTGTGGACATGGCCTACCTAGACTTTAGAAAGGCATTTGACACAGTCCCACACAAAAGATTAATAGTCAAATTAACCAGCCTGGGAGTGGGACCCAGGGTGGTAGCCTGGGTAAAACATTGGCTGGACAACAGGACACAGAAGGTAATTGTAAATGGAGTCCACTCTGAAGAAAGGGGGGTTACTAGCGGGGTACCGCAGGGTTCAGTATTGGGTCCAGTCCTTTTTAATGTCTTCATCAGTGACATTGCAAAGGGACTGGAAGGAAAAGTATGCCTTTTTGCAAATGACACAAAGATCTGCAACAGGGTTGATACACAAGGAGGCGTGGAAAGGATGAAAAGGGACTTGGCAAGGTTGGAGGAATGGTCAGAAGTATGGCAGCTAGGATTCAATGCAAAGAAGTGCAAAATAATGCACCTGGGAAACAAGAACCCAGGGGAAGAATACACAATGGGTGGGGAGGTAGTAGCAACAACAAAAAAGGAAAGAGACCTGGGGGTAATCATATCAGATGACCTTAAGGTTAGCAAGCAATGTGAGAAGGCAGTAGGGAGGGCTGGGGGTATACTGGGATGTATAATGAGAGGCATCAGCAGCAGAAAACAGGAAGTTGTTATCCCTCTGTACAGACAGTTGGTGAACCCCATCTAGTACTGTGTCCAGTTCTGGAGACCCCATCTCATAAGGACATAGACAGAATAGAGAGCAGTCAGAGGAGGGCAACTAAAATGGTGCAGGGTCTGCAGAGAAGCCGTATGAGGAGAGACTAAAGGAGCTTAATATGTATACCCTTGAGGAAAGAAGGGAGAGGGGACATGATAGAAACTTTTAAGTACCTCAGTGGAATCAACAAAGTCCAAGAGGTAGCATCTTTCAGAAAAAGAGACGTGCAAGAACAAGGGGACACAATTTAAAGATAGAAGGAGGGCAGTTCAGGGGCAATGTGAGGAAGTATTATTTCACAGAGGGTAGTGGATGAATGGAATAGCCTTCCTGAGGAGGTTGTGGGGTCTAAAACTGTGGGAGAATTCAAGAATGCATGGGACAGACATAAGGCAATTCTTGTGGGGGTAGGAAAGAAATAGGCTGTTGGTTAACTAGGATCTCGCGGCTCTATTCTGTAGAGTGAGAAATGGGCAGACTAGATGGGCCTAGTGGTCCTTATCTGCTGTCAAAGTCTATGTTTCTATAGGATTCAAACCCAGGTCTCCAGATTTGCAGCTTAGAGCCTTAACTCACTGTGCTATACTGCATCAGGCCACACATGTCCCTCTAGCTGGAGTAACTGTAGTGTGAATGAAAACTGATCAGTCATGTTGTTCTGTGATGGAACTACTACAGCAGAAAGAAAAATCATTGTGCTATAGTAGGTACATCACTACTGTAGCATTCCTGCATTTTACAATGTATGGAGTTCCATACAGAACGCCTTTCCATATACTGTAATACCGTAGCTTGTGTGTCCTGTTTTACTTTCAGCGTGAGTTGTAGCTTAGATCATTGGGACCAGGTTACTCAGAAGCAAAGTCCATTGCTTCCTGCGTGGATTCTTCACAGACTCAGCCCTCCCTCTCCCTGGTATCTTGTGTTCAAAGATGTGGTCCAAAGTCTGACACTTTTTAGTGGACGTTTTGAGCTTTTATTAACAGATGCTGTTCAGTTTCTGTTCCTGGTCCTTAGAAGGCCTTTCTGTTCAGAATGTAAGACTTTTAATAAGACTTTTAATGAGACCACCAGTTCAAAAACAGAGACAAGCTCTCACATAGCCTTTCAGGGAGTAGTCAGACCACACCCCCTACTCCTACAACAATGAATGGCCTGGTCCAGTGAAGCACTCTTCAGTCATAATAACTCCCAACTGAACTTAATAGGTGAAGTCTGCATGTGTTCAGCAACAAGTGTGGAACACATGCTTATTATGTTAAATTGGAATAGACGGCATGCATGTGGCATGCATGCAAAAAGCAAGTGGTCACTGATAAGTGCACACATAAAAGTTAAGTGACTTGCTCAGGATTATACCATATACTGTAGAAGTGGGGGTTGATGAGATTCAAACCTAGGTCTTCAGGTCTCCTGGTTTGTAGTTCAGTGCCTTTAACCACTAATCCATACTGCCTGCACACATATGGGGTGCTTGTACTTCAGTACAAATCTGCACACTGTACATCTGTACACAAACACCTTAAGGGCATTAACAAGGTGAAAGAGTCTAACATGTTTCAATATAAGAAAAATAGCAGGACAAGAGGACACAGCATGAGATTAGAGGGAGGCCAATTAAGGGGTAATGTGAGGAAGTTCTTTTTCACAGAAAGGGTGGTGGATGCATGGCATGGCCTACCTCAGGAAGTGATGAATATGAATACAGTGCAGAGCTTCAAACATGCATGGGATAGGCATAAGGGAGCAATACAGATGAGTATGAATAGATAGGCCATTGACAGAGCAAAGGCGGATGGCACATTTATAAGGTAAAAAAAGAAATGGGCAGACTGGATGGGCCTTGCAGTCCTTATCTGCCATCAGTTTCTATGTTTCTATGTTTCTATGCAGCATGCTTGTAGCCACTATTATACTTTTCAGTTTTCTTGTCCACCCTCAGCTGCACAACTGAACGGTAGCATATATACCAATAGAAATACATGTGGCTCTTCTTACCCCCAATACACACTTACCCACAGAACTACTTAATTGCTTTTCTCTGGCCTGTACTCCTGCTATTGTCTTTCCATAGTTTTCAATGCTATCATGCAAACAGACTTAGTTGCAAATACAAAAGTAACAATAACTCAACTCCCACCTACATGGCCAGTCTCCCCCCATGCACACACACTGCAACAGGTGTGGCCATGCTGCTACAGACAACCCAGCAAGTATAGACATAAGTTGAATCTCTTACCTGAGTACTAGGGAGTCAGAGGTAGGTGTCTTTAAGAGATGATGTCATGGGTCAGAGTGCTGGGGCATAGTCGTACCCCTTTAAAATGAATGGAGTTATTTTTTATTATTTTATACATTATGATGGTGAGCTGTAGAATAATGAAGGCTACTGTTCTATTAACATGGCCCTTGTTAGTCGAGCAGTGCCTTCATTAATCTCCAACTCTCCATCAATAATATATAAAATAGTAATAAAAAAATACCCCCATTCATTTCAATGGTGCATGCCCTGCAATCTCCCTTGCTTTATGTCATAATGAGCCTGAGTGTAGTGATATGGAGGTCAACTTCACTGGGCGGTAGGGTATAAGCTTGATCAGAGTGGGGCTCCAGTAGTCTGTGCATTCCATACTGCTTAACTGTCCCTGAATGCAAGGGACAGCCCTCATTTTATCCCTGAAAACTGTTCTGCTCCTCATCCATCCCTCATGGGAAACATGCTGCTCACACAGAGGATGTCTTGTAAAGTAAGACTTTATGGCATGGGCACCATTTCAGAGTTCAGCATGTGGGATCCAACAACCAATGAAGGCTAGGTGCTAGTTGGCGCCTAGTTGGCAAGCTCTAAATTGTCTGGAACGTCTCTAAAAGGTAGAACTCATTTGTTGTTACTGAAAAGTGATATGCAAATCAGGAAAGATTCAAATGTGTAAAATTCATCTGTCTATACCCCAGAGCAGTGCATCAGATTTGGGCTTAAACCCACCAAGTTATTAACCATTTTTTTCCTAGCTGATTTTCTGACTCCTCTCCCCCCCAAAAAACAACAACTTTGTCCTGATTTCTCTCCCTGACTCCATTCCATTCAATACCCATCCCATATGGGTCATGAAGCCACCCAAAGGTGCAGAAAAATGAAAAACACATCCACATTTCAGTCCTTCCTCCTTCCCCAGTTCCCCTATAAAAAAATAATTATTTACTTTTACTTACCTGACCATCTGGCCAGAACCTGCAGCCTGGACAGTGTGCCACCAACACAGTTTTCAGTCCGCTCCTCCTTCTTCCTTCTGCCAGAAGCTGGATGTGAGAACCAACCATCCCAGGTTCCCAATGTGATCCATGACCAAGTCACCTCACTAACCAAACACACCCAACCCGCGTTGCTTGCTTCATGCTTGGCTGCTGCCATGACTGCTGTTGCACTGCACTGATGAAGGCCTATGAAGGCCACCCACACCACTGTCACCACTGCTGCTAGGCCTAGCTTGCTGCCGAGGGGGCCTGTGCTGTTTTTTTGTTTTTTTGTGAGGTGAGCCTAGTAGAGTTAGTAGGTAGCCTAGTCTTGAATTAGTTTCAGCTCACCCCTGTCCCTTCAGCCACCAGGTAAGACAGAGGCTCACTAAGAGTAGACCAACAAAATATGCCTCCACAACACTGCTATTGGTGTTCAGTGCTCACCGACTCTTCCAAGCTGTAGTGTGCAGCCTGTCTACTCTGTAGCGGAGAAAGGCGGTGCTTGCATGAGTCATGTGCTCTTACTTGGCTGGAGCTCCTCCATGTCATGTGTGATGGTGCCACCACTAATAGGTGGAGAGGGTGGACAACACAATACAGACATAGTCAAGTCAGGAGTGCACCTGCAGTGTGAGCCTACACAGGCCAGGGAGACACTTATTGTGCAAAAAATTAAATCCAAATTTAATGCCATTGTTGCCACACCATAAGAACAACCTTGGCACAAATGTAGGGGGGGCACTGCCCCCTCCCCTTGCCCTTCTTAAATAGCACCCCTGCTTTATAGTATAAATTCATTCTTAGGTATCAGTACAAGTAAATACAACAGTTTCCACTGTGTTCTGAGGTACTGTATCTCCATGTTTTAGGATGTGTCCTGATCATCACGAGGGTTAGTGTCCCTCATTGTACCTCATTTTGAGTGTCCATGTCTCTCATTTCAGTGACAAAATGTGAGGTATGGTGCATGCTTCCAAATCCTACTCAGCACAAAGAGTGCTTAGCATGGCCATAGTGTATATAATCCATACCGAATGACAAAGGGGAAGTACTGGGCAGACTAGATGGGCCAAGCGGTCCTTATCTGCCATCAAAGTCTATGTTTCTATGTTTCTACTGTAAGTGAGCAGAATCAGTCATGGAGAAACACATTTGTAGCACTAAATATGCATAAGGGGATTTGCATTGCTCAAAACAAAAAGTTCAGGCTTCACAACACAGAGGCCCCTCTTTGCACATCTGGAGTGGGGGATGTTGGCTGAGTATATCCTAGGCATTTAAAGCATTAAGCAAACAATACTTTAAAATTAATAGAAATTCAGTGACAAAAATCAAAAGCCATTGAACAACTTGTGTGGATAGTTACTGGCTTTGTACTATTTCTCCCTCGGGGATACCTGATGATGCTGTATGAATTGTATGTTTCTTGCACCTGCTTGTAATCTCTGTATCTTGTACTCTCCCGGGTCGTACCTGAATATAGGCAAGCTTTCATGCCTAATGCACTTATCCAGTAAACAAAAGCTAATAAATAAATAAATAAACTTGCAAAAGGATAAGAATTAATGAGTTTACCTAATTTTAATGGGAAATCAATGAAAAATGTATTTTAATGGCTCTACTTGCTAGCAGTAGTATGAAAAGAAACTGATGTGTTTTTTAGATGAGACTTGTACCAGCTTAGTTGCTGCACACAGGGCAAGAGTGCAGCATGTGAACCTAATGTGATTTTGAAATGATGTTCACACCTGCTTAACTGCTGCAGTCATGTCAAGCGTGCAACACCCAAACCGAATGTGATTTTTAGAAGATGTTCATACCAGCTTACCTGCTGCACACATCAAGTTTGTAGCATGTAGAATCAGGTGCCTATGGTAGCCTGTGACATGAGCCTGAATCAAGGCGCCATCTGAAATGGAAACGCAATGTGGGCAAAAGCCCGAAAGGTGAGTGGGCAGGGTGGGCGACCGGATGTGGTGGGGTGGGCAACCCTAGTGACAGAATGTCACTGTATGTACTGTACATGTGCGTGGGGTGGGAGCGAGCACTGTGAGCATGGCCTGGGAGGGGGCGGAAGGGATATAGGGGGTGGCACTGTGGTCAGCTGCTGAGCTGTGCCATAGCATCAGGGATTGGCCTCTGCTTGCGGTGTGTGGGGTCAGGTCTGGGTCTGGCGCTGCATCATTTTGTTACCGGACCAAAACTTGTATTTTTGCTTTTGCCCTCGACATGCACCCCCTGGGTTGAGAATCCTTCCAGTAGAAATTGTGGTGAGCAGAAAACCCCCATGTGGGGGTGTGGGAGGCACAGCCCCCCACAGAAAGCAAATCCATTGCATCTCCGCACCATTCCTGTGTGTCGAGGTTGTCAGAGCAGCAAAATTGTTTTCGCCACCCTGATTTTGCGATAATGCGGGTCACCGTTTGACGCTCGCCATTATCACATAGAACCTTTGCCTTTTAGACCTGGTTCACTTAGGTTCACTTTGTGTATGTGAACCACATGCAAACAATGCAAAATTAAGCATGTGGCATGCATTCTGCATGTACACAGCACACACCTATTTTTGTAAGGGTTTCAGAGCAAAGTGGTTGTTACATGGTCAGGAAATGTGCTTTTGGAATTCTAGGTATCAGGTGATATCAGGTATTATTAACAGTTTTAAAGGCATTGCTGAAAAATACTGTATCTACTATAATTTTTTTGCTGCTATATATGTGTATTTCTATGCAGGTAAAATACCACAAGATTAAATTGAAACAATTGGTTCTTAACACATTGTTCTAGCAGCTTTTTCTCATGAGAAGGGTCAAATGCATGTCAGTTTGCTGTAGCAGTTCTTTATCACTTGACACAGTTTAACTATAGCCATGTTACTGCTTGTGCTTTACCTGATGTAGTAGATTAAAGTGTGCTGATCAGGTGGTGTATTTTCAAAAGTGAAACAATGGCCTACATGCAGTAAAAAAGTTGTGCAAAGGAGGATGCCCTCATGTAAGTGCAATTTTGTTGCATGTGTGTAGTTTTAAAATAGGTTGTTTTTATGACCTTGCCCACATTCTATAACAACTTGTACAGATTCACCAGGTGTAGCAGGCAGCTTGCATAAAAATTAAAGCAAATGCAACTTGTGTGCAAAATATGCTGAAAATAACACTGTTGCTGGTGCAGGGATTTTCCCTGCACTGGTAAGCTGCACACGTGTACCAGTCCCTAGATCATGCTATGTCCTTCAAAAACTGGGCTCCAGTAGGGCAAACAAGAAGTTGTGTCATTAAAACTTAGAATCATGTTGTAACAGAAGAGTAGCAGCTCTGACTCAATTGAAAGTGAGATTTTTAAAATAACTTTGCTGATACTGTTTTCCTTTATTAAGACTGCTGTTTACAGTAGATTGTTCCTCCTGTAAACAGCAACTTACACCCATTACATAATGAAGCAAAAATTACCCAGGGACAGAGTAATAGCAATTTCTTTTAGATCATTAAATATCAGGTAGCTAGTGTGAGGATGCAGATTTTGATGCATATGTAGTAATTAGAATCAGGGTTTTCTGAGCTTTTAAGAGCAGTTTGGCAACATTTTTCAATAGAATATATCAATCAGACTAAATTAGAACCTGCTACTTTGAGTTGTCTCTTGGTTTTCTTAGTCTTCCATTTATTTAGGCATCATCATATATGCAACAGACATTTACCCCAAAGATACAAATAAATCAGAAACTGACAATGTGTAACATAAAAGACAATAAAACATTATTTTTTATCTTTGTAAATGTGTTTTATAATCAAAAGTGTTTTGTTGTTATTGTCGCCAGGGTAACAGAACAGCAGAGTAAAGAAAGTTATTTATATATCTACATGAAAATGCATGATGGACCCTGCTGTAATATGATTCTATAGATATAGACTAGGCGTGGACTAAGAACCAGGCCACAGTGGACAAATATTACTTAACAGTCTGGAAGCTAAAGGTAATTGTTATTTGAAGCCTGATTAATTAGTCATGAGGGCACAGCACTCTCTCATTGGCTGCCATACTGGATGTTAATGACACATAGAGGATTGTGTATGAGCAAGCATACACTACAAGGCAGTTGTGATCGAGAGGTTTCCATGGTAACCAGAGACCTCGAGAGCGTAGCTCGAGAGGTCCGTTACCACAGAAATCTCAAGATCGTACAACTGCCTTGTTTGTGTATGGTTGCTCATACACAATCTTTTATAGTGTATGGGCAACCATACACAGTACTCGGTGAACACAGGAACAAGTATCTAAAAAGCTTACTTCTGTTTCTGCCCCCACATGCTTGCTTCCACGTTGCCGTGCGCCGCTCAATTGCACATGCGCGAATGTGTTCGATCTTGTTGTGCTGCACCGGAGACGTACTCGGTGCAGCACAACAAGATCGTGATGCACCGAGTGCAGGAAAACAACGCTGTTCCAGGCATGGATTTCCATGCGGAACAGCGTTCCACCATACACTATAAACGTTTTTGGTATTGCTACGAGATCTGTAGAGCATATCTGTAATCAAAAATGTATATAAAAAAAGATAAAGTAAAAACAAACTTAGACCATCACCTCCTCCCCCCAGGAAATCCCCACTCGTTCAGGTGTTACTACTGAATTATCTTTTCAAACAACTGGCTTGACATGAACAGACACATTCTTTGGAAGTTTTGCAGGTGCAAAGGCTGCATAAAACATGTACAAAAATTAAAAGAGTGTCTGCTTTGTTGAAGTATAGGACTGCTCAGCTACTGTGGTGCCCAGCGTTGTTCCATCATTCCATCATGACTAAAGATATCCAGATACTGCAGTTAGGATATCTTCAGTTGCAACTAGTTTTACTGCTCAGTGTCACTCGATGTTATTATTTTCAAATGTTAAAATATACATCGTCTGCAGGGTTGTGATAGAGTCAGCAGGTGGCATTGTACAAAAACAGTGCTGTGACTGTGCATGCCTGCACAATTTCTTTAGCTGCAGGCTATAGCAGTCAGCTGGCAAATTGCAAAAAGTCAGGAGAGTGATGGCCTTGCTTATTCTGGACTATTCTTCACTCAGCATAGTGACTGCTGCAATGAGACCTAACACTGGGCACCACTGTAGCATTAATTCCAGTCAGAGTCCTGTCAAAATATTTATTTTATAGACTTAAAAGGAGAACGTGTGCTAGCAAAACATAGAAAGATAGAATTTTTTGCCAAATAAGGACCACTTGACCCACCGTGTCAGAACATTTTTACTGGCTGTACTGTCACTGCAGATCCTACCTGATCTCCAGCTACCCCTCCACTTTTCTACCAAGATTCCTTTGTGCCTGTCCCATGCATGCATGAAGCCTGCCACTGTTTTTTCCCTACTGCCTCCACTGTAAGACTGTTCCAGGCATCCACCACTCTGTCAGTAAAGAAGTACTTCCTCACATCCTTCCTAAATCCCCCCTTTCCAGCTTCATTGCATGCCACATTGCTCTCGTGTACTTTATCCTTTGAAAAAATACTCCCCTCCCATACCTTACTCACCCCTGTGAGATATTTATAGGTCACTATCATGTTCCCCCTTTCCCCTTCTCTTTTCCAGGGTGTACATATTGAAATCCCTCAGTTTCTCTTCATAGGACTTTTGATGCAGCCCCTGCACCATTTAAGTTGCTGTCCTCTAGACAGCCTTTACCCTATCTATGTCCTTCCTAAGATGTGGTCTCCAGAACTTGATGCGATATTCAAATGGCTGAGCTGCTGGCTATATTTCTGTTTCTGCTTGCTACCTGATCCAGTTTGTTTATGCATGTCTGTTGATTAGTAGTGCAGGTTTAGCTTCTGGTTACCAACTGTGTTAGCACTGTCTGAGTTGCTCATTTCTCTTTGGTTCTACTTAATGACCTCTTATTTTCTGGCTCTCTTCTGTTTGGCAGTCTAGTTGTATTGTCGGAGTGTCTGGCAACGGGGAGCTGATATCTGCTTCTTTGGTGTTGATGGCTAACCTTTCGGTGGCCCACTTTTTGTTTTCCTGGGCTGTTCACTAGTAATGCTGTTTTATTTTAAACTTTATTTTAAACTTTTGCAGCATTAAGGTAAATGAGTCCTCAAGCAACTGGTCATGGAACCAACTCGGCAGAAGGCAATACTGGACCTTGTGCTCACAAACAGGGACAGTGTGATGGGGGTAACAGTGGGGGAGCACCTGGGGAACAGTGACCACCAGTCATTGTGGTTTGAAATCACAGAAAGAGCAGAACCAAATCACACAAAAACACGTATCCTGGATTTTAGGGGGGCAGACTTTGGGAAAATGGGTAGATACTTGAAAGAGGCATTAAGGGGAATGGGACAGGAATCAGGGGTTGAGGAACAGTGGGCAGTATTTAAAATGGGGATTACAAGAACAACAGAATTATGTATTAAGCAGGTTAGCAAGAGGAAAAGGAAGAGGAGACCATTATAGTTTTCCAAAGAGGTAGCAAAGAAAGTGAAAGCCAAAAAGATTGCATTCAGGCAATACAAAAAGACACAGGCAGAAGGGGATAGGGAGAAGTACCAGGAGAAGCAAAGGGAGGCAGGGAGGTCAGTAAGGGAAGCCAAAGCTCAGACAGAAGAACACATTGCAAAATCAGTGGGTAGAGGGGACAAAACCTTTTACAGGTACATAAGTGAAAAAAGAAAGACAAAGGGAGGGATAGTGAGACTGAAGGGGGAGGATGGGGGCCGCGTGGAGGATGACAGTAAAGCTGACATACTGAACAGGTATTTCTGCTCAGTCTTTACTGAGGAAGAGGAGGGTAATGGGTCTGAAGGGTGTACAAGGGTGAGAATGGTGCAGAAATGGACACAAGTCCCTTTACACGAGAAGGGTCCTGAAGGAACTGGAAGTAATAAGAGTTGATAAAGCAATGGGGCCAGGCAGGGGTACACCCAGGGTCCTTAAAGAACTAAGAGAGGTGGTGGCTGAACCTCTGGCTATCCTGTTTAGCCGATCACTGGAAACAGGGAGGTACCCAAAGACTGGAGGACAGCAGATGTAGTCCCCTTATACAAAGTGGGAACAAAGAGGAAGCAGGGAACTACAGACCAGTCAGCCTCACCTCGGTAGTGGGAAGATCATGGAAGCACTACTGAAGGAGAGATTGGTGGAACATCTGGTTGTCAATGGACTACAGGACCCAAGGCAGCATGGTTTCACCAGGGGAGGTCATGTCAGACCAACCTCATTGAATTTTTGACTGGGTGACTAGGGAGGTGGATCAGGGGAGGGCAGTGGACATGGCCTATCTGGACTTCAGCAAGGCCTTTGACACTGTGCCACATAGAAGACTATTATACAAACTGGGAATATGGGTGTGGGCAGGACACTAGTGTGGTGGGTAGGTAACTGGCTGGGTGGCAGGACACAGAGGGTGGTGGTAAATGGCTGTCACTCCACAGAGGAAGAGTGACCAGTGGGGTACCACAGGGATCAGTGCTGGGACGGTCCTATTCAACATCTTCATCAGTGACATGGCGCAGGGCCTAGAAGGCAGAATTTCACTGTTCATTGATGACACAAAGCTCTGTAACAGAGTAGACACACCAGAGGGTGTAGACAGAATGAGAAGCAACCTGCAGAAACTTGAAGAATGGTCAGGGGTTTGGCAGTTGAAATTCAATGCAAAGAAGTGCAAGATAATGCATATGGGGCACAAAAACCCTGGCACAATATATCAGTTGGGGGGTGAGGATATAGCATGCACTAAGCAGGAAAGGGATCTTGGGGTTATCATCTCTGATGACCTCAAGGTAGGAAACAGTGTGACAAGGCAGCAGATAAAGCAAATAGGATGCTGGGATGTATAGGCAGGGCATTACCAGCAGGAAAGGAGGTCATAATTCTGCTATACAAGACACTAGTGAGGCCCCACCTGGAGTACAGTGTACAGTTCTGGAGACCATACCTACGTAAGGACATAGACAGGGTGGAGAAAGGTTCAGAGGAGGTAACAAAGATGGTGCATGGATTGCATCACAAGTCCTATGAAGACAGGTTGAAGGAACTGAACATGTACTCCCTGGAGGAGAGGAGGAGAGAGGATATGATAGAGACATACAAGTATCTTACAGGGAGGAACAGGGTGCAGGAAAACACTATTTTTAAGCGAAAAGATGTTCCAGGACTAGAGGGCATGTGATGAAGTTGGAGGAGGACGATTCAGAGGAAACATGAGAAGAATTTCTTCACAGAATGGGTGGTGGACAAGTGGAACACCCTGCCAGAGGAAGTGGTGGGGGCTGAAACAATCACGGGATTTAAGAATGCATGGGATAGACATAAAGGAATTCTGGAGGTCAGGGGTAAGGTGCAACAAACTTCTAGGAAAACAAACTGAACTTACAAGCTCAAATGGGCAGACTGGGTGGGCCATAGGCCCTTATCTGCTGACACTGTCTATGTATCTATGAGTCAGGAGAAATAGAAAGATACATTATGTTGAATTGATGTGCACAACCAAATAGTCTAGATCCTTGAATCTCACAAGCTGAGATCTGATCGAAACATTCAAACACCTCAAGGGCATTAACAAGGTGAAAGAGTCTAAAATGTTTCAATATAAGAAAAATAGCAGGACAAGAGGACACAGCATGAGATTAGAGGGAGGCCAATTAAGAGGTAATGTGAGGAAGCTATTTTTCATGGAAAGGGTACTGGATGCATGGAACAGCCTACCTCAAGAAGCAGTGGATATGAATACAGTGCAGAGCTTCAAACAGGCATGGGATAGGCATAAGCGTGAGTATGAATGAATAGGCCATTGACAGAGCAAAGGCAGATGGCACATTTATATGGCAGAAAAAGAAATAGACAGACTGGATGGGCCTTGCAGTCCTTATCTGCCATCAACTTTTATGTTTCTATGCAGAACATACTACATGACTGTTAGCTAATATACAGACCTTCATGTAGTCAATGGCATATGATAAGTACAGATTAGTTTGAGATGTGTAACAGGGGATCATAGACAGTCAACCTCCTATTGTCGTTCCAGCCGAAGTTACTTACAGCATCTTTCCCATCATTACTAGTCTTCTTATTATACTGTACCCTTTTCTATGGTCTCCTGAAGAGGGGCCTCTTAGCTTCAAAGGCCTCTGCAAGCATCATTAGCTCTCAGATGAGCTCTCTAACTGCATACTGTCCTTGAGGCTTTCTAGGCAATGTGTTATTGGTGGTGGTGGGGGGTCTCCTCCAGTCAAATGTTGTGCTGAAGTTTCCTGGCATTGATCAGCACCAGGTTCGGAGTTTGCCAGGGTAATTGTTCTGATCTCGTTGTTCTTGCCAGGAAGAGTCCCAGAGGGGTAGTGAGAAGAGCTTGTTTAAGGACTGACTCCATTACTGCATGCACTCCTCCTATATGATTGCCCTTTGGGACAGGATACCATATGGGCAAAGTTGCCTTCTGCGACTTTACACTTAGGACACAAGGCATTAATGTCCTCTCAGAACTCGTGCAGCTTAGCTAGAGTGATATATGTGTGGTAGAGAAATTTATATTAGAGTTAGTGTCGTTTGTTGAGTTGTGAACACGGATCGGCATGGGCTATGGCCTTATTCCGGGTTTCTTGAATAACTGACACTTCCAGGTCTTGCTCCCAGGCCTCTCTATAGTCACTAAGTTCAGGCTGTAACCTCTGAATCAGCTTGTAAAATGCTGAAAGGGGTTTGGTTCTCAGTCGTGGGGTAAAGATTATGACTGCTGCTGAAGAGCATGTCGGAGTGTCCAGCCCTCCCCCCGTGACTCTTCCAGCAGTCATCTTGCACATAGGTATAAAAAAAGGAATTGGTCTGAAGATTGAATATGCATTTTAATTCCAAAAAGAACATAAATTTGCTCCCTTCAAAGAAGTATTTCACTTGTTTAATCCCCCCTTGCTGTCCAGGCTAACAGCCCTTGATGCACAAAAAACATGTACCCTTTTCTCCCTTTTAAAGTCTGGGTAATGTCTGCCCATGACGATATGCCCTGAGGGTGGACTATATGTTGGTGCACCTTAGCCCGTACTTCCAGGCTGAGCTTAGTGAATGGATTCCATAACTTTCGGGGGGCTGAGTTTCCCAATGCTGGGCTTAAATGAGTTTCCAACTTGCCCCCTCAATTCCTTCTCCTCCATCTCCTTCCAAGACAGCCCCTTGCTGCTCCCCCCTGCCAAGTAAGACAGTTGTGATGCCCAGTAATATTGTAACACATAGGGGACATTTTGTACACTGTTGTAAGGTGGACATCATAAGTCTTGCTGGCTTACCTCTCTGGAAAAAGTGATAGAATTGACTATGGACTGCCTTAAAGAATCTTAAGGGAATGTTGATGGGTAGAGCCTGTAACAGGTACAGCAGTTGTGGAAAGATACACATTTTTAGCATGTAATTTGTTCCACCATTCCAGGTCCTTCCTGATTTTTTTTAATAAGGGGTAAGTTTGGTTTGTACAGTTTACCTATGGCCTGTGGAATCTGTATTCCCATATGCTAAAGGGCTTAACTATTTTGAGAGGGAAGCGAGACTGCTGGACTTGCACCCCCTCCTACTGCCCACTAACATAGCTCACTCTTACGCTAGTTTATTATGTGCCCTGAGAAGCTACCATAGATAATCTGCCACCTTTCCAACTGTGGGAGACTATCTACAGGACTGCATAGACAGACTAGAAGGTCATCTATGAATATTGATACCTTGGCCTGTTCTTCTCCTATGCACATTATCTGTATCCTTGAGTCATCTCATAAAATGACTGACAGAAGTCCAATGGACATTGTGTATAAGAGTAGAGGCAGGAGGCATCCATGTCTAATCTCTCCCTGTAAGATAAAGGGCTGGGTAAGGCCTCAATTTACCATTATCTGGGTGGTAGGTTTTGTGTATAACATTTTGACCCACCCTCGGAACTTCTCCCCTATCCCAAATCTGCCTAACATCCTATGAAGGTACCCCCACTCCATGTGGGTGAACCTTTTTTCAGCAACGAGGGCTAATATTCCAGATGGCTCCCCTTACCCCAACTCCACCACCAGAAAATGTTGAGTGTCTCCCTGATGTTACCCTTACCTTGCCACCCTTTCATAAATCCTGCCTGATCTGGGTGGATAAAATCAGGAAGGACTACTTCCAGCTTAGGTGCCAGAAGTTTTGCCAAGATCTTGTAGTCTACTGTCACCAGAAAATCAGCCTATAGGAGGCACACAGCAAGGGATCTTTACCAGATTTTGGCAATGCTGGAATCTGACAACATGGAATGGGTAGTAGTGCTGGTTGAACTTCTGCCTGCTGGTGGGGTTATCCTGTGATGGGGTGCTAGCTGACAGTTCTAGCTGAATGTCTGGTTAGTTACTAATCTAGCTGGCTTCTGCTGGACCTTCATGCTTTTACTGGTCACTAAATTCCTCTTTGTAGCTGACCTTTCTCTGGTTCCGATAAGTGCAGTTGCATTTCTGTGGCACAGCTTTATGGCAATTTCTTTGAATGAGCATATGCGGAACTACTAGTCAAGTGACTAGGATACTCTTGTTATCTGGCTAGCCTCCAAGCCTGTAAGTGCATGAATACATTTTTTACCCTGTGTGATTTGTTTTTCTTTAATAAAGTATTTGTAAGCAGATAAAGGGAGATTGGAGCCATTTTTGCACATTGCACCCATTGCACATGCTGTAGACCCTCGTTCGCACCTAGAAATGAAGCTCAGCTCAGTGTGCCTATCCTGGTTACCAATTATAAATAAATAAATAATTGCTTAAATGTTCTTGCCTTGTTTTCTGTATGGAAGTCACAGAAGTCACATGGCAGCCTTTTTTCCCTGCTTCAACTGGTGAGAGCTACCAAACATGCTCGATGACTTTGTGGTACCTTCAAGCGCTGGGACTGACATTGCCTGTTGCTGGAACTGCCTAGATCTAGAACAAAATGTGTTGTACTAGTTATCAAATATATTACAATCTGTAAAACCTCAAAATACCTTTTAACTGGGGATTTGGAGGATTGCATTTTATAAACAGAAATATTGCTGCAATGTCACAGCCTCAACAGTGTTTAGTTAAGCTAGAATGAACAAATTATTCATGTTAAAAAGGATCTTTTGCAATGTAAGGAAACCACTAAATTTTCATTTTGGTGAAGATGGAAAAGGAAAATTGCTTTTCTTTACATTGTAACAAAATTCCTAGAATAATGAACAGTTTATTCTGATTTACTTTACTGCATAATATAATCTGATTGCTGAGTTTTGGGCATCACACAACTCCCTTCTTGTCCTAGAAATGGATGCCTCCACAGGCTCCTACATCACTATTTAATATATATCATACAGTTTTGCTTTTTTATATTAAAGATATAGCATGTGGTAAATGCAACCTAATTATCTAGTTACTGGACCATTATTGCAGCTTTTAAATATAGGGAATCTGCATGGTGTTTAATGACATCCAGTACGTGCATCTCCAACAAAGATTAAACAAGAATAAACTCACACTGGCAATATATGCAGTTTATTGGAGTCTTGGTTGAAACTGTTTTAAGAATTTGAGGAGGGATTGTTTTTTAAGACAGGACTGTAACAGGGAGCTCCTGCCACTCTTGAGGACTGACCTTTTCTTAAATCTGTTGCAACAGTTCTTCTATTTCTAAGCCTAATCTATCATTTACTATTTCTAGTCCATAAGGTTGACCACCTGTGGGCACCCCCTTCTCCCTCCCTTGACTATGCTACAGTGTCCTCTTTAATTTTCCTTTTCCCTCTCAGGTCCTTGTACAGGGAGGTTATACCTCAGAGTATTTGTAAAACAGGTTCTAGTTATTGTTGTTGGATTTAGTATGTAATAGCACTATGTTATAAAAGCCTTAATGTATACACTTATGTTTATGAAACCTGTAAATGTTGAAAATACCATGGAACTTGGTGTTTTGGTAATGGTAAAACGTACTAGGTGACTTATAGAAATTAGGCTAGTTGTGCTATTTAAAATCATGTAAATTGTTGTAAACTTAACAAGTAAGAAATGTTTGTTTATTTATTTATTGAAATAGTTTCACCAGGAAAGGCACACTAAGCAACAAGATGCTCATCTCCTGGTGTGACCAGTGTGGGGGGGGGGGGTGCAAGGGGGTTGGATAACATGCAGGTTATCAACTGAGCAAATAACAGAGGCAAGTAGCAGCTTATGGATACAATTGCATTAAATGACAAGCTACAACACATGGAGTACATTGCATATTGTATAGAGCATATAACAATTACTTGACATATAGCAGCAATACAAGGGAAAATTTAGCACATAGTAATATGCAGGTATAAGCAACAGGAGATGTAGAACACATGATGGTGCAGGACAAAAAGGCACAGGACAAAAGTGCATAGGTTGGGGCTACATGTCAGCATTTATAGCAAAGCTAAGGCTGCTGGTTGGGCAGTGGGAAGTTGAGCAATTGGCGCACGGCTGAGTCAGGTACAGGAGCAATTAGTGGTGAGGAAGTTAGCTAGGGCAGTAGAAAGAGAGTGGGCAGAGGAGGAATGCTGAATTTGAGGTGGGAGATCATTCCATAGCTTGGGTAACCAGTGTGAGAGAGGCGGCTTGCCGGAAGTAGTCTTCCGCTTAGGGATTGATAGTTGGCGGCAGTCACAAGATCTAAGATAATGGGTGGGGAGGAAGCTGAGAGCATAGAGGAGAGGTAGGAAGGAATGGTGCCAAGCCATAGATTAGATGCATATTTAGCACAGTGTGAAATGCAGCGGTTTCCGAGGGGTGGTGGTGCCAGGGAACGGTAAAGGTTGCAGTGGTGGGTAAGGGGTGAGGCATCGAGAGCAAAGCGGCAGAAGGCATTAAAAGTGTGTTCAGCTTATATAGGGTGGACTTAGGGGCTGCACCATAAACGATGTCACAGTAATCAAAGGAGGGAAGTATCATCTTCTGGACCAGTTCATGTCAGATGGGGGGAGGGAGGCTACTGCGGTTCC
Source organism: Neoceratodus forsteri (assembly GCA_016271365.2). NCBI lineage: Eukaryota > Metazoa > Chordata > Ceratodontiformes > Ceratodontidae > Neoceratodus > Neoceratodus forsteri. Next base: position 35,225,547 of record JADMNL010000037.1, on the reverse strand, counting down.
TATAAAGTGCACCGAGCATGGGACATAGTTTTTTGAAATAGCATCAACGTGGTCTGGGATGGACAGATGGCAGTTGAGCCATACCCCCAAGTGGTGGAATGAGGAGACATCTTCAAATTTTTGACCATCCAGGGTGTGGAAATAGGGAAGGGATGGGAGTCCGGACAGGCGTTGATGTGTGCCAAAAGTTATCGTGACAGTTTTTTTTTCATTTAGGGAGAGCTGGTGAGAGCTGAACCGTTGTTGTACTTTGTTGAAATCAGCTTGGAGGTTAGTTTGTACCACTTCAGGGTCGGAGCCTGAGGAGAAAAGTACAGTGTCATCTGCATACATGTGGATTGAGGTAGTAGAGCAGATGGCGGCAAGTTGTTTAGGAATATAGAGAACAGTGTGGTCCCAGAGCGACCCCTTGGGGAACACCGGTAGTTAAGGGAAGGAGGGAGGAGATAGCATTTGCGACTCTAACGGACTGGGTTCTGCAAGAGAGGTAAGATCTGAACCAGTTGGTGACAGCAACAGAGAGGCCTGATTCAGTGAGACAAGAGAGCAATATGGGGTGGGAGACAGTGTCGAAGGCTTTCGCAAGGTCGATGAAGGCAGCTGAGGTGATCAACCTACTGTCCATACCAGTCAGGATGGAGTCGGTAAGCCTTATCAGGGAGGATGCAGTGGAGTGTCCCTTTCTGAAACCTGACTGGTAGGGTGTGAAGAAATAAGAATCAGTGAGGAAGGAAGTAGGTGCTCTTGTAGTTTTGCTAGTACTGGGAGGAGGAAATAGGGCAGTAGTTTGAGGAGAGGTGGGGGTACCTCCTTTTGGGAGGATGACAGTGGTGTGCTTCCATGCTTGGGGGACAGCAGCGCAGCATAGGATTGGTTTAAGAGTTTGGTAAGCGGAGTTGCTATGGCGGTGGTGGAAGGTAGGGAGTTTAGAGTCCAAGCCATCTGGGGATTTGCCTTTTGAGGTTGAGAGAAAGTAATGCATCTAGGGCATCTGCTGCAGAGATGTCATTGAAGGAAAAGGAGTGAGGCCTAGTCAGGTTCGTTACATCTGTAGAGGGTGCGATAGTTGCAGGGTTTGGCAGGGCAGAGAGGATAGTGGCAGTACAAGTGGAGAAATATATGTTGAACTCAGTAGTGACTGCTGTTGGCTCAGCGAGAATGGAGTTGTTAATATTTAGAATTGGAGTGGGAATGGCAGCTGGTGGGGTGAAGAGGGAGTGAATGACCGTCCAGAATTTTGAGGGGTTATTTAGGTTGGACTGTAGGGAGCTGCTGAAGTACTCTGCTTTAGCTAGGCGAGTGGCTCTGGTACACTTGTTTCGGAGCATGCGGTATGTGGAGAGATGTTGTGGGAGGCGTGAAGATTTGACATGCAATCAGTTCTTGGGTGATCCATGGCAGATGGTTGCCTCATACCCTTGCACATCGCAGTGAGGCATGTTTGTCCCAGATGCTGAGGAAAGTGTCTTTAAAGTGGAGAAAGGCGTCGTCAATGGAGTCCATAATAGGGGGGGGCCCAGTTTGCTAATGCAAGGTTGTCTAACACTGGGGTGAGATTGAGGGATTTGAAGGAGCATTGGACTAGAAATTTAGGGGGATTTTGAGCAGTAGATTTTGCGTACTAAGAAAGTAAAGTGGTGGTCACTGAGGAGTCAGGAAGAATAATGGCATTTTATGACCCGGTGAGGGTGTGTGGTAAGAGCCTAATCGAGAGTGAGTGGTTACCAGATTTTGGGATAAGCCGGGTGTGCTCAGTAATGATTTAAATTGCATGATGATTGCATACATCCCACGATGCATTGCATTATAGAGGTATGTATGATGTTGTATTTCTTTGAAACTTGATTTGTTACCAATGCCCTTCGGGTAACTGTTCTTTCAGTGATTCTGCATTGAGGTTCTTTGTTTATAACTTGTCTGTTATCCACACCCCCTCCACAAGGACTGAACTGCATTTCTCTTTTGTGTTTCATTATGTTCATGTAAACACTGGAATAGAAACATAGACATTTTTCACAGGCAAACAGACCAAAGGTCTCCTATCTGCTCTGACCTGTTACTGTAGGTCCAGCCTATTGCTGGGAATGCTCTACATCACAGATGCAACACAAAATAGACAATAAACAGAAGTGAGGAAAAGTCAAATAGTCAATCACCTATTCTGTTAGATGGATGAATTCCTTAATGTATAATATGTGATGTACTGTACCTTCGTGTCCTGGGACTTACGTGTAATAATAGTGGTATTATAGGGAGGTGAAATAGGGAGGTATGTTATACTTCACAATTCATTTTGTTGACAGCAAGATGAATTGAGGAAAAGGTCCAATTATGCTAAAAATATTCAGTTTATTAATTGCTAGATAGCATATACCTTTCAAATCCAGCTGTTTTAATTATCTCCTCTATCCAGGAACCTATTCATTGGTGACCTGGTTCTTTCCTTCTCATTAGTATTTGGCACTTGACTTTGAGGGCTGCTACTAGAAGCCAGGTTGACTTCCATCTGTCTTTAAAAAGGGCAGATACATTCCTCAAAATAAATATACCTGGGTTGAATGGAATTGAATACATAATTACTTTTCACAAATGTAATGTATCCTGTACTTGACATTGAATAGACCTGAACAGAACCATAATACATGAAGTAATGATCAACCCACCACAGTACTTTTTTTTAGCAGTTATTCCATTCTAACAGTTCATATTCTTTAACATTTGGTGCTGTCTGATACCATCTGTGGACTATCAATAAATTGAGCCAGTTTTTTCTTGTGGTAATTTAATGCCTTGCGACTCTTTGACAAATATTTTCTCCATGTTGATTAACTAATTAACTAATTTGGGTTGGCAATATAAAATACACAAAATTCAAGTGAGAAATGAGGAATGCTGTGATCCCAAATGCATAGCCAATGTCAATTAATGTTAGGTTTTTGGATTTATTATCATTCTAACAGCAACATCTTTCACCCAATGCTGAAAGCCTTGATCAACATCTTGAAAAGAGATTTGACCATAACCCTGTGAGTCCTCCTTTTTATATGAAAGCTGTCTCAGTTAATGATACCTATAAATAAATATTCAGTTAATCACATGATAGAGGTGTAGGTAGTAATAAGCTGGATCTAAGGTTTCTTTCATCAGCTGCCAGCTCTACTGCATGACAGTTATCTAAAAAATGTAATCTCTTTCTTAGCACCCAAGCAACATCAAATATTTGGAAGTTTACTAGGGTCATTCCTGTTTTTAATGTACTATATACAATAGTCATTGATAACTAATGTCCCATTTCTATCCTCATCCCTGAGTAAACTTTTTACAAATATAGTTTTCAATCAGGTAAACAAAGATATTTTAAAGCATGACTTTAGGAATAGATTCCATACCAACAATGCTTTTGGTCTGATTCATGGATGATGTTAGAAGAGTTATTGATGCAGGCCTACTGACAGATATTATATTCTTGGATCTGCCCAAGGCATTTGATGTAGTACGCCATGCTATTTTGTTACAAAGTCTGGATACTTTAGAAGTTTCACCATGCTTCTTAAATTGGTTCAATAGTGAATTTAACACAGGAGAGTCCAATTTGTTAACTGTTTATGTGTTTTACCAGAGGTTCCTTTGAGCAAAGCTTATTTCAAGAAAGTCTTGGCATAGACTTCAAGCATGGTTACAAACTCAATTTTCTATACAAAGTTTAACATTTGAGATTACATATGTAAATATGAAAAATGGCACAATAAAGCGGCTAGTTGCAGTTACAAACATCAATGTAACAACAATTTAATAAGGCCTTAAACACTTCATTGCTGACCTCTGCATTTAATTGTAAGGAGTAGTGCAAAATATTCTGCAATGGTGGTGTTTTACATCTGTATGAAAACCTTTCATGATTTGTATAAAATCTGGGACCTCTCATGAGACCAAGGATAAATTTCTCAAAACACACTGATATCTAGAGATGTACAAATTTGGGAGGCCTTCACTTCTCCTGGACTTTGCACAGTTTCCTGACTTTGCACAGTTCTTTGTTAAGTTCTTCACCTACCAGGTGGTGATTTTCACCTGGAAAATCTATGCAAAGTGCCAGCAAACTGGCACTTTACCTAATTTTGGAAGTATGTAAAGTGTTTTAATAGTGATTCAAACACTTTTTAATGAAATCTCACCTACTCAGTTTGCTAGAACCCACCCTCACCCATCATACAGAGCATATAAATCAGCCCTTTAACCCAAACCACCCACTGCTGTGCAAAACACATCTTCCTCCCAGCACAGTTCATGGCCCCAATAAAATCAATCAGCTGTTCTGTTCTCAGTTTAGAAATATCCCTTCCCCTCATGCATATCACAATCCAACTCTCCCACATAACACCCCAAGCAACCTAACATGATGAGATAGTGAAGTCCTATCTCTCAACCCTCACTTGGCCCCAACCACCCTCTTCAACCCAAAATCATTTATCTACCTGTAAAAAAACCATCAGGTATTGCAGAGAGACATGACACACACCAGCTTTGTCACCCTGTTCGAGTCAGGGACTGTCCCATCTAGTGCTGTATTGCTTCCAATCAGGGGAGCATCCACTGTTGTTGGAAAAATGTTTTATTCCTTTATTGCCTAGGCTAACTGTACTTTGCGGAATCAGGGGTAGTACTGCATATAGTATCCACTAGCATAGTATGCAATATCTCATTTTCATGGATGTCCCGGGGAGACAGCACAAGTTATTGGTGCAGTATAGGTCTATGTACAGGTACTTTCAGTATGAATATAACAACACAGATATATTCAAAAATACATAATTATGCCATTGCATCATAAATACATAATCATTGTTCAATGTTTCAGGCAGTACATATATTTGTATAACTACAAGACACTTGCCATGCACTATACATATTGCATTGTGTCAGCATGAGCTAAGGCACCCCAGAGTGGCCCGTTGGTTATAGAATCACCTGAAATGGAATTATCCTGTGAGCATCACTCAGGCAGGGATTGGTGGTAATTGCAGAACTAATGAGACAGGATGGAGGAAGAGGAAGTTATTGATATCACTGCCTTGTAGACAACCATTGGTACTGACCACACACAAAAGTTAATAACTTGTTTTTAAGAGTGTGTCCCACAGTGACAAATCAGTCACACACAGAATTCCCCACAACTTATCTAAACTGGGGAGCAGCACAGTGTTAAATGTTAATTATAGTTAGCCAAGTTAGTGGCTAAATACGAAGGTTCATCTATAATCATCTAGTCAGTCAGATCATAACATTGTCAGTTTCAAAATTGATATCCACTAATTTACTGCCTTTAAAAATGAGTGACTGGAGACAGTGGAGCTCTGGTATCAGTTTCCATCCTGGACACTGTTCACCTGAAAAGTCATAACAGAGAAAAGAACTCTACCAGTGTCTGTGACAGAGTATGTGCATGTGACATTGAACACATGGACTGAGGCCACACAATTGACTATTTACATTTTTCCATAGCAGGAATTATGTAATGAGAAAAACAGCTCCTTTTAATTGGTTCCAGTGGGAGGCAGCAGAAATACGGCACACTCCAATGCGCTACCTTTAAGACACCAGGGTCCAGATATTCAAAACTTTGCCTGGGCATGCCGACACAGTGGTGCCGAGGTCGAGGTGCTGGATGCTACACCTCGCTCTGCGCTGGCAACCTGGGTTCGGGAATGAGGCTGGGTCATCGGGGTCGGTAGGAGAGGACTAGGATTGAGCGTCCGATGACAACTCTCCTAGTCCTGGGAGAAGGGTGGATGCACACCTGCTCTGCTGGTCCCTGGAGATGCCCGGCGGTACTGCAGTTATGCAGGAACCAGTGGGGGGTAAGCATGGCAGATGTTTGTGTGTCAGTACACTGACGTCCTAGCACATCCATGCTTCCATCAGGGAGATAAGTGGGGAAAGGCAGCACAGATCAGTGGCAGCTCGATGGCCGCGGTTCACTGGCTGATGATGCCCAGAAGGCATGTGCGGTAATGGTTCCTCGCCAGGTGCGGGACTATAGGAACCCCTTCACAGGTGTAGATGCATCTGCCAGCTAGGCATGCAGAGCTTTGGGGTCAGCGGTGGAACAGAGGATCGGTGGCTGGATGTAGTGCAGGACTGTGGCTGCAGGTGAGGAGAAAATGTTGTGATAAAAAAAAAGAAAGCTTCCTGGGCAAAATCTGGTTTGTGTGTGCAAACCAGGCTTTTAATATAAATCTGTGCAAAGCCTGGTTTGCACCCACAAACAGGGTTTGCACGGGGCCAACTGTCGAGGACACAATGCGGATGGAAGGGTGGGGACCTGAATATTGTCATAATCTAATATTCATTATTTGCACTGTGAAAGGGCATTTTGTACTGTCCTTGCAAGGTGCAAATACTGCTGACAAACACCAGGGTCAGAGCTATGGCACATTGCAACACTGCAAATTTTGCACTCCACTATGCACATTTTATGTTTGCTTGCGCTCATGCTTGAAGAGACGATATAAAGCAGCTTAGGAGAGAAGCGGGTTGTGGAGTTGCGGCAGCATGGCAGCCAATGCCAGCACTGCATTTGTGTGCTTGGCGGTGTGCACCCATTACAGACTCAGTGTCCTGATGACACTGGTTCTGCAGAAGTGCCACCAACTTGAAATGATTTGGCCACTGCAATGAGGGGACACCTCATCATTGCAGCATCAGCAATTCCGCTGCAATGAGGAGCAACCTGTCATTGCAGGGTGGTACCTCACCTGGTGTAACAGTACCAGGAACATGACAGCTGTATGCAGCTGCCTCCGAGAAGACGGGGGTGCCCAGTCCCCCTGCCAGCATGCCCCCGACCCCCTTCATTTGCTGATGGGGATCCCAGTCCCCATCAGCATAATGTCCCCACCTCCAAGTTTCTGTTGTGTGTCGCGGTGGTGCCCAATCCCCTTCGGCATCATGCACGCCCCAACAGTCTTTCTTTGGTGATGGGGGGCCCAATCCCCATCAGCTTCAGTCGCTCCTCAGTTCAATTTGCCAATGGGGAGCCCTCTCCATCAGCATAATGTCCCCCGATTTCTGCTGTGTGCCGAGGGGTGCCCAATCCCCTCAGCATCATGCTCCCCACCCATTTCTGTGCGGTGGGGCCTCAATCCCCATTGGCTGAGTACCCCTCCCCACAAATGCAGGTGGTACACTGGGGCCACCCAGTGAACCAAACAACACCTGTGAAAGAAGGAAACGACCCAGTCTTTTTTTTTTTACCTGTAAAACAAGAAAATGGTCCCTGCGGTCTCTCCTGCCCCTCTCCACAACCTCGCCCACCCTCTGTGTCCTGCCTCCCCACCCCCTCACCCCATATTACCTCCAGAGCCTGGCACGACAATCTTTGGAGGAAAGGAACACGTCTGCACTCTTCAAAGCTGACTACGAACTGAAGAAATACTGGTAAGCTGCATAATGGCATAAATAGGGTTTTTCAACTTTGGTGCATATCTCAGACATTTTGAGAATTTTGGCACCAAATTTTCAACCTGGGGATATTGGAACCCCTCCTCATGAATTCAGTTTCTGTCATGGTGTTATTCAGTCCCAAAGGTGATTTCCACGGTCACTCGTGGAACCACCTTTCAGGACGATTAACAAAATAGCATGCAACTGTTCATGAGGTGGGCTCTCAAAAGCCTATGTTGCAAATTTGGTGAAACAAATCAAAAATGACTGTTTTACGAGCATGCGTTGTGCTGTTTCCACGCTACGGTCATAACTTCATGAATTTGTAATATTTTCACCCAGATTTTCAACATTGGCATTTTCCAGCTCCTTATGAACAGTACAGCTTTCATTTTACATATCCTGGCTGAAATGTGTTTTCGCACTTCTGGCGCACAATAGCATGGTCGCTGTGGGAAATCAGTTTTAGGGACAGATTAAGAAAATGACAGTGACACTGTTCATGAGCAGTGGTCCTAAAATGCCTATGTTGAAAATTTGGTGATGAACGTCCATAAAATGATTGTGTTACAGCATGCATTGCACAGTTTCCATGCACCCTTGTAACTTAGCAAATTTGCAATATTTTCATGCCAGATTTTCAACACTAGCATTTTTCATACCTCCTTATGAACAGTACAACTGTCAATTTTCACCTCCTGGCCGAAATTTGTTTTCGCACTTCCGGTGCAGAACAGTACGGTTGCAGTGGGAAATCAGTGTTTGGGACAGATCAACAACAAGCGAGTGAGAGAGGGGGAGTGAGCAAGCTCAATGAAGCTCTGTCGGGACTGCTGCAGATTTCTTTGTGGGCAGAAAAAGGTGCCAATGCAGGCAGGAGCACAGTACAAAAGGGCAGTCTGCAGCGCCATGAGAAACAGAACGAGCGAGTGAGGGGGGAAGTGAACGAGCTCAATGGAGCTCTGTCGGGACTGCTGCGGATTTCTTTGTGGGCAGAAAAAGGCGCTAATGCAGGCAGGAGCCCAGTACAAAAGGGCAACCTGCAGCACTGGGAGAAACAGAATGAGCGAGTGAGAGAGGGGGAGTGAGCCATCCCACCTGCCCAGAGTCCTGTGTGGTCCTATATTACAACAGTGTCTCTGGGGTGGAGACAAAGCAATGATTGGATACTTTTACGATTGCTGTAATAATACAGATTAAGTTGTTCTGTTTATTTCTCTAACTGAGATAAGTACTGAGCTATACTATTAGGATTGCTGTAATAATACATATTTATTTGTCCTGTTTATTTATCTAACTGAGTTGAGTAATACTTGGAGTGCAATACAATTTCTAACTGGGCTAAGTGAAACTATATGAGAGCGAGAACAAAATGATGGTAGCTGAGGGTGAAACACAGACAAGGAGGCTTAGGATTGCTACAATAATACAGTATCTAACGGATGAGATTTGAAGTCTGAATTACCCCGGTTGGCAAAGGGGTCAGTAGGGGACTAGTGTAGAGGACAGAAATTTGAGTAAATAGGGGCTTAACAGTTGTGGTAGGTACAGAATCTGGGAGTAAGAGCCCGTAACATAAGATGGGGGCCAAAATGGGGCAGGTGCCACATGTCAATAGACGCAGGCATCTTTGGAAGGGTGGAGGGTGTACAGGGTGTGGGTCTGCCATGAGCCTGGACTGGGCTTGGAGGATGGGGGGTGTATGGCCTGTAGATGATTGGCTAGTTGAGGAAGAACTGTGAAGGTTAGGGAGGGTGTAACTGGCAGGACAGATAAGTATGGTAGGCATCCTGAGGGGGGGAGTAGGGGTTGGCAAAGGGGAACAGAGGAAGAATAACTAGGGACTGAAACCAACACCAGTGTCAGAGGCAGTAGCAGAAAAGAGAGAAGAAGGGAAGGGATGCCCGAGGCGAAGGTGGGGGGCCTCCTGATGGGGGAGGAAGAGACCACGAGGAGTACCAGGGGAGCAAGAGCAGATGGCTGCGGGTAGGGAGGGACAAGGGGTGCCATGGAGGGGAACAAGTAAGCGGGGAGAACCAATGGGGGAAGAGATGTAGGACAGGTATTAACTATGAATAGATTCAAACCTCTGCTATGGGACAGAGAGGGGGAGCAGGAACATACTGAAGGGGAGATTACAAGTGGGGCATGAGAGGGATGGCAACAGGTAGGGGAAGAGATAGCAAGGACAAAAGGGTAGAAGGGGCTAGTAAGGAAGGAGGGGGTGGTGACTGAAGGAGAGAAGGCTACGGAAGGGGGAAGGATGGGAGGGGCATCACTATCGGGTAGATGGGAATGGGGCTCTAAACCGACAACAGTGGGGATAGGAGGGGTTGGAAATCAGCAGGGGAGGAGGGAGGGGAGGTCGACATGGGAAGCCCAGTAGAAAGTAGTCAGGCTGGGAAGGGGTTCAAGGGGATGAGAGGAATAAGGCAGAGAAAGGGTGAGGCAAGTAGGGGCTACAGATACAGAAGTCACAGAGGGTGCAGTTGGCGGGGGTAAGGACGGGAAGAATGAAAACTGGGGTGGTGGAAGGGCATTAGAATGGAAAGGGGTGAGGGGTACTCATCCTGGGTTCTATGCTGAAATGGGTGAGATGGGGTGGAAGCAGGAAAAGTCACAGCCATATTTGGGTTGAAGTTGTCCCCAGGTTGACTGCAGGAGGGCTGGGCAGGCACTGCTCAAGCGTGCAGTGAGGGGAGGAAGAAACCACATTTACTGTTGCATGTGGGTACAAATGACTTGGCGAGGGACACGGTGGAAGTAGTGAGGGAGGTTTAAGTACTTGGGCAGGCAGTGTGAGTGGTGGGAAGTCGGTGGCATTCTTGGAGGTTCTGCCGGTACCATGTGCAAACATGGAGAGGAAGGGTATGCTCGAGGATTTTGAGTGGCTGAGGGATTGGTGCCACACAAAACATTATGGGTTAGTGACTAACTGGTGTAAGGTCTGGGGGGAATAGTGACTTGTACGGGGACAAGGTATACTGGAGCAGGAAGGGGAGGGTAGTATTAAAGGCTGCCGGGCCACTGGTGCTGAGGGTTGAGGTGCTGGACGCCACACCTCGCACCACACTGGCAACCCAGGGATCGGATGCAAGCCCGGGCCGCCAGGGGTTGGCAAGGCAGGGATAGGATTGAGCATGTGGAGGACTGCTCTCCTATCCCGGAGTAGGATCCAGGAACCCACCACTCTGTAGCGGCCCATGGTGATGACCGCGGGCGCTACTACAGCGGTGTAGAAAAGGTGGTGGAGTGTGGCAGACATTGGCATGCTGTGCCTAAGCATCATTGCATGCCCGCACTCCACAAAGGGGAGAAAAGTGGAAAATGGGCTACAGTCAAGCAGCATGAGCTTCGACCCCCTGCCCACCCTGAATGGTACCTCCTCAACCAGATCCTGTTCTGGTGGGTTGACCTGGGAAGCTCCTCACCACCCCACTATGGAGGATAATCCATGTAGGTGAGCAGATCGGCCTGATGTCAGGGGCTGGGCTGGGGGTCAGTCAGGATGATGAAGCTGACCATAACCCAGTGAAAATATGTAAAAAAAAAAAAAAGCCAGGATTAGATGGGTATATCTCTACTAAGGTGGATTTAAACAAAATTGGGGAGAGGTGGCCAAAGACTGTGGTTGGTAGAAAGGTCCGGACATGGGAGCCTGATGAGGTCACTGCCCTAGATATAGATAAAGGTGGAGGTGTAGTAACCCTGGAAGGGGGCAGGCAGAGTGGTCTGAGTGTAATACAGAAATCACCACCACCGGTAGAATAAGAAGGAGAGGCGTGCGGACTACGGGAGGAGGGACACAGGCCAAGGAGGAGAAGAGTGAGGAGAAGGAGGTGCGGGTGGAAGGTGGTCTGACTAAATGGATAGATAACTGGTTACAGGGGAGGGTGCAGAGGAGGGTGGTGGTGATGGGGTAGCTCTCGGCACCCAGAGCAGTGACAAGCAAGGTGACACAGGGCTCAGTGCTTGGCCCAATGCTATTTGGGCTCTTTATCTCCAATACAGCACCGGAATTAGGGAGCAGGGTTAGTCTGTTTGCACATTATACCAAATCGAAAGCAAATAGTTATTGTAGTAGAGCCCCCCCCCAACTCACACACATACACACTCCCCGAAAAGCTACTTAAAAGCCTGCAATTCATTCAAATCAATTTCATTTTCTTACTTACTTGGGGTTCAATGCCAACAAGTGTAAAATGATGTACCATGGGCATAGGAACTCAGATGCTGGGTATGAGATAGGGAGAGGTACTGATACTCACCAGACATGAAAGGGTCCTTGAAGTTATTATATCAGAGGACCTCAAAATCGCAGTACAGTGTGACAAGGCTATGGGTAGGGCATATTGGATTCTGGGGTGCATAAGGAGCAGCATCTCCAGTAGGAGGAGGAGGAGGGATGTTGTGCTGCCATTGTATTGCTCCCTGATATACCCCCAGCTGGAGTACTGTGTCCAGTTTTAGAGTCCACACTTTAGAAAGGACATAAGGTGGGGGGTTTCCAGAAGAGGGCAATTAAAATGGTTCAGAATTTTCACAGGAATCCCTACAAGGAAATGCTGAAGAATCTCAACATGTACACTCTGGAAGAGAGGAGGGCAAGAGGTGACATGATCAAGACCTACAAAGTACCTCACATGGGTAAAGAGGGTGCAGTTGGGGAGTTTTCTTCAAATGAGGATGAGCACCCAAACCAAGGGAAATACAATTAAGGTGGGGGGGAGGCATTCAGGATAGATGTGAAGAAATATTCTTTACTGAAAGGGTGGTAGACACCTTGAACAGACTGCCAGGAGAAGTGGTGGAAGCTAAAATGGTAGGGGGCATAAAGCATGCATGGGATAAATATAGGGGTATATTAGAATAAGGGGAAGGAGGGGTCAACGGAGATCAATAGGGCTATGGAAGTGGAGTAGGTTCATGTTCATTGCAGGAAAAATCCATTAAGCAAGCTCATTCACAAGGAGGTCCTGATAGGCATGAGCAGAATAAGACATGCAATAGCATTATACAGGCAGGAGTTACAAGTAGGTAGAGAACACTTGGGCAGACTGGGTGGGCTGAGGCGGTCCTTTTCTGCTGACAAATTCTATGTTTCTATGGCACCATGTGTTAATTCAGGTGCAGTGTTTATTTAAAGTTGGGCCTACCATATTTCCAGATGTAAGGTACAGTAAATTACCAAATTAGATGCAGCCCACTTACACTATAATAAACAGAACCCCAGTGCTTCAAGAGGCCTTTACTCTTCATAAGGCTGCTTAAAGAGCTGGGGTTCCATTTGCAGTGTCCACACCAGTATGCTGATCTTAAAATCGGCCTCGCATCTGAATGAGTACTTGATTCTTGCTCACTTCATTTCTTCCCCACTTTTCACTTTCCCCACTCCTGAGTTAGTTTTGGGCTGGTAGCACCTCACCTGTGTTGGAAGATGACCAATAAGTGGCACTGAAAGGCGTCAGACTTCACAGACTGTGAAGGCAGCTGCTCCTGGGACAGACATAAGACAATTCTACTGGGGGTAGGAGGAAGTAAGCTGTTGATTAACTAGAATCTGCAGCTTCTCCATCAGGTAGGAAAGGACAGACTAGGTGGGCCAAGCAGTCCTTATCTGCTGTCAAATTCTATGTTTCTATGTTTCTCACCCACCATCTTGGCAAGAAGAAGGCTGCAGCTGTGGCCACTGATTACTGTTGGGGTGTGAGGATGGGGGGAACAAAGGGGACAGTCATAAGGAGATAAAATCATAATAAAAATTGTGAGACCTTCACCAGCTTTCCTAAATGCTTATCAGTAAAAGAACACTGTATGAAATTTTTCAAATAGCAACACAATCTGGTGAGCCCTCTGTCTGCCATCTGACACCAGGCATCAATCAGCACAAAATTGCCTAAAGAAGACAGTGTGGTCATGTGGTTCCTGTAATACTGTAGATTACAGATTTATAAGAACAAAAGAATATCACACAGAAGATGGCACATATGTCTATAGTAGCTGTCTCCTGCTTCTCAGTAGTTATATTTATACCCTTGAGGTACTTAAATGTTTCTATCATATCCCCTCTTTCCCTCCTCTCTTCCAGTGAGTACATATTGAGGTCCCTTAATTTCTCCTCATAAGTCTTGTGTTGCAAGCTCTGTACCATCTCATTCGCCCTTCTCTGGACCACCTCCAACCTGCTAATATCCTTATGAAGGTGCAACCTCCAGAACAGCACACAGTACTCCATGTGAAGCCTCACCATGGTTTTATTTAATGGCATCACTATCACTCTCCTTCTGCTGGTGATACCCCTGCCTATGCACCCCAGCATGTCACTGGCCCTCCTTGCTGCCTTACCACTTTGACATTTTCAGGTCATCTGAAATAAGAACCCCCCAGGTCCCTTTCCTTCTTTGTGACCGTCAGCAACACCCCCTCCCCCCCCATCCTGTACCTTTCCCCAGGGTTTCTGTGTCCCAGGTGCATAATTTTGCACTTTTTTAAATTAAACTTCAGTTGCCAATCCTCAGACCAATTCTCAAACTTCCCCAGGTCCCTCCTCATTTTCTTCACCCCCTCTGGGGTATCCACTGTGTTACACATCTTGGTGTCATCTGCAAACAGGCAGACCTTTCCCTTCAGCCCTTCTGCAATGTTACTAATGAAGACATTGAACAGGACTGTCCCCAGGACCACTCCCTTCGGCACCCCACTGGTCACCCCTTCTCCCCAGACTGCACCCCATTTACCACCACTGTCTGCCTCCTTTCTGTTACCAGTTTCTAACCCAGTTTACCACCCTTTCCCTATGCCCAGCCTACTCAGCTTGTTTATCAGCCCCTATGTGGGACAGTGTCAAAGGCTTTGCTTACATCAAGGTAAATGTTGTCCACTGCCCCACCCTGATTTACTTCCTTTGTCACCCAGTCAAAAGATCAACCAGATTTGTCTGACATTACCTCCCACTGTGAATTCATGTTGCCTATGGTCCTGGGCTCTGCGGCTTCTAGATGCTCCACTATCCTTTCTTTAAGCAATATCTCCATGATCTTCCCACTACTGAAGTGAGGCTGACCAGCCTATAGTTCCCGCCTCCTCCCTACTGCTGGATTTGCATAGAGGGACCACATGTGCCCTCCTCCAACTCTCTGGTACCACCTGTGTTGAATGACTCAGTGAACATGGCTGCCAGAGGTACTGCTATTTCCCTTCACAGTTCTTTTAATGTCCTTGGGTGTATGCCATCTGGTCCAATCGCTTTGTCCACTTTCAGTTTACTCACCTTCTGCAGGATTCTTCTGCCTGTGAATGGACTATTGTCCACCTCTTCACACCTTTGGAACTGCTGTACTGCTGTGGCCCTTGCCTCTCCCCCTCTTCTGTGAATACTGAACAGAAAGACACAGTGGATGTCTGGGGGGGGGGCACATGACAGTTCTTAGGCATGGTACTTTCACTTCCAAATATCTAAACAGCACATATAAGCAATCAACATTCGGCATTGACAAATGCTTGTTTATGTCCTGCCTGAAATATGTGTTTACACATCTGGCGCAGAATAGCATGGTTGCTGTGGGAAATGAATGTTTGGTATAGATTAAGACAAGCATTTGTCAATACTGAATGTTGTCTCGTTAGCATTGGCATTGGTAGTGCCAGAGTTAGAGATGCATAATAGGAATGGCAGTGAAGTACTGAAGTGACACCAACCCCATCCCCACCCTGTAGAGACCGACAGGCATTGGGGTGTGCCTTTGGGTCATCAGCTATAATGCTCATGCCATTGTACCTCACCCTACCCTGTAGATACTGACAAGTGTTGTAGTGTGCTTTGGGGTCTTTGGGCGTTATACTTACCCCATTCCATAAGGAAATACACTGAGGTGGGTGCAGTATAGGAGAATGGGGTGAACTTTGTGGCCGAACAGTGCAAGGCACACCACGATGGCTGTCACTGGCTGAATGGTGGGGGTTGGGGTGGAATGGCGTGAACATTACAGCCAATGATCCCAAGCCACACCCCTGATGCCTGTCAGTCTGTACAGGGTGGGGTGCTACAGTTGCAAACCCTAACACCGTAGGTGTGTGTTGGTATTTTCACTTCCAATTTTCAACATGGGCTAGTTGTGAGCCCACCTCATGAAAAGCAGCGCACTCAGTTTGTTAGCTGAAAGGTGGTTTTGCACAGTGGCTGTGCCATTTGGCGACACAGGTCTGAAAACACATTTTGGGCAGGATGTGGAGAATGACAACTGTAATGTTCATGAGGAGGCATAAAAAATGGCAATGTTGAAAATCTGGAGTGAAAATATGAAAAATTGGTGAAGTCATGAGCATGCATAGAAACTGCGCAACACATGTCCCAATTATTTTTGGGAGTTTGTTAGCCACATTTTTAACATAGGCATTTGGGGACCTCCCCTCATAAACGCTGTGATTTTGTTAATCTGTACCAAAAGTTGGTTTCCCACAACAACCATGCCATTGTATAGCCACAGGTGTGGAAACACATTTTGGGCAGGATGTGAAAAATGACAGCTGTACTGTTCATAAGGAGGTGTGAAAAAATGCCAGTGTTGAAAATCTGGCATGGAAATATTGCAAATTTGCGAAGTTACAAGGGTGTGTGAAAACTGCGCAACGCACACTTGTAACACAGTCAGTTTATGGACTTTTGACACCAAATTTTCAACATAGGCATTTTAGGACCTCTGCTCATGAACAGTGTCACCGTCATTTCCTCAAACTGTCCTGAAAACTGATTTCGCACAGCAACCGCGCTATTCTGCGCTGGATGTGCAAAAACATATTTCAGCCAGGATATGTAAAATGACAGCTGCACTGTGCATCAGGAGGTGTGGAAAAATCCCAATTTTGAAAATCTGGAGTAAAAATATTACAAATTCACGAGTTTCGGCGTGGAAACAGTGGAAACAGTGCAAAGCACGTCAGAAACAGCCATTTTGGGATTGTTTTCACCAAATTTGCAACATAGGCTTTTTGAGAGCCCCCCCGAACAGTCAGCACTGTCATTTCATTACTAGTCTCAAAAGGTGATTCCGCCGAGTGACTGCAAAATCACTCCGGACCAAATAACGCCATGACAGTGACTGAATTCATGAGGAGGGTCCCAAGAACCCCATATTGAAAATTTTGCCAAAATTCCAAAAATGCCCAAGATATGCACCAAAGTTGAAAAACCCTATTTATGCCATTATACAGCTTACCGGCATTTCTTCAGTTTCAGTGATCGGCTTTGAAGAGTGCAGAGCGTGTTCCGGTCCACGAAAATCGTCATGCTGGACTCGGAGAGTAAGTATGGGGTGGGGAGGTGGGGAGGCAGGGTGTGCAGAGGTGGGCGCGGGTTGTGGAAGGGCAGGAGACCAAGAGGGACCGTTTCTTTTTACAGGTTACAAAAAAACCCATCACAGGACGGCTTTTTATTTTTCAGGGTATTTACACTGCGGGCTCCTGCATGCCACCTAAGTGTTTCGGGGATGTTGCAGCTAACGGTAGATTGGGTACCCCATCGGCAGACAAGGAAAGCAGGGGGCAAGAGCAGAGGGGATTGGACACCCCTCAGCACATAACAAATGGGGGTATTATGTCGACGGGAGGGCTCCCCATCGCTCATACATTGGGCAGGGCATGCTGACAGGGCTGGGCACCCCAAAAGTCGGCATTATGGGAGGCAGTGTGACGCCATGTTAAATTTGTTTTCTCACCAGGGAAAGCACATCGGGAGGTCTGCTGCATATGATGAGCTTTGCTTGCATTGCAGCGGACCTTTCCTTAGATGTGCTCACCACATTATGTATGCATGGTGTGGTACCAGCATGCAGACTTATTTGGGAATGAGGGAAGCACCTACTGATACGTGCCCTGCATTCGCCCAACAGTGACTGCGCCTCCAAATCTACTATTACCGCAATATGTTGGTTGCGCATGCGCGAGCCAACATAAAAATCATAGTGACAGTGTTCATGAGCAGAGGTCACAAAATGCCTATGTTGAAAATTTGGTGAAATAATTCCACTAAATGATTGTGTTATGCGCATACGTTGCGCAGTTTCCACGTACGTTCGGAAGTTCTAGCATTTTTAATATTTTCACTACCAATTTTTAACATTGCCATCTCTTCACACCTCCCTATGAATGGTGCAGCTGTCATTCTTCACATCCTGTCCGATCTGTGTTTTCGTACATGTGGCACACAATGACACGGTCACTGTGAGAACTCAAAGTTTGGGACACATTGACAAACTCACAGTGCCACTGTTCACGAGAAGAGATCCCAAATGCTTTCATGAGGTGGGAGTCACAAAAAGGCCATGTTGAAAATGTTTAGTGCAAATACCAACAAACACCCGGGGTGTTACAGTTTCTAACCATAACATCCCACCCTGCAGCCAATGACAGGCATTAAGGTGTGCCTTGGACTCTGCGGCCCCAGAGTTCACCCCATTCTCCTATATTGCATCCATTTCAGTGTATGTTCTTATGGAGTGGGGTGACTGTAAAGCTGAACATCCCAAGGCATACCTCAACACTTGTCAGTGTCCACAGGATAGGGTAAGGTGAAATGGCATGAATGTTATGGGTGACAACCCAAACTCACACCCCAATGCCTGCCTGTCTGTCTCTGCAGGTTGGAGGTGGGGTTGGCGTGAAGTTCAATACTACACTGCCATTCCTATTCTGCATCTGTCTAACTCCTGCATTTCAAATGCTAATACCAGCAAGCAAACATTCGGCATCGACAAATGCTTGTTGAACAATTTGAGTTATAGCACCAGCATTAGGGCTGGCACACCACAGAACCTAACGCTGACAGCATAGTACACACCCACCTTTGAAATGAGCCAGACTGCAGCAAAATTCTTGAGAAACTGTGGAAGGAGTTGAACCATTGCCTCAGGCCAAGTAACTTGAAACCCAGGCTCATATTATTTGGCAATGGCTCCAACAATGTCAAAGCCATTACAGATGCCAAGTACACATACTGTATGTTCACTGTTTTGCACATTTCTTAAACTTATTGTGTGGGGTGCGATCTATTGTGGGGCAACCAACTTGCTAAGAAAAATGTTGAGCCGATCATGGAAGATTTGTGGTCAAATCAGTCCTTCTCTAAAATTCCCAGAAAGAATAATTGCAGCAGTCTAATGGCCTGCTGCTGCATGAACATGATTCTGCATCAACACAGGTATTAGAACATCACACTGTAACCTGCTGTTACATGCTTCAGAAAGTCAGTGTGTATGGAATGCCACACAAAACTGTGGCAGGCCAATATAATCCTGACTGCATCACAGGGGGCTTTCAAGGAGAGTTTAGTGATTCTGCGTAAATCCTTTGAAGAATCAACAAGGGAAGTGAGTGCTTACAGTATATGTCTTAGCAGAGTTCTCCCAATGGTTCAGTACAAGCAGTTTTGCCTGCAGGGCATAAAACAATAGCTGGCAGAGAAGCAAGACAATAATGCTGCCATAGCTTTTCCTGAGGACTTGGCTACAATGCGGTTAAACAGTGAGACAATCAAGGATAAGTGGCATGTTTAAACAATAACTATAATAATAATGTTAATAATATAGATTTCTTTTTAATCAGAAGAATGGAAGAAAGCATTGAGCCATTGCTCATTGACAATGGTGTCATGCTAATGCAAAATCAAAGTTACTGTACAAAATAACAGTATATATATATAATAGCATGAAAATAATGGAAAGTCTAATTAAAATATAAAATTGAAACAGAACTGAGGAAGTTGGCTTATCAGACAATTTACAACATGGGAGCAATTCTGAAACAACCCTACATGCATGAAGTTTCGACATGCAAGGGTGCAGTTGCATCAGGACCCAAGCCGGAAAGCCCCATGGAACTGCTGTGTCCCAGCCCCGGTCTGTAATTGCCCCACAGGACATCTCACCCCCCAGCCCCTGATCACTCCAAACTGTATTAGCTCCACAGGGCTGCTCACCCCCAGCCCTGAACCTCCACATCACTAATAGACCCACAGGGCAGCTTTGTACCCCCAGGACCCATTTCCTGACCCCAAAACACAGGTCCCTGCAGTGCCACAACCTGTAAAAAAAATAAATTGCCAAGATCCCTGGTAGTCTAGTGGCCCCCCACCCGGCAGTGCCAGTCCTCCCCGCATCCCCCGACCCATCCCCAGCTGGTGACTGGCACAGCCACCTCTCACCACCATGGCCAGCCACTGACTGAGCTCTGTAGGAGCGCATACTGTATATATGCACTCAGTGAATGAATGACAGTACATTCATTAATTGAACACATATATACAGTACATGCTGCTACTGAGCTCAGTTGGCAACTGGCCATGGAGTGTGAGCTGTGCCAGTTGTCAGCTGGGGATGAATCAGAGATGTGCGGGTGGACTCGTAACTGCGGTGGGGACCATCAGACTACAAAATGATCTTGGTGAGTTATTGTTGTTTTACAGTTTCGGCACTGCAGAGACCTGTGTTTTGGCCGGGGAATGGGTCCTAGAGGGAGACAGAGCTGTCCTGTGGGGCTATTACTGGTGGGGGTTCAGGGGCAGGGGAGTGAGCAGCCCTGTGGTGCTAGTGCACAGTTTGGGGATTAGGGGTTAGGGGGTGAGAGATGCCCTGTGGGGTGTATACTGTGGGTGTTCTGGGCATGGGGAGGAGGGCACATGTATTGGGAGCTGGCCCGGTGGAAGATCTGCACAACCCCCAGAGGGTGTAAGTACACTTACACAGCTAAATGCTGGTGTAACTGTACTTTGACAGATGTCCTCTGAGTGTTGTTCTAGAATAGCAGATCTGGGAACTTTATTGTTGCTCTTTCAGAATAGGGTGCAACATCTGCCGTAAACCCCCTAGCACCATGTCGCAGAGGGTTTAGGGCATAACTGGTGGCATAAGTCGACATTGGTGCAAGCAGCCTGCGACCTGTTGCATGCTGCTTTGCTGAATACCGAATGATGCAACTGCTGGAGTAACTTACTACTTGTACCATTTTTTATGGTGCAAGTCAAGTTGCACCAGATGTATTCCTTCTATAATCGAGCTCCATGGCTTTAAAAAAACAAAAAAACAGATTGTGTGCAACAAATGCTCTATGTTTTTATGAAAAAGCAAATAAAACTTAAATATGAACACACCTGTAGGCATAATTTATTTAGACATTTAAAAAGTCTTTGATAAGGTTCCACACGCATTATTAAATAAAAATTAAGTTTTTAACCTGGACACCAAAATCATTAAATGGGTATAGAACTGAACGCAGAGAGACATAGAATCAGTGGGGTGCTTTCAGATTCTGTCCCTGTGAGGAGTGGAGTGCCACAGGGATCAGTGCTGGGACCAGTGCATTTTTCAGTTTTTTGTCAGTGACTTGCATATGGATATCAAAGTTTGGTTTATTACATTTGCCGATGATACTAAGTTGGGAGGCTTGGTAGAGACAGTTGAAAGTATGATGAAGCTAAGCATTGATTTAAAGGAAATAGAAAAGTGGGCAATAAATAATGGAATGTCATTTAGCATTAATAAATCTTTGGTTATTCACCTAGGCATAGCAGTGTGGAAAATAATTACACAATAATTACACAATTAAAAGGTAGAGTGAGACCGATATTAGGGTAATTATTAATAATGACCTTAAATTTAGTAGGCAATGTAATAAGATGGTTAAAACAATGGACAGGATTCTAGGCTGTATCAAGAACATTTTCATAAATAGAACTGAACAATCTATCATTTCACAAGAAAGATCTTGTAACAGTCCACATCTGGACTACTGTTTCCAGTTATGGAGCCCATACCTTAGAAATGACTTTGAGAACATTGGAAGTATTCAGAATGGGGCAACTGAATTGGCAATGTGATTTGGGACAGATCCTATGAAGAGAGGCTCAGTAGTCTGGGACTACAGTATATAATTTGGGAAAAAGATATCTAAGGGGGAACCTGCTACAAACGTATAAAACTGTAAATGATGAGAGTTTAAGAACTGCAATGGGAATTAAATTCCAGCACAAGGTATTTACATTACGATCACACAACAATCAAAACAAGCTAAACAACAATAACAGAAATGACAGGAGATGATCATACACAATGAGAGCAGTGAGGCTGTGGAATATCTTGGCTATAGAGATAGTTCAGGCAGGAACAATCACAACTCATAAGGCAATACTTGACAAATGCCTCCTTGAGGGTGATGGGGCAAAACTGACCCACTAGTGCGGGGCTCAGACTAGACAACTAGACAGGCTTGTAGCCTCCTTCTGACGAACTACCAAGTATAACACAAAGTTTAATAACAAACCATGAAATCAAACAGTATCAATATAGAATAAACTAGGTTTACTGATGCTTTCCACAACCATTTGATGTGCTGATTGAATGAAGGTACACAGTACAATTCCAAGACCAGTTCAAAAACTCCACTGAATGGATAATAAATAACAAATTACTGTATATGCCTTGCAGCCAAAGCAAGCAAAGTGTGTCAGCCCACCATGCTCTTAGGTGGTGGGTAAACAGACATGAGGACCTTTAAATCTCATAAACTAGGTCTAATGCAACAAATACTATGATGCTCATTAATATATTCAGGCACTCTGTGGCAGATATATTTATGCATGAATTTAATCAGATGGAGATGCGAGAGTCAGCTAATGACATTCATTCATGCTGTCCATAAAGACTGCAATGAAAGTATCACTAGGGGTATTAAGTATAAAGTGCACACACCATTGAACAGCACATACACTTTAAGTAAAAAAAATCAGCATCCCATAGGTGAAGTCCTAATAATTTAGTAAAAAATTAACATTGAGTTTACTATTTCTAAATCTAACTTCTTTTGCTGCTACCCTCCACCTTAACATAAATTCAGTAGTGGGTCCAATATTTTTAATAATTTTATAGATATGGATATCCTTTTTATGTTGATTGCGCACATGCGCAAGAAACATATTGCAGTAGGTTGCCAGAAGCAGGTTGTGGAAGTGTGGCACTGTTGTGCCCAATGCCCCCACAGCCTTTAAAAGCTTGGCCCACTTTCTCCAATGCCATGCACGCTGCTGCTGATGTTAGTTCAGCCAGCGTGCCACAACCTTGTAAGGTTTCAGCTGCTGCAATCAGAGGCTGCCTCATCATTGCAGTGGAAGCCATTCTGCTGCAATGAGGGAGCGACCCGTCATTCCTGGACTGAACCTTGTAACACTGATATTGTTTGTGAACATGGCGGTGACACCCACCATGTTCTAAACAATACCCTGCCAAGGGGTGCCAATCATGGCAGCATGTGTCCCACCACCATGTTTGTTTGCCAATGGGGGCCCCAATCCCCGTCAGCTTCAGTGCCCATGTGATGTTGCCAATGGGGGAGCGCACTCCACATCGACATTATGTAACATCTCCCCCGCTTTTGTTGTGTGCTGACGGGGGTACCTAATCCCCGTTGGCATTATGTCACCCCCCAACTTTGGTTGTGTGCCAATGGGGGTGCCCAATTCCCGTTGGCTAGAGCTGCCCCACCCAAAAAGAGTCTGTTGGCATGCTGGGGCCCACAACAGTGTGCCACATGCCCTGTTAAAAAAAAATGGTCCCATAATTTTTTTTACCCTATCAAAAAAAATGGTCCTTCATGATCTCCATGCCCCCTCCCACAACCAGCACCCACTCTGCGCAACCTACCTCCCCACACCCCCGTCACCCCATACTTACCTCCAGAGTCCGGCGCAATGATCTTTGGTGGACCGGGAACACGTCTGCACTCTTCAAAGCTGACCGCGAACTGAGGAAATGCTGGTAAGCTGTATAAGCTATTAAATAGGGTTTTTTCAACTTTGATGCATATCTCAGTCATTTTTGGGAATTTTGTCACCAAATTTTCAACATGGGGTTTTTGGGACCCCTCCTCATGAATTCTAGCACTGCCATGGCATTAATTGGCCCCAAAAGGTGATTTCATGGTCACTGCACGGAATCACCTTTCGGGACCGATTGACAAATGACAGTGCCAGTGTTCGTGAAGTGGGCTCTCAAAAAGCCTGTATTTGCTAACAATTTGAGTGGCTTTGCATCAAAAAATGACTGTTTCTAGCGTCGCTGTGCAGTTTGTATGCACGCTCGTAAGTTCGCAAATTTATAACATTTTACTCCAGATTTTCAACATTGCCATTGCTCTGCACCTCCTTATGAACAGTATAGCTGTCATTTTTCAAATCCTGGCAGAAATGTGTTTTCGCAGTTCTGGCGCAGAATAGCGCAGTCACTGTGGGAAATCCATGTTTGGGACACATTATGAAAATGAAAGTGACACTGTTCATTAGCAGAGGTCCTAAAATGCCTATGTTGAACATTTGGTGATGAAAGTCCATAAAATGAGTGTGATTCGAGCATGTGTTGCGCAGTTTCCACGCACGCTCGTACCTTCACAACTTTGCAATATTTTCACTCTAGATTTTCAACATTGCCAGTTTTCCACACCTCCTTATGAACAGTACAGCTGTCATTTTTCATATCATGGCCGAAATGTGTTTTCACTCTTTCGGTGCAGAATAACTCATTCACTGTGGGACATCAGTGTACGGGGCACATTAAGAAAATCACACTGACACTGTTCATGAACAGAGGTCCTAAAATGCCTATGTTGAAAATTTTGTGATGAAACTCCATAAAATGATTGTGTTATGAGCGTGCATTGTGCAGTTTCCACTCATCCTTGTAACCCTTAGGTGAGCAATATTTTCATGCCACATTTCAACACTGCCATTTTTCCACACCTCCTTATGAACAGTACAGTACAGCTGTCATTTTCATATCCTGGCCAAAATGTGTTTTCATGCTTCCGGTGCAGAATACATGATAAGCTGTCGGAAATCAGTGTTTGTGACAGATTAGGATCAAGCAGTCGGGAGGTGACCAAGCTCAACTGAGCTGTCGGGACTGCTGATTTCTTTGTTGGCAGTAAAAGGTGCCAGCGCAGACAGCAACCAGTACAAATAGGCAGCCTGCAGCGCTGGGAGACAAAGATCAAGCAAGTGAGGAGAAGGAGAAGTGAGTGAGCTCAATGGAGCTCTGTTGGGACTGCTGTGGATCTCTTTGTGGTCAGAAAAAGGCAGCAATGCATGCAGGGGCCCAGTACAAAAGGGCAGTCTACAGCAGCAGGAGAAACAGAATGAGTGACTGAGAGAGGGGGAGTGAGCGAGCTCAACGGAGCTCTATCATGACTACTGCGGATTTCTTTGTGGGCAGAAATGGGCAGCAATGCAGGCAGGAGCCCCATACAAAGGGCAGCCTGCAGTGCTAGAAGAAATGGAGCAGTGAGTAAGAGAGGGGAGTAAGTGAGGTCAGCGGAGCTCTGTTGGGACTGCTGCAGATTTCCTTGTGGGCAGAAAAAGGCGCCAACAGAGGCAGGAGCCCAGTACAAAGGGCAGCCTGCAGTGCCAGGAGAAATAGAATGAGTGCATGAGACAGGGGGAGTAAGAGACCTCAATGGAGCTCTGTCGGGACAGCTGCGGATTTCTTTGTGGGTAGAAAAAGGTGCCAATGCAGACAGGAGCCCAGTACAAAAGGGCAGCCTGCAGCACCGGGAGAAACACAATGAGTGAGTGAAAGAGGGAGAGTGAGCAAGCTCAACGGAGCTCTATCATGACTGCTGCAGATTTCTTTGAGGGTAGGAAAAGGCGGCAATGCAGGCAGGAACCCAGTACAAAATGCCAGCTTGCAGCACCAGTAGAAACGGAATCAGCGAGTGAGAGAGGGGGAGTGAGCGAGCTCAACCGAGCCATGTTGGGACTGCTGCAGCTTTCTTTGTGGGCAGGAAAAGGCAGCAATGCATGAAGGGGCCCAGTACAAAAGGGCAGCCAGCAGCAGCAGGAGAAACAGAATGAGCGAGTGAGATGGGGGAGTGAGTGACCTCAACGGAGCTCTATCGTGACTGCTGCGGATTTCTTTGTGGGCAGAAAAAGGCGGCAACAGAGGCAGGAGCCCAGTACAAAAGGCCAGCCTGCAGCACCAGCAGAAACGGAATGAGCGAGTGAGAGAGGGGAAGTGAGCAAGCTCAACGGAGCTCTTTCATGACTGCTGCAGATTTCTTTGGGGGCAGAAAAGGGCGGCAGTGCAGGCAGGAGCCCCATTCAAAAGGGCAGCCTGCAGCGCCAGCAGAAATGGAATGAGTGAGTGAGAGAGGGGGAGTGGGCGAGCTCAACAGAGCTCTATCATGACCGCTGCAGATTTTTTTGTGGGTAGGAAAAGGCGGCAGCTCAGGCAGGAACCCAGTACAAAATGCCAGCCTGCAGCGCTGGCAGAAACGGAATCAGCAAGTGAGAGCGGGGGAGTGAGCAAGCTCAACGAAGCTGTGTTGGGACTGCTGCAGATTTCTTTGTGGGCAGAAAAAGGCAGCAATGCACGCAGGGGCCCAGTACAAAATGGCAGCCAGCAGAAACAGGAGAAACAGAACAACCAAGTGAGAGAAGAGGAGTGAGCGAGCTCAACTGAGCTCTATCGTGACTGCTGCAGATTTCTTTGTGGGCAGAAGAAGGTGGCAACACAGTCAGGAGCCCAGTACAAAATGCCAGCCTGCAGCGCCAGCAGAAACAGAATCAGCGAGTTAGAGAGGGGGAGTGAGCGAGCTGAGCGGAGCTCTGTCAAGACTGCTCCAGATTTCTTTGTAGGCAGAAAAAGGTGCCTTCCTATAGCGATTGTAATGGGAGGGGATTTCAATTTAGTATTGGACCATAATATGGATAGGATGTTAGGGTGTTGAGGGGACTTTCCCCTGGGCAGAGAGCGTTTCGGGACTTATTAGACCAATGTGGGTTATATGATGTATGGCGAGTGTTACACCCCAATAGTAGGGAGTACACTTTTGCCTCACCAGTGCATGGGTCACATTCCCGCATTGATTACTTACTAATAACCCAATCTCTCTTGCCAGGGGTCACGTCTGCTTCAATTCAACCAGGACCTACATCCGACCACTCCCTGGTGATATGCTGTCTGGCCTTTCTTAATATCCCTAAAAAAAAGAGACTCGGTGGAAACTGAATGAGCAATTATTGAAGGATGCTCGATTTTCCAACCAAATCAAAGAGCAGATAGATTTGTTTTTTCAGTTAACTCAACAGAAGGCATGGCGCTGGACATTATTTGGGGCACTTTTAAGGCCTACATGAGGAGGATTCTGATCAGCTTAGCAATGAAGTGGAAAAGAGCCCGGGAGGCTGAACTGCTATCATTATTGTCTTAGGTTCGGTCCCTAGAGGCTAACCTATCTCCTAGTACCCCAGAAGAGAACAGGCAGAAACTTCTTGTAACTAAAGATAGGTACTTGGATTTGCTAAGGGAAAAGGCTGAGTTGGCCATCATCCGCACCAAAGCTAGCTACACCAATCAGGGAGAAAAAGCGGGTCACTTGTTGGCTTTAAGGATAAAACAGCAGGAATCAGCAAGATTTATTCCACCTGTGAGAGCTCAATCAGATGGATCCCTGAGGTCATCCCCCCTCGGAGACTGTGCAGGAGTTCACGCTGTATTACGAGCATTTATATAGAGACATGGATAGTTCCCCCCCAATGGAAGCATTGGAGGCCTACCTCCAAAGTCTCGTCCCCCTTCTCTGTCTGATTCGCAGAGGAGATTTCTGTCCTCCCTTATATCCTTAGAGAAAATAACTGAGGTCATTAAGGCCTTGCCTTCAGACAGAGTCCCGGGGCTGGACGGTATTTCCTCTTTATTTTATAAATGTAACCCCCCTGCAAATGGGGGTTCCCAAAAGACTTCCAGGAGCTTGCTTGAATGCTCCAAGCCTGAATGGTGTTTGGCGTTTAAGCCATTTATCAGTGAGTGTTTTTAGAGCCTCTGGTACTGTCTCTTTAAGAGCTGTCTGCTTGCAGACATAATTAGTTTGTATGGGGGGACTGTGTGCTTCTCTGTTTGAGTACCACTCGAGCTGCTGCCAATTCACTCCATTTTGCAGTCACTAGGAGTGCAAAGGAACCTATCTGAAAGATGTAACTGTTTGCCAGAAATCATTTACAGTAATAATGAAATTACAGTTTGTCTAACCTGCTTTCTTTGCAGTCAGAACTGTGTCTGCCTAGTTCCCATTCTGGTTTGAACTGCTGAACTGGACCAATCAGTGTGGGGTAAGCTAGCTCTAAAATGGTGCCTTGGACGAATCAGAACTTGGACTCATAATCTGAGCCAGCCCCAAGAGGATTGTATGGGCAGTGACTCTGGGAGATGTAGTTTAGACTGGTGCCTTTTTGGACCAACAGTAGCAGTCTATTGTGAGTGACAGCCAATCCAGTCAAGAACTGGGAGGAACTAAAAGGAAGTGCCCGGTTTTGTCTGTTGGAGTTTCAGTTTTAGATCTGGCAGTGAAGGGGAAAGAAACCCTGTGCTCCTTCAGTGCACAGTTTCAGTCAAAAAACGTGTATAAGGCCCAGAGTTCCGGTCTGCAGCTTGTGTAACTGCTTGTTAGGACTGAATCCGTCCTGTGAAAAGAATCAAAGGATCTCTGAAGAGTAGAAACCAGGCTCACCCTGTAGAAGACTGAAGAAATTGTTGAATTGCACTCGGTCTGTCAGGAACTGAATCTGCTGTGTGTTCTCCCGGGTATTGTGCAGTAATTGCGATCGGGATAGAGAAGCAGCCTGCCTGGTATAGTACTTTCTTTTTTACCATATAAATGTGTGAAGAGTCTCGTGGAGCTCAAAAGTAGCCCTGCTGACGTTGAAGGACCCTATCTTGTTTGGAGGTCGTGAGTACTAATTCAGGAGTCGCTCCTGTTGAATTGCCACATTAAATCCAAATGGAATCACTGTACTGCTGACTGTTTAAGCTAATTTTCTTTTCACTGTGTGAAAGGGCCCCTACCAGCTGCCACCCAGGTTTGGACTAGCCACTGAGGCAGGTACCTTGCCCAGGGACAGATGACTGGTAGGGATAGGCCTATGCCTGAGCCATAGAGTAGATAGTAAAGTGATAAGCTAATTAACCTGATTTCCCTGTCCTTGTTATATCCCCTAAATAAATCAGAGCTGCTTGTTTCAGCAAAGTTATACTGCCTGAGGTATTTGTCTATGTTAAGTACTGTACTGTGATTGTTGCACTGTATCTTATTTCACAGGAGGTCCCAGTGCGGAACCAGACCTGGGGGTAAGTGTATACTGTGAAGGTAATTCTGATATATTGTGTGGGCCACTAGTGGAAGAAAGGGGAGTTGCAGTGTCCCAGAGGGCTGTGACCAAGTTAGTTTAACTATTGCAAACCCTGACCTCTGGGTGGAGGCACCCGCCATTGGATCAGGCCCCTCAACCTGTTAGTGGCAAATCAGGCAGGGGTAGTAGCCCTGGGATAATGCCATCTAGGGTTACATCTTGGAGGCTCACGCTGGGATTGTGTGTCCTCTGGTGGCCATATTCTGAACCACTGTTAAGAAAAAATGGGTACCCGACAGAAGTGGCTGTGCACGGCTGGTGGAGTGGTGTACTGGGAGGAGATTGACCCCAAAATGCTATGCTTATCCTGGACATCCCCTGGGTATCAATACGGACACTGTACAGGAGTACTTTCCAAGGTGGAAGGTTTACAAAACCCTGTGGTGGTGGGTGGCATGCTAATCTGCTCACCCACACTTTCCTGGCCCTAGTAGAGTTTAAGGATCCCATAGATAGCTCCAAAGTGCCACAGACCATTACCCCAGAGGAGCCCTCACTGCCTGGAGAGTGATAACTAAGTACAGTAAAGACCGGGGGAATAGCCCCCACCTCTGTCTGAAACTTTAAGGAGAAATTTGCTAAATGGTTGCTGGGGAAGGAAAACTGTGGAGGACTTGAAGAAACTATTCTTGCCACCTGGGAGGTGTTCACCCCCCAACACCCTCTCCCGCTCCAGTACCCGTAATAGTGGCTAAACCAATGCAGACTCCTATTTCTGCACCTGCCATTAGTCACGACTCTTACCGAAGGTTGAGGATCTTCTCTGGAATCCCCACCCTCTTATGATGAGTTAATGAGAGAAATTCGAGGAGTTGAGAAAAGGCGACCTTGGGAGGGACCTGCACCAATAGCTGCGGCTATGACCCGAGTGACTGAGGGTGGCCCATCAAGTGAAGTTCAGGGGCAGAGGTTGGCAGTCAATGAGTGCTCTAAGGAAAAAGATATGCCACAATGGGGCGAACTGTTGCGAGAGATCCGGGAATTCAAAAACAGTCCCTTTATGAAGGCCACGCCTGCAAGTACGGGCCCCGACCTATATCCGACTGCATCTGCTATGGGGGTAGGGATACCCACCTATGTATCTCCTGCTGATAACAGCTCTGAACTCGATTCCTTGACCATGGAAGTGGAGAAACTGACGAGATGTCTCCAAATGCTTATCACGCCGCAGACAGAGATGGCACCAAGGTTTCCAGTTAGTAATACCCTGCCCTGGCTCCCAGTATGGCGCCTCGCCAGCTCAAACTCCAGAAAGTATGTTTTGCTATAATTGTGGAAAGATGGGCACATGAAAGGAATGCGGTCCCCAAAAGACACTGACAAAGTTGCATATAGGCTACAAGGAGAGCTTAGGAGAACAAATCAGTGGTTAAGAGGTGCAGAAATGATCCCAGTGAGGGCACCAAAATGCTAACTCACGTCCTTTTGTGGCAAGGTCAGTTGCCCAGGCCCCCACTCACGCCTCTCCAGACTGGTCCGGAATAGTGGGTCCCTCCATGGAGACCACTGTAAAAGGTGAATGGAGTGTCTACAAGAGCTGTATTAGACAGTGGCTCCCAAGTGACAATTATGTTCCAGGATTGGTATCAGAAGCATTTGTCAGACGTGCCCTTACAACCATTAGAAGGACTGCATGTATGGGGTTAAGTGAGAGGCCTACCCTATTCCGGTATATCCGAATTTGGCTGTCTTTCCCCACCTCCGTGGCTGGGTGGCCGAACAAGTGAGACCCTAGCCTTAGTGTGTCCCCACTGGACTGTATGATGGTGTCCTTTGTTGATTGGAACAAATGCTCATATGTTCGGAGAAGCTGGCACAGTTGTGTTATGAAAAACAGGGGTCAAAGACTAGTAGAGCTTTAAGGTTCCGGCTTTAATTAAGAAGGCCTATGAGGCAGAGAGATGCTGAAAAATAGAACCAGAGGAACCGGTCGGAATTGTATGGAAGAAGGATCCTGAGTCTCTGATCCTGGCGCAAATGCCCAGTGTACCTTACAGGAGAGGTCCGTATCAGAAAGGATGTTAAGAATAAAATATTAATGTTGGATGCACCAGGCGATGGAAAATTGCCAGAGGGACTGCTGGTCAAGCCTAGTATTTTGCCGCTAGAGCCCATGCTTATGCCAGAAGGGTAATGGTCCAAGTTCATAATGTGTCTGAAAGAGACATTCGAGTAAATAGAGGTTGCATCCTGGCTAATGTGCATTGTGCAGACACTGCAGTGCTGCCCAGCAGCAAGAGTTCAAGGAAGAATGATAGAAGTAGCCTGACTTGTTTGATTTGGCGACTCCCGCTGCCAGCTGAATGGAAAGTGAGGATCAGTGAGAAGCTTGCCCAGAGACCAGGTGTTTTCTTTAAAGGAATGGGATGTAGGATCGTGCAAGGAGCTGAGCACAATATCCGCTGCATGACGAAAAGACCATTTCGTGAGAGGTCTCGACGCCTGGCACCTGCTGACATAGATGATGTGAGACGGCATCTGCAAGAAATGTTAGCTGCTGGTGTAATACAAGAATCCAGAACCCTTATGCTTCCCCATTGTGGTAGTGAGGAAAAAGAATGGAACAGTAAGGATGTGTGTGGATTGTGCACCTTAAACCGTGGACTATCCTGATCAGTACACAATGCCCGCATTCAGGATGCTTTGGACTGCCTAAGCAGGGAGCAAGTGGTTCTCTGTGCTGGATCTCCCTGGTGGGTACTACCAGAATCCCGATGCCCAGAGGACCGTGAGAAGACAGCCTTTATCTGTCCGCTTGGCTATGAATTCATGAGGATGCCTCAAGGGATTTCAGGTGCCCCAGCCACTTTTCAGCGATTGATGGAGCGTGCAGTGGGGACATGAACTTACTAGAGTGCCTGGTATACCTAGATGATGTTATTGTGTTTGGCAGCTCACTGGAGGAACATGAGAGCAGGTTATTTAAGGTATTAGACCGACTGGAGGACTTTGGCCTTAAACTGTCCATTGATAAGTGTCAATTCTTTCAAACATCAGTAAAGTATGTGGGACACATAGTATCCACCGAGGAATAGAGACCGACCAAGTAAAGTTGAGGCCTTGACCACCTGGCCACAGCCCAAAAATCTAAAAGAACTGCAAAGATTCCTGGGATTCTGTGGTTATTATCGCGTTTCATCAAGGACTATTCAAGAGTGATCCGTCTTTACTTAACCTTACTCAAGGTATCCCCAACCCAAAAAAATACCAAAAGTCAGCGTCCCTCAAGACTGAAAAGTGTATTTTCGTCCGAGTGAAGTATTTGGGGCCCGCTGGACTCCTGATTGTGAGACTGCTTTTCATGAGATCATATATCAACTTACCCATGCTCCAGTGCTGGCCTATGCCGATCCAAGAAAACCTTACGTCCTGCACACTGATGCTAGCTTGCAAGGGTTGGGGGCTGTGTTGTACCAAGAGCATGAGAATGGCCTGAGACCAGTGGCCTTTGCCAGTAGAAGCCTGACCCCATCCAAAAGAACTATCCTGTACATAAGTTAGAGTTCCTAGCTTTGAAGTGGGCTATTGTTGACCAATTCCATGAGTACTTGTATGGGGCTAAAATACTAGTAAAACTGACAATAATCCTTTGACCTATGTGCAGACCTCAGCTAAGTTGGATGCCACTGGCCATAGGTGGCTTTCTGCATTATCTACATATGACTATGCTCTCGAATACGAGCAGGTCTGAACCACATAGATGCT
Organism: Neoceratodus forsteri; assembly: GCA_016271365.2. Lineage (NCBI taxonomy): Eukaryota > Metazoa > Chordata > Ceratodontiformes > Ceratodontidae > Neoceratodus > Neoceratodus forsteri. The sequence goes on along the minus strand of JADMNL010000037.1, from coordinate 35,193,179 downwards.
GATGCTCTCTCCCGAGGCCTGTTCCCCAGAATGATTGGGTCCGATTGGCAGAACCTGACATTCGAGCACTCTGCTGGAAGTTTGACAGGGAGGAACAAATGTCCACGGATGCAGTGGACTGCATGGTGGATTGCTTGGGACCCTCTGAGAATTGCATACCTGCTGCTTGTGCCACTTTTCTGCAATAGACATTTGGTGCACTGCCTCAGCTGGACAATGACAGTATTCAGCGGGCTCAATCCCGCGATCCCATGATCAAAGCAGCTTTAGAAGCCCTCTATGCAGGAAAAGATGTGTCCAAATTCGCTCCACTGATTTGAGAACTGCACTGTTATACAAGAGGGTCCTAAGTTGAAACTGATCAATAAACTGTTATACAGAGAAACAGTAGACAGAGGGGACAAGTAGACAAACAACAACTAGTGCTGCCTACTGCCTTCGAGACTCAGTACTGAGGTCCTTGCACAACCACATGGGGCACCTTGGTATAGACAGAACACTTGACTTGGTGAGATCCAGATTCTATTGGCCTAAGATGGGGCTGATGTGGAGCAACACATTCGAACTTGTATCGCTGCTTACAGAGGAAAGTTGCCCCAGAGGGCTGCCCCTTGTTAACATCACCACCAGTGCACACATGGAGCTGGTCTGTATTGATTTTCTGAGTTTGGAGTCAGATCAAAGAAATATCAGTAATGTGCTGGTGGTCACTGACCATTTCACGAGATATGCCCAAGCTTTCCCACCAAAGACCAGAAAGCATCCACTGTGGCCAAAGTACTTGTGAAAACTTTTGTTCACTATGGGGCTCCACAAAGAATCCATTCTGATCAAGGAGAGACTTTGAGAGTCGTCTGATCAAAGAGATGCTTTCTCTGTGGGGAGTGCAAAGTCCAGAACCCTCCTTACCACCCCAGGGGACCCACAGCCTGAACGTTTCAACCGCACTTTGCTAGATATGCTAGGCACCCTGCACCCAAAGGACAAGCCTAGATGGAGCCAACAAATTAGCACCCTGGTACATGCTTATAACTGCACCAAAGTGACGCCACTGGGTTCTCCCCTACCGCCTGATGTTCGAGGAGAAGCTCGACTACCAGTAGATGTGTGTTTGGGGTCTCTCTGATGGGGTTCAAGCTAACAACTATTTACAGTATGTGCAAAAGTTAAGGCCCAGCTAACTCATGCGTGCCAACTGGCTCAAACCATGGCTGCCAAAAGAAATCTGGCCAACAAAGAACGGTATGATAAAAAGGTGAAAGCACAGGAACTCCAGGAGGGAGATCGGGTATTGCTAAGAAATCTGGGACTGCATGGCAAACACAAGATTGCTGACAGATGGCACCATCTCCCTCACATTGTAGTGGGCAAACTAGATGATCTGCCAGTGTACAAAGTAAGGCCTGAGAACAATTCAAAAGATGTAAAAACAATGCATAGAAATCATTTACTGCCCATTGGACAAATCCTGATTGAGTCTGAGCCTAGAAGATGCCCTCTGGACCAGTGACTAGAGCTGCTGCTAAGAAAAGATCAAGAAGTCTGCACCTACAGAAGCAGAGTTAAAGTGTTCCCCTGCACAAGTCCCAGTTGAGCATGACTGTCAGTCCATATCAGAAGAAAGTGAGAGTGACTTTGAATACTATCCTTCTTATACAACTGAGTCAATTGTTTCGGGGCAATCCCTACTCAATACTGGAGACAAAGCTGGGCCTTCTGGACTGTCTAAGCCCCCAGCTTCATCCCTGGAGCCAATGCTCCTAGAAAGTGAAGTGAAAAGCATCAGATCAGATGAAATGGAATCATTGTGCATGGTTGAACTGTTTGAGCTTTCAGGGGAGGAAAATGATAGATTGGGGCAGACTGGTGATACACCCGAACAAGAAGAGTATTTTGAGTGCCCTGACAGTCCACTGCCAGTGTCCGAAAGCTCTCCATGCGAGCCAAATGTTGTGGACTCAGAAACTGTAACTCCTGGAGCTGAAAGTGCCCCAAGTTCTAGCCTCTCTACCCCCATGGAGACTCCCTGACAAGTGAGGACAATGCTGAAAATGAGGCTCAGAGTGCAGAGACTGTAACAGTTCCCCTAGAAAGACTGGTCGAGCTGTAAAGCCTGTGGTGCACCTCAGTTATGATTCACTTGGGAGGCCTGTGGACTTGCCTCTCAATGTTGTCCATAAAGGAGTGTATGTGTCCCGAGCTCATTGCCCAAACTGAGCATCAGTGCTAACTCCAAGTTACTTGTGTTGCCCTCTAAGTATGGTGCCCTTGCCCCGTCCAGCCCCAAGGTAACTGATAGGGAAGGGCCCCCTCTCTTCAGGTTTCATGTACAAGAGGTAATAACTTGAGTTATGGTACAATGTGTGTAATACTGTGTAAAGAGTGACGTACTGCAATGTTTCAGAAATGTGTTCTTGGTAAAATGATGTATTGACTGATGATTACATGTGTGAGCCTAATGCAAATGTATATGGTTGCAGTTGAAACTTATGGGTACTTGCTTGACGTGGACGCCAAGCTTTCCCAGGCCAGGAAGGGTGTAACCCCTGCAAATGGGGGTTCCCAAAAGACTTCCAGGAGCTTGCTTGAATGCTCCAAGCCTGAATGGTGTTTGGCGTTAGCCATTTATCAGTGAGTGTTTTAGAGCCTCTGGTACTGTCTTTAAGAGCTGTCTGCTTGCAGACATAATTAGTTTGTATGGGGGACTGTGTGCTTCTCTGTTTGAGTACCACTCGAGCTGCTGCCAATTCATTCCATTTTTGCAGTCACTAGGAGTGCAAAGGGAACCTATCTGAAAGATTTAACTGTTTGCCAGAAATCATTTACAGTAATAATGAAATTACAGTTTGTCTAACCTGCTTTCTTTGCAGTCAGAACTGTGTCTGCCTAGTTCCCCATTCTGGTTTTGAACTGCTGAACTGGACCAATCAGTGTGGGGTAAGCTAGCTCTAAAATGGTGCCTTGGACGAATCAGAACTTGGACTCATAATCTGAGCCAGCCCCAAGAGGATTGTATGGGCAGTGACTCTGGGAGATGTAGTTTAGACTTCGGTGCCTTTTTGGACCAACAGTAGCAGTCTATTGTGAGTGACAGCCAATCCAGTCAAGAACTGGGAGGAACTAAAAGGAAGTGCCCGGTTTTGTCTGTTGGAGTTTCAGTTTTAGATCTGGCAGTGAAGGGGAAAGAAACCCTGTGCTCCTTCAGTGCACAGTTTCAGTCAAAAAACGTGTATAAGGCCCAGAGTTCCGGTCTGCAGCTTGTGTAACTGCTTGTTAGGACTGAATCAGTCCTGTGAAAAGAATCAAAGGATCTCTGAAGAGTAGAAACCAGGCTCACCCTGTAGAAGACTGAAGAAATTGTTGAATTGCACTCGGTCTGTCAGGAACTGAATCTGCTGTGTGTTCTCCCGGGTATTGTGCAGTAATTGCGATCGGGATAGAGAAGCAGCCTGCCTGGTATAGTACTTTCTTTTTTACCATATAAATGTGTGAAGAGTCTCGTGGAGCTCAAAAGTAGCCCTGCTGACGTTGAAGGACCCTATCTTGTTTGGAGGTCATGAGTACTAATTCAGGGTCGCTCCCTGTTGAATTGCCACATTAAATCCAAATGGAATCACTGTACTGCTGACTGTTTAAGCTAATTTTTCTTTTCACTGTGTGAAAGGGCCCCTACCAGCTGCCACGGTTTGGACTAGCCACTAGGGCTTGGGTACCCAGGGACAGTAACTGGTAGGGATAGCCTTGCACAGAGCCATAGGTAAATAGTAAAGTGATAAGCTAATTAACCTGATTTCCCTGTCCTTGTTATATCCCCTAAATAAATCAGAGCTGCTTGTTTCAGCAAAGTTATACTGCCTGAGGTATGTCTATGTTAAAGTACTGTACTGTGATTGTTGCACTGTATCTTATTTCACAGGAGGTCCCAGTGCCGGAACCAGACCTGGGGGTAAGTGTATACTGTGAAGGTAATTCTGATATATTGTGTGGGCCACTAGTGGGAAGAAAGGGGGGTTGCAGTGTCCCAGAGGGCTGTGACCAAGTTAGTTTAACTATTGCAAACCCTGACCTCTGGGTGGAGGCACCCGCCATTGGATCCAGGCCACTCAACCTGTTAGTGGCAAATCAGGCAGGGGTAGTAGCCCCTGGGATAATGCCATCTAGGGGTTACATAAAGTTTTTCTGGAACAATTAGCACCGGTACTTCACAGGCTATTCCTCCATATTCTTTCTGGGGTAGCTGTTGATCCCCATATGTTTGAAGCCTTGATCGTTCTCCTCCCTAAGTCTGACAAGGATCCTGAGTGGGTACAGAGCTATAGGCCTATATCCCTTTTGAACCAGGATATCAAAATCCTGTCAAAGATACTGGCCGATAGGATTACCCTGGTTCTTCCGGATTTGATTGTCATATCACAGGTTGGACTTATGAGGGGGCGATCTTCATCAGACCACTTATGTACCCTTTCGCATGTCCTCTCGGAGTCCAGGGACACCACCTTTCCAGCTGTATTGGTGTCCCTGGACGCCGAGAAGGCATTCAATTGTGTGAACTGGAATTTTCTATTTCAGACTCTTAAGGCATTTGTTTTTCCCTCCATATTCATAGACTGGATTTGTGCTCTATGTCAGGCGCCCTCAGCTAGGATTTCAGGCAATGGGGTATTTTCAAAGCCCTTCCTTTTACACTCGGGAACAAGGCAGGGTTGTCCCCTTTCCCCTCTGTTATTCAATATATACTTAGAACCACTTATTCGAAACATTTTAGATAATTCGGAAATACAAGGTATACCGATATGTAACAAGGTTGTAAAGATTACGGCATATGCTAATGATCTTCTTCTTCATCTGTCCCATCCTGTTACGTCTATCCCAGCCATGCTAACTGAGATTGCGAAATTTAGTTCCTTTTCAAATTATAAACTAAATTCCAATAAATCGTCCATTTTTCCCCTCAATCATAAAGTCTTTAAGCACGATATTACCCCCTTTGGGTTATCCTGGTCACCTGGTTTTCTCAAATAATTGGGTATTAGACTTTCACGTAATCCTTCTTTGTGGTTTAAAGAAAACTAGGAGCCCCTTTCCCGGGTGATTATCCAGGATCTTGATAGATGGTCGAAGCTCCCTATCTCATTATGGGGCCGTATTAGTATAATTAAAATGAATGTATTTCCCTGCCTTTTTTACCCTTTATCCCACCTTAATGCATTATCCTACTATCCTGGTTTCAGAAAATGCATAGACTCTTTACCAATTTCATCTGGTCCAACAAGCAACCCCGATTAGCACACCACTAACTGGCGGCTCAAAAAGTTTGATGGGGGGTTACGTATTCCTCACCTGGCAATTTACTATTGGGCTAGCCATCTATCAAAATACCTTAAGTGGGCGTACCCGGGGCCTGATAGTTTGAGGCTGGTCTGGCTTAACATTGAATTAGACTTTATCCAGGATATGAATATGGATCCCCTGACTCTGTTTTATGTCAAGTTTTCCTCTCTGCAAGAAATCCGTAAATGTCCAACTCTTATGACCTCCTTGAAAGTCCATGCACAGCTGTGCTCCTTTTTGCATTACAAACCGCATCTGGACCTGTCTCAATCCATATGGAACTCTCCGTCCTTCACTATAAACAAGCAGTGGATCCCCCCCACGTGGTTGCCCCAATTGAGGGAAGGGACAGTATCTACCTTTCTTGATGGAGAGGGAGCATGGCTCTCTGTAACAAATATTATCCGGAAATTCAACATCCCAGCAACCTATTACTTCAAGGTCCTTCAATTAAGGCACCTCCTCACTACCTCGTTGGGCAATACACCTCCCCATCCTCCGGCATTTTCATTAATACCCAAGCTTTCCTCCTTGCTAGGACCCTCCAAGGTTATCTCAAAGATATATCAAACCCTTTTTCATTGGCGGTATGGTGGTTCCCATGGTCCTACCAATCACTGGGCCTTTCTCTTTCCCCAGCATACGTTCGATTGGCCTGCAATATGGCGGTATTGTCACAAGTATGTGTCACAAGACAGACTAAGACTTGTGCAATACCACATTTTACATAACTTGTACTATACCCCAGTAAAACTGGCGAAATGGGATCTTCTTGAATCAGGACGGTGTACCAGATGTTCCCAGGAAGAAGGGATGCTTCTCCATATATTTTGGTTATGTCCCAAGATAACTCCATCATGGGACTCAATTAAAGCTAAACTGGACCCTTTATTGGGTTTGCAGGATTGCTTTACTCCTGAAATTTGCCTGTTAGGAGACTTGTCCCCTATAGGGACTAAAACTCAGAGATTTCACATGTCTATGATAACATTATCTGTTAAAAAAGTCATACTTAAGCATTGGAAGGATGATGTTAGCCCATCATATCAAGAATGGGCTCACGAAATCCTTGCCAATCTTCATACTGAGAAAGCTATTGCGAGTCTCTATAACAGGCAACGGAGTTATAAGCGTATCTGGGATCCCTTTCACACTCTAATTACCGTTGGTATGGATAAGCGAGATACTGGTAACTGCTTGTCTTAGTTCAACCATGGCTCATTGTAATATGATATTATACTACAAGATTTAGAATGCTGCTGTACCGGGTGGGGGAGGGGGCAGAATAGGCCTTGTATTGTTATCATGTTGTGAATGAATCACTAATTCTGTCCCCTGTACTGTGGAAAACCTGTTAATAAAGTTTGAATTGAAAAAAAAAAAAGTGCCAACAGAGGCAGGAGCCCAGTACAAAAGGGCAGCCTGCAGCAGTGGGAGACACAGAATGAGTGAGTGAGGGAGGGGGAGTTAGTGAGCTCAAAGGAGCTCTATTGGGACTGCTGCAAATTTCTTTGTGGGCAGAAGAAGGCAGCAATGCAGGCAGAAGCCCAGTACAAAAGGACAGCCTACAGCGCCAGGAGAAACAGAATGAGCGAGTGAGAGAGGGGGAGTGAGTAAGCTCAATGGAGCTCTATCATGACAGCTGTGGATTTCTTTGTGGGCAGAAAAAGGCGGCAATACAGGCAGGAGCCAAGTACAAAAGGCCAGCCAGCAGCGCCGGCAAAAACGGAATGAGCAAGTGAGAGAGGGGGCGTGAACAAGCTCAACAGAGCTGTGTCAGGACTGCTGCAGATTTCTTTGTGGGCAGAAAAAGCTGCCAACGCAGGCAGGAGCCCAATACAAAAGGGCAGTCTGCAGCAGCGGGAGACACAGAATGAGCGAGTGAGGGAAGGGGGAGTTAGTGAGCTCAACAGAGATCTGTTGGGACTGCTGCGGATTTCTTTGTGGGCAGAAAAAGGCAGCAATTTATTTATTTATTTGCTTTTGTTTACTAGGTAAGCACACTAGACAACCAAGTGCCTATTTTCAGGTGCGACTCGGGAGATTACAAAGATACATTCAAGAACATTGGGTGTGTTGCCGTCACTCGAGCTTGAACTTCTGTTTGTGTGCTAGTTTTATGATATTTTAACTTATTATCTTAGCCCATTTTAGACTTTGCGAACTCTTGGGCTTGTATTGTTTTGGCAGGACAAATCGTGGGGATTAGCGGTTTAGGGCTCTCCGGCTTTCCATTGTCACGGACCTGCAGCGGCGTCTTTGGAGTTTCTACAAGGAACTGTTTGGCAGAGTTACGTCGGAGGATCTTTTTTTTTTTGCTTTCTGCCCTAACCTGCGGTAGTTTTTCGGGTTTCCCGACTGGTCTCACTTTAGCGGAGGAACGTCGGAGGGGTTTTCTTGCTTCTGCCCCCTCCCTTCAGTTTCAGTTTCTGGACGAGTCCGAGAAAGAGAGTGGGAAGCCTTCTGGCCTGAAAGATCACTTAATTTTATTTTCTGGGACTGTTTGTTGGTCTCCTCCTGGACACCGTCTGGAAGGCTTGTGGAGTTCCGGATTTGGTCTGGGTCAGACGGCTTTAGACTTTTCTGTCGGTTGCTTTCCGCGATTAATTTAGCGGATTTATTTCACTGGGATTTAGGGCCTGAAGAGCCCACTACTTCCACGTCGCTCTGAATTGTGATGAGGATTGGAATGGAGTTACATAGGATGGGTTTGCCCTCTCTTCCTTTTTACTAATATTTAATCTGACGCTATCTGACTTGGTCTAGTTTGTGATCTGCTTAGTTTCCAGAGTACTGAAAGGCCCTGGCTGAGCAAGGTTTAAATCTGATTGTGTAACTCTGTCTGTTAGTTAAATTCCTGATAGGTGTCCTGACCTGGAGCTTTTGCTACCCTGCAGGGGTTTGGGGGGTATTTTTTGGTCAGGGAGCTGGCTGGAGTACCCCACCCTCCTTGAGTCTTGAGGACTGCCACTTTCGTGGTACTCTTCAAGACCCTTTGGTAAGGGTAGTTTTGGACTCCTTTGGGGATTACCTATTCGGGAGAATTATGGGCATGAGTTAAACTGATTTTTCTGACCAAAATTCTACAGACTCTCGAATCATTTTTGTGAATCTTCGGACTCTTCCTGCTTTATTCCCATTTGTTCCTGTCTGATATGGACATACAAATTTTATAGACTTTGTATTGGTTTGATTTGCTTTACTTTTGAGTTTTTTTCTGATTATGGCTCTTGGACACAGGGGGTGAGAGGTCTTTGTGTCCTTTAGCCTTTTTTAGTTTTGTTTTATTTTTTTCCTTTGTGAGGCTAGAACAAATTTCATCTTCCCCTAGTTGTGAGAGAACTTGTGTGGAGTTCTGTTCTTGGCTCTTTGCTGTTTATCCTATAAGGGCTAGGCAGTGAGAGTGCCTTGTCCCTTTCCTCTCCCGGTGGTGAGAGCAATCCGGGGGGGGGGGTTAACAGGTTAGGTTTAGATTTTCTTTTCTTTTCTTTTAAGTTTATTCTTATGTTGTTGTTTAAATTGATTTTTAATTAGTTTGTTGTGGGTTTTGGTTTTTATTTAAGTTTTAACATGTGTTGGCCTTTAGCTCCCACGGTGGTGCTACTCATCCTCCTCTCTTAGCCCTCTGCCCTTTGTCACTCCTTCTACTTTTGATACTTACCGCGCTGTAGGGCTCTGGGTATTGTCCGTGGGAGGGGCTGTCGATCAGGGGTGGATGAATGAGCGGGTCCATCGTATCGGGGTAGTCAGGTCCAGGAGGCGCCCTGGGGTGAAATGGAATCCAGATCGAGGTTCTCCTTGTCTGGTAGCCATACCCAAGGGTCCCACAGCAACTAGTGGGCAGATAGGCTTGACAACCCCTGAAGTTTGTCCAACTCGGGTGGTGTTATGCAATGCCAGGTCTGTTAGGAATAAGACCGCTATTATTGCCGATCTTGTTGGTTTGGCTGACCTGGCTTGCATCACCGAGACCTGGCTGGATGAAAACTCTGGCCCCACTTTAGAGGCCATGATTCCGGCCGGGTACCTGGTGATACACCTCCCGAGATTGGACCGCAGGGGCGGGGGGGTTGCAGTCTGTTTCAAGACGGAATTGGGTCTCACGAATGTGGTAGTCGGTGAGACTGGGTCTTTCGAGTGTACAGTCGTAGCAGGTGTAGGCGTTCGAATCGTCCTCATCTACCATCCACCCGGTGATGGGAGACGCTTCTTACAGGAAGTAGCAGACTTCCTCATCGACATAACAGCTTGAGCCGCCCAGGTTGATGGTCCTGGGTGACTTTCAATGCCTGGCCTATCGTATGAACCTCAAATTTGGGTAACGACTTCCTCCAATTGATGTCTTCATGGGCCTGACACAGGTGGTTTCACTGCAACGCACAAATCTGGACACTCTTTAGATCTAGTCTTCCTTCTAGGGATTAACGCATCCGACATGGGGGTGGAACCAGTCGCCTGGTCTGATCACCACATCGTGAGGTTCAATTTTTGCACCCCCCCTAAGAAGACCAGCCCCTGCAGAGATGGTCAGGTACCGCCCATTACGGAATGTTACTCCACAAGGTCTAGCGGCGGTCCTTGACCTCTCATCCTTCAGTTCGGTGAGCAGTGGTCCAGAAGCACTAGTGTCGACCTGTAATAAGGCCGTCACGAAGGCACTGGATTCCATTGCTCCTGTTCGTGAGCGCCCCAGATCCCTTCGCCCCAGAGCCCCACGGTTTGATGGGACCCTGAGGGAGATGCGGAGACAGGGGCGAAGGTTAGAGCGTCGCTGGCGCAGGTCCGCCCTTGATGCCGACCACTCTAGATTGATGGAACATTATGTTAACTATCAATCTGCAATCACCCATAAGAAGGCAGAATTCCTGTCCAGGGAGATTGCAGTTGCTCAGAATCGACCGGCTCAGCTGTTCCGAACTGTAGACAGACTGTGCAACCCAGCCTGCCTGCATGTTCGGAAAGCTTTTTCACAAGTAGAGTGCGATGAGCTCGCTCGATACTTTGCAACTAAAGTGGCCGACATCAGGATGAACCTGGGTCCGGCAAACTCTATGGGTGAAGCCTCTGGTCAGCATGAGATGACAGTGCCCCATTTCTCCTGGAGTTCCTTTCGACGACCTGAGTTCATAGACATTATGAGGATCATCCATTCTATGCACCCCACAAGCTGTGGTTTGGACCCTGGTCCGACTCCCCTTATTTTGGGTTGTTTGGAGATCATTGGTCCGGTCCTGGCGCAAATAGTCTGGTGCTCCTTGGAATCGGGTGAGTTTCCCTGTTCCTTGAAAGAGGCTGTGGTAACTCCTCTCTTGAAAAAAGCTTCCTTGGACCCGGACTCTTATTCTAGCTATCGACCTATCTCTAACCTCCCCTTTATTGGGAAGGTTATCGAGAAGGTCGTAGCGAGTCAATTGGATGACCATTTAACCATCCATAATGTCTAAGAATCCTTCCAGTCAGGCTTCCGTAAAAGACATAGCACCGAGACTGCGCTGGTTCGGGTGTTAAATGATCTTCTGATGGCGAGGGATCAGAAGAGACGCTCCATTCTCGTTCTTCTTGATCTCTCTGCAGCCTTTGACACAGTGGACCACATGGTGCTGTTAGCTCGTCTGGGGCATATTTGTGGAATGCCTGGAACCGTTCTGCAATGGTTCACGTCATTCCTTACCGGGAGATCACAGAGAGTTGTGTTGGGGATTTTTTCCTCTGACACAATCCCTCTGTTGTGTGGAGTGCCCCAGGGATCCGTGCTGTCGCTCATGTTGTTTGCAGTGTACATGCTGCCCCTTGGATGTATCATTAGACGATATGGGCTGAGGTTTCACTGCTATACGGATGACACCCAGCTCTATCTGTCCTTTGCACCCGACCAGGATGGAGCTCTCTCGGTGTTTAACAGCTGTCTGAGGGAGATCCAAGACTGGATGGATTCTAGTTGGCTAAAGTTGAACTCGGAGAAAACAGAGGTGCTGGTGGTGGATCCTGGTGGCCGGGTGGTGAGGCCGGATATCGGTGCTCCGTCTGGAATTATTCTTGGTGGAGTACCTTTGCCATCCTCAGAACAGGTGCATAGCCTTGGATTTATTCTTGATGATAAGCTGACTCTCAAAGCTCAGGTGTCAGTTGTTGTCAAGACTTCCTTTTATCATCTCAGGAACATTGCCAGGGTGAAGCATCTTTTTTCCGTCTGACTCCCTGCCTACTTTGGTTCATGCCTTTGTATCTTCATGCTTAGACTATTGCAATGCCCTGTACTTTGGGCTTTCTGGGGTTGAAATCCATCAACTGCAGCTGGTGCAGAACGCTGCGGCCCGGGTTTTGACTGGGACAAGTCGTTTCTGTCACATCACTCCCGTGCTGCGCGAACTGCACTGGCTGCCTGTGCGGTGGTGGATCACCTTTAAAGTCATTTTGTTGACTTTCAAAGCCCTTCACAACCAGGGTCCAGCCTACCTGAAAGACCTCCTGGTGCCTCACTGCCCTGACCAATCACTCCGCTCGGCCGACATGGGGTTGTTAGAGATCCCAAGAGTGATTCTGAAATCTTCTGGCAGCAGAGCATTTTCATTTGCTGCACCCACTCTTTGGAGCTCTCTACCATGTCGGCTACGGCAGTGCACCTCCGTGGAACTCTTTAAAAAAGAGCTGAAAACTTACCTGTGGAGCATGACTTTTTAGATAATTAATTATTTATTAACGTTCTGGATTTTATTATTATATATTTTATCTTGTGGTATGCTGATTTTATGTTTATGTTTGTGTATGTAATGTTTGAATTGTTAAATTGTTCAGCACCTTGATATGTTGAAAGGTGCTATATAAATAAAATTATTATTATTATTATTATTATTATTATTAACATCAGGCAAAACAAGAACATGGTACAATCCGGAGCATAAAGAAAGCATGGTAATACAAGTAACATGCCAGGGCAACCATGCCCTGAGGGATAAGGGAAGCAGGTAACATGATAAATACAATTTGGAATTGGAGAGACCATAGGCAAAAACATGACAATAAGGCAGTGACATATAGGCAAAAAGAGCAGTAGGGCCAAAGTGGACCCAGCAATGCACCCATGGGCCCAGTACAAAAGGGCAGCCTGCAGCCGTGGGAGAAACAGAATGAGCGAGTGAGAGAGGGGGAGTGAGAGAGCTCAACAGAGCTCTGTCATGACTGCTGTGGATTTCTTTGTGGGCAGAAAAAGGTGGCAACGCAGGCAGGAGCCCTGTACAAAAAGCCAGCCTGCAGCACCGGCAGAAACGGAACGAGCGAGTGTCAGAGGGGGAGTCAGCAAGCTCAACGGACCTTTGTCAGGACTACTGCAGATTTCTTTGTGGGCAGAAAAAGCCACCAACAGATTCCAGATGCCCAGTACAAAAGGGCAGCCTGCAGCACCAGGAGAAACAAAATGATCAAGTGAGAGAGGGGGAGTGAGCCACCTCAACGGAGCTCTGTCAGGACAGCTGCAGATTTCTTTGTGGACAGAAAAGCATGCTAACACAGGCAGGAGCCCAGTACAACACAGCAGCCTGCAGCACCAGGAGAAACAGAATAAGCAAATGACAAAGGGGCAGTGAGCGAGCTCAAAGGACCAACGCAATCAACATTCGGCATTGACAAATGCTTATTTAACTGTGAATTAAACCAGACTCCAAAGAATGTGCAACAAGTAAGTGACAATTGGAGAAGACTACTGTCAAAAGTCCTTATTTCCCATCTGCTGGAATTTCAGCTTTGATCGTTATTTTTGCTCAGTACCATACACTATGGTCTCTGTTTTACCTGAATTAAAAAACAACTTGTTCTGAAACTGGCACTGCAGAACCACATTAAAGCCAGACCTGGCGGGGGGTGGGCCTATCATCACTGAACCTCTTACCATCCCAGTTGGTGCCAGCAGCACAAAAATGAGATTGCATGTGATGCAACTGCTTATCCAAATTGTTCAATAAGCCCACAAATTAACCTTGTGGTACCCCTTTTGAAACTAGATAAGAGTTCTGATTTTACACCATAAAATGAAACTACAGTAGTTGGAATCTTTCAGCTAAACAAGTCTGGAGCCAATTCTGTGCATTAATATCATAGCCTAACATTTATACATCACTAACGCATGATCAGTGGTGTCAAAAGCTTTGAATAAGCAGATACAGTATAGATGGCACCACAAACAAACTCTCATGCTAAGCAATCTGAAGGTCTTTGCTGAGTTGGATATTGCTACAACAGTACTATGATGATTCCTGAAGTTACATTAGATAGATTTATTTATTTTATTTTTTATTTTACTTTATTGAAATTTAGGATTACAAATACCTTTGAGCAGGAACTGCTCGTTTAGAAAGGTTCCACGTCGAAGGAACGGGGGTATACATACATACATACAAAGGTCAACATAATAATACATAGTTACGCAATAAAAAGAAGTAAGAGACTGAGGCATTAGTTAGATTTAGTTAGTTAGTTTCACTTTGAAACAGATTTTTCCAATGGCTTAAACACTTGGTGATAATTCAGTTGAGTCATAAATGGGGAACTGTTTATCTTCTCAGCTGTAAAAATAGGAATAACTTTTGCAGCTTTTCAACTTTGAGGAAGCATACCAAAGTAAACCAATAATCTGAGTAACAGTTAAAGGATGATGAATTTCTGGGGTTAAACAATGTAAATGCTTGCAGCTGATGCCATCATCACCTCCGTATTTATCTGGATACAAGGATTCCCTCAGCATGACACTAACCTCAAAGCTTTTAAACACAAATACTGAATTCTTAACTGAAGTTTTCCTCCACTGCATGATGGAGGGGTCTCAGGTAAAACATTCATTATGCCAGTTTCTTTTTTCCTTTTACATGGTTTATCCTCCTCTCACTGGTGTGGCTCCCCAAATGATCTCTACACCCTTGTTACTGTACTAGCGTTGTTTCTCAGGAAAGAATTGGGAATGTGGGCTGTAAAGAAACGTAGTTTTTTTTTTTTTTATGTCCAGCTTCCATCTATAAATAATAAAAGGTTGGGGTGTGCAGGCCTCAGAAAATTCCTTGTCTTCCTGATGGTCTCCAGTCTATTGTCTGGAAGAAAGGCACATAAGCCAAAATATATTTTGCAATTCTCCACAGGTTTCCCAGTTTAACTGACCAGTATGTTGGATCGTAGAGGCATGAAGGTGCTGTACAAAGTAGTCCTGTCCCCCAGGGATTCTCAGTGTTCCCTCGGGTCATGTAAGGCACAGTTTAAAAAATGTGTTCATGGGTCAGCTCGGTGGTGCTGAGGGCTGAGGTGCTGGATGCCTTACCTCGCACCACGCTGAGGACCTGTGTTCGGGTATGAGCACGGGCCGCCAGAGGCCGGCAGGGGGGGAGGGCTCAGAGCTAGTAGAGCTGCTGAAAGGTAGCTCTGTTCTCCTCTCCTCTCCCTCTCCTCTCCTCTCCTCTCTCTCTCTCCTCTCCTCTCCTCTCCTCCCCTCCCTCCCTCCCTTCCCTCTCCTCTCCAGGGTTGTGCGGTTGCATCCCTCAGCCATGGTCTGCCTCCTGGTGGAGGCCAAGCTGCAGCACAAACCAGAGGGGTGCAATGGTGCTAGGCCAATGGGTGGACAGAATGGGCTGTTGCTGGGGCTGTAGAGTGCATGTGCACTTCTACGCGCATGCACCTCTACTCCTGGGGCCCCAGGTAACGGGAAGAAAAATGGAGGAGAAAAACACCCAGCAGGCAGAATGATGCCCAACCCTCTGCAGGCACCCCTCCCAGGCCGGGCTTAAAGTAAGCCCCAGTAGTACTGGGTGTCGGAGCTGAGGGAGCCGGTTGGGCTGAATGGGGCATGCCGGTGGGGAAAACAGTGGCATGTTAAAAAAAAGAAAATGTGTTCATGTGTATACTGTATGTGTGTGTGTGCACATGCAAATTTGTGCATGCATGTGTGCATGCATGCATGAGTACATGTATGCATGTGTGTGTGTGCATCTTTGTGGGGCTGTTTGAGTCTGAGTACTTCTGTATCTGCAATGGTGTTAGTGTTTGTATGAGTCTGCATATGTCTATGTGCACATGTATGCCCATGCATGCACATGCTTGCTATGCAGGCACATTGGCTCTAACTACTGTATATGCAAACATGTAAATGAAGGGCCTGCCTGTTTAGCAACAGTTTCTGCTGTGCACAGGCATCCAACATTCTTCACACACTAGGAGCCAAATGAGGACCACTACATTTTAGAGTTGTAAGGTTCTGTATGTGCAAAATTTAAAAGATGTATAGTGGTCAGCAAACCCTGCATGTGATTGTAAATCTCTGCACTGTAAATAGTAAAAAGGAAGTATACCATTCTATCACTACAGAGTTAGTATGTTTCCATACATTGAGCAACACCATTGTTTACAAAATGTACAGGTTCTTTGCCTATCTGTGGCAAAACAGTGCCTTACTGAAGTGTCATATGGTGTACTCAGGACGAAGTAATGTAACCTACTAGGAACTGAACCCAGGCCTGCAGAATACCATCCTGGTGCTCTAGCCACTGAGCAACAGGCCCGCATGTCTAACAGAAGTACTGTGCCAAAGATGGAGTACTTGTCTTCTTGTAAAACAAATTTGTGCTGTTTTCTCTGACCTTGAAAATTTCAGTTCTCTTTAAATGAAACATTTTGTGACCATTAAAAGAGATACTTGCATCAAGTTTTAACATCTGTAGATGCTATTTTGACAAAAAGGGCAAGTCAGGGCCACAGAGAGATGACAGACAAAATTTATAACTTTAATTCTGTTTGGGATTTCTCAGCTCCATGCAACAGAATATTTTCACTGTGCTTGATTAGCTGCAAGCAAGACCAGGTTAATTGGCTATGGTAACCACTTCAGGGGGATAGAAATCAGAGCAGCTTTGATGCTATTATTACATTCTCATTTTCAGTCTTAGTAGCCAGAAGTCATATTTCATCAACGTTTGGAAAGTGTATATGAGGTCTACTGTTTTAAGAAAAAGCTCTAAAAAATAAAGTTCCTAATGTTAATATCAAGGTTACTTTTTTTTTTTTTTTGGTATTATTTTCTCTCCTCCGAGCTCCGGCTCACTCCCCGCTCCGCGTTGTTCCCCCCAGCGCCATCCCCAGACATCAGACCCTCCCTGTGCACCCGCGACTTACCCTTCACAGCAGGGTGGTGGGGAGCGACTCAACCCACCCCAATGGATCCATGCCAAGGAGGCGCCCTTCCAGGAATGGCACCGTGGGGGAACAACTCCGTGCTGCCAGGCTCGCTTTTTCGCTGTTATCCTCCCGGCGGGTCTTGGCGTGCAATGATGCCAGTGACTGGGTGCACGCATGCTCCCGTGCATGCCCCAATCAAGCGTCTGCCACGACCCGCCCAAGCTTGCAGCTACGCGTTGCTCAGACCCCCAGCCTCCGCTTAGGGGTCAGTGCCTCCGCCCCAAATCCCTCCCCAGGAGATGAAGAGCAGTCCTGGATGCTCAATCCATCTCCTCCCCACTGACCCACAGCAACCCATGCCCGTTCCCGAACACGGGTCCCCGGTGTGGCGTGAGGTGTGGCGACCAGCGCCTCAACCCTCAGCGCCACCGGGCCGGCTCAAGGTTACTTTTACTTCAAATATTTTATCACAAATTCATTTTGTGTTGAATTTACAAATAAATCAGATACTTGGAATGGTAGGTAAAGCAGCAGTACAATAAAAATGGTGCCCTAGTCATTGAAATAGATTTAGCGCCAGACAACTCTCGATTCCTTTTTGTTCTTATTGTTCTGTCTCTTCTGTCTTCTGTCCCTAGTCTTGGTGGCATCCCTCCAGCCTCAACATTGACCTGTTTCATGGACTTATGGGTTAATCACCACTTATGTAGAGCCCTACTTGGTTGGATGCCTGCCATGTAGGGTCTTGCGATGCTTGTGGGAGATGCCGAGTGAGCTAGGGCTGTTTACTCAGTTTTCTCCCCAGTGCATCTGCATGTGATGCATGCACATATGGGTTGATGCATATGTGTGCTACATCAGCACATACACACCCATATCTGCTGGCCCCACTGGTGCTCCCGGCCAGCCCCTGCCAGATGGCAGTCACATGGTGGGATTCATTCGCAGGCCCAGTAGCATGAAGGGCTGAGGCATCTATGTCAATCTGGCAGCCTTGATTTGGGAATGAACCTGGATGGCTTGGGGGTCAGCTGGAGGGAGGAAGATTGGGCATCTTGGTGAATGCTCTCCTCCAGTGAGGGCAGCCTGCTCTGCTGCAACGTCTCCACCTATGTGACCATTGGTGGCAATCTGGCTAGGAGCATCAGTTATGGGAGGGATGTTCTCCCCGATGGATGATGTCAGCACATCTGATGACATGTGCACATCAAGCTGTCATCTCCTGCATCAGCACACACTCCCCCATCTCCTGGCCCCACTGGTGCTCTCATGCAGCCTCCACCAGTTGACAGGCAAGTGACAGGATTCAGTTACCAGCCCAGTAGTGCAGAGGTTTGAGGCATCTGTGCCTCAGCTGTCACCATGCTGGCAACCCCAGTTCAGGAACAAACCTGGGTCATTCAGTGATTGGCCAGAAGGAGGAGGATCAAGCATCCCAGAGGATGTGCTCCTCTTCTGGGGAGGGCAAGCCTGCTCTGCCACAACACTGCAACCTAGGAGATCATGGTTGATGGCATGGCTAGGAGCAGCAGTTATGAGAGGGCGATGCTACCAGACAGACAATATCAGCACATCTGATGACATATGCACATCAAGCCTTCATCTCCATGAAGCAGCCTAAATTTAAGGAAGAAAAACGATAACACAGCCGACTACAAGCAGGATGAAGCTGATGGCTCCTCACAAACCCCACGCCGCCTACTAGCCACAGGGCACAGCACATGGAGCATGACTTCCAGAGGGAGGGAGGGAGGTGGGGAACCCCAATGGCCCCACCTCAGGAGGGAAGCTGTGGAGGAACAAGTGGTCTGAAGGAAAAGTCCTGGGATGGCAGGTGATGGGGTTAGAGGAGCTGCAAGGGCAGAAATGGCCAGCCTAGCAAGAGAGGAAAACTGTATAGGGACTCAGAGCCCACTCTCCCCAGTGAGGACAGCTGCCTTAGGTTGCTGGATCCTCCTTCATCCAGCTGGACCCTGAGTGGCCCTGGTCCATTCACAAACCTAGGTCAGTGGCATAGCATGAAGTAATGTTTCCAGTGCCTCAGCCCTCCATGCCACCTGGCTGACTTGCTTTTGATTCCTTTAAATAGTTTTACTTGATAGGTTCAGCAATAAAGAACATTTTCATCTTTCATTACATCTGTGGCATAGGGATTGGGATGGTACTGGGTCATAATAGTGCACCAGGAAGAGTGCTGAAAGTACTGTGCTGTGTAATGCATGAGAGGGTTTAGAGCAACAGGGGTTTGAATAGTGGTAGGGAATTACCACTAACCCTGTTGCTCTGCAGAGACCCTCTGGGGGAATCGAGTTGCTGTGTGCTGGGGTGCTGGTTGAGCCACACCCGTGGTGGAGTGGCTAGGATACCGGCACACGGCAGAACAGGAGACCTGGGACTGCAGTTTGGTTCCCGCCAGGTCTGCTCCTGCTGCAACATTTTCTATTGATTTAAAAAATGCAATTTACCCCCTATCGATTTTCTCCCCATTCCCGAAGTCCATGACCCTCCGGAGTTGGTTATTTTAAATCTGGGGGTGTGTGGGTTGTGTGTGGAACATACTCCCCCACATAAAACAAAAAGTCCCATTGCTTTCAATGGAGTTCGCTGTCATAGTCGGGTTGCTGTTGTCCCTGACCTTGTATGTGTGTGCTGCTGTTTTCCTTGTGGCATGTATTGCTGCGTGGTTATTGTCTGCGGCATGATGACCCCATGCCGGTTGGGATCCAGGGCAATATATACCTTTTCACAGATGTCACTAAGATCTGTGGTCTGGTGGATAGTAAGGAGGTAGTCAAAATCATGAAGGAGTACCTGGGCAAGTTAGAAAGGTGGTTGAAAGTATGGTAGTTAAAATGTAATGTAAAAAAATGCAAGGTGATGCATATAGGGGCAAAATATCTTGCCACTGAATATAGGAAAAGAGTTAGTAGTTGAAAGCACTACTGTGGAAAAAGACTTGGGAGTAATAACAGACAATCTGAAGGCATCCCGTACAATGCACTATGGCAGTGGGCAGGACAAATAGGATGCTGGAGTTCACAGGAAGCAGGTTTGCCAGTAGGATAAGGGAGATTATATTGCAACTGCACTGGCCACTGGTAGAAATGCAATGAATTTTTACTTCACTGACAAAGTCAGTGTGATGTCAGAAACTTTGCACTTCATAAAGCTTTGCGAAGTTCCCAACAGCCACACCAACTTTGCAAACTTTTTTTAAAGCCTTTTCTAAACAATGATAGAGCCCACACCCACTGTGACAAGACAAGACAACCATTCCACCTTCCAGCAGTGAGAGTTATTTTGCCAACCTTCCCGACCCCCTCAGTTGAAAACCCCTTCCTCCCACACTCATGGCAAAGTCTGTGAACCATCAGCCCTCCCAGTTTAATGAAAGTATCCCTTCCCCCACCCATGCACCAAAACCCACTCCCTCACCTTCTTTCTCCTGACCCAACACCTTTTTGGTAAAAAATATTTTCAAAACAATTATAAAGGCCCCACCCACTGTTTCAAATCAACCCTCCCTCCTTGCATCACTGAGAGTTATGTTACCCACTGCTCCTGTCCCCCTCTACTGAAAACCACTTCCTCCCACTTTAATGACAAAGTCTGCAAATCATCAGCCCAAATGACCCAATGTTGAATTAAACTTTGGACACCCAACCACTCTCTGGACCCCTTCTCCCCCAGCACCCTTAAAATATTTGTTATAATGACCTGAAAAGAAGAAAACTATCGCTTGGTGCAGAGATGTCTGCCCTGTTTAGTGTAAGTATCAGTAATAGCACGAATGAATGGTTTTGTCTTGCTTGCAGTAAAACCTGATTGGTTGGGACTGCCAGCATACAAGGAGCCTGTATAAAATTGTTACTGTTTCTATACAACAAGCCTAATCGAGCGTTTGCCCCTTTTCCTCAGTAATCTATGTAATCTGCTTTGAACTGGGCCATACTGCATCTGAAGTTGATTGCAGCCTCTACAGGAGTGTTATCAAGAGAATACATGTGAAGAGTTAAGTTCAAAGTGAATAATGTTCTACTCCTACCACAGATAATAGATTTTGTATTTGTAATGTTTTAAGACTAGTTTATTTTCTAACAACCAGTTTTTGAAATTCAAGAGACTCATATTGCAAGTTTAATGATAAGTCTGCAGATAATTTAATGCTAATAAATTATACCATACTATCTGTATAAAATGCACATAACAGAACATCTGCATACAATAAAATGTTGGAATGTTGGTATACTAAAGGAAACTCATTAATCAACTAAGCAATACTAAAGGCAATTCATTAATAAACTAAATATAACTGGACTCAAAATCGAGCCCTGGAGAAAACCAATAATACAGACCTAAGATATGATGAAACATCATTTTAACTTCATCACATGTGCGCTACCCATCAAATACTGTAGTTAGCAAATTAACTAAAGGCAGCTTTTGACATGCCATTGGGTCATAAGTTTCTTCAACGAGAGCCCGTGATCAACAATGATGAGTGAAACTGGTTGAATCCCATCACACAGCATTCTGCCAGATCTCTTACCATGTGGTTTGTTCTAAGTCAAATCAGCAGCTGTTTTCATAAATTTCTAAAATATATCAAGCAATACATATTTTTGTTACAAAATATTGTAACCTTCCTTTATAAGCTCACTCCAAGCCATGTGGTAAGATGGACCTTTATCGCACTTCCTGACTGGTTAAAGACACCTGTGGAGGCCTCATGCATTGCAATGCACCTAGGGAATGTGGTGAGATGTCTTCACAAGGCCCTTCAGGGGTTATCACTTACATGTTTCATTACAGAACAGTAACCATACAGAGTAGGACAACAAAAAAGATCCAGGGGCAGTAAGGTAGGTCCTATCAGTAGAGACTGGAGTCTTAGTATGTACTGTACCTTGAAGGACAACAGGGAGAGAGTGAATAGGATAGAAATATTTAGATTCATACAACATACAATAGGGGAACTATACAGAGTTGCTCAGCTTAGGGAACAGCTCATCCATCGGGAGCACAATCTCAAGCTGGGGGGGGTTAAAAATGACACTAGGAAGTATTTTTTCACAGACTGGGTGGTGAATGGATGGAACTGCCTATGAAGAAATGTTGTCAGTGCTGAGACTATAGCTGGGTACAGAACACAATGAGACTCCTTTAAGGTGTTTTTTCTAGTAAGTTTTATAAATCACTAACATGATTACAGCCAATCAGTGCACAGAGCCACTGTACATCTTACTCTGTGTACAGTATACTCTTTTTGCAGGAGCATTAGGGGAAAGCACTCCACTTCAGCACTGGGGGTGTGGCATAAGTAAATTTTAAAGAAAGGCCCTAAATCTGTTATAAATCACTTACACTAAACTCGAGTGATTTACAATAAGTTAATAGGTATTTCTTGTGAGGACACCATTAAGGTGATTTTTAGTATTCCACTGAGTGGGAGGACTGGCACTGGGAAGGTGGTGCCGCTTACAAATAATTACGTACTAACTGCAGATGATAAACACGCTCACCCCTCCTCACAGAAGACACACAGGCTGCTTTCTTAGTGAAAAATCATTTATTTGCAGCACCGGCCCATGCGGAATGCTACTCCCAGGACTTAGTCTTACATTTCGCACCCTCCAGTGCTTCCACAGAGAATAACCACAATCAAATTGTGAACACATTAAATGAGTAAAGTGAGTACACCTCCACCATTCTAGTTGAACAAATGTGTTTGAATTTAGTTATGTGCTAGTGACATCACTGGATAACAACTCCATTCACAAAAAGCTCAAATTACTATTCCTTATACCAGGCTCCTATACAACTGTTTGGAGCCACAGGTAATGTGTGTACTTAATTCATTGTGGACTGTACAGCCTGACTAACACACTAAAGAAAAAACTTGATATTACAGTAAAACATCATTTTTATATAAGGGTTTCTTAGATTAGCTCCCCACTGACTTCTCACATAGAAGAACATCATTATAAACTTGTGAGTCATGACTTAATTGAACGGAGGAGTTCATATAAATGCAGCTACTGCAAAACATACACGAAAAATCACATACAAACTTGGACAACAACTATTATTAGTCTAAACCATTAACAAATAACACTCATGTCATTTTAGATATGTACAAAGCAATTTGCTGTGGCCAAGAGGCTTAAAAGATGGGTGGGGGGGAAGAAAAATAAAATAAAAGGGGCAAAATATAAAAAAAGGTGGCAAATAAATGATTTTTCACTAAGAAAGCAGCCTGTATGTCTTGTGTGAGGAGGGGTGATTGTGTTTATCATCTGCAGTTAGTAAGTGATTTTTAGTAAGTAATATATTGTAGGACTTCAGGACAGACTTGATGAACTTGTGGTCTTTTTCTGTTCCTATTCTTTTATATTTAACATCTCAGACACAAAAGGCAACCCTAGGAGGCACATGCCAAGTGCGGTTCAGCCCTTAGCCTTACTGTCTGCTGAGCTTCACTAATCTTCACCAATTGGGAGAGAGACCACTCATGGAGGGAAGGCAGACTCTGACAGGTGCAAAAGCAGGGATTCCTTGACAGCAGTTCTACCTGAATCCTCATTGGAGTGCACCGTCTGGGCTCCTTTCTCCACTGAGGCAGCTTCTCTCCTTGGTCGCTCTGCTTAGACCCAGCCAGCGGCTGCTCTCTCAGCATAAGGAGCTATTGGAACACTTACCCAGAATTTCTGACTGTGGTATGTAAATCAGCTGTACCCACTACTGAAATAGTGCTCAGCTAATAGAAAGTTCTCAGTAGGAAGCAACAGCTCAGACACATAGGGCACCCCTAGGAGGCATATGCCAAGAGCGGTCCAGCCCCTAGCCTTGCTATCTACTGATCTTCACTGACTGCTGTACTCACTACTGAAATAGTGGTCAGCTAATAGAAAGCTCTCAGCCAGAAACAACCAGCAGTGGCAGCAACAGCTCAGACATGAAGGGCAACCCTAGGAGGCATACACCATATGCAGTTCAGTCCCCAGCCTTACTGTTTGCTGAGCTTCACTGATCTTCACCAAATGGGAGAGAGACCACTCATGGAGGGAAGGCAGACTCAGGCAGGTGCACAAACAGGGATTCCTTGACAGCAGTTCTACCTGAATCCTTCTTGGGGTGCACAGTCCAAGCTCCTTTCTCCACTGAGGCAGCTTCTCTCCTCACTCACTCTGCTCAGACCCAGCCAGTGGCTGCTCTTTCAGCATAAGGAGCTGCTGGAACACTTACTCCACACCCCATTGATATAAAAAAAGTTTCCTTTCCATCCTATCAGTTCTGTGTGTACTTTGATTTTATGTGCAGTTGATGTAACAAGGGCTTAGTACATCTAAAAGGCAGAACATCACTGATTGTTTTCACAGGTAGCAGACTGTGCCATGATAAAGAGTGTAATGAGTGTAAAAAATTCTGTGAACCCAGAGTGGCGCACAGAGGTACATCACACAACTAAACCCACTAAAAAGGACAAAAAGAAACCAGTACTAATAATTGGCAATGCAATGATTAGGGCTGTAAAGACTCACCTCCCACAGGACCATGCTTCTACTACGGTAAGGTGCCTCCCCGGATCATTGGCATCGAGGGACACCGATCACATAGAGGAAATAGTTTGAGGTGTTGATCGAGACACACATGTCATTCTCTACATAGGTATGAATGGCCTAGCCAGCAAGTCAGTACAGGAAATGAAACATAACCTCATAAGGCTGGGTGACAAACTTGCTTCCCTTTCATCTACTATCACCTTCTCTGAAATTCTGCCAGTCTGGAAAAAAGGAGACAGCAGGCAGAAGATCAGGGAAGGGCACATCTCTGAGCTAACCACCTAAATAAAGGACTGGTGCCAGGAAAAAGGTCACCACTTTATTGGAAAATGGCAGAACTTCTGGGAATGGGAGTTCTTTAAATTTGACAGCCTGCACCTCTCAAAGGAGAGGACCCTGGTGCTAGGGCAAAAATTCAATGTTCACATCAGTCAGTTAAACTAGTGGACAGGGGAGCACAGGCTCCCATTGCACAAAAAGGGTTGCCAAGTGCCCCTTCCCATCACCAACTAGTTCAGCACAAGGATGTGCCAATCATACTCAGATCAAACATCACACAAACATATGCAGACCAAGCAATTCAACAAAATTTACACAACCAAGACATATTAAAAATGCAAATGACCAAAACAGAAGAAAATGGAAGGCAATGTGTGTCAGTGCTCATAGTCTGCCAAACAAAATCCCTGATCTCACAACCATAATGGCAGATACACAATTAGACAGGGTCACTGTTATGGAAACATGGTTTACTGGGAACCACTCCTGGGATGTCACCTTCCCAGAGTATGCGTTATTCCAGAAATATCATGAGGGAAAGAAAGGAGGGGGTGACATTTTATGTCAGAGATGACATATGCACAACAGAAATCCAGGGAAAACACAGTAAAGCAGAGGCCCTTTGGGTTACACTAGGAGTCAGGGACAAAGCCCCTATCCAGGTAGGAGTCATATACAGACCCCCATCCCAGGAGGCTGACATAGACAAGGAGCTCTTGGAAACCATCTCGATGATGGTGGACAGGGGTGAGTTGTTGCTTGTGGGGGACTTCAATCTACTGGGTGTGGATTGGTCCTCATACACAGCATCCTCAGACTGAAGCAAAGAGTTTCTTTTTGCACTAAGGGGAGCAGGTTTGCATCAACTGGTGAACTCACCCACAAGAGACAAAGCAATATTGGATTGAGTACTGACAAACAGCATAAGGATCCCAGAAGCAGAGGTGGGAGCCAATTTAGGGACCAGTGATCACAGTTCAATCTGGTTCACTGTGAACAATATAGAGGAAAATAGTCACATCAAAAACAAGGTACTGGATTTCAGAAAAAACAAATTCTCTGAAATGAGAACTATGATCACATCCATGCTAGAAGGAGGGATTACGGGAGATGTACAGGACTGCTGGTATACTCTGAAGGCTGCTCTGCATACAGTAACAACTGTATGCACTAAGCAGATCAGCAAGTCCAAAAGAAGGAAAAGACCTCTCTGGTTCTCTCCCGAAGTAGCATCGAAAATCAAAGAGAAAAAAAAGACTTTTACACAATTCAAGCAAACAAATCATGAAGCAGACATGAAAGAATACAAGAACAAATTAGACAGGGAAAGGTGTTAGAAGGGCAAACGCACAGACAGAAGAGAAAATAGCACATTATGTTAAAGGGGAAGTCTCCCATGTTTGCACACCAATATTTTCATAACTCCTTATGTGTAACTGTTGTGTGCCTCCTCCAATTGCCAGCAGTTCTATTGTTGTCCAAATCTAGTTTGTAAATAAAAATATACAGTCCCCAGAAGTTATCATTGTGTTTGTCCTCCATTTGTCCATCAATGTTGCTGGAGGATGATGTCATCAGAGCAACAGATAATGGTGATGCACTAAATGCAGTTCCACCAGTAAACTGAACCCTCAATGTCTGGTTCTCCTCTTGAGTAATAGGCAAACCCTGTAAGTGTTGTGCACATCTTGAAGTGCAGTTCTATTCGGGACTCGGACCATGCGAGTGTGATGCAGCACTGATTTGACATGTATATACAGTATTAATATAAGGAAGTGCCTGTATTTGTTGTGCTAATGTTTATGTTAGCAAAAATCGTCTTACCCAATAAATGACTCTGGGTACAACAAGAGTTTTGAGTGGTATTATACAGCTGTTGTATTATTTTCTATTTGTGTTAGCATTCTCTGTTTTGATTGACACCAGCAGTGAGAGACAATCTTGCAAATATGCCCCTTTCCCTTTGTAACAAGGTAGTCAGTGATTGGATGGCTGCTGTAAGGCAATAAAGAGTTCAGCTATAACAAGGAATAGCTTACCAGGGAAACCTCAGCTGCAGCATATGGAAGAAGGGTGATCTAGTGGTTAAAGCACAAGCACAAGAACCAGAAGACTCAGGTTCAAATCCTATTAGAGTCCATTAATCTGTAACCCTTAAGTTCCTTAACCTCCTTGGGAATTGTGATGGCCCCTCAGGTCCATGACTTTAAAAGTGCCCCCATTCCCATTTTAAATCATTAGCAGTGATGTGAGAGCTAAAGCACTTCACTTTGGAGGGACTGAGGACAAGCTGTGGCAGTCCCCCTCCTGACTTGTAATGCCAGCATTTGAAGTAGGCCGTCCCTCCAAAATCAGATGCTACATGTCAGCTGTTATAGGTAAAGAAACTATTAAGTCTCAGTGTTTGTAGTGCTCTGTATTTGCTTAGCTCACTCCTCCCATGTCATATGCATTCTTTCTTGTGGTATTTCCAGTCAGCAACTTGGATTTAAGGAGCATTTGAAATGTAAAACAATACACTTTATAAAGTAAGTGATCTAGCTCTCCAATTTCAGGCTGCTGAGAGGGGGATGTGTATCATTTGTGCAAAGGAGGAATTCAGTCCTGTGTGATCCTTTGGGAACCTGCCCAGGCCCACCTTGTAAATGAATCTTCTCAAGGGTGTTCACCTGGTTAAATAAAGATTAACTGTTTTCTTGATTGACTGATTGATTGATTCAGTCTACTTCTCTCCACAACATGTTACAACTGTCTCACAGTGAGGAATGAGCAGTACAAAAAAAAACACATTTTGTGTCCTGTGAATGACAATCTTAGATGTATTATTTGCTATACACATACTAAGGCTGCAAGTACTACTCTCTGTGTGAGTTGCATGACAGAACTGTCTTATACCATTGCAAGCTTAAAATGAAATCAGGATAGACAGCACTGATAACCTTATGTTTTCTTCTGCACTGTTGCTGCAGTGACATCAAGGAATGGGAGGGGTTATATTACAAATGACCAACTTGCATATAAATGGAGGCTTGCTTGAAACTTTACAACCTTGTTTCAGAGCCTCAGACTCTAGATATGTGTTGCAACAGAAGAAATGACTGCTCTCTTATTGACACATGTACAGTAATTGATGTATACAAATTACATCAGACATATCCAAATCATAAATATACAGGAGTCTTCTCCTTTAAGGAGGGAGACACAACCTTCTATAGATACATAAGAGAAAAAAGAAAAACTAAGGGAGGAATAATCTGACTAGCAACCAAGGAAGGTAAGATGGCAGAGAGTGATGAGGACAAGGCAGAAATGCTAAACAAGTTATTTTGCTCTGTTTTCACCATAGAAGACAGTGGCACATGTCCCACACTGAGTAAGACAAAGGAAGATACCCAGGGGGCAGATACTAGCCCCTTCACAAGGGAGAGGGTCCTAAAAGATCTTAATAAACTGAAAGTGGAAAAAGCCATGGGCCCAGATGGCATACACCCTAGGATATTGAAGGAGCTCTGAGAGGAAATGGCTTCACCACTGGCTGAGCTCTTCAACAAGTCACTAGACAGTGGGAAAATACCTCAGGACTGGAAACAGGCAACCGTTGTACCCTTACACAAGAGCGGAAACAAGGAAGAGGCAAGAAATTACTGCCCTGTCAGTTTGACTTCAGTTTTTGGAAAAATAATGTAGTCACTACTAAAAGAGAGGATAGTGGGGTACCTAACAGATACTGGAAAAATGGACCCAAAGCAACATGGCTTCACAGCAAGATGCTCTTGTCAAACCAACGTGATTGACTTCTTAGATTGGGTAACCAGAACATTGGATCAGGGAGGGGTGGTGGACGTTGTATACCTAGATGTCAGTAGGGCCTTTGACTCTGTCCCTCACAGAAGGCTAACCAACAAGCTACAACATACAAGAGTTGGCCAGAAGACAGTCAGCTGGATCCGTAACTGGATAAATGATAGGACCCAGAGAGTGCTAGTCAATTGATCATTGTCAAGGGATGGTAGGGTGATCAGTGGCATTCTGCAGGGATCGGTACTGGGACCAATCCTATTTAACATATTTATAGCAGACATAGCAAATGGAATAACAGGGAAGGTTTGCCTGTTCACAGATGATACAAAACTCTGCAACAAAGTGGACACAGGGGAAGGAGCAGACAAACATGGAAGCTTACGTTAGAAGGCTAGAGAATTGGTCCAGGGACTGGCAGTTACAATTTAACACCACAAAGTGTAAGATAATGCACTTGGGAAAGAGGAACCCTGGAAAAAAGTACAAACTGGGAGGACATCAACTTGAGACAGAAACGGGGTGAGATCTTGGCATAATCATCACTGACAAATTAAAGGCAGGAAAACAATGTGAGAAAGCAGCACAGAAGTCTGGTGGCATCCTCAGATGTATAAGTAGAGGTATGTCTAGTAGAAAGAGGGAGGTTATCATGCCCCTCTAAAGGTCTTTGGTGAGGCCACACTTGGAGTACTGCATGCAGTTCTGGAGGCATCACCTCAAGAAGGACATTGACAGTTTGTAAATGGTGCAGAGAAGGGCTACTAAGATGGTGCATGGACTGCATCACAGGTCATATGAAGCAACACTCAGGGGAGCTGAACCTATACTCCCTTGAGCAGAGAGGAAACAGAGGGGACATGATTGAAAGATTTAAGTATGTGAGTGGATTTTATGGAGCTCAGACAGGCAATCTATTTCAACAGAACACAGCAGCACACACAAGAGGGCATGATATGAGACTGGTAGGAGGAAGGTTCAAAAGCAACCTCAGGAAGTACTTCTTCACAGAGAGAGTGATGCACCCATGGAACATCCTACCTCCAGGAGGTCGTAGCATTAAAGACAATCATGGAGTTCAAACTCATATGGGACTGACAAAAAGGACAAGTTGGGAAGAAGGCAGCATGGGGGGTAGTTTCTAGGGCAAACTAGATGGATTGCACAGTCTCCATCTGCTGATGCTTTTCTTATGTTCTTATGTTCTTTCTTATGTTCTTATGTTTTATAGTATGTTTCTAGTAGCACTGGAAAAATAAGGGCAATGAAATAAGTCTTTTACAGTGCGCACAAACATCTTTCAAATTAACATTAGCATCTAATACTAGATAAAGTCTAACCTGTTAGAAAAAAGACTTGGCAAGATCTTTGCACCACTCTTAATACAGTTTGCCTTACATACGAAGGTCTCAGTTTTCAGTATGTTTTCCAGGACTGCAGTTTGCAGTGTTTTGCACAATATGGTCCTTGAAAATTCTTAGTATCACTGAAGGCAATGCAGCCTAATCAAGTCATGCTCAATAGTGGCCACATCCCATTCCCAAGTGGTAACTTACAAAAGGTTTTGAGACTGATCAGGTAAGTGAGTAGGGACCACCATGCAAATAAAAGGCATGGTAGTCATTGCGACCTTGGTTGCATCCTCCTGTACCTCCACCATGATAGTGCTTGTCAAAACCAGACAGTAATGAAGTGTACAGTGATGCGAGACTTATCTTTTAAGTGCCCTATATTGCATGAGAACTTATATTGGACTATAAATTTAAAGCAGCAGTGCAGTAAAACTGGGCAAAAAACATGACCCTACTTTTTGTCACTATAAAAGATTCCAGGCATCTTCCAGTTTTATTGGGTGGTAGCATTTTCTAGTTTTACCAAAATGTGAGTACTTTATAAATGTTTTAATTTAGTTTTTTTCTCAAGAAAAAAAATAGAGAGATAGATAGATAGATAGATAGATAGATAGATAGATAGATAGATAGATAGATAGATAGATAAATCTTTATTTTTAAACCTGATAAGTCTACTAGGACTTTGCAGCCCTGTTTAGAAAGTTGTCCTGCTTTGTTACACAGGAGGTATACAAATTCCATTAAATTGCATTTTACCATATAATACAGATCTAGATGCATAATTCAGCATACACACATATTCCAATAATAATTTCTTCAATGGCAAGTGCAAGTGTCCTTTAAATTCTTGTTTAGTAGGGATCTAAATGAATTAATAGATGTTGCTTTCCTGGTTTCTGGGAGTAACATGTTCAATTCTTTGGCTACACACCAGTCTGATTTGGTAGCATGCCATTTCAGTGAATGGGGAAATGGTGACTGTGAATACAGCACCGACTTTACGGCGAGTGGAATTAAGGTGACTTTCGCATTTTCCCCTCCCCGAGGTACTACAACTTCAGAGTTGGCAACTATAGAAAGGGGATATGGGGGGCAAAGCCCCCTGCAATGGGTGGTGCTGGGGGGCATATCCGCTCCAAAAAGTCACCTTAATTCCACTCACCGTAAAGCTGGTACCGTGTTCACAGTCACCATTTTCCACTTGCTAAAATGATATTGGACCATTTGATTTCATTTTCCCATAGGAGTTAAATGCCATAGGAATAAAGCACCCTCTATTTTTTTATCTCCCTCAGGTTATGAGTAAGCCTAGGTACTTTGGCAGGATCACATCTGGCTAAGTAATATCACTGAAGACCTGGCAAGGATTAGGACTAAGAAAATGGGGGAAAAAACTCATGGTGGGCAACATAGCAGGTATTGGAAGGTATATTTTGCAGTTATGCTGATATCGTTATACGAACATACGAAATTTGCCAGCAGATAAAGGCCTAGTGGTCTATCAAGTCTGCTCGAATGCGCAGCTAGCACCCCTTATTCTGCAGCTGCTCCTCCCTTCCACCCTTCCCCTTCATTGACCCTACCCCTTGTCCTGTCCCATCCCCTTTTGAAGCAGTCCACTGTTCTACTGGATACCACTTCTGCAGGTAACGCATTCCACCCAGCCACCATCCTCTCTGTAAAAAAGTGTCTCCTCATCTCCCTCCTGAACCTTCCTCCCTCCAGTCTCATATCATGGCCCCTGGTGTCCCTCCCCTTCCTTACTTTGAACAGCCCCTCTGTACCTGTCTTGTTTATTCCTTTCATGTACTTAAAGGTTTCAATCATGTCTCCCGTCCCTCCTCTCCTCCAGTGAGTACATGTTCAACTCCCTTAGCCTCCTCTCATATGATAAATCCCCCAGCCCCTTGATCATCTTTGAAGCCCTGCGCTGCACCCCCTCCAGTAACTCAATGTCCCTCTTCAGATACGGGTGCCAGTACTGCACGCAGTACTCCAGGTGCGGTCTAACTAATGACCTATACAGTGGCAGAATCACCTCCTCCCTCCTCGAGGAGATACCCCTTGCAATACAACCCAGCATTTTGTTGGCCTTTGCAGGTGCCTTCCTACATTGTGCCGAGTTGTTCATTGACCCTGTAATGAGCACCTCCAGATCCTTCTCCTCCTCTGTCTGGGCTAGCTGCACTCCCCCCAACTGGTAACTCCTCCTTGGGTTCTTCATCCCAAAATGCATCACCTTGCATTTTTTGGTATTAAACACCAGTTGCCAGGTGTCTGACCAGGTTTCAAGCTTTGCCAGATCATCCTGCAACCCCTGCCATCCCCCTAGGTCATCCACCACTGCTCCTACCTTGGTATCATCAGCAAACAGACTGATCTTGCTCTTGAGGTCCCATGACATGTCTGCAATGAATATCCCAAACAACACTGGTCCCAACACCGAGCCCTGTGGGACACCGCTCGTCACTACCCTTGGGTGTGAGAGCTCCCCACCCACCAGCACCCTCTGTTGCCTTCCCTGAAGTCAGTTCCCTACCCATCTCACCAGCATTGCACCTGCCCCTGTGCCTACTAACTTACTTCCCAGCCTTCCATGTGGCACTGAGTCGAATTCCTTACTGAAATCCAGATACAGGACATCCACTGTATGGCCCCTGTCCAGTTGCGTAGTTACCCAGTCATAGAACTCCACCAGGTTGGTTTTGCAGGATCTGTCCTGTATGAAGCCATGCTGTCTGCTGTCCTGTAGTCCTTTGGTCTTTAGGAGGGTCACCAGCCTCTCCTTCAGGATAGTCTCCATTAGCTTACCCATGATGGATGTGAGGTTCACTGGTCTGTAATTTCCCAGTTCATCCTTGGGGCCACTCTTGTGGAGGAGCACCACATGAGCCATCCTCCAGTCCTGAGGTACACACCCCGAATGTAATGAGGCATTAAATAGGTCTGCCAAAGGTCCAGCAAGGACCTCTGCCAGCTCCTTCAGTACCATGGGGTGAATGCCATCTGGGCCTGGCGCCTTATCCACCCTCAGTGCCTTCAAACCCTCCCGAACTCTGCCCTCCATGATTTCCCCATCTGTCACCCCTCCCCCCATTTCTGCCATTTCTCCCCCCTTGGATGTCACCTCCCTCTTCTCTTTAGTAAATACTGAGCAGAAGCACTCATTTATTGCTTCTGCCTTATCACACCCTGCTTCCACCCAAACCCCCCTCCTTCCTAATCCTTACTATGTGGTCCTTACAGCTCCTTTTCTCCCTGATGTACCTAAAGAAGTCCTTCTCCCCCTTCTTAATGCCTTGTGCCAGACTGAGTTCCATAGATGCCTTGGCTCCCTTTACTGCCCTTGTCACCTCCTTCGATTCCGTCAAGTACTTCTTCCTGTCCTCCCCTCTCCCTGTTTTCTTGTACTTCCTAAAGGCAGCTCTTTTCCTCCTTACCTTTTCCATGACCTCCTTGCTCAACCAGCTCGGTTTCTTAGCCTTAGCCTTCTTGCTCTGGGCCTTGCAGCAGGTTTTGGTTGCCTCCACCATCCCCAGCTTTATGAGCTCCCACCTCTGGTTAGTGTCCATACTAGATTGAATTCTGGCCAGGTAACCTTTTACCACATCCCCCATCCTCCCAAAGTCGGCCCTCCTGAAGTCCAGCACTCACAGACTTTATCTTTGAAGGGGGATAAGGATCACTTGGCCCACCCAGTCTGCCCATTTCCCTACCTACTGAATAAGCTGAAGATTCTAGTCAACCAACAGCCTACTTCCTGCAACCCCCCAGTATAGTTGCCTTATGTCTGTCCCATGCATGTTTGAATTCCCCCCACTGTTTTAGACCCAACAACCTCCTCAGAAAGGCGGTTCCATGTATCCACCACTCTTTCCGTGAAAAAAAAATTCCTCACATTACCCCTGAGCCGTCCCCCCTCTATCTTTAAATTGTGCTCCCTTGTTCTTACACATCTCTTTTTCTGAAAGATGCTACTCTCCTGGACTTTGTTGATTCCCTTGAGGTACTTGAAAGTTTCTGTCATGTCCCCCTGTCCCTCCTTCCATCAAGAGTATACATATTAAGCTCTCTCAGTCTCTCTTCATATGGTTTCTGCTGTAGACCCTGCACCATTTTAGTTGCCCTCCTCTGGACGGCTTCCATCCTGTCTATGTCCTTGCGTAGATGAGGTCTCCAAAACTGCACACAGTACTCCAGATGGGGTCTCACCAACTGTCTGTATAGAGGAATAACCATTTCCCTTTTTCTACTTGTGATGCCCCTTCCTATGCATCCCAGTATCCTCCTGGCTCTCCTTACTGACATTTCACATTGTTTACCCACCTTTAGGTCATCTGATATGACTACTCCCAGGTTCCTTTCCATTTTTGTTGTTGTTAGTACCTCCCCTGCTATTGTGTACTCTTCTCCTGGGTTTTTGTTTCCCAGGTGCATTACTTTGCACTTCTTTGCTTTGAATCTAAGTTGCCATATGTCTGACCATTCCTCCAACCTTGCCAAGTCCCTTCTCATCTTTTCTACCCCTCTTGTGTATCAACTCTGTTACAGATCTTTGTGTCACCTGCAAAGAGGCATACCTTTCCCTCCAGACCCTCTGCAATGTCACCTATAAAGATGTTAAAGAGGACTGGACCCAGTACTGAGCCCTGAGGTACTCCACTAGTAACCCCCCTTTCTTTGGAATGTGTTTCATTCACTATTACCTTCTGTGTCCTATTGTGCAGCCAGTTTGCTACCCAGGCTACCACCCTGGGACCCACTCCCAGGCTGGCTAACTTGATTATTAATCTTTTGTGCCGGACTGTGTCAAATGCCTTGCTAAAGTCTAGGTAGGCCATATCCACAGCCCCTCCCTGGTCTATTACTTTGGTCACCCAGTCAAAGAAATCAATTAGATTAGTCTGAAATGACCTTCTTGCTGTAAATCCATGCTGCTTTGGGTCCTGTGCACCGCTGGCCTCTAGATACTCAACAATTCTTTCTTTCAGAAGTGATTCCATCATTTTCCCTACCACTGAGGTCAGACTTACAGGTCTGTAGTTTCCTGCTTCTGCCTTGCTCCCACTTTTGTGAAGGGGAATCACATCTGCCCTCCTCTAGTCCTCAGGTACCACCCCATCCTGCCATGATTTGTTAAAAAGCGTGGTCAGTGGTGTCACTAGGTCCTCCCTTAGTTCTTTTAGGATTCTGGGGTGAATCCCATCAGGCCCCATTGCTTTGTCCACCTTGAGTTTTAGGAGTTCTTTCTGGACTCTTTCTTCTGTGAATGGACTGGTGTCAACCCCCCTACCTAGGTAACTCCTCCTCATCTTCTTTTGTGACTACTGAGCAAAAGTATTCATTCAGTATCTCTGCCTTTTCACTGTCTCCCTCTGCCCACCTCCCCTCTCCTTTATTAATCTTCACTATCCCTTCCTTAACCTTTCTATGCTCCCTAATGTACCTGTAAAAGGTTTTATCCCCCTTCTTAACTGAGTTGGCTATTTTTTCCTCGGTTTGGGCCTTTGCTATTCTGACTGCCTTCCCACTTCTTTCTGCTTTAATGGATACAGTTCCCTGTCATGCTCCTTCTGTAATTTCTTATACTTTTTGCATGCAGCCTTTTTCTCCTTAACCTTCCCTGCCACCTCTTTTGAGAACCATAGTGTTTTTTTACTCCGCTTTGTTTTCTTTATTTGTTTCACACAAAGGCTTGTTGCTTCTATGATGGCAGTTTTGATTTTTCTCCATTGTTCTTCCACCCCTCCTTTTTGGCCATTTGCTAGTGCATTCTTCAGGTATTCACCCATTTTGCCAAAGTCAGCCCTTCTAAAGTCCAGTATCCTTGTTTTGTATGGCTTATCTCCATGGTTGTGCTCATTGTGAAGCACACTGTGCAGTGGTTGCTTGTTCCCAGATGTCTACTGACTTCTAAATTTGTGATCCTCTCCATTTGTGAGTACCAGGTCTAGTATTGCTCCCTCCTGAGTGGGTTCCAACACTAACTGTCTAAGGCCTGCCTCCTGCAGGGCATCGAGAATGACCCTGCTCTTGGATGTGGCTGCAGTACATGTCATCCAGTTAACATCTGGCATATTCAGGTCCCCCATCAACAGTATCTCCCCTTTTTCAGCCATTTTGAGAATGTCCTCTATCATTTTCTTGTCCATTTCCTCCCCTTGAGATGGGGGTCTGTATACAACCCCTGTGCAGATTGTGATGCCATTCCCTGTCTCCAAGGTGACCCAGAGTGCCTCTTGTCCTCCCCCTTTGCATTTTAGTTCTGTAGCTTTGATCCCTTTCCTTATGTGGAGAGCTACGCCACCTCCTCTTTTACCTTCCCTGTCCTGTCTGTAGATTGTGTACTCTGGTATGTTGACATCCCAGTCATGGTTCTCTGTGTACCATGTTTCCATGACTGCCACAATATCCAATTGTTTATCTTCCATCAGGGATACTAGTTCAGGAAGCTTGTTTCCCAGACTACGGGCATTGGTACTCATTGCCCTCCATTTAATGTTGGCTTTATCCTTTTTTCCCCCATCCCTGCTCTTATTGCCCCTTGTCTATTTTTCCATTTACCCCTGTCCTGCCTTGTGCTGAGCTCTGTACCTCAGTGTTTATCTTACTACCTGCCATGTTTTGTGGGGGGAGGCTTGAAATTTCCTGCCTTTTATCAGCACCTCCCTCCTTGGCTAGTTTAAAAGCTTGCCAAGGAAGCATTTAAACCTGTCACCTAGGAGCTTGGTTCCCTTCATGGACAGATGCAGACCATCATGCCAGTATAGACCTTTATCTCTCCAGGTGGACCCCCAGTCCCCAGTGAAGCCAAAGCTCTGTGCTCTGCACCAGTTTTGCAACCATTCATTAAACTGCATGGTGTGCAGTATCCTAGTCTCACCACTGCCATGGACTGGCAGCACCTCTGAGAAGGTTACCGTGCTTGCTACCCATCTGAGGCCCCTCCCCAACTCCACAAATTCATTCTGCACTGCACTGATCCCATGCCTAGCTAGGTCATTTGTCCCAAGGTGGACAATGATATCTAGTTCCCTCTCCTGTGATGCTGCTGCTGCAATCCTGAGGATTTGCTTCCTGTCCCTCCAAGCCATGGCACCAGGCAGGCACCTTACTTCCTTCTCCTCTCCCTTCCCCAGTTTTACTCCCCTAACAATTGAGTCCTCTATCAGAAGCTGTTTCCTTCCCCTGTGGTGTCCCTTGCCACCCTTTTGTGGGTCTTCCTTGTGGATGTCCTCAGCATTCTTTTGGGTCTCCACTGAGGGTGCCATCATAGAGGAACCTTGTCTGCCAGAATGGCATATGATTTGTGTAGAGGTACAACTAGGGGGCTTCACCTCTGGCCCACCACCCGCACCCTCCCAGAATCCACTGTGGTCCAATTGCTCTTCATACTTGGCAACCTCTGAGGCAGTGGTTGTGGCAGTGGTGCTCTTTGGGTGGGAGTGGCCTCCTTAGTCCTTGCTAGTTCAGCCTGAAGGTGAGCAACCGCCTCCCTCAGAGCTGACAGTTGCCTGCAAATAGGACAGCAACGCAGTTTCCAGAATGTCTCCCAGAAAACTGCTGCCCCACAGCCTTGACAAATAGTACAAATTTCTCTTCATGAGCCGAGAGCATCTTGGGTGCTCTTTATCATTTTGCCTATTGTGTATGATGATGTTAGCTCTTATCACTATGAACTCTGTTTTTTTATGATGCAAGCACTTAACTATTTGTCTGTAAGTCTGTGACAGAACTTCATTGTAATGTATGTACACCTCAGGACCTCCTTGTGAATGAGCTTGCTCAACGGAGCTTTCCTGCAATAAGCTTGAACTTGAACTTAAACAGCCAGTGCCTTGCACCACTCCCCATATGTCCCTCTCCCTTATAATATACAATATGTAATATATATATATATATATATATATTTATTATTATTTGTGATGTGTACCTACCCTTTATGCACTGTGCTGGGTTATTAAGAATATGACAGTTCTGCCCCAAGACCTGTTGAGGAAGTGATGTCAGAACTTTGGCAATAAAGGAAATGCCACACCTGGGAGGGAAGGGTGGGTGGGTAGTTCACAGCCACTGGTGACTGTTAGAAACAATCAAATACACAACTATGCATTGTTTTTCTGGACCTGTTCTTATTATTGTGAAAAATCAATAAACTTTAATTAAAAAAAAAAGAAACAATCAAATACACAACTGCTCCACCAGCCTGGTGAGTACTGCCCTTTATAGTCATTCAACTAATACCACAATTTAGTAGACCACTGCTCCTACACAAACCACTCTACTGAGCCCAGGGATAAAAATGAACTCACTCCTCAGTCAGCAGGACACTTTTAAAATGTTGCAAAAATATCCTTCCAAATCCTAGGTCTCAACCCCAGGAATCAAGCAAATTCAATTGTATCTCACTCCCTCTGGTTATAAAATTACTACACTTTTAATGGAATCCTGAAATTCTCTGCTTAATGCCAATATGGAAAAAAAATGAAACTTTTTGTAGAAAGCGTAGCTCCCCTTCTTAACAAGTCCCCAACAATATTATCCCTTACCAGGTTTCCAGGTCCTAAACAGAGTTATAGTTTGTTCTTTGCAGTGTAGCATGGTTCTCGGCTTCCAACAGACAAATCAAAGTCAGTCTGACTCTTGTGCCAGAATCCACTCCTTCCTTGCCCATATCCAATGTGAGCCATACTGAGTGGTGGTCACTCCCTGATAGCGGTTTCTCCACTGTAAGTTCTCTCACAAAGTCCCCATTTGCCAGCACAAGGTCAAGGGTATTCCCTAACCTGGTTGGTTCACTGACCATTTGCAGCAGGAAGCTGTCCTGCTGCAAATCTTTATTAATTGTTTCTGAAAATTTTTTTTGAAAAATAAATATTTTTCATACACTACTGTTTCAAATGAATTGCATGATATTCCAAATCCTGCAGGCCCAAGCTTTCATAAATATTGTAGTTAACGGAGTGTAGCATTTCCACACTACTTCTAGGCTCATAGATGATTATGGTGGACCACCTCAATAAGGTAACAGGGGATTCAGATTCATATCCTAGTTATTGTAAGACTAAGTGACCTTTACTGTGTTCTTATTGTTATGTTCTCCTGATGGGACCAGCTCTAATGCATTCCCATAAGAAAAAGCATCACTTTATTTACAAGATAAAAAAAATGGCAGTGCCATTTTACTTCAGTAAGGGAGTGACATTGCACCCTTACTGAACTGTACTACAGTAAGCTAAACATTAAGTAAACTACTTTTTTTGTATTTAGTTATTTTATATGGATCTCAAGAAGAAGAAGCAGTGACCCTGCTGACACTAGACCAATCACAGCGGATGTTTTTTCAGATGTTCACTGTGATTTGTCTAGAGTTGGAGAGGACTGCCCAGTTGCATCTTTACTGAATCAAAAATGGCCCTGCCATCGTTTGTGAGTGATGTGAACTGCTGCTTTAATATGTGATCACAAAACCTTGCATGCCCAATGGTTTAAATGAAATTAGTTGGGGTCATACTGCAGTTTCAAATACAAGCGACCCAAGAATGGCTGAAAGGCGTACCTAATCAGTATTTGTGTGTAACTATCCATAATGCTGCTTTAATGCACCCCCCCCCCATCAGTTGATGGAGGCTGACTATCCAGCATAAATGCATTTTTGGGGGGAGTTGCTATGAAAATGCTAACTGATAGGGAAACATGACTTCAGTATGATATGAGTAAAAAAGTCCCAAGTCACACCCTTGATGATTGTCAGTCTCTACAGGGTGGGCGTTATGGTTGGAAACCTTAATTCCCCAGGTGTTTGTTGGTATTTTCACTCCAAATTTTCAACATGGGCTTTTTGTGACCCCACCTCATGAACAGTGGCACTATCACTTAATTAGCCAAAAGGTGATTTTGCACAATGACTGTGCCATTTGGCGCCACAGGTCACGGTGCGAAAATGCATTTTGGGCAGGATGTGAAAAATGACAGCTGTAATGTTCATGAGGAGGTGCAAAAAAATGGCAATATTGAAAATCTGGAGTGGAAATTTAAAAAATTGGTGAAGTCATGAGCGTGAGTAGAAACTGCTCAACGCACACCCGTAACGCAATTATTTTTGGGATTGTTTTAACTTCCTTTTCAACATAGGCATTTTGGGACCTCCCCTCATGAACAGTGGCACTGTGATTTTGTTAATCTGTCCTGAAAGTTGATTTCCCATAGCAACCGCTCCATTGTGCACCACAGGTGCGAAAACACATTTCTGTGCAGGATGTGAAAAATGACAGCTGTACTGTTCATAAGGAAGTATGACAAAATGGCAATGTTGAAAATCTGGAGTGAAAATATTAAAAATTGTCAATGTTATGGGTACATGTGGGAACTGCGCAATGCATGCTCATAACACAGTCATTTTTTGGAATTTTTTCACCAGATTTGCAACATGGACTTTTTGGGACCACACCTCATGAACAGTGGCACCATCATTTCATTAATCAGTCCCAAAAGGTGATTCCAAGCATTGACTGCGAAATCACCTTTTGCGATGAGTAACGAAATGACAGTGCATGTGTTCATGAGGTGGGGTCTCAAGAACCCCATGTTGAAAATCTGGTACCAAAATTCCAAAAAATGGCTGAGATATCCATCTAAGTTTAAAATCCCCCCATTGCCTGCCATTATAAAGCCTACTGCATTTTGTTCAGTTCCCGGTCGGCTTTTGAAGAGCTCAAACGTGTTCCCACTCCACAGAAGATCACAGTGCTGGCCCTCTAGAGGTAAGT
Organism: Neoceratodus forsteri; assembly: GCA_016271365.2. Lineage (NCBI taxonomy): Eukaryota > Metazoa > Chordata > Ceratodontiformes > Ceratodontidae > Neoceratodus > Neoceratodus forsteri. The sequence goes on along the minus strand of JADMNL010000037.1, from coordinate 35,152,940 downwards.
ATGGGGTAAGGGGGGTGCGTGGAGGTGGGATGTGCAGAGAGTGAATGTGAATTGGAGGAGGGGGTGTGGCGGGATGACGGGGGACCTTTTTTTTGTTTTATAGGTAAAAAAAGAAACTGGACTTTGGGGACAGTTTTACTAACATACTAATTGCCAGCAGATTAGGCCTTACGGTCTATTGAGTCTGCTCGAACCTCAGAACCCTAGTTGGGTGCCGAGGCCCTCCCCCCTTGTGTTCCAGAAACCCCTATCATCCATCCCTACCCCTCTGGGCCAGGCCATCATCTGATACATCCACTTTCTGTGTCTGTCCCACCCTGTCTTGAAGCCCTTCACTGTGGATCTCTGAACCAGCTTGCCAGGCAGTGCATTCCAAGGGTCCACCACCCTCTCAGTGAAAAAACATCCTCTTCCTCTTCCCCCCTCACCCTTCCACCTTCCAACTTCAAACCATGCACTCTGGTGATACCTCCCTGCTTTAGTCTAAAGATCCCCTCCGTGTTTACCCCATTTATTCCCTTGAGGTACTTGGAGACCTCAATCATGTCCCCCCTGTCTCTCCTCTCCTCCAATGAAAACAGGCAGAACTCCTCAAGTCTGTACTCATATGTCAAATCCCCTAGTCCTCATATCATCTTAGTTGCCCTCCTCTGTACCCTCTCCAGGAGCTGTATGTCCCTCTTCAAGTGTGGTCTCCAGTACTGTACACAGTACTCAAGGTGTGGTCTAACCAGTCCATTTTACAGCAGCAGAATCACTTCCCTGCTCCTAGAGGTGATCCCCCTTACGATGCATCCCAACATCCTGTTTGCCTTGCTAGCTGCTCTCCTGCACTGCTCAGAGTTATTCATACATGCATCCACTATGACCCCTAGGTCTTTTTCCCCTATTGAGGCCTCCAGTGCCTCCCCTCCCAGGGTGTACCTGTGTTTAGGGTTTCCCCACCCAAGATGTAACACCTTTTCTTTATTTACAGGTAAAAAAATTATTTTGGGCACACTGGGGTGGGCTCCCAGTGTGCCATGTGTTTTGGGGGGACATGATGCTGATACAAATTGAACTGGGGGGCACATGTCCACATGGGGACTGAGCATCCCCAGTGTTGGCTTTGTGGGGATTGTGTGGCAGGCAGCAGGAGCCACCACGTTTATTGGAATGCTTCACCAGGAAAGTCATGTAATGGAGCCTCTTCATCTGATGCTCCAATGAGGAAACTGCACCTCATTGGAGCAGCAGATTTCTTTCAACTGCATGGCTCTCTTTGAAACTGCTGTCATTGCCAGCATGCTCACTGATTGGCAGCTGAGGGACGCACCCACTAAAGCGTTCCCTGCATTCACTAATACTGATACAACTCTGAATGTGCTACTACCGCAAGATGTTGCTTGAGCATGCACAAGACAACATAAAAAGTGTATAAATTTTGAGTTTACCTGAAAACATGGGGCAAGGTGTCTTGTCATAACTTCTTTATTTTCTTTTGGAAAAACACTGTAGTCTTTATTATCTAAAGAGTTTCTCCCATATTGTGCCTATGGAACCAAGTGTTTCAAAGGGTGGGTGATAGGACTGCTGACTGTCCCCTACAAGCTGACAGCTTCATCTGAAAGTATAACTGGAGGCTAGAAAGAGTAATGGGATTGTACTGGTTATTAAGAGTTCCTTTATGTGCAGTAACCATAAACCTTTTGTTATAAAATGCTCTACCTGATATGCTTCTCATTGACTATTTGCATGTCTCGTCTACATGTTATGCTACAGAATGTATATATAGGCAATAACGTATGACACAGTCTGTGTTCACTGGGAGATACAGGCACAAGTGCTGTCCATAATTTCTTAGCTTCTGATGAAACAGAATTCCCTGGAATTTCCAACTAACGACACAAAACTTTATCAGAAGAGGAATTCCAAAATGTCATTTTCAAAATTTAAATTGTAGAATAATAATTTACAGTTTACATAAACTGCAATTAGGCTTCCACAAACTGTGGAAAACTTATTTGCAGTTTGCATAATCAGAGGAGCACTAATCCAAAATGTAAATCATATAACTTTTGAAATTCTGCAGAATTGTTTGAAAAATTCCAAGAAGCATTTCAGAAGCAGAATTGCAATTCCACCTGAATTCTGCTGGAAGAATTCTGTATTCTGCACATCTTTAATAGGCACTCCTCAGCGGGGTGCTTTCTCATGACATGAAGTACCATTTTTAGACTTTGGAAGCCCTTCCTAGTCTTACCGCATAGATCCCCATGATATTAGGAAAAAAAAAGGATTCATTAGTGAGGTCTGTTTGAGCCCAGGTTAGACCAGTAATCTTTTAGTTAGTTCTGGCCCCAACAACCAATAATCTAATTTTTCACACTTCCTGGTCCAACAAGCAACATGAATTGCAAATCATGCTGGTGCCCAGCAACAAATTCTTCTCATCAACTGAGTGAAGAACGATTGAGAATAGTCAAGCCCATCAGTTTGCACTTGCCTGACTTCTTGAATGTGCCAGCTTAATAGAGTCCACAAGCTAAAGGGCTTAGGGAGGCACATGCATACACAGCACTGTTTCTGTGCAATGCCACCTACTGACTCTTTAACAACCCTGCTAATTAAAATATATATTGTTAACATTTAAAAACAGTGACACCATTGATACCAAGCATTACAGCTAGTTACAACTGACAGCATTGTGACACCAGTATCTGGATAACATTAGTCATGATGGAAGCTGACACCGGGCACCGCTGTAAACATAACCACACTTTTAACTCACCCCACTATTTCAAATACAGACAAACAGTGTCAAGCTACTCATCTCAGACCACCAGTTCAAGGATGGGAAAGCATGATTGACCAGAACTCTACCAGCACGTCCAAGGATCAGCTTTTAAACATTTATAGTTTAGTATTTGCATAGTCAGAGCATTCAGTATAATTTTTTCAGTTCAAACTTTGTCTGCCTGTCTGTCCATCAGTCTGTCTGTCTGTCTATCTCTCTATCTATCTATCTATCTATATGTCTATCTATCTATCTGTCTATCTATCTATATTTTTATTGTTTCACTCTTAAATTATAAACTATGATATATATTGTTGCTTCAGCAACAAGCATGACCTCCCACCGGCCACTGAGCTAGCCAATCAGGCTCATTGCATTTGTATTTCAGGCAGTGTTGTACAAGCGCCCCATCTGTGCAGCAGCCTGTACATGCAAAGGATCATACCCAGTAAAGACTTTTGCCTGCCTTGAGTCTGCCAGAGTCAGCCAGTAGGCAGCTGGCCAGCTGGCCATGCTGGTCCATTCCATTCCAGTCCCCCCTACCAACTGCTGTTTAGTACCACTGCTATGTTATAAACTGCATCTGTGTTTGTGTTCCATAGCCTCATAGCTACTTAGTTCTACTGCCATGATTTTAAATTGTTATACACTCCTTGCAGCTATTACCATTGCTTTAAAGCACTAATTTAACTGCATTAATGGAGAAAGCAAGGATGTTAGGATAAAATCAGTGATGGGAGTAGAGACTGAAATACCTGAGGCAGCTCAGCAAGAAAAAAAAGACCAATTTAATTTATCAAAAGCTCAGTAGAAGACAAATATATATATATATATATACATACACATATATGCTGTCTGCTTAAAAACTGTTGCGTGAGATCCAACAGAAGGGAGGATGGGGAAGCTACATTGGGAGGATTATGGGAGGGGTTATTGTTCAGAATGTGCCAAGGTGAACTGAATGTTCTCTAACCAGAATGAAAAGGGGATTGTAGCAAAAGCCTATCTAGGGTGTGCTTGAATACTGTGGTTTTGAAGATTAATGCTATAAATACTATACTTGAATACTGTTGTGTGGGTGTGAATGGAAGGGACAAGGGGGCTATAGTGGAAGGACTGAGGGAGTTGATGTGTTCTTTGGACAGGCATGTAATTCTAAATGTATTGCAGCTGAGCTCATTCAGTGTACTGTAAGCTACTTTATATAACATAGCTATCTGCTCACTTATGTATGTTCTGTTTAGGGTAGGGGTAATAAAAGGTCTAAAATAAGTTAGGACCAGGCAAAAAGTTGAGAATAGATGAAACACCCAGTCTAGAGTAGTGGTAGCTAAGAGTTTGAATTAAGCAAGTAAACAAAAACAAACACAAGCAGGGTAATATTTAGTATAGTATTTTGTAATATGCTGGGAGTGGTGCACTGCAATAGCTGTGGGGTGGCAGTTTTCTGGGAAACTTTCTGGAGACTTCAGTGCTGCCCCATCTGCATGCATCTCTCTGGGCTGAAGGAGAAGGTCTCTAGACTCCAGGCCAAGCTGACCAGGATTCAGGGGCCTCCTCCCCTGACCAGGGACCACCAAGTCCACCACTGCTGCTTCAAAGGGTGCCAAGGAGGAGGAGGAGGAGTTACTAGACTATGGTGGGCTCAGAAAGGGTGAGGGTGGTGGGGCAGAAGAAAATCCCCACTATGGTGCAACTACACAATTCCTACACTGCCCTAGCAGAGCAGGACTGTCCCAGGGAAGCACCCATAGTAGTGACCAAGGAGGATGTGGGAGACCTCTGTAACGGAGTCCTCAGGGAGGTTAGCAGAGGATCTCATAGGATGAGGAAGCAACTCCTGGTGGGGGACTCCATTGTGAGGGGAACAGATTTGAGGGTAGGAAGGGAGGAGGAGAGGGGGGTTAAGTGGCTGCCTGGTGCCATGGCTAGGAGGGATGGAAAGTGGATTCTAAGGATCACTAGTACAAAAGAACAAGAGGGAGAGCTGGATGTCATTGTCCACCTAAGGACTAATGACCTGGCCAGGGATGAAGTTAGAATAGTGCAGGAGAAATTCAGGGAGTTGGGGAGGACTCAATGACCTTTTCTGAAGTACTGCCTGTCTACGACAAGGTGATGGATAGGGTAGTCCTTCAATCAATGGTTGAAGGAGTGGTGCAGGAGGAAGGGATTCAGCTACACTGGGGATTGGGGTTCCACCTGGAGGGATAAAGTCCTATACAAGGGAAATGGCCTGAATCCATCAGGGAGGGGAACACAAGTCCTCATTGTGTGATTTAAAAGTTACATAGTTAAGTATTTAAACTAGCAGATGGGGGTTGGGGAAGGAAGCAGGGAGACATAGATTGCCCCCTCCACCCCACTAGTTGAAGTAGTCAATATGGAGAACCATAAGGGAAGCAAATTGCCAAGGGTACCTTATAACAACAAAAACCAAATGGTATGTATGAATAGGGATGGAAATGAGGGCAGAGTGATAAGGAAAGAAGGAAAATGGGAAAAGAGGGTGGTAGCAGAATGTGGAAGGCCATGTGTGCAAATGCTAGAAGTCTGGGGAATGAGGTCCCTGATCAAGTAACCATTATGACTGAGGCTGATCTGGACATTGTCGACATTACAAAGTCATGGTGCAATGAGAACCATGACTGGAATTTAGCCATACCAGACTATACACTGTTCAGGAAGGACAGGGTAGGTAGGAACAGGTGAGAAGTTGCTCTTTACATGAGGGATAGCATAAATGCAGCAGAGATGCAAGGAACACAGGGAGGGATGGAAATTCTGTGGGTCACCCTAGAAAAGGGGAATGGAGCTGCTATTTGCACTGGAGTGATCTACAGGCCTCTGGCACAGGGGGAAGAGATGGACAAGATTCTGGTGGAAACCATCCAAAGGATAGCAAATAAGGAGGAGGTGCTGTTGGCAGGGGACTTCAATATGCCTGATGTAGACTGGAGCATCCCTGCTGCAGCTTCAGGTAGGAGTAGGGACATCCTGGGCCCCCTGCAGGAGTATTCCTCAGGCAACTAGTAGAGGAGCCCACTCATGAGGAAGCAATATTGGACCTTGTACTCACCAATGGGGACAGTGTTGCAGACAACACAGTGGGTGACCACCGAATAGTGATTGTCACCAATCTCTCTCAGTCGGTCAGTCCTCTACTCCCAAAGTGTAACCTCTGAGCGTATGATTTGTGTACAGTGAACAGAACAAGGTAACCCTCTTGTCTGTTTTGTGGGTTCAAGTCACCTTAGTCTCATGCTCTGGAGGGATTCAAACTGATAACCTCTTGTTAGCGTACCAATTATCAGGCTCAGATAATTCTGTCTTTGGGGGGCCAGATATCTTTGCCTATGGGCACCCAACCAGGTCTTTCAAATGAACCCTTAGAACTCTATGCAAAATTTTAGAGAATTCTATCCATTTCCCAGTTTGGTATATAATAAGCTCAAACACAGTGTCAACTATAACCACTCTAAGCTCTACTTAAATAAAAAGAAATGTCAAGGCACTCCAGGCAGTTTCTGTTTTAAATATATATATATATATATATCTTTACTTCAAAATAGGAAAACAGGAAACATTACAGAACAAATTATCTCCCAACACACACAGCCTTAAAACAAATAGGTTTAAAGTGCAAATTCCTACAAATAATAACCTCAGACTAATCTTGTCTAAGGTCCTTACTTCAGTGCCTTGATGGTCTCTCTTCTCTCAGTCAGACATATGGTCTTGTGTGTCTCTGTCCAGGTTCTCTCAGCAATTAAACACAGTTCTGAGCTGGCCTTCTCATGAGGTCACTAACTCCGCCTTGGTGTAACAACATCTATATTTTATCTCACAGGATGTCCAAATAAAATATTTAAAAAAAAACATAATAGGTGACCTCACTGCTTTTCCTACCTCAGGTTAACCAGACCAAACCAGTTTGTGCTCTGCTACACATACATCTCAAAAGTTTCATTGATCTAAGTCACTGTATTCAAAGCAAAAGTGTATTTGCCTTTTTAATCCCGTCTGGGCCTTGGAATCTACACCTCAAAGGTCTCTCTGATGTAATTCAAGGGTTCTCCAGGAAAGTATATTGGACCTTCCAAATTCGTCTGGGTTCTCCCTGGCTCAGACATCAACCTTTCTTCAATGTCCATTCTGGCTTCTCTCTGACACCCCTCCCTCTCAAGTTCTTCCTGACAACTATTGTAAGTCAAAGGATTTTCCCCCTGAGGGAATTATGAATGGCTAATCTTATTTCCTGGGATGAAAGCAAATTGACAAGGTAATTGCACCCCAGATATCTGCAGTTTAGCTATGTCCTGTCCTTTGAACTTATCCCTGGGGGGGCGGGGAGTCTTGATGTATCAGTTCCAGTAAGACAGTAGTTTCCTCAAACTGACCTTCCCATCGCATATTTTATATGTAATAAAAAATTTGGTACAGCACTCAGATCTGGCTGTCTACGTCACACTCCTCCCCACCTAGATTGAATTTGAGGGCTCTATCCCCTACATGGGATGAGCTTCCTAAATCAGTTCACTCCTCATAGACCCTAGACAGTCCATCTGAGTTCTGATTCTTGGCTCCGGCCCTATGTACAATTTTCAAATCATACCCTTGTAAAGCAAGACTCCATCTGAGCAGTCTGCCATTGTTTTTCCACATCTGCATTAGCCAAACCAGGGGGTTGTGGTCAGTCTGCACCACAAAAGGCTGCCCATTGAAGTATGGCTCCAATTTCTTTAGGGCCCACACTAGGGCAAGACACTCCTTTTCCACCATGGAGTATGCTTGATCCCTGGTGAGCAGCTTTTGGCTCAGGTAGGCTATGGTGTGGTCCCTCCCTTCGCTGGATGTCTGGCTCAGTACTGCCCTAATACCCATGTCTGAGGCGTCCATCTGAACTATAAAGGTTTTACTGTAGTTTGGACTTGTCAAAACAGGAGCACTGCACAGTGCCTCCTTTAGTTTGGAAAAGGCATCCCCACAGGCTGGGCCCCAAGTGATTTTCTTGGGCATCCGTTTCCCTGTCAGGTCAGATAGGGGAGCAGTCAGGGCACTGTAATTTGGTACAAATTTTTGATAGTACCCTGCTGTCCCGAGAAAACTCCTGATCTGCTTCTGAGTTTCTGGTCTGGGTCATGCCTGTATTACCTCTATCTTGATTTGGTTAGGACGGAGGTGTCCCCGGCCTACCACATGTCCGAGGTATGCCACCTCTCCCATGGCCACCTGGCACTTCTCAGCTTTGACAGTGAGCCCGGCCCTCTGTATTCTGACCAGCACTTCCCTAAGGTGTGAAAGGTGTTCCTCCCAGCTGGTACTGAAGATGGCAATGTCATCCAGGTATGCCACGGCGTACTCCTCAGCACCATTTAACACCTGGTTCACCAACCTTTGGAAAGTGGCTGGGGTCTTCATTCAAAAGACATTACTTTGAACTCAAATAAGCCTATCAGAGTGATGAAGGCTGACCTCTCCCTAGCTCTGTCCGTCAACTCTACCTGCCAATATTCCTTTGTCAGGTCAGTGGTCGTAAGGTAGGTCACCCCCCCAACTTGTCCAGGAGTTCGTCCGTCCGGGGCATTGGGTAGGCATCTGACTTTGTGACCGTATTCAGTCCATGATAGTCTGCACAGAAATGAGTTGAGCCATCTGGCTTGGGTACAAGGACTACGGGTGAGGCCCAGGGACTGTTGGATCTCTGGATTACCCCTAAATCCAGCATCTCCACCACTTCCCTCCTTATGTCCTTTTGGACAGCTTCTGACATCTGATATGCTGTCTGCTGTATGGGCGTCTGTGTCCCTGTCTCCACATCGTGTGTTGCTAAGGGGATTAGTCCAGGCTTGTTGCTAAACAAGGGGGCAAAATCTGCTAAAATCTCCCTTACTTTCTGGATTTGGCCTGGGGTCAGCTGAGGAGACAATTTTACTGCCTCCACAGAGGACTCCCACTTACTTTCCTCCGGCAAGTCCAGAAGAGGATCTCCTTCATCCGTCCCCTTCCCATGACTACACACTGCGAACACCATGTCAGCCCTCTTTGCATATGGCTTCATCATGTTGACATGGTACATCCTTGCTGTCTATCTACAGTCAGGTAACTCCACAATGTAGTTTACATCATTTACCTTCCTAACCACTCTGTATGGTCCTGCCCACTCAGCTTGCAGCTTGTCTTTCTGGACCGGAATAAGGACCATGACTTCCTGACTGACCATGTATGAGCGAGCTCTGGCTCTGCGGTCATACCATACTTTTTGTTTCTGCTGGGCAGCTGCCAGGTTGCTCTGGGCTGTCCCCATAAGTTCCTTCAGCCTTTCCCTAAACCTTAGGATGTAATCCACAATGGAAGTTCCCTGGGTGGCGTGCTTGCCTTCCCAGTCCTCCTGGATCAAGTCTAGGGGCCCATGTACCTGGTGCCCATACAAGAGCTTGAAGGGGGAAAATTCTGTTGACTCTTGGGGCACCTCCCTGTATGCAAACAACAGATGGGGAAGGTATTTCTCCCAGTCCCTCCCATGCTGTTCAGCAAACTCCCAGAGCATTGACTTTAGGGTACCATTGAAGCATTCCACAAGCCCATTGGCTTGTGGGTGATACGGTGTTGTGCATCTCTGCACCACCCCACACTTCTTCCATAGACATTTCATTAGGTTCAACATGAAGGAACCCCCTTGATCAGTGATTACCTCCAGTGGAAACCCAACACGGGAGAAAATCCCAAGCAAGGCATCAGCCACTTTGTCTGTCCTCAGTGAGGATAGAGCGACTGCCTCTAGGTACTGGGTGGCATAATCCACCACAGTCAGGATGAACCTTTTCCCTGAGGAGCTGGGGTATTTAAAGGCCCCACAATATCCATTCCCACCCTCTGGAATGGCTTCTCCACTATGGGCAAGGGGATCAGAACGGCTTGGGTTTTCTTGCCCGCCTTCCCTATTTCTTGGCACTGGTGACAAGACCTGCAATACTCCTTCACCTGCTGAGTGAAGTTAGGCCAGTAGAAATTCTGGCCAACCGTTGCATTGTGCATGTGATTTCCAGATGACCAGACAAGGGAATATCATGGGCAACCTTGAGTAACTGCTGACAATATCCATGGGGAGTGACAAGCTGCCTGCCTAGCATCCCTCCCTCTGTCTGTACTGCCTGTGTATACATAAGTCCATTTTCCCAATAAACCTTATGTCTGTCTTCACCTCCCTGTGCACTGTCCGAGTCTGCCCAAGCTCTCAGCTTCTCTAAACTAGGGTCACTTCTCTGAGCAGCTGTGAACCCCTCACAGCTTCCCACGGCACGGGACAGGTCCCCTTCAGTCGCTAAACTAGGGTCCCTAGCACTAGCATCAGGGCCCTCAGGATCACTGTCAATCCCAACTCTTTGACAAGAGGTCGCCCCTCCCTCTTCGGAGTAACCCTCTGTAGCTATGTGATTACTTGCTACTGGGGAAATTTCTACCCCCTTTTTATCAGTTTCCCCCTCTGGAGACACAGGCTGGGGAATCAGCGTCTCAGTATCTTCCCCAGTGACTTCTGGGGGGCTCAGGGAACTACAATTTTCCCTGGTCGCTTGGCTATGGTTAACTGCACATACCACCCACGGTTGGAGATTGTTACCCAGGATTACATCCACTGCTAATGTGTTGGCTACAGCCACCTGCTGCACAGTTCCCTCTGTTTCACCCCAGTCCAGGAGGACACTGGCCAGTGGCAATGTTTTCTCTTCACCCACAAAGTCCTGTACAGTCACATATTTATTGGGTATAAGCTGACTAGACTGTACCAGATCTCCTTTTACCAATGTCAGGGATGCCCCCGTGTCCCTTAACCCCTGCGTCCGTATGGCATTTACCATGACTGGGTCCATGTGTTCCCTCATGTTCACTGGCATGCTTCCAGGGACACAATAGCAACCCACTTCTTTCTGGTACTACTTTTTATGATTATTGCTTGCCCTTCTTGGACACTGTCCGGCAATGTGCCCAGTTTCTTTATATAACCAACAATCATTTCTTGCTTCAGAGAAATCTTTTCTTTGAAACCTGGGGCTAACTGGTTTCGGTTGAGGCAGTGAGGGTTTTAGCTTCCCAGAAGGTGCGCTTTTCCCTTTCTGCATTGCCACACTCACCCCATTCGCTCTCAGAGCAGGTCTGCTCTTAGCATAGCGGTCCGAGAGTTCAGCAGCTTCTTGCACTGTTTTTGGATCTTGGTCATCTAGTCAGGTTTTTAACTCTGCTGGGCATGCCCAATAAAACTGTTCTAATAAAATCATATTTTAAATTTTATCAACAGTGTTTGCCTCAATTCCTTCCCACCTTCTTACCAACGTTTTAAAAACTGACGTTGTTTCGTGGCTAGCTCCTCGTAGCTCATATCAGGGCTTCTCCCGAGCTTATGGAATTTAGCTCTGTATGATTCAGCAGTTGATTCAAACTTTCTTAACAGTGCAGTTTTTAACTTGCTGTAATCATCACTGTCTTCATTGTTCATTTGACCCAATGCATCCCGAGCTTTTCTGGTAAGTAGCAGGGATAGCTGGAAGCTCCAGGACTGTTTAGGAATTTTAGCCTGAATAAAAACTTTTTCAAAAGAATTTAAAAAGGCATCCATGTCCTCCCCATCCTTAAACTTGGCTATTAATTTGGAGTTCAATTTGTAACCCAGTCCTGTAGTCCCAGTTAAACCCAAGCCACTTACCTGCCCTGGTGCCGCTGGTTGGGAGTCATAGCTTCTCCAGTTTGTGTTGCCACCAGTGCTCCTCTCTCCTCTCCTCTGCAGCTCGCTGTTCTTGCTCTGCCTCTCTGCATTCTTACTCTCTTCTCTTCTGCCTCTTGCTGGTGCTCGTGATCCAAATGGTCTGCCTATCGCTGATCCCTTTCTCTCCTCTCGTGGGACTCCAGCTCCATCCTGCACAACTCAAGTTGCAACCTGAGAACTTCAAGATTCAGGATACTGGTGACTTGTCCCTGCTGCTGTGGCCCTTCACTGACAGTGGCCCTGCTGTCCACCTCATCGGCTCGGGACCCCCTCACTGGCTGCTAGCCCTTCCAGACTTGTGGTTTGGTCCCTTTCAGTCACAGTCTGTGACTCGCTGGTCTGGGTATCTGCTACCATCAGGGCCTCTATGAGGTTCAGCTTACTGGCTTTCACCCTAACAGGACTTCCCTGTCCCTGCACAGCTGCTTTAAGAAATCTACAGTGTTCCTACTGTAGTCAGAAGCCATTTTCTTCTTCTTCCCTCACTACTAATACTATTCTGACTGGCACGTCTGAGAAAAAAAATAAAATGGGTGGGAATTTAACTGTAAGTCAAGGGACATAGTTCTGTTTCCATTTTAAATAAAACACTGCCTTTCTTTTTTTTCCAAGTGAGCTAAACGGTCTCAAGCTGGCACACTAAACAATGAAGCTTATACCACCAAACGTTTTATGCCACCGCTGCCAAACAATCTGTCACCAATCTCTCTCAGCCAGTCAGTCCTCTACTCCTAAAGTACCAACCTCTAATCGTATGATTTGTGTACAGTGAACAGAACAAGATAACCTTCTTGTTTGTTTTGTGGGTTCAAGTAACCTTAGTCTCAAGCTCTGGAGGGATTCAAACTGATAACCTCTTGTTAGCGTATCCAATTATCAGGCTCAGATTATTCTGTCTTTGGAGGGCCAGATGTCTTTACCTACAGGCACCCAACCAAGTCTTTCAAATGAACCCTTAGAACTCTATGCAAGACTTTAGAAAACTCTATCCATTTCCCAGTTTGGTATACAATAAGCCCATAGACAGTGTCAACTATAACTACTCTAAGATATACTTAAATAAAAAGAAATGTCAAGTCTCTCCAGGCAATTTCTGTTTTAAAATATATATATCTTTACTTTAAAATAGGAAAACAGAAAACATTACAGAACAAATTATCCCCCAACACATACAGCCTTAAAACAAATAGGTTTAAAGTGCAAATTCCTACAAATAATAACTTCAGACTAATCTTGTCTAAGGTCCTTACTTCAGTGATTTGATGGTCTCTCTTCTCTCAGTCAGAAATATTGTCTTGTGTGTCTCTGTCCAGGTTTTCTCAGCAATTAAACACAGTTCTGAGCTGGCCTTCTCGTGAGGTCATTAACATAGATGTTGGTGTAACAACATCTATATTTTATCTCACAGGATGTCCAAATAAAATATTTAAAAAAACATAATAGATGACCTCACTGCCTTTCCTACCTCAGGTTAACCAGACCAAACCAGTTTATGCTCTGCTACACATACATCTCAAAAGTTTCTTTGCTCTAAGTCACTGTATTCAAAGAAAAAGTGTATTTGCCTTTTTAATCCCGTCTGGGCCTTGGAATCTAGACCTCAAAGGTCTCTCTGATGTAATTCAAGGGTTCCCCAGGAAAGTATACTGGACCTTCCAAATTTGTTTGGGTCCTCCCTGCCAAGACATCAACCTCCCTTCAATGTCCATTCTGGCTTCTCTCTGACACCCCTCCCTCTCAAGTTCTTCCTGACAACTATTGTAAGTCAAAGGATTTTCCCTGAGGGAATTATAAATGGCTAATCTTATTTCCTGGGATAAAAGCAAATTGACAAGGTAATTGCACCCCAGATATCTGCAGTTTAGCTATGTCCTGTCCTTTGAACTTATCCCTGGGGGGTCTTGATGTGTCAGTTCCAGTAAGACAGTAGTTTCCTCAAACTGACCTTCCCATCATATATTTTATATGTAATAAACAAAATGATACAGCACTCAGATCTGGCTGTCTATGTCACAGTGATCACCATAAAGTGTGGTTCAATATAAGAACTATGTCAGAAGTGAACCACACAAATGCAAGGGTCCTGGACTTCAGGAGGGCTGATTATACAGTGATGGAAGAATGCCTTAAGGATGCCCTGGCAGGGTGGGAGGACTTGGGTGAAGTTGAGGTGCAGTGAGCGCAACTAAAAGTGGGTATAGTGAAGATAACAAAGCTCTGTGACAGGCAGGTAAGCAAAAGCAAGAGGAAAAAGAGACTGCTATGGTTCTCAAAAGAGTTGGATGGGAAGGTAAGGACAAAAAAGTTATTCAGGAGGTATAAGGAGAAACAGAGGAAGGAAGCTAGGGAGGTGTATTAAGAGAAGCAGAGGGAGACAGGAAAAGCAGTCAGAAGTGCAAAGGTGCAAACAGAGGAAAAGATAGCACAGGCAGCAAAGAAAGGGGAGAAGACATTTTTCAGGTATGTTAGTGAAAGGAGAAATACCAGGGGATCGATTGTAAGGCTAAGGATGGAAGAGGAGGTGTGTGGAAGGGGACAAGGAAAAACCAGACATCCTGAACAATTATTTTGGTTCAGTTTTCACAAAAGAACGGGAAGGTGATGGGCCACAGATCAGTATCAGGGGCATTGAAGGAAGGATCATGGGCACCAGTTTATTTACTGAAGAGAGAGTCCTGAAGGAACTTGCTAATTTTAAGGTGGACAAGGCAATAGGGCCAGATGGGATACATTCACGATTACTGAGGGACCTCAGAGAGGTGCTGGCTGTACCTCTGACAGACCTGTTCAACCACTCACTAGAAATGGGAGGAGGGCAGAAGTAGTAACACTTCACAACAGTGGGAGTAGGGAGGAGGCTGGCAATAACAGGCCAGTCAGCCTGAATTCGATAGTGGGGAAATTAAAGGAATTGCTACTGAAAGAAAGTATCACGGAATATCTTGAATCCAGTGGCTTACAAAATCTGAGGCAGCATGTATTCACTAAGGGGAAGTCATGTCAAATTAATCTTATAGATTTCTTTGACTAGGTGACCAGGGAAGTAGATCAAGGTAGAGCGGTGGATGTGACCTACCTAGATTTCAGTAAGGCCTTCGACACTGTTCCACATAGGAAACTCGTAAACAAGCTGGGCAGTAATTGTTTGGAAGATAGGAATAAGAGAATGGTGGTAAACATAGTTCACTCTGAGGAAGGGAGGGCAGCTAGCAGGGTAGCGCAAGGATCAGTACTGGGGCCAAGCCTCTTTAATATCATTATAAGTGACATTGCAGAGGGACTAGAAAGGAAGGTATGACTTTTTGCAGATGACACTGAAATCTGCAATACAGTGGACACTTCGCGGGGAAGAATGAATAAAGATCTAAGTAAGCTTGAGGAGTGGTCAAGAATATGGCAACTAAGTTTCAATGCAAAAAAAGTGCAAAGTCGTACACTTGGGATGTAGCAACCCAAGGTTGGAGTACACAATGGGGGTAGTGGTACTGGCAACCACCAAACAAGAAAGAAACCTGGGTGTTATCATATCTGATGACCTAAAAGTGGCCAAACAGAGTGAAAAGGCAGCGGAGAGAGCCAATGGGATGCTAGGGTGCATAGGGAGGGATATCACCAGCAAAAAGAGGGTGGAGTAATACCTTAGTATAAATCTCTGGTGAGACCACACCTAGAGTAGTGTGTCCATTTTTGGATACCTCATCTCCAGAAGGACATAGACGAGTAAAGGCTGTCCAGGAGAGGGCAACTAAAATGGTGCAGGATCTGCATAAAAAGCCCTATGAAGAGAGACTGAATGACCTCAGTATGTACACTCTGGAGGAAAAGAGGGCGAGGTATAAATACAATTCAAGAGAAAAGCCTTTTTCAGAGAAAAGGATGCTCAAGAACAAGGGGTCATGCTATGAAGCTGGGGGGGTAGACTCAGGGTAAATGTACAGAAGCATTTCTTCACAGAAAGGGTGGTGGATGCCTGGAACAGCCTCTTTAATAAGGTGGTGGGAGCAAAAACAGTAATGGGATTTAAGAAGGCATAGGATAGGTATAAGGGAACCTTAGAGGTAAGGGAAGGGGGGGGGACTAAAGCTGGAGATCAAGTAGGGTTTGTGGTGTGACTGTAGGTAGGGAAAATGGGCAGGCTAGGTGGGCCAAGAGGTCCTTATCAGGTGTCAAATTCTATGTTTCTATATAGAGAATTTCTTCTTATAGTGCAGTTGACCCTATGTCCCAAACATCAGATGCTAATAAGAAAACTCACACATACTGTGGAATCTTGTAATGACAAAACCCATAGCCCAGCAAAAACTTCACTGTTTCATTGTATCACAAAGAAGTTTCATAATGTGATTGAAGAGCTAATAAATTGTGGACTAAACATTATTAGATTTCAGAAAACCTTTTGAATGTTAATGTTCCATAGCTTACCCTTGAGATGTTTGAGTTTTGTAAGTATTGTAGGATGAGTCAAATCTGCATGATTCACTGTAATCCTTAAAACTGATGGAAGTGATGAGGTTCACTGCATTGTTCATTAAGTGCAATCCACTATTATGGCATTTGTAAACCACTGGCACAGTTATGAAAAACGTGTATAGCTAAAAGGCAAAGATGAAATGCTAATCTTACCATATGTTCTTAACTTCTCCTTCTTTGTTCTTCCGCCTCCCAGGAAATGCATGACTTAAAGAAAGAAACAAATCAACATTACCTCTCTGTTTTGAATCTAAAATTATTCTACATGATATTACAGTGGTCTACATGTCAGTAGCCTGTTTGCTAAAGAAATATGACTCTGGTTCTGCCCAGGGGAAAATAGAAATGTTTACTATTTAATTTAAAATATGTTAATCACTGTAAAACCAGTGATTGGTAAGGAATCCACTTTTACCATTCTTTTTACTTTCTAGTTATTCCTTTTGTGTTCTTTTCAATCCCAGTGTCCTACCATTATTTTGTGGAACTATTGCTACTGACATGCTATGTTTTGCATTAATTTATTTGTGATTTCTCTCAGTTGTCTGCTGTGTACTTTTTACTTTTTATAATTATTATTATTGTTTTATAATTGTAACATTCCTGATGTAACTTATTATCGCACTCCCCACTTCCATTTCCCCCCAGGACACATCTGTAAAGAAGCTGTTAGCTCAGTATGTTTTCCTGGTGAAACTCTGGAAATAAATAAATAAGTAAATACATACACATACATACATACATAAAACCATTATGCCAAAGCCACTTTTCCAACCTGAGGAAACATCTTCACCATAGATCTATCAGTCTTCATTTTATTCAGACCTTGACACTCCACCACTGATAATCTATATACCTCTCCCTCCTGAGACAAGCTTGCTGAGGGTTTCATGTCCTCTGAGAGAACTCTTGAATTTGGGCTGATGGACATGAGGCATGAGATAAGCTGGTCTGTGTGTAGTGAGGTCTGATTGGTCCTTGCTGAGCATGAAGGGGAACATTCATAATCCAAGTAACCCCTTCCCAATGTTTTAACTTATTACATATGCCTACCCACTGTGGCATGCCCTGTGATGACTTTAGTGCCACTGTTGTTGTCAACGATATAGCACTGGTCCACGTCCTAGACACTGCAACCTCAGCACAAGCTTCAAGTTCATATGGTGATGTAAGTGGCAGGGGAGCTCACTTGAGCACACATTCCTTCCCTCATGATCCCCTCTCTGCTAGGCCACTAGGATGCCATCTTACAGCAACAGGAACCTCCCCCCTCAAGAAAGGAGGCAACCAAAATTAATGCTTTCTCTTTCACCATCAATCATGCAGTACTCAAGGTCTACAACATGGACCTGCCTCACTGATGTCACAGAAGAAACACTTATTGCATCAGACCTCACACCTTGTTAAAATGTTATTATTTGAATGCCAAATCAGTTTAACTCTCTAGTCATTCTTTGAGCTCCTAGATAATCTTTCTAAAATTTGGCAGTATTTATATCTGATTTGGATAGCTGTTTGAGTCATCCTTTTGGTGGTTTATAGACTTAATTACTACCACCTAATGGATTTACCTAGCTAACTGCATACTGTAAATTATTTAAAATCTTAAAATTGTACAGAAAGTGAAATCAACAGGTTTTACATGTTCAGTTTATAATGCAAACAATAAAACATGACAGGGTGTGGTATAGGCTGAGATAACTGCATGCCCAGGGTTGTAGCAAGGCCCGATACTACAGGTGGAGGGTCTTACAGCCCTTGATTGTGTGGTAATGTAGCCTAAACCAAACCTGGAATTTTTTATGGTGATTATAAAATGGGGTTTGCTGTGCCAACTTGATAAAAAAAGCACATTTAAAAAGTTTAAAATAGAGCACATATCTATAAAAAGAGCTCTTGCTCCGGTGTCCTCTAATCAGGATCGTGGATGAAGTGTAGATGCAGACACAGGGTGGTGCATGCTTCTTACTTGATAGCTTTATCATATTGTTAGATTACACAATACAAATTATTTATTTTTAGTAGTCTGCGTAGTTAATGAGCACCAAGTGTTAATGGGAGCAGGTGTGTGAGAAAGGTGCACCTGGTAATGTCTGAGCTGTAGGCAAGGCTGATTGGCGGAGTTCATCTCTCTCTGACCATATCATACCTGTCATACATGAACTGCACTGCCTGCCAGTTCACTAGCACATCATTAACTCATACTTCTCAACCCCCTGCCTCAAACATCAGGGGAAAAGTCAGGGACACATCATAAAAGAGGGTAATATCCATTCATGAAACTGTTGCAATCAGTGGTTTAGTGATAAAAGTATTTTCTGATGGAGAACTAAACTGTAAAACTATAGTCTGGTATGATTTTATTATTCAAACCTCTAGTCTTCAGTGGCAAAACTGCCAAATTCAGAAGAGACAGTAGAAATTTGTAGTACAAAACCAGGTACGTCTCTGAAAATCAGGGACAGTTGAGAGGTATGCATAACTTTCAAGTTTGCCTTGTTAACATTCAAAGCACTACAAGGACTGCAGCCTGACTACTTGAAAGACCTTATAACAAGTGTATGTCAAACTTTCGCATTTTGATTTCATGAGTCCTTTTTCATCTATTTCATTAAAAGCTGCTCTTAGGGATTGAATAATTAAAGCTATCCTTGATACCAAATGCAAATGGCATTGCACCCCAGTATCAGTAAAGAACAGAAACATAAACCTGTAATGGGATATACCAATCTTCATGTGTACTTGCTTGGCTAGTAAGTTTATTGTCCCCACAAAAAAATCTTCTTTGGTCCCCACTGTGCTACTGTGAGGCACATATATGTTTTCTGTCATTTATGTTGTTTTACTCAGTCCCACCAAGAGCAACACATATTTGCCAAATGACTTGGGCATTTGCCAGCCTGACAAATGACACCCTGAAGCAGGCATTTTTGTACATTGTTGTATCTGCCTCTACATATGCCACTTTTATTTGGCCACTGGCCTGCTACTGGGTATGCTCACCTAGGTGGCTGTAAAAACTATGTGTATCTTTTCTCACTGCCAAAATATCTGTATGCTTCCCTTTATTAAGTGATTGGAGTTGCAACACACTGATTTTACTTGCTCTATACAAATCAATTCTCCTTTGCAAAATTAAATCAGTCTCATGTGATAACCGTGCACATACGACACTTGACCATCAAGGATTCCTTTAATTATTCGATCCCTAAGAAGACCATCTATTAGGGTTTCAAACTCACATGTCAAGTTTTGTGTGCAAATAAGTCAAGTAATGGTCAATGGACTCAAACGGCTATTGGTTTCTTTCATTGAACAAATGGTGTTCCAAAATGGTGTCTTTTTAGTTGTCTACACCATTCAGTAAATGTTTCAGCTATGTTTTTGAGTTTCACATAGTCTGTTTCATCTTGCCATGGAAATGCATTATATATGCCAATTGCATCAGGGCCTATATTATGCGGTAACACTGAGGACTGTTTTCTCTTTGGCTGCTCTGCTGTATCATTGGCAGTCAGATTAAACCAGAATCCCTGGAACCACCTCATTCAGTTTTCAGCCTTTCTGTTGGATCTGTGACTGCAGGCAGGTGACTAGTGTGAAATGGCATTTGGAGTACTGCATGCAGCTCTGCAGTCTGCACTTGTAAAAGGACAGGAAGAGGGTTAATGTGGCACAGAGAAGGGCAAAAAAATGATTCAGAGACAGCAGGAGGAGCACTACATGAAGGTTCAAGGACCTCATCATGTAGACAGCAGAGACCAGAAGGGAGCAGGGGGACATGATTGAAACTTTGAAGTTTCTTCATGGGATAAACCAGAAGGGCACTAGGAAACTGTTCACTATGAGTGGAAACATAGGTACATGGAGAAACTCAAAGAAGCTGAAAGGAGGGAAACTCAGAAGGATATCCAAAAGTATTTCTTTACAGAGAGGGTGGTGGATAAATAAAACATGCTGCCAGAGGGGGTGGTGTGCATCAAATCAGTGGAAGAATTCAAGTGGGGGTGGGACAGACATATGGGCTGGTGAGGGTAGCAGAGGAGGATGACATAGGGTGAGGGGAAGTGTGTGACTACTAGGGCATTCACATCATACTATATGTAGGGATGAGCTGTAAAGATGGGCCAGTGGCCGTTTTTCAGCCATCAGCTTCTGTGTTTCTATTACATATGCTAAACACTTTGCCCACCACCAAGGTAAGGTTCACAGGTCTGTAGCTACCTGAGTCCAGTCACTCCCCATTGTTGAATAAAGGGACAACACTGTTGGTTTTCAACTTCTCTAACACTATCCCTGTTTCTGGAGTCCTAAAATACATCTGCTAGAGGCCTTGCCAGACCCCCCTTTTGACTCCACTGTTACCTACAGTTGGATACCATCCAGACCCTGGAATTTGCTATGATTCACACTCTCTGTATACTTACCTACTAATTCTTAAATAATCATCACTACCATCTGTTCAGCCTGACTCTCTCCCAAACATCTAACATGTGCTGGCCATGTCCCCAGACTTGCTGGCTGAATAGTGACATAAAATAGTTATTCAGTGTCTCTGATGTGTTTACATCAAGTCATGATTCATATACCATAGTTTCTTCTATTGGAACTGTGGCCACTAGATTTTATGAGTGAAGTCTTCATAACAATTTGATACAAATTATTGTTTTGCACTTGTTTAATGACTCGCTGGTTGAGGTAGATTTACAGAGGTTAGGGTATTTAACATCTGGATTCCAGTATAGCTTCATAAATGTTGATAGAGATGAAACTCTTAGCAATGAGCTTTCTTGGTATGGATGTACTTAGATGAGCTCTGCTTAACAAATCGTTGCCATGTGCACAAATCCTTTGGGAGTTCTCCTCCATTACATAATTGACTTTACCAAGCAAGTTTCAGCAATATGTAACTCAAAGTTGAAATTATTCAATGCTTCTGCCAGTACATCTCCAATTACACTACATCTAGAAGCATATGAATGCAGGAACAACGATCATTATGCAATTCAATGCTATACCTTCTATGTGTGATCTTATACAGACATTATTCCTACCAGAGGATGAGAGCTATGCTATGTAAACCTCATGTCAATCATATTGTTCAATGGGCACATACAATTTAATGAGAAGTTATGCTTGTGCAATGTTGTTGGTAGTCTGAAGGTATTTGGACGAATGTGTTGTTGACTGTCATATGTGGATACTTTGTCTGTTCACACTCTTTGTCTCTTGGGAACTACCACCCTGTTGGGGTACCGTGAAGGCAAAGGAACCCTCCTGAGGAGGGTTCTATCCCTAGTTGTGCTGCGGGAACATAATTTTTTAGACTATAGGTAACTTAGGAAAGAGCCCCAAGGAGAGAGGCACACCACAGGAGGAGGAGGTGATAAAGGCAGGGCAAAAAAACAGTGGTTTTGAGTGAGCCTGGTGAAAGCTAGCTTAAATAGCTCAGGAAGGAGGTGTGGTTGGTTGCTCCCACCCCTTGAACTGCAGGCATAGTCTTTGAATTCAATGGACATATGCAACTTAGTGAGGATTTATGCTTGTGCAACATTGATGGTAGTCTGAAAGTATTTGAATTAATGTGTTGTTGACTGTCATACGAGGATACTTTGGCCACTTGCACTATCTGTCCCATAGGGAAATACCTCTCTGGTTGGGAGCATGAAGGTAAAGGAAAACTCTTGAGGAGCGCTCCACCCCTAGAGAGGTGCCGTGGGAACATAATTCCTTTAGGCTAAAGGTACCTTAAGAATTAGGCAAAAAAAATTGCACAGCAGGTGGTGAACACAGAGACTCAGTAAGGACAGACTGACAGCAACTAGTGATGAATGATAACAGAGACTGAACTGAGCAATGACTGACAGTTATTGGTAACTGATAGTAGACAGAGACATGACATCCTTGGGGAGAGATGGAATGGCAGGAGGGAAAGGTGAGCCAACATCCAACCCAACTCATAGTAGAACCCTACTAGTGTAAATGCAATGTTAATATAAATATCCTACATTATGAACTGCCTCTTGCGGAGACTACCTTTTTGGATCTTCAGCACAGAGGACATGAAAAACACCCTATAAGGAGGATACCTCTGGGGATTCAAGGCCTTGGTCACCTTCTCTCCAGGCTAAGGATAAAAGTAGTGATGGCTTGGCTACCACAATTAAGAGACCCAGTTCAGGGGAAATTTTTAGAGGAAGGGCTCTCACCCTGTCCTTACAGGAATGCTGTGGGGATGCCATGAGCTGATCTCTGCAGTTAAAGGAGATTTCCTGTGAAGGATGCCCACTCCTCCCCAGTCAAGAGGAAGAGAACAATGATTGCTGCATGGCTCTCACCTGACCTCTGCAAGGGGAGGCACAGAGATGATGCTGAGCCCTTGAGGGGTAAGACATAAGAGCTGGGCCCTTGAGGGGCCAGGCATGCATAATTGTATGATCTTCACCCTTGAGGAGAAGAGGAAGGGAAGTAGGTGGAGACCAGATGAATCTTAGGCAACCATAGGGGGGACAAGCTTTTGAAGGTGCTGCCAATGTGGTCTGCACAGCTAAAGGAGCCCCCGTGGACTTTGTGGCCCCATCCTCCAGCAGCTGGAGTCTTGAATATGAACATATGAACCTATGAAATTTGCCAGCAGATAAAGGCCTAGAGGTCTATCAAGTCTGCTCGAATGTACAGATAGCATCCCTTATTCTGCAACTGCCCCTCCCTTCCACCCTTCCCCTTCATTAACCCTCCCCCTTGTCCTGTCCCATCCCCTTTTGAAGCAGTCCACTGTTCTACTGGATACCACATTTGCAGGTAACACATTCCACCCAGCCACCACCTTCTCTGTAAAAAAGTGTCTCCTCATCTCCCTCCTGAACCTTCCTCCCTCCAGTCTCATATCATGGCCCCTGGTATCCCTCCCCTCCCTTACTTTGAACAGCCCCTCTGTACCTGTCTTGTTTATTCCTTTCATGTACTTAAAGGTTTCAATCATGTCCCCCCATCCCTCCTCTCCTCCAGTGAGTACATGTTCAACTCCCTCAACCTCCTCTTGTACAATAAGTCTCCCTGCCCCTTGATCATCTTTGTCACCCGGCACTGCACCACCTCCAGTAACTTAATGTCCCACTTCAGATACGGGCACCAGTACTGCACGCAGTACTCCAGGTGCGGTCTAACTAATGACCTATACAGTGGCAGAATCACCTCCTCCCTCTTCGAGGATATACCCCTTGCAATACAACCCAGCATTTTGTTGGCCTTTGCAGTTGCCTTCCTACATTGTGCTGAGTTGTTCATCGACCCTGTAATGAGCACCCCTAGATCCTTCTCCTACTCTGTCTGGGCTAGCTGCAATCTCCATGGCTGGTAACTCCTCCTTGGGTTCTTCATCCCAAAATGCAGCACCTTGCACTTTTTGGCATTTAATCCCAGTTGTCAGGTGTCTGACCAGGTTTCAAGCTTTGCCAGATCATCCTGCAACCCCTGCCATCCCCCTAGGTCATCCACCACCACTCCTACCTTGGTATCATCAGCAAACAGACTGATCTTGTTCTTGATGTCCCATGATATGCCTGCAATGAATATCCCAAACAACACTGATCATAACACCGAGCCCTGTGGAACACTGCTCGTCACTACCCTTGGGTGTGAGAGCACCCCACCCACCACCACCCTCTGTTGCCTTCCCTGAAGCCAGTTTCCTACCCATCTCACCAGCTTTGCACCCGCCCTGTGCCTACTAACACTTCTCAGCCTTCCATGCGGCACCGAGTGAATGCCTTACTGAAGTCCAGATACAGGACATTCACTGCATGGCCCCTGTCCAGTTACCTAGTTACCCAGTCATAGAACTCCACCAGGTTGGTTTGGCAGGATCTTCCCCATATGAAGCCATGCTGTCTGCTGTCCTGTAGTCCTTTGGCCTCTAGGAGGGCCACCAGCCTCTCCTTCAGGATAATCTCCATTAGCTTATGATGGATGTGAGGCTCACTGGTCTGTAGTTTTCCGGTTCATTCTTGTGGCCACTCTTGTGGAGGGGCACCACATGAGCCATCCTCCAGTCCTGAGGTACACACCCCAAATGTAGTGAGGCATTAAATAGGTCTGCCAAAGGTCCTGCAAGGACATCTGCCAGCTCCTTCAGTACCCTGGGCTGGATGCCATCTGGGCCTGGCACCTTGACCACCCTCAGTGCCTTCAAACCCTCCCAAACTCTGCCCTCCATGATTTCCCCAACTGTCACCCCTTACCCCCTGTTTCTGCCATTTCTCCCCCCTTGGGTGTCATCCCCTCTTCTCTTTAGTAAATACTGAGCAGAAGTACTCATTTAATGCTTCAGCCTTATCGCACCCTGCTTCTGCCCAACCCCCCTCCTTCCTAATCCTTACTATGTGGTCCTTACAGCTCCTTTTCTCCCTGATGTACCTAAAGATGTCCTTCTCCCTCTTCTTAATGCCTTGTGCCAGCCTGAATTCCGTAGATCCTTTGGCTCCACTTACTGCCCTTGTCACCTCCTTCGATTCTGTCAAGTACTCCTCCCTGTCCTCCCCACTCCCTGTTTTCTTGTACTCCGTAAAGGCAGTTCTTTTCCTTCTTACATTTTCCATGACCTCCTTGCTCAACCAGCTTGGTTTCTTAGCCCTAGCCTTCTTGCTCTGGGCCTTGCAGCAGGTTTTGGTTGCCTTCACAATCCCCAGCTTTATGAGCTACCATCTCTGGTTAGTGTCCATACTAGATTGAATTCTGGCCAGGTACCCTTTTACCACTTTCCCCATCCTCCCAAATTTGGCCCTCCTGAAGTCCAGCACTCTTGTGCCAGATTCCACTCCTTCCTTGCCCATATCCAATGTGAGCCATACTGAGTGGTGGTCACTCCCTGACAGTGGTTCCTCCACTGTAAGTGCTCTCTCAAAGTCCCCATTTGCCAGCACAATGTCAAGGGTATTCCCCAACCTGGTTGGTTCACTGACCATTTGCAGCAGGAAGCTGTCCTGGAAGGCATCTAGCAGTACCTGCTCCCTTCGGTTCCTGGTTGTTGGGGTACTCCAGTCCACTCCTGGCATGTTGAAGTCCTCCACAATCACCACACTACCCTTCTCGCAGGTCCTCCTGATCTGTCCCGCTAGTTCCCTGTCTAACTCCTCCATCTGAGATGGTGGCCTGTACACCACTCCCATTCTAAGAATCCTATTCTTGGAATCCTGGATTTTCATCCAAAGTGACTCCATTACTACCCTCCTCCCCTCCTCCCTTACACACTTCAGTCCTTCCTCACATATAGTGCCACACCCCCTTTACCAATCACCCTGTCCCTACAAATAATCTGTACCCTGGTACAGACAGGTCTCATCATTGTATTGGTTGGCCCATGTTTCTGTGATGGCTGCAATGTCCACCTCTCCCTCTGTCATGAGCACCTGTAACTCTGCAGTTTTCCTCCCAAGGCTCCTAGCATTATGGGTAACCACCTTCTACCCTTTCCCCCATCCTGCCCTCCTTTACTAGCATCACCAATAGTACTTCCCATTTGTCCTTTGTCACTGTTATGGGGGTAATCTCATGTGGTTTCCCAACCTCTGGTCTCTGCATATCTCTTGCTCAATTGCCACCCCCCCACTCCTAGTTTAAATTCCCAACTTCCTCTATGTACTCCTCCATACTCTGTTTCAAGACTTTCTTTCCATCCTCACTCAAGTGTAGTCTGTCCTTGGCATAGAGACTACTGTCATCTCAGGTCCCTCCCACCCCCAACAGCCCATACCCTCTAGCACAACACCGGGTTCTTAGCCATCCATTAAATTCCTCTATTCTCAGCTTTCTTGTTGTGCTTGCCTTGGACACTGGAAGTATCTCTGAAAAAGTTACTGATCTTCCTGCCCCCTCACATAATTGTGCTAGTTCCTCAAACCTCCTCTGGACTATATCTACTGTCTTGTCGGCCAGGTCATTTGTCCCAAGATGTATAATTAAATTAGGCTTGTCCCTACCCCTTCTAGCATATTTCAGAACAGATTGTCCCACCCTCTCGGCTGTCATTCTTGGCATGGCCTCCACCCAAATGAGACTATGCCTCTCCCCCTTGCTACCCCACATGACTCCTCTTAGTATTGAGTCCCGCAGCACTAAGATTCCACCACTCTTACTCCCTACTTGCTTCCATTTATCTCCCTCTCTCATTTCCAGCTCCTCTTCTTCCTCATGCACATTATTCCCCCTTTTGCTCTTGTTGCAATTCTCCCAGCAGAACTACCCCCCCCCCCGCTTCAGTTTGGTCCAGGTATTTATCAATTACTCCTCTAATTTCATCATTTCCCTCCTCAACCTTTCTTCCTCTCTAGCAGTGCAAAACTATTTTCTGAAGACCCTTCACAAATGCACGCTCCCTCTCTCTGCATAGTAACCTGTTCTCTCCTTTCCACTCCATGACTTTGGCCACTTCTTCGCCTCCCCTCACAAGTCCCTATCTCCTCCTTCCATTTGTCTTTTGCCTCCTGACCTGGTTTCTCTAGCAATCATTCTTCCTGACCTGGGCCCCTTTGGCTCTGCTTCCCTTCTTCTGACCCTCTCTTCACTACTGTTGGCTTAAATCGCCATCCCTCATCTCCCCTTTTTGCTCCCTCCATTATTGGGCTAAATCCACCTCCAATCTGTCTTGTCTGTCTCAGTTCCTCCTGCAGACCCTCGATCTCCATTCTAAGTTTCTCTGTGTGGTTGCACACTAAACATCCTCCGCACTCCAGGCAAGTTTTAGAAAGATTGGTACACCTCAGTTGTTGCAGCCTACCACCCTACCCGTTGCAGTCATTGCCCACCAGTGACCCCCTACCCTTCCAGATGCAGGATACCAAACACTCCCCCAAGTCTCCCCTCTCCCCCCTCTATCAGTGCAAAACATTCTTTTTTTATTTCCCTTACCCCCTTTGTTGTACACGTTTAGATAGATTGAGTAACTGCTTTTTATATTCCTATCCTTCCTATCCACACTCAAAAAGAGACTTTAAGTAGCTATTGTGCAACCTTCCTCAAACTCCTACTCCTCCTTTACCCAATGCAATAGCAATGCAAAGAAGTAACAATGAAAGTTCCTAGATTTGCAGTTACTTCCCTTCCACTGAGATAGCAGTCATCTCATCACTTGCTGCTGTTCCTTTCCTGGATGTCTGCTTCTGCTATGACAGGTGCATATCCTTTGCCCGTTTGAGGAAGTTATGTCAGAACGCCTGGTATAAAGGCAATAATAGACCAGGGGTGGGTGGGGTGAGGGGTTGGGGTGGGACCAGCCCTAGTTTTCCAGAAACAATCAGGTAGCTGAGGCCCCTGGTCAGACCATTAGCACCCTTCCCCCACTCTGCACTAAACTTTGCAGCTAGTGAAGCCAGCAAAAATGAATCACAATTCTACTCAAAGCCCCCAAAATAGGTTTGCTACCCAAAGAAACAGGACTCCAATTCAAACAGCTTCACCAACAACACATCAAAATAGGCTTGAAATTAGAAGATACTGGCCTCCAGTTCAAAGAAACAGACCCAGTTAAATCACACCAAATAGGTTTTAAATCAGAAGAAATAGGCCTCTACAAATGCAGTCTGCTACACAGTGAAACATCAAACAAATGAGCCCACTTATAGCTACCAAAACAGGTTTTCCAACAGCCCCAAACAATACCCTGCTAGCCCCTTAGAAGTAGTAAGAAAGAAGAGAAATAACCTTCTACCAAGTAGAATCCACAAGAAACAATGTAAAAACAACAAGAAGAAGCTACTGTACTGTAACAGATCTGAAAATGTCCCTTTCTAGTTCCTTCTGAGAAGCCAAAGTGGAATGGGGGGTACGGAGAGAGCAATACTACATCAAAAGGTGCCACTGAGTCAATCTGCATGGACAAAGCTTCCCCCGGAGTGTAGGACATTCTCACCAAAAGGGCCACCCTCAAGATGTGGACTTCAAGGCAGCAGAGCAAGAACAATGACATAGAGGGCAGAGAGCCCTGGAGCCATGATATGGTCATGGCTGGCATATATCAGAGTGAAGGAATAGTGGGAGGCTGATGGCAAAGCCTCCCAGCCATGAGCACAAGGTACAAACAAAATGTAGGCAAGGCCAAATGACTGACCGAGACATAAAATGATGACTAAGACATGGTATGGACAAGCCCTGCTGGACCAGATGCACAAACGTGGCAATCTTTGGCACATTGCGCTGGATAATGGTAAACCTACTGCTAGGCAGTGCTATCAAGAAGCATGCAATAAATGTACCTGGAGTGTTCGTAAGGCAAAGGCTGAGTACTACAAAACCTTGCTGTCTGCCACATGGGGCTCATGTCGCAAGTTCTGGGACTCCCTCAAAGAGCTCAGTGACAAAGCCTCCACTGCACCTCCCTCCCAAATCAGGGCCAATGGGTCTATCACCACAGACCCTGCCCTGATTGCGGATATATTTAATGACTCCTTCTCCGACCTTACTGGTGTTCTCCCCCTAACTTCTTCTCCCCACCCCTCCAATACTGCATTGCTCCCTCCGCCCCCCCATTCCACCTTAAAACAATTTCTCAGCGTGATGCTGCCCCTGTTTTACTCAAGGCCCTCAGCAAATCTCATTTCAGCAGTGATACTCTAGACCTTAAACTGCTTAGACTCATCTTCAACAAAGTTCTCCCCCTCCTCACCATGCTTCTGAACCACTCCCTATCGCTGGGCCAGTTTCACTCTAAATGGAAATCTGCCCTCATCACACCTATCCTTAAAAGCAGTGACTGCACCCTGCCTAAGAACTACCACCCCATCTCAATCCTGCCTCCCCTCTCTAAAACCTTGGAGAAAATTATGGCCATCCAGCTGGCAGACTACTTCTCCAAATATAACCTCCTGTGTCCTGAACAGCATGACTTCCACCATAACCACAGTACCACCACAGCCCTTTTGGAATTTACAAATGCCCTCCACACATTTCTGGCCACTGGCCACACTGCTGGTGCTGTCTTCATAGACCTTTCTAAGGCATTTGATATTGTGCACCACACACTACTCCTGGATTCCCTCACACATATAGGCCTGTCCCCTGAGACCACTGGCTGGTTTGCCAGCTACCTGTCTGAGAGAACCCAGACATTCAGGATTGCCCATACCCTGTCCTCCCCCCCTCCAAGTCAGGTCAGGGGTCCCACAGGGCTCTATTCTTGGCCCACTACTTTTCTCCCTGTTCCTCAACTTTCTGTCCAAGGCTTGCTCTGGGAAACTACTATTGTATGCAGATGATGCCGTCCTCTACAGCTCTCACACTGACCCTGTAGTCCTCCGCTCAGTGCTCCAGAAATCTCTCATGGAAGCTGAATCCTGGTTCATTCAACATAGGCTAGTATTAAATTACAAAAAAACAAAATCCATGATGTTTGCACATCCCCGGACAACCCCTGCTCATACTGAACTCCATAAATAACTCCCTTGAGCAGGTTTCCAGGTTCAAATACCTTGGTATCACCCTAGACTCTGGGCTCACCTACCATGAACACATCCGAATACTGAACATCGCTGTCAATGTGCGTATTGATCTACTTCACTGGTACAAGCACTGCCTCCCACCAGAAGCTCTCCACCTAGCTGCCTCTACATCTATATCATCACTAATAGACCATGAAATCATCATCTATGAGGCAGCCGACAACACGTACCTAAACAAAATTAGACTGGCCCTTAATAAGGCCTGTAGACTTGCTACAGGCTTCGCCAGACTCACACATACCTGCACCCTTTACACCTCAACAAACTGGCTAAACTTTGACAGGAGGCTCAAATATCAGGCCTGCCTTTTTGCTAAAAAAAATAACAGCAGGGCTACTCCCACCTGCCCTCTCCCTACTACTCCAGGCACCATTGTCCACCCTCCCCCACTCGACAATCGCGACAACCCATTTCAGGGTATTTCACTGCAAGACCACTTCGGGTCAAAGAACTTTTAGATATCTGGCCCTTACTGGCTCAACTCACTCCCAAACTCCCACCTCACAGAACCCAAACTTGGTCAGTTGAAGTCCCAACTCAGAGACCTAATCACTCATAAATCAGTCTGTGACTGCCCTTGAATCTGACCTTCCCACTCCCCCCCCAACCCCACGACTATGGACTTCACTCTGGTCCAGCCACCCCTGGGCACACCTATATTTTGACAATGGACACCTCAGTCTGGCCTAGGCATGCAAATAACCACCAGGTCAAGGCTTGCGCCACCACCCTGCAGTGTATGTTTTGTTACCTACTACCATTTGCACTGTGTACCTATGTTTGGCAGTACTCTGTAAACTCTGTATCTTCAGCTGCTTTACTGTGTTATCTGTAACCATTTTTGTATCCATTTGTAACCATTTTGTATCCATTTCTGTACTTATAGTGTTAGTTGTTGCTATTGTCCCTGATGTCTCTGTTTTCAATGATGTGGAACCTTTGTAAAGGAGTCTTTGACTCAAAGGTGTTATCTGATATACTGTACATCAATAAAATAAATAAAAAATGAGACTAAATGATGTGTGCCTGGACTGAATGATGAATACATGCTAACCAATTCCATAAGGGAGGCCAGTGGTAGTTGCTAATGAACTATAGACCAGGTAGAATGAAACAGTAGAGAACAAATGCAACTGCTGGGGAGAAACAGGAGTATATGAGAACTGAAAGCTAGGAAGCAACCTGCTGCTGAACTGAGAAAAATTGTTAAACCACCAGAACACAAATGGGAGTGACTGCCTGCTGGGAGCCAGGTGAAAACATTTAGGAATTGTAGTTGAACTGGGAGATTGAAAATGGTACGGAAGAAAGAGCAAAATGGGAACCTGAAATACACAAGTCAAAACAAGGATGACAAAGGCAGGACACTGTGAAAACTAGAAGTGCACAAGAATCAAAACAGAAAGAGAAAAAAAGAGGTCCAAAGGTGGGCATCTAAAACAGTGTGGAATCTGCATCAAAAGCCCTATGAAGAGAGATTAAAGGACCTCAATATGTACACACTGGAACGGGGGAGGAATATGATACCTTTAAATAGATAGTGGAACCAAAGGACAGAGAGGGAAATAATACACATGCTAAGAAGTAGTCAGTTGTAACATTTTATTTTTCAAGAATTTTCTTGTTCCTTTGGATCATTAGAGAGTCTTCTATATGATAATGCTGTGCTGGACTTGTGGAACAGCTCTAAGCCTAGCAGCTGACATATCTATCTTTATCACCTCACTACATTATCAGCATTGTGATCTCACCAACTGTGACATTACAGGTGACTGACATGACAGCTACTGAGTGGCAGTTCCTAAGCTGCAGTGATGTCACAGTCAGTGAGGTCACAATGCTGATGATGTAGTGGGGGGAATAGAGATAGTCATGTCAGCTGCCAGGCTGAGTACTGTCCCATACACCACACCTACTAACATCAGGTAAACAATAGTTCAATTAACCAACGGGAAAAGAAAAAGTACCTCAGATATAAAAGTTAATGGTAGATTGCTTTTAAAAACTAGTATTAGTTTTAGGCAGCACACTAGAGCCTGGATATTCAAACTGCGCCAGGCTGTGGTGCAAGCCTGGGTGCAGCTCAACTCTGTTGTGCAGGGGTGTGGCCTGGGTGATATTCAACAGAGCTGTGCTATGGCACAGCAGCTTTGAGTATCGCACCCTGGCCACCCCCACTGTACATGGCGCAGTGGCACTGCGCCAGTGCAAGTGGCCAGAGTGGAGCATGGAGATGCGCTAGCGCAAGTGCCATTGCACCATGCACAGCACCTGCGATATTCAAAAGGGGACATGCAAATGGGCCATAATTTATGCAAGGCACACATGGTCCATTTGCATGTCATTATGGCCCCATTTGCATCCCATTAGCATGCAGGTGCGCCAATCCCTGACGACTTGTGCCTGGCGCCCTGCCAGGCAGCAGCCATCGAGGACCGACGCCCCCTGCAGCCTGATTGTGGGCATTCATCTAAAAGAAACCCCCCTCTAATATTCCTGGTGGTCCAGTGGACCCCTATGTGCCTGATCGAGGGCATTGGTATAAACCCCCCCGTCCAATATCCCTGGTGGTCCAGTGGACTGAACTCTGCCTGACTGTGGGCATCTTTAAAACATAGAAC
The DNA here is from genome assembly GCA_016271365.2 of Neoceratodus forsteri. Lineage (NCBI taxonomy): Eukaryota > Metazoa > Chordata > Ceratodontiformes > Ceratodontidae > Neoceratodus > Neoceratodus forsteri. The sequence continues at coordinate 35,120,822 of JADMNL010000037.1, read as the reverse complement.
AGTCCTATTACCCTGGTGGTCTAGTGTACACCCCTCCCCACCTGCCCACTGAGCCCAACTGCCTCGCTCCCCCCCCCCGGTCAGACGGTGGGCGGCAGCACCTCACCCACCTGCCACCCCGCTGCATGCCGACTGACAGCTCAGTAGGGCTGCACGCCCATTGGTTCACAGCATGAGCCAATGGGCATGCAGCCCATACCATACTACTCAGTCCAGATATGTGAATGAATTCAACCCTTTTGAATATCTGGGCCTAGGTCTTTAAATACCTCACAAGGGTAAATAAGATACAGGAAGGGAGCATATTTTGGAAGAAAAAGTGTTCAAGAACAAGGGAACATGCTATGAAGCTGGAGGGAGTAGATTCAGGACAGATGTGAGGAAGTAGTTCATCTCAGAAAGAGTAGTGGATTCCTGGAAAAGACTTTCAGCAGTGGTGGTGGGGCAAAAACAGTGGTGGGGTTCAAGAATGCATGGGATAAGCACAAGGGAATCATAGTGGAAAGGAAGGGGAGGAGGGAGAAACAGTTGTAGATCGAGTAATATGTAGGTACAGAGGAAGGGGCAGACTGGCTGGGCCAAGCGGTCCTTATCTGCCATCAAACAATATGCCTCTGTTTCTTTTTTTTTCTACAGAATGTTTTTCCTGGTAAGTTGCCACAGGCAGGCTTTCAGTCCTGTCCCTACTGCCCTACCCAGCACCCATATTCCAGTCCAGCAAGCCCTGTATCCCCATGGATTACTCCCTCGTGGCAAGGCCAGGAAGGGGAGGGACATCTTCCCCCACCCAGTGACACAATGCAGATTGGGCCAAGTGAACTGGTGAAAGCATGGGGCAGAAGTGAGTGGTAGCACTTTATATAGCTGGTGCCAACCCAATTTCTGCTTTCTCCCTTAGTTCCCTCCTTTACCATGGCATCATGTGTCTACACATGTGGGAAGTGTAACGTTATGGAACCATGGCTCCCTCTCTTAGTGTCACTAGAGCTGCTGGCATTACTCCCAGGCCTCCACCTGGGGGGAGCCAAGGGCCAAGTTGGCAAACCTCCCTACCATAAGAAAGGAGAGCTGTCCATCGCATGCTTAATCCTCTCCCTCCCTGGTCAGCCTCTGGTGATCCAAGCTGGTTCTTGAGCCCAGGTTGACAGCTTGGTAAGAGGCAAGTCACATAGTGCCTCTGCCCTCTATGCTACTGGGTCAGCTACATTTCTATATTTCTAAGAGATACATGGGATCAGGAGTGCAGCAGAAATAATTGGCTGACAGCAGCACAAACTGCAACCAGGAAGGTAGAAAGCAAAATACTGACCTGGAAAGCCACTGGAGGTACAAACCAAACAGAAAGCTGAAAAGCACAAAGGGAAAGTGGCAGACAAACACAAGGGGAAGGGTGGCAAAGCCCCAGCAGAGCCTCTGGCCATGGCAATGAAACAATACTTCTGAGTGAGGCTGTAGGAAACTGGCTTAAATAGCTCAGTATGGGGGTGTGGCTGGTTGCTCTTGTCCACTGAACTGCAGGCAATTTCTAATACATCTGATTTCTATAGTAGTTTCCATAAATACAAGAACCTCTAATTACAGTAAACATCACTAAGGCTGTTGTAAGTTTAACTGGGAACTTCCTGTGTAAGGATTAGAGATGTACGAAGTCGGGAAACTTTGCTTCACAAAATTCTTCTCAAAGTTTTCCCGACTTTGTGAAGTGTGAAGTGCAACCTCACTCAGTTCTTTACATAGCAAAATTATACGTCACCCAGTGGAAATTGCATGTAGTGGCACTATGCCAGCAACATTGCTGAAGTGCCACTATGCATAGGTTACACTGAGCAAAGTAGCACATGTCACTCATGAAGAACTATGCAAAGCACCTTTTTTAAAAAAAAAAAAATTCTTTACAAAATTTGACAGCCCCCACCCACTGTGTCATCACCAACCACTCCCTCCCAACACACATATCCTTTTAAAGTTAGTTACTCCCACTCTGCCACTCTCTGCATTAAAATAAAAAAACATCTCTCCCTTTGGTGTAACTCACCTTCAAGTACATGATATGACATGGCAGTGAAGTGATCTGGGACTGAGTTCCTTCCATCACCCACATGCCAAAAACAACTCTGCCCACCTGACCCTGATCATGAATCATAATCTCCCTCCCAACCCTCTTTTGGCCTCTGCTGCTCCAATTTCCCTAGGCACATCAACAAAAAAACATTTCAGTGTACCTGTATAAAGCAGAAATCCATCCCCTTGCACAGAGACACCCACTCTGTTCAGTGTAAGTATCGTAAATGCAATGAATGAATGAATCAATCAAATCTTTATGTATTTGAGCAAGCTCATTTACAAGGTGGACCTGCTGTTGGCAGGGACAATTATACAGTCACAGACTAAAGATACAGAATGCAAAATGAACAAGATGTTACAAATGATGATTACAAAAATGGTAGGTGCAGAGAATATACATTCCAAGGGCACATGTACAAAAATATATACATAACATATCATTAATATGATATTTACAACACCCATAAAGACAGTACTTGTAGGGCTGACCTATACAAACCTTAGGAGAAAAGGAAGATTGTTTATATTTCAGCCCTCAGCAACCAGTTGCAGGCTTGTGTGGTAGTTCCTAAGCTACAGAGGAGCGCAAAACAGTGTCTGTCTCTCAGGCTTAAGTGGTAGGAGGGGGGTGGTGTGAGAAAAGGGGTACAGAGGGTGCTAAGAGCAAGCATGGCAACTGAAAGGTGAAGTGGTTAATAGAGGCAGAAGGGGACTTAGGTCCCAGGCTGGGACTAGTAAGGATAGGGAGAGAAATGGCAGTCAGGCTGCTAGGAACCGTGGAAACAATTACAGATTTCAGCAAACGTTTTTTCATAGATGGTCTTAAACAAGGCAATACTGACAGGGGAGCTAAGCCTCGACGATCTTTGTATCCTATTACAGAGCGTGGGCAAAGCATAGCTTATGGCAGCCCTTCCAAAGCGGGTGCTGGTCCTTGGGACTTTGAGGGAAACTAGCGAGTGGCTTCTTAAAGCATAGCTACTGATCGGACTCAAGGGTGGACAGTCAACAATGTAATATGGAAGTCTGTTGGTAACGGCTCGGAGCATCCAAAGGGCTGCATTTCTACACCACCTGTATTGAAGGAAAGACCACCCTACAGCTGCATATAGAGAGCAGTGATGTGTGGAGGATGGAAGGCCAGTTATAAATCTCAGTGCTCTATGGTACAGTACGTTCAGTTTTGCAAGGTGTGAGACAGGGCAATGGCCATAAATAAAGTCAGCGTAGTCAATTAATGAGAGGAATGTAGATCGAACAAGCTGTCTTTTTGCATCTACAGTCAGGAGGTGTTTAATTCTGAAAAAAATACCAAGTCATTGCCTCAGCTTTTTCATCAGTTCTTCTATGTGCTTCACAAAGAAGAGTTTATTGTCTAGCCATATACCCAAATATTTGAATTTAGGCACAAATTCGAGATTTTTACCTAGTAAGGTGGCGATGGGAGGAAATGGACCAGCAGCAGCAGAGTAAGCCCCTGTGCCAGATAGTTTTTTTGCATTTAGCAGTAGCTTTTTGCTGAGGAGCTGGTGCTGCAGTATATTGAAGTCAGTTTGTAAGTCAGCGCAGGCAGCTCCAGGAGAATCACGGCTTAAGTAGAGCACCGTATCATCAGCAAACAAGTGGATACTGGCTTCCGTGATGCCTAAGTCCATACTGTTATAGATAGCAAACAGTAAAGGGCCCAATATGGAGCCCTGAGGGACTCCTCTTTTTATCAGTTTAAGTGGAGAGAGCTCTCCTTCGGCCTTGATTTGTTGCTGCCTACCAGAGAGGTATTCTTGGAACCATCCAAATGAGACTGAGTCCATGCCTATAGCTTTTAAGGTGAAGGGAAGTAGTCAGTGGTCAACTGTGTCAAATGCCTTGCTGAGATCCAAGACATGGCACAAACACATTTTTTATTGTCAAGATCCCATTGCCAGTCATTAGTGACTTTAGCCAGTGCAGTGATTGTACTGTGCTTTGCTCTAAAGCTGGACTGCATAGGGTTAAGCAATGTAGAGTTGTCTAGGAACACTCTCGACTGTATATCCACAATTTTTTCCAGCATCCTCGAAAGTATGAGCAGGAGAGAGAGATTGGCCTATGGTTATTTAGATCACAGGGATCCCCTGCTTTAAACAGGGGGATGACATGAGCAGTTTCCTACTCCGTGGGGATAGAGCCTTGGGCTAGGGACAGATTGAATAGACGTGATATAGGTGTGGCCAGTATGTGATATGCTATTTTCAGAAAGTATGGGTCGAAAGAGTCAGCTTCAGCACTTTTTCTAGTATCTAGTCATAGAAGAAGGTCTTCAACTTCTTTTATGGTGGTTGAGGAAAAGGAGAAGATCACGTTATTGTTACTTGGTTCTGGACACTGGGTGTTGATCTGTGGAAGGAGACTACTCACTGGTGCATTATCGAATGCCAAGCCTGCGGTGGCAAAATGATTATTGAAAGCTTGAAGAATCTCAGTTTTATTATTAATGATAACATTATCAATGGTAATTTTAGAAGGTAGCACACTACTTGGAGAGTGGCCAGACAGTTCCTTTATGGTGGACCAGAATTTGGTTGGGCAGTTGGATGCAGACAGCAGCTCGTTTTGATCAAAATTGGCCTTGGCCTCTCTGACCAACTTAGTGCAGGCATTTCTAGCTGTTCTAAAAAGACACCAGTCTGCATCGGCATGTGATTTCCTAGCCTTTTTCCATAGATGATCTCTTTTAAGTAAGGCATTCTTCAGGTCCGCTGAAAACCAACGACAGGTTCTGGGTTTTATTCATGTTTTAACCAAAGGAGTATGGTTGTTTAGGGCACTGGTTATGATATCATGGAAAACGTCATAGGCATCACTCACTGATTTAACCAGGTAGAATCTCTGCCAGAGCAAAGAGTTTTTTAGGTCTTTGAAGTAGGCAAGAAGGTCAAAGTTCCATCTGGATCTTTCAGTGGAAAATTTTGATGCAGATAGAGGCTTGGTAATGGTTCTTATGCCAGCAATAAGGCAGTGGTCACTAACATCCGCTGAAAGGATACCAACATGGGAAAAGAAGTGTGGTTTGTTGACAAGGAGGACATCCAGGAGGGTGCTTCTCATTGGATTTTTCTTGTTGATGCGAGTTGGCTCAGTTATAAGTTGAGTAAACCCATGGGAGTCACAGAATTGTTTTAGGGTTAATGAGACTTTAGATGGCCAATCGTAATTAAGGTCACCTAGTATAATTGTTTCCAGTGGGATAGCATCCAGTTGGGATGACAGATGTGACAAGAGCTGTGGTCCTGCTGCTGGGGGTCTATAACAGCCTATAATGCGGAATGCCACTGATGGGGAAGGCTCAACTTTAAGAGACAGGCATTCAAATCCACTAGTAATGGAGGTAGCATCTAATATAGATACTGTGAATTTGTTTTTAACATAAATGGCTACTCCACCACCCCTGGTCTTCCTATCTGCTCTGAAGAGGAGGTAGTTGGGGATATTGACCTCTCTGTCTGTAGTGGATGCCCAAAGCCAGGATTCTGAGATCACAAGTATGTCTGGAGCAGTGTGAATAATCCAGGCCTGGATGGAATCCAACTTCTTTAAAGACTACAGACGTCGCATGCAAGAAGCTGATTCCTTTTAGAGTTGTAATTTCAGATGGGGATGTAATCAGTTTCGTGGGGCCAGGGTTAAGTTCGATGTCGCCTGAGCACAGGAGTAGAAGGAGCACAATTTTCCTCAGGTCGGCAAGGAGAATTTTAAAAGCACGAGCCTTATTGCGTCTAGTGTAGGTCTGAGTACAGGGATCCAGGGACCGAATCATCCTCTTGTGTTGCCCTACAAATGCATAGCCTAAGGCCCATGCAGAGCAACACCAAACCATACAGTGTTTGGATGGATGAGGTTTGGGGCCATGCATTGGAGAGTAGGTGGCTGTCCCCATCAGAGGAAATTCCACAAACTGTGAGGGGGATCAAGGCATACAGGGGCAGCATATTATGTACATAGTCTTGCTATGTGAATAGACTGGTAGCGGAGGGCATGACTCTTTGTTGGGATAGGTTCTGTCTGGTGGTCTATCCATATTAGATAACAGACAAAGGCTGACAAATAAACAGAGCCAACCGAGGCCTCCCATAGTTGCCTTTTGAGTAAAAGAGGGGTGGACTAACACAGGACCTACTAACCAAAGTCTTTAAGTCTCCAAGTTCATTGTTCAGTTTGTGACTGGGGACGTTAGGAGTTGGTGTTACGTAAGGTAATTGAATGCAGCCCTGGTGACATAAACGTCTTATTTATTAGTTTTTAACAAGCAAGGTTCACTTATTGTGAATTCTTCATGGAGAGAAAAAGAAAAAAGGGGAGGGTAAGGAATACCTGTATTGTGATGAATTACAATATCACTTCGCTAGGGGTTGGTATTGAGGTCTATATGGAGTGGAGAAGGGCCTATGGGAAATTAGGGAGGTGTGGTGAATGGGGCTATATAATAACGATCAGGAGGGGATGGGCGGAGGTGAAATTGCGGTATGCCGCATCTTGCTTGCAGGAGCGTCCAGGAAATGGTCTCGGGCGGCAGCTAAGGAAGTGCCAACCACCCGGTGGCCACTAGTCCTGCAGCCGAAGATCAGTGATCCCTAGAGGAGACAGAAGGGGGGACTATTAATGCTGGTCTATGGCAGGGGCCGAGCAGTCCAGTGCAAAACAGAGCAAATTAGCAGGACAAAAGGAGCGATTTCCTTGGCTCCCCGATGTCTAGCTGGTGTCTGCACGAATTCAAAGAAGGGCTGTAAACACTTAATTGTTCCAACTTCTAACAAATAGGCATGACTTTAAACATTGAAGCATAGTTTTGTAACAAGTTTGACATAAATCTTTTCTCCCTGTATTTCAGCGAAAACAGCTCTCTTTGAATGATTGCTGATGTCTTTGCCTACAATAAAACTTGATTGACTGTGGCTGAACAGAGCAGACATCTCTGCACTGAGGGATGTTTTACTTAATTTTTACAGGTACATCAAAATGGATATTTTGGGGTGCTCGGGGAATAGAAGGGATTGCTTGGGGCTTTCAGATTCATGATCAGGGTCCGATCAAGTGGGGGAGGCAGGGGAGATGTTTTGTGCACAAGTGAGGTGAAGGAACTCAATCTCATATCACTTCTCTACTCTATTGTAGCACATATGTGGTGGTGAACATCACTGGAAGGGTGGTAGGGTGGAAGTAATGAACATCAAAGGGTTTGTGTGGTAGAAGGAGGGAGGCTAGTGATGGCACAGTGGGCAAGGGAGCTGCTGAATTTTGTAAACCCCCTTTTTTTTGCAAGAACATGGGCTGGCAAAGTTAAAGGGGCTATAGAGAACTTTGCCAAGCTTCATGAAGTGCGAAGTTACCTAACTTCGCACCAACGTCCCAAAGAAGTTTACAGTTGCTGCATCTCTAATAAGGATACGGTACAGTGGAGCCCAGTATCAGGATCTCTCATTGCCTGGTCCTAACCATCTAGACTAGTCAAGCCATCACTTTGCACTTGCCTGTCATCTTTCACTTTGCCAGCTGACCACTAGAACCCACAGGCTAAAGAGCTTGTGAAGGTACATTCATGCACAGTACTGTTTCTGTATAACCCCACTTGCTGACTCGTTACAACCCAGCAGATGATAATGTATCTTTTTATAGCATTTAAAAACAGTAACACCAACAGTTATTAGCCAATTGTAACTGAGAAAATCGTAACAGTATCAGGATATCTTTAGCCATGATAGAACCTGGTGCTGGGTACCACTGTACTATAGCTTTGCGCTTAGTTACAGTAAAGTCATCAATCTCCTTTATTACTACAGGATATACATGCCAATATAACAGACATCAAATAATGTTCAGCTTCTAAGAGCCTTATAGTACAAAACACGTTTCATAGAAATTTAAAGAAAGAGCTCTGCAAAATGGTAGATGCTGTAGGAAGAGAATTTGTTAGTTCCTCTTATCTAAACTAAACTTATTGGTGCTTGTTTATTCTACGCATTTTTGGCAGGGAACCTGCTCTGCAAATTATTGGAGATAACAGTGTACAGCACTCTCCCAAGTTATGTAGTAACACAGTATAGTACTGGCAAACAGGAGTAAGGGTCCATCTTTTACATCTCTTCTGCTGCACAGTAAGGATTATGCCCCAAATTAGGTGCTAAACACATACAAGCTTATCTGATGGAATGGTACCCCAGTTTAACCTATATAATCCTTAGTGTCATCCTTCAACAAAACTCTCTGTAGTCTGGCTTAAAAGCCATAATACTACTAGCTTCCACAACCCCATCCATTAGACTTTTCCATATACTGATCACTAGTTGTGTAATGTAGTATTTACTAATGTTTCTCCTTATTCTGCCCCCCCATGTTTGAAAGTATGCTCTTTAGTTCTTTTTGCACACACCAGATCAAATAGTTGTGTATGCGCTACCATCTATATTTCTTAGGCCCTTATATTCAAAGCTGGCTGTCTACACTGTGCACACTGTAGCACTGTGTAGCAAATAGCTCACGACCAGCTTTGTGCAATATTCATACAGATAGTGTGCTCTGACTGGTGCGCACTAGCTGTCTATGAGGCCATACCAGCCCACAGTGACTGTACAATGTACTGACATTGCTCATGGCTTAATATGGCCCACAGAGGAGCCCACTGTAGATAATTCTGTCCAATGACATTAGCACTAGGGCTCCTATGGGCCATATTCAGCTCTAACATGCAAATGAGCCATTTGGGCATGCAGGGCAGTAATGGGCCATTAGCTCACCCACTATGGGCTCATTAGCATGGCATGCAGCCCCTGGAGCCCACCCTGTTTTTTCTGATCATATTCGCTGGTGTCTAGTGGTCTCCCCACTCCCCAATTGCCCATTCTGTTTACAGTGATCATATTCCCTGGTGTTTGCTCATCCCCCACCCACTAGATCACTCATGCTGTTTACTGTAGTTATACATAGTCCTTTGCATCTAGAGGTCCTCCCAACCCTGAACCCTAATTCTATTTACTATAATTATATTCCCTGCTGTCAAGTTGTTCCCTGACCCCTGATCATCTTTTCCCTGTTAATATGGTTATTCCCTGGTGGCTAGTGGTCCCCTCACCTCCAAAGAGTAGCCAACCCCCCCCTCTCCTGACCTATCTGCTATGGTCACACTGCTCTGAGCCCCCCATCACTTGGACACCAGTCTGTACTAATAGACATTGACACTAGCAGCACAGCCTTCTGATCACCTTCCAGTTAGCTGCAAACTGCCAGTGAGCAACTGCAAGATCAGACCCAAGATTCCTTCCTGACAGTCAGGAAATGGCTGGTTGAGGAAGTGGACAGAGGGCTGTGTTGGTTGCCATCAATACCTGTGAACATGAACTGTTATCAGGGGTGTTGAGGGGAGTGGGATGGTGAGTCCAGAGTGCGCAGGTTTAGAGGGGGCTTTGACAAATGTTCAGGGGGAGGGAGCACTTGCCACTGGTAAACAGCCATATTTACAGTGAACAGGTGATGGTGGGACTACTAGACAGCAGGGAATATAAGTATAGTAAACAGCATGGGTAATTGGGGGGTGGAGGACAACTTGACACCAGAGAATATGATAATAGTAAATAGCATGGGTAATTGGGTGGTGGGGACCACTAGACACCAGGGAATAGACATAGTTACAGGGAATTGGTTATCAGGCGTCGGGGGTGCAGCTATTATGCCAAGGAAGGGGAGCTTTTCAGCAGCATTAAACAGAATAGTAATGACAGCTGTTTAGCATTGCTAAAAGCTTTAATATGGCACTGTGCATTTTATGCATGAGAAATCCTCATTTATATAGAAGCAGTAGTATATTATGCATTATACAATGGCAAGAACATTTCCTGACTCTGGTCAATGTGTGCTTGTTGCAGTGGGGTTATCTGAAGATAACCTTACAGCATCAAGTCCAGACATACACATGACTGTATAGCAGACTGAATTTTCCTAACACTGAATAACCAACCCAGCCTCTCTTACCAAGAGAGTTTGATGTCTTGCAATTGAAGTAGCACAAGCTTAGTTTAATATAAAAACCTTAGTACTTATGTTGTGGGGACAACAATATTTGTCATGGCTAAAACATTTCAAAGTTAGGCAGAGAATAACTGTCAGAACATCTCCTTTATAGTATGGGAACATCTCTTTTATAGTATCAGTTTTACAGTTTTATTTTTATTAGGAAACACACCACATATAAATGCACTGCATCATGGGCATGCAAATATCTAATTGCCTGGTATCGCATTACACACTACGGTGATACCAGACAATTGATTATTTGCATACCCATAATGCAGTGCTTTCACATGGGGAGTGTTTTCTCATAAAAAAAATAATTAGAAAATAAAACTGTACAACTGATGCTATAAAATAGCTGTCCCTACACATAAACGGGATGTTTCAACACTTGTTCTTTACCTAATAGCCATTGACACTTTCTCATTTTTGTCCCCACAATATTAATAAATAAGAGCCATTGTATAATAGCAATAATGCACTCCAGAGTGTGGGTTGTGCTGGGATAACTGTACTTCTGGGGTGTTGGATGCAATTAGCCTGTGGTCTCATGCCAAAGCACCTCAGGCATGAGGTTATCCCAGCACAACCCACACCCTGTTGTGCATTATTGCTTAATTGTTGCACTATCAGGTTAGCACATGTGAATCAGTGGTCTCTGAGTATGGCCCCCACACTGGCCACCTGTGCTACTCATGGTTAGCACAGTGCTAACCCAGTTAGTACCATGCTTAGCATTTGAATATTGGGGGCTTAATGCAGTATTTAGCAAAGCATTTAATAAATACACTGGTTCCAGTGCATCCACCAGTAATTCAGTCTTAAATGAAATGACAAAACAAGTAATAAGGTAGAGAAATAGTTACTTTTCTACATCTTTTATTAAGATTTTGGAATAAAAGCCTGTTTTTCTATTTTTTTCTTTGGAGTTTATTGTTTTCTCCATTGTTTCCACAGTGCTTTAACAGAACTTCCACTTGGGGTACTCAAAATGTCCTCCTCTTGGTTTTTCCTATCATTAGCATTGTGGGCTCAGACAATTGGAAAGGCTTTGCCTGGAGTTCAGTGGCCAAGCAGCCAGCTACTCCCACTTCCTCAACTATATAAGCAGTTCCTCTCAGCCTCATTGTGAAACATTTTTTTCTTTGCAGCCGAAGGCTCTGTCGGTTTGTCCTCTGAGCTGCTTGGGCCTGCCTGACTGGCTGGGGCGTGCCTGCCCCCCCCTCTTGCTGCTCCTGCTTGTCTCTGCTGGGCTTCTGTGTATATTTTCCTGCTTCTGGTTTGTATTTTGCCTTCAGCTGTGTGTGCTTCCTTCCTTTTTTTTTGGGTGGGTGCTTTGTTTCTAAGCTCCTAGCATACTGCTACTCAGAGCTCCTGCTACTACTTTCAGCTACCTACAACTGTAGCCACTGCTGCTGTTTAATTACTATTGTACCCAGTGTTTGTGTCTTTACACTGTGCTCACCATGCTCAAACTACTGCAATGTAACTGCAATCATTATCTGTGTGTTTCAGCTCAACCATAGCTGCTCCATGCTGCATACTCAATTCTTTTCACCTGACTCAGTTTACTCTGACCCTAGCTGTGCTGCTCATTCTTGCTGTAATTCTACTTGTAGCTTTATTACATTGCCTGGCTACACCTGCTTTCAAAGCATTGTCTCCCTGTTTTATAGCAGTTACAACTCTGAGGTCAGCCAACTAAGCTCCTGCTGAGGCTGTTACTATAGCTTTAATATTAAAAAATTGCCTCGTCACCAAAAAATCCTCAGAGTATTCATCACCTTGATTCGGCTATGCATGCCTGGCTGGCTTGCCCCCAATTCAGTGCTATTAATGCTATACAGTATGTTATGCAGGCCTCAGTGTAGGTCCACCTATCACTACTACTGCTTACTGACCTACGTGTAGGTCATACTTGCTTATGCAACCGTTGCTCCTTGCTTACTCAAACCATTGCTTCATGCCTACTGCCATCCCTCGGCTTCAGCCTCTTGGATTCTGCTGCACTCAATCTGCATTCGACCTTGCAAGGTCTCAGCACTCAGTCCTCATTATGATCTCAGCATGCTGTGCTCATTCAGCTCATCAGCTTTCTATCAATTTCTGGGGCATGCCAGCCATTCTTTTCTGGTGCAAGGTTCCTGCAGCTGACGGTCTCGCTCTGCATTTAGTCTGCATCTCGATCGTGTCCAGCTTGGGGTGGGATCCTTCTCACCTGGCCCATAGCTGGGAATGTTGTTACCCTGGGCTTAGCTTTAGCTGCCTGCTACATGACAGCAGCTCCTGGTGTAGAATTTAACACTAGCGGTGAAGGGTGGAAAGAGTTACCTCCTTTGGCTCTAGTGTTCCACTATAACTGTTAGCAATTGACTTTAGTGGTTTCCCTAGCGAGGCACCTTCACCGCATTCTCCCTACGACTGCCTCTGGTTCATCTGGTTTGATTTAGGGAGGGTAGGCCAGGTGAGTGCCTCAGCAGTTGTTGTTGCTCTCCTCTTGCACCTTGGATGCATGTATTGCTGCAGAGTTTTCTTGCAACCTTCCACGGCATTCCCCCTAGAGGGTCTGAGTGAGAGCCTTCTTCCAAATTGGAATATTTTCCACCTCCCTTTAATTGGGTTTTCCAAATTGCAGCTGCAGAGCTGTCACTAACTAAACTATCCCAAGCCTGGAGGGAAGGCAGCCTAGGCCTTGGATTCCCAGAGATTTCCTCCTCATCACAGATTTTTTTCTACTTAGTAAGTGTAGTTGTTTCTCCTAGTTTCTTTAGGTAGGTTCCGCTGTTGCACAGAGGTGGAGGATGTCCTGCCATTCCGCTCTCCTTAGGGATCCCCTAATCTCAATGCAAACCATCAGTATCATGCTATGCAAGCCTGGGTATTCATTACGTTATCCAACTGAGCATCTCATTGCATTATCAAACTGCCTATGCTTCTCCACAATTACATTACAGTTACTGCTCCTATGTCACAGTTACAGCTTGCTCATATGCTTTGTGGTGCCTCCTTTTTGGGGATGATACTACATTTCTTTTGATGATTCCTATAGAGTCTTTAGCCACGGGAATCATCCTGTGGCACTCTCTAGGGCTGGAACCCTCGAGAGGATTCCTTGCCTTTGTACCCCTACAGGGTGGTAATTCCTCTGGAATAGAGAGTGCAAATGGCCAAAACCAAACTAACACAGTTGCACAAGCATAACACTATACAGCTGCATAGGTCAGTGAATTGGAAAGTCTTTGCCTGGAGTTCAGTGGCCAAACAGCCAGCCACTCCCACTTCCTCAACTATATGAGCAGTTCCTCTCAGCCTCATTGTGAAGCATTTTTTCTTTGTCCCCACATCCTCCCCTCCTCCTCCAGTGGCAGCACTCTCTCCCTAGGGGGATTCCTAAGGTACCTTTAGCCACGGGAATCATCCCATGACACCTCTAGGGGTGGGACCGTCTCCAAGGGTTCCTTGCCTTCGTATCCCTACAGGGTGGTAATTCCTCTGGAATAGAGAATGTGAACAGCCAAAACCAAACTAACACAGTTGCACAAGCATAACACTATACTGGCTATGTAGGTCAGTGAATTATACTAAACATATAGGGAATACACCGTGCCCTCGAAAAACTTGAAACAGTTCCTGAAGCTTTAACTACTTTGCAAGTTTCAATGAAGAAATTAGAGTAGAAGTTGGGAAATGAAACTAAAAGAGTAACAGAACTGGAACAGAGACATTCTGATCTAGAAGGTTAAAAGTTCCAATGGAAAAAGAACATACAACAATTATGGAATGATTAATTATTACTAAAACAAAAACAAGATAAACATTAAAATAGATCCAGGGAAAAAAGCTTCAGATTTATGGTACAGTATTTCTGAAAGTTGGGAGGACATTTCCCATTTAAGAGACATCATGCTAGAACTGCTGGCTGAATTACTGGGACAAGAAACAAAAAATTGGTGAAAACGGACAGAATACATAGGAATGGTCCAAAAAAATATATAGTCAGGGGGAAAAGAAAAACATGCCAATGATTTGAGCACTTCTACACAGTGATGATAAAGAACAAGTCCTGAGAAAAGCAAATGAGAAAAAGGGAGTCAACTTTGAAACACAACAAATGTAAACAGGACTTCTCTTTCTAACCATGGCAATAGTTCAATAAATGTAATACAATTCAAGAACTAATTTGGACAGACAAAATAAAATCTGCCATAATTTTTCCAACCAAATTAAAAGTTACCCTTAACAGTTAAACATTTTTTACAAATCAGTAGATGTAGCCTACAGCGATCTGAAAATCTGATTACAACTCTTTACTGGACAATAAACTTATGCAATGCATTGGACTGGACTTTTGTGTACTAGTTAAGATGTAATTGCTACTGTTTATGTTATGACAGAAAAGTTGAAAACAAAAGTAAAATACTAAATAGGTGCAAGGGGGAATTGAGCCATTGCGTACAGGTCAAGATAAATCAGAAGGTTGTGGCCACAGCACCTAAGCACCAGAACGGAGGGGTGGGGGCTACCCAAAAAAAAAAAAAAAAACAGAGGATGGGAAAATAAAGGGCACTATGAAATTTTCTACAGTGGAAGTTCACTAAAGTTATCATGGAAAGAAGTTTTATGTGACAAGTATGTACTTAACAATACAGTTAAATAATGAAAAGAAGTACATGGAGATTGAAAATATAAAAAATGATTACATAGCTGCATACTGCAACCTGGAAGATAAATGGGATTAATTTGCCTGTAAAATGCTATTGTATTTTTGACTACCTAAAAAGGAAGCATGTGGACTTGGACCTTCTCTAGGAAACCTTCCTGGAGGAGGCTGAAGACCAGAAACTTAAATGAGGCCAGGTAGGATGGATAATCTCTTCAGGGACTAAGAAGAGCAGGGATATTATAATTTTAATCAACAAGAAGAACCAAAGTGAAATTCTGGAGATTAAATTGGATAAAGAGGGATGGATTGTGTTAATAAAAATAAAAATTCAGGAGAACATTTTGGTGGTTGGAACCTTATATGCACTTTATCAAGGATTATGTAATTTCTTTGCAACAGTAAAGAAATTTCTGTTAGAATAGAACACAAATTTACTTATAGGCCTGGATATTCAGACTGCACCGGGCAGGGGTGCAAGCCTAGGCGCAGTGCAACTGGGCTGCTCCAGGGCATGGACCAGGCGATATTCAATGGTACTGCACCATGGCACAGCACAGATGAATATAGCACTGAGGGCACATGCACTGCGCACAGTGCAGTGGCACTGCACCAGTGCAATGGCAGAAAGGGAGCAGGGGATGCACCAGCACAAGTGCAGTTCCACTAGGTGCATCAACCATGATATTCAGCACTGGGCATGCAAATGAGGCCATTATGCAGGGTAAGCAAATGGGGCCATTTGCACTCATTATGGCCCCATTTGCATGTGGTGTGCTGATCCCCGGCGACTTGCATCTGACGCCCTGCCAGGCTGCAGCCGTCAGAGACCGACCTGCAGTCCCATGGCAGTCCTCTGCTCCCATATGCCCAATCATGGGCATAAGAAATATGAATTTCCCTGGTGGTCCAGTGGAAACCCCCCCCCATCACCTGATCGTGGGCATTAGTAATATTAAAGTCCCTGATGGTCCATTAGAAAAATCCCCATTTCCCGAACATGGCATAAGTAAAATGCATATCCCTGGTGGTCCAGTGGAAGCCCCCATCACCCGATCATGGGCGGAAATAGCAATAGGCCTGGGTTCAGTGGTACTTTCTCCCACCCACCCACTGAGGTCCGCTGTCACCAGCAACCCCCTGAAACAGTTGGCTGGTGGCACCGGCTCACGCCACTTCCGACTGCTCGCTAATGATAGCATACAGTAATGTTCAGGCGTTTATTGAAAGTTTCACCGCGTGACCAATGCGCAGACTATACCAAGGAGGCAGCTCGATAATATGGAATGAATGTTCACATATCAGGCCTGTAGTATAGTATGGTTCGTTTGCCCATTGGTCCAACGTATTGACCAATAGGCATACAGACCACATACCATGCTGTCATTTGGCAGGTGACTGGCTGGCATGTGGGTGGAGTGCCACCTGCTGATGATGGGGTGCTGGGGACCCCAGTGGGTGGGTGGGAAGGGTACCACTGGACCACCAGGATATGCATTGTACTTATGCCTGCGATCAGGTGATGGGGGAGGATTCCACTGGACCACCAGGGAGGTGTTTAATACAGTTGACCGTGGTCGGATGACAGGGTGGGGGAGCACAATGCTCCCAGGGCAGAGGGCTTATGAACAGTGTTCTGGGTTGGCGGGTGGCCACCCACGGCTGGCAGCTGCTGTGTTGCACCCTGCAATATGGCAGCTCACCTGTGGGTGGCCAGGACTTGTTCCTGGTTTTACCAGGTACATCTTTACACCTGAGTGGTGCAAGATGGAGTTGTGCCAGCATATGCGTGCACATCCCGGGCTGAATATCGGGATGTGCCGCATATGCATGGGCATACCCCTGCTCTTGCGTTGTATACATTACCAATGCACCCCGACGCATCGGGAGTTGCGCATCACAACTTGCCCCTTTGAATATCAAGCTGGGGTGCATTGTTAGGTTGCACATGGCGCATCCCTGTTATGCCATGCATAACCCTTTTGAATATCCAGGCCCTAGTATTTTGATGGAATGTGCTGTATGTGCAATCCATTACAAGACTAATCAGACAAAATTACAGCTTGGGACAAATACAGATCCAGAATGTTTGATCATTGTCTTTCCTCTAATAATATAATAGATGTATGGAGAGAACTTAACCCTCATTGTAAAGAGTTCACACATTGCTTAGCACACAATAAGGAGCCAGCAACACTTAATTATTTCCTAATTTCCAAAGACCTGACTGTATTAACTGAGTTCCTACAAACAATGATTCAACCTGCATACAAATTTGACCGCAATCTGATTACTATGTCCTTCACCATGGTGAAGAAACAAGAAAGTACAAACATTTGGAGAATGAGCAAGAGTATTAGTAAATGAAAATATTTGCAATAAAATCCAAAAAGCAATCATGGAATTCTGGCAAAACAACTTGTCTCATGATGATAAAGTAATGAAAGTTTGAAACAACTTTCATGTCGCAGTTCATGGTATCATTACTGCAAAGCCACCTGGCTTCATACAAAACAGAAAGAAGAAGTAAATAAGTTACAAGAGGAACTAAAAACTTTAGACTCCAAAGTAAGAGGAGGGAACACAGGAGTTCAAGAAGAATGTAAAGTCCTAAAACACGATAAAATATTACAACAACCACGGGTGAAAATTGGCTACATATAAGAAAAATGACATATGCAGAGCAAGATGGCAAAGTCATTATTTAGCCAAAAGAATAAACAGAACAATGAAAAATTTGAAATAGTTAAGTATTCTGGACAAGGACGGAATATTAAGTATCATCACACTGAATCCAGGAGTTCTTCCTGGATTACTATGAAAAACTATATTTTTCAGAATTAAAAGCTGGTCTGACTGAAATAAAACAATATTATAGGGGTGAACATGTATCAAAAATATCTACAGAGGATGTTAATATAATTGCAGCTGAGATATCTGAGGAAAAGACTGAGATTACAATGACCTCCATGGAAAAAGGAAAGTCACCAGATGCTGATGACTTTCCACTAACATTATTTTTGAAATTTCAAATAATTTTGATCCTGTATTTATGCAAACTATTTCAGTTACTAATGCAAGAAAATAAACTTCCAGAATCCTTCAACATGGCAGTATTAACACTTATACCTAAACCAAATGATGCCTCAAGAGGTTGTTGCATCTCTATTTCCAGCCAACCAGTGATGTCTCTCTGTTTTGACCATCTAATGATGGGGCTAATTTGTGCTGCCAGGTAATACAGACTGAAGTCCAGCATGGTCATACCTCCCATCTCTGGACTGGCATAGCAGTTTCCTGCTCATCCCATTTCTGCCGGCTGCCCATACAAATTTCAAGACTGCCTGGAGCCATCTCCAGAACCTTTCAGGGATCTTTAGGGGTAGTGCTTGGAATAAGAAAAAGACTCTTGGTAGGATGTTCATTTTCAATAGCTATCCATCTCCCTAGACTAAGAAAGAGCAGGTTCCACCATGCAATATCTGCTTGGATCTCAAGTAGTAGTTTATTATAATTAAGGCAAAATAAATCAGAGATGGTAGGTGATATCTGGACTCCAAGGTATCAGACTACATTGTGGAGTGCCCATTTAATGGGGAAAGTATCTCTGAAGCTCCTGGGGTACGTGCCTCCCAGCCTGATAGCTTTCCATTTATCAAAATTAATTGTGTATCCAGCTACCTTGTTTTATGCTTTCAGCTTGTCCAACAGGGTGGGACAAGTGTATCAGAGGAGGTCAGGTAGAATAGAGAGTCATTGGCATGCAGGGAAATGTTATGCTCCCTTTCCCCTGCTCGCATACCTCTGATTCCTGGGTTCAGCCTTACCACTATTGCAAGGTGGTCTATTAAGAGCACAAAAGGGGGGATGATGGAGGCAGCCCTGTCTCATTCCCTTAGTCAGGAAGAAGCAGTCTGATTGAATCCCATTAATCTTCAATATCACATGTGTAGAGGCATGTAAGGATTTTATGATAGAGCAGAAAGACCCCCCAGCCCCATTTCCTTCAATGTATGGTGTAGAACTCCCTAATTCACCTGGTATAAGGCCTTTTTGGCATCCAAAAAGACCACCATTGAAACTCAGTGTGTTAGCGCCGCACGTTA
Organism: Neoceratodus forsteri; assembly: GCA_016271365.2. Lineage (NCBI taxonomy): Eukaryota > Metazoa > Chordata > Ceratodontiformes > Ceratodontidae > Neoceratodus > Neoceratodus forsteri. The sequence continues at coordinate 35,101,952 of JADMNL010000037.1, read as the reverse complement.
CAATATTACAGAGGCACTGAATATTATCGTGGATCAGATGTCCATTTATGTAACCCGTTTGATCCTAGTGACTAGGGACCCCACCCATATTTGTAGTCTAGTTGCTAAGATCACTGTGAAGAGCTTCAGAGCCACATGAAAGAAGGATATGGAGTGGTATGATCCATAGACTGATGAGTCCTTGTTCAGCTTTGGGATCACCATTTGGGCATACTGCAACAAGGGAGGTACTCTCTCCCCTCCTTGCACTGCATCAGACACTGTGCAAAGAAGGGGGGTCAGCAGCTGAGAAAAAGTTTTAAAAACTCTGAGGCCAACCCATCAGGACCTGGGGATTTACCCATATTCAGGCTGCTGATCACAATCTTGATTGCAGTCTGGCTAATGGATGAGTCTAAGGCCTCCTTCACCTCTTATGTGAGGCAGGGGACTACCACCTTAGTAACCAAAGTGTCAACTTTCCCCTGTTACCCTTATATTCTATCCTGCATGTAGTGGGCTTTCTAGAAGGCTCCAAACTGGGAGAAAAGTTTTGAGGGTCTGTTTTAGCCCTGAGGCACACTCTGGATTATGGAATCAGTGTACTACTCTGCTGGTGGCTTTCCAGCAGAGCTGCCGTGCTAAGATCCTGTTGCTTTGTTTCCCAATTCATGTAACTGCTGCCTTGAATAATGCAGTGCCCCCTCCACTTTAGCCTCTAAGAGATAATTCCACCTGGCAGGCTTCAAGTCAGTTTTTGACCTCTTCATTTAGCACTATCTTGTGCTCTGCCACTAGGTTGAAATGCCACCATTCCAGGTCAATTTGCTGTCTTTGCATTTCTTCTTTGAGGTGCGAGGCAAAGCTAATAGTGTGGACTGTGATCACTGACTTAAAGTCATCCCACCAGTTTGCATATGTGGTATCATGTTTGGATTGGAGGCCTTAAACTCCTCTAGACAACTCTCAACTATCTTTACATACTCTGTGTTATTCATGAATGAAATATTACATCTCCAGTTGGTGGTTTTCTAGAGGGCACTGCTAGTAAATCTAATGTAACCAGAGCATGGTCTGAGATTGCAAAACTTTAATTTTATTTACCTTTGCTATATGAGCCAGGTGGATAAGGCTAGGAAGTAGTCAATGTGGGAATAGGCATTGTGAACTGGAGACCAGCAGGTGTAATCCAGCAGCATTGGATGAAGGCAGTGCCATATGTTGACTAACCCCAGTTCGGACATCAGTCTACAAAGGCAACCCCCTACTCATAGCATATCTGAGTTACTGAGGCCTGACATATCGAGGCAGAGCTGCATCACTCCATTTAGATACCCGCCAACCAGGTATAAGTCATGGGGGGGCACAAAATCTACCAGCCTGTCTTTCAGAAAGGTAATGTTTTCTGATTCCTGGTTTGGGGAGTAGCTATTAACCAAGGTACATGGTATTGTCTCTCATGTGCCCTTGTTGCAGATGTACCAACCCTCTGGGTCCTCAAGAACCTCCATCACCTCCAGAGGACTATATCTGTAAACCAAAATGGCCACCCCTCTTCTGTCACTGTGGTGGTGGTCTCAGTATGAGGATGAATTTACCACCCCATCCCCCACCCACATCCATTTTTAATTTGGTATGCTCATTCTGGGTTAGGTGCATTTTCTGTATGAACAACACCATGGCCCCTAGGTGTTTTAGTTCTTGAAGAACTCTGGTTTTCTCAACTGAGCCATTTAGACCACATATATTACTGGAGACTAACCCACCCTCTGCCATCTTGAGCTTTCACTAGAAACTCCAGCTTCTCCCATCTGTGGGGCAACAACCGGGTGTCGGTTCCCCCCGACCCACACAATTCCCAGAACACTTGCCATCAGAAAAAACAGAACAGATTGCAGAACTTCAAGTTGTTAGAGCCACCTAGCCTGCTGTCTGGGTGTTTGCTGACTAGCAAGGTGGTGTTAAGTTAGCCTTGACATTGTGTCAGCCTGACATGACATGAGCTGCTCACCTTCCTGTGTCCTCCTAGCAGCTTGAACATAAAGTGCAATCTCCCTCCACTGGTACTCACTCTCAGTGTAGCACTATAACAAGAACCCCTCCCCTTGGCATTCAATTGTGGTATAACTACCTTCTCCCCAAATAGTAATCCTCTAGGGCCATTCAGAGTGGGCTGTTACCAATGCTGGATGTTACATCAGCTCAATCTCAACCCTTAGGCATATATTAATATGGAACAATTGGGGGGTTGGCAGAAAAGGCAACCTGTGCAATTTACCTCTGATACTGACCACACTGAAAATCAGTAGGGCGTGGGCATCAATCCAGCATAGCACAGGAAACCCCATCCACCTCCTAGGCTGCAGCATAACTATTGCCCCAGCACTCTAGAGTTACACCCATTGTAAGTGGTTCATATGGCTAAGGAAATATATTATGCTGGCATGGTAGCGCTATTATAGTTAGGGTTGAGTAGGCTGTTTAATGTTAAACCTCTGACTTTGCACCTTAATAGCTTTGTCCCCACTCAATGAAAATGCACAAAATTTTGCATGAGTAGTCAAGGTCTCTTGATATGCCAAGTCTCATTTCAATCGGATATGAGGATTCTGAGATCCAGACAGTGCATTTTAGAAAAATCAGGGTTTTGTGTTGTTTTGGTCACCATCTACAGTCCAGACAGTTGGGATTTTGGTCTGCAATTTTCAGGTAGAAGGCTTGCTCCAGAATAGTGCCTTTTGTTGAACTGTGAAGAAATATTAATCTGTTCCATGTTATGAGTATTTGAAATTTTGATTCTGAGCATGCTCAGTAGGATGTTTGTATAAATGTCTGATACTCTACTGAGCATGCTCAAAACCAAAATTTCAAATCCTTTTAACTTGGGAATGGATTAATATTTTGCACCTAACCAATGAAAGGCACCATTCTGGGGCAGGCATGCTTTCTACCCTGAAAATTTCAGACCAAAATTCCAAACCATCTGGCTGTAGGTGACACCCAAAACAGCAAAAAACACAAATCTGTACTAAAAGGCACTATCTGTATCTTGGAATCCTCATGTCCAAGTATCACAAAACTTGTAGATCAAGACACCTTGCCCACCAGACTATGCATGTAAAATTTCATTCAATTCTATTGAAAGGGAGAAGTATTAATATATGTATATATATATTAATATATATATATATATATACACACACACACATATACAGTATTATAGTGGCACAGTTGCGCTACTATAGTTAGGGTTGAGTAGGTTGTTAAATGTTAAACCCCTAACTTTGCAACTTAATAGCTTTGACCCATTCAATAGAACTGCATACAATTTTGCATGCACAGTCTGGGAGGCAAGGTCTCTTCATTTGCAAAGTTTTGTTCCAGTCAGATGTGCAGATTCTGAGATTCAGAAATCTGTTTTTTTTTTTGCTGTTTTGCTTGTCATCACCTACACCACAGATGGTCTGGAATTTTGGTCTGAACCTTTGAGGGTAGAAAGGGCTTACCCCAGAATGATGCCTTTTATTAGTTTGATGAACAAATTGTAACCTTTTTCCAAGTTATAAGGATTTGAAATTTTGGTTGTGAGTGTGCTCAGCAGGGTCTTTTGTATACATGTTTGATACTTTACTAAGCATGCTCAGGACCAACATTTCAAATCCTTATAACTTGGTAACAGATTAATATTTTTTCACCAAACCAAAAACAGACATCATTCTCGGAAGCCCTTTCTACCCTAAAATTTCAGACAAAAATTCCAAAGTGTCTGGATAGTAGGTGATGACAAAAAATATAACAACCCAGCAAAAAAACTAAATTTTTCCTAAAAACACACTATTCGGATCTTAGAATCTGCATATTCAACCGGAACAAAACTTGGTAAATCAAGACATCTTGCCTCCCCACCCCACTGCACATGCAAAGATTCATGCAATTTTGTTGAACTGGGGCAAAGCTAATATTACATCTATATAGAGTATATATATATATATATATATATATAGGATGCATGATGGGCGACTGTGGAATATGGAAAATATTTGCATGAGTGCAGAAAGGCACGAGTGATACTATTGCAGTTCACTCTACACGAGTGCAAATGTTTGCCATATTCCACAAGTTGCACATCAAGTGTGCGATTTATTCAATAGGGCTAGTACCCTTTAGGAACATTCTTTCTGTGTCTCTTCCCTGTTTACTTTATTTTGGTAATTGGGTACTTTTTTTTGGGGCCTGGGAGCACTGGGCAGTTAAGTGATTTGTTCAGAGTTGCACAGTATTGAAATGGAAGTTGTGAGAATTAAACACTGGTCTGGGCTGCTGGATGTAGGAAGTTGGTTCATTGCTTGTTACTCTAACCTCTAGGCTATACTGACATTACTGTTTGTGTGTGGTCTGAGTGTGTGTGTAAGTGTTTCTGAATAGGCTGGGCATGTTAGACACTATGAGAAACAGGTGCATGTGATTTGCAATGATAATTGTGTTACCTGCAGCTAGGAGTGAGAAACAGACTGTTTATTCAGTAAGTTGCAGGCTTCTCTGAGACAGAGAAACTGTTGCAGTCAGCACTCAGAAAGAAATTGGTTTATGAAGGAGGCTGGTTTGAAGATTAGAGCAGCACAGTAATGTGCTAGGATCGTCAGAATAACTATGGGACACAGGTGATTGTCTTTCACAATGCTGATTTAGTTGCAGGATTCAGTGAGAAAGAGAAACTGTGAAGCTATTAAATGCAGACTGCAGTGTAGATAGGCTGACTTTGGTGACATCACCATTGTGAGTATATTTGCTGGTGATGTAGACACTGTGGGTTTATCATGAAATAAACCCACAGTGTCTATGTCATCACGGAGTTATTCCACTGCAGTGAGAATACATGTTTTATTGTCAATGTTACATGCTCACCCCTATTGTATAAATATATAAATATATATATATATATATATATATATATATATATATACATATATATTTACAGTATTATTGTGGTGTGGTAGTGCCATTATAGTTAGGGCTGAGTAGGCTGTTCAATGTAAACCCCCTAATTTTGCACCTTAATGGCTTTGTCCCCATTCAATAGCAAGACATATGTTGGTCCAATAAAGCCTATCAAACTATCCAGTGTAAGATCTCTTTTTATTCTTGTCTAACAACAAATTTAAATGTTCAAGAAACAAAACAATGCAATACAAGATAAATTGAGCTTACTATAGTCCACAGCACCTACATAAATTAAAATATGAATCCAATTCACAATGTTAGCACTGTGGGGGAAAAAGCAGCTGATATGGAGCATGTGTTCTGGTCATCAGTCTTTTCTAATGTTGGAAACAGACCAATTATTTAACTACAAGATTATTACTTAACAATATGATATACAATATGGAAGCATTCCTGTTCCTGCACTATGGATTAATACCTCTAACAAGAGCTGAGACAGAACGTGTTAACATTGCTTCTATGAATATTTTGCTTAGCCGCTGCACATACTCAGATACAGATCATATTCCAAAAGGCAATATGGAAATATAATGTTTTAAATACATTGCACTTTGAAAATTTCTTTGAAGATACTCAGAAATATTATGATTTAATGTAACTACAGTAGATCTGAATTCATGGGAAAGATCAATATTCTTGTAGTATACATTATTTGGTACACATGGCCATATATTGATTGTCTCATACTGTAGTTTTTTAAATGGAATGATAGTTGTCCTTCATCTATCTATCTATCTGTATGTCTATCTATCTGTCTGTCTGTCTATCTATCTATCTATCTATCCACATAAATATTTATATTGTAAGAATGCGTGAAACGTATTCTGATGCTATACCACTTTCCTCTACCAAATGAATAAAATATTGATGTGAAAAAGGATTTTGGAATGATTGTCATTATCTGCTCCTTTCTCCTGTCTATTTAACTCAATATGTATAAATAATGCATCAATGAACTGATTGGATAAAGTGTCTTGTTGGATGGAAAATGTTAGGTTATCCAGCATGGGGCACACTGCTATAATTTCCTGCAATAGGCACCTTTTCACCTGAATCAAGGTAGTATTTTCACTACCTCTATGAATTTGAGTGCCTTACATTAATGTGTTGGTTATGTTGAGCCAGGTTTTTGGTCTGCTGTCTGTGTTTTACATCGAGCACCACAGTTCCCTTGAGGCTATTCCTTCTGTGTTCTGTACAGCAAAGGTTTTATATATTACTGTTGTTGCCCATTTTAAGACCATTTTATGTGATGATGTGATAATGATGACATCCTGTTTAGAGTTTCTAGCTTCCTGTGTCTTCCTCTTTGTGTTTGACAGACAAGGTTAGTGATTGTATATTCTTTTGTGAGTTACTTTTGATTTACTCAAATTGATTAGTGCTTCTTTTCTTTCCCATTGGGATTGTTTGCTTGAGGGAGGGGCACTGCCTTATGGTAGGACTTAAAGAGTTTGTTTCTGCTAAGAGAATGACAGAACCTGCAAGGGACTGGCAGCAGGCAGAGCTGGGGGGGGGGACACTCTGAATGACACCAAGATGGCCAGGTGGAGGAAGGGTCAGGCTAGGAGGAGTGAGGGCTGGCAGGGGTACAGAGTTCCAGGAGGCAAGACTGGCATCTGCTACAGGATGGGACATGGTTATTTAAAGGGCTGCATCAGGGGGCTCTACCATTTCACTCCACCTGCAGCAAATACCCTCCCAATCCCTCCTCTCATAAAAGCAGGGCATGGAGCTAGGGGTACAGAACCTGCTGTCCCACTAAGGGGAATCACTTTAGAGTCAGGAAAGAATTTTCACATTTGTTTTATAAAGAGGTTTTCTAGTTTTTCACCTTCCCCAGCAGGGTACTAGAGGAACTGGCTAGTTAATTAGGCAGGTTGTCACAGTCATTGCATATTATTGTTGGTCACTCATCATGTGGTGGCATGGCAGCTGCATGCTAGCATGCATGTGGGGGTGAACAGGAACATCGCTACTTTCAGGCAGGCCTTGAGGCTGGGGAGAGGTGAGACCTACTTGCTTGGGGCCAGAGGGGCATCAGCCATAGGTGAGAGATAACACTGTGATGCAGGTCACCAGTCAGTGACACCCTCCATGGGGAGTGAGAGTGCGGTTAGGACCTGCCAATTCAGAACCACCACAAACACCTCAGCAGGCTATGAGCCATGTAGAGGTTAAGAGCTATGTGTGGGCAAAGAATTGGTTAATTAGTAGAGGCGATTACCTTGCTGTACACGCCATGCCTATATCTGAACCGCAATTTAATTGGATGCTAATTGGCAAAATATTAATAAATGCATGCTGCGGCCATTTCCTCCAAGTTCGTTGTTGCTCTCATCTGTCTAGGTAGAAGAAGGGCTGTGACCTATTAGACAAACCAAGGTATATTTTGCTGTCAGCTAGTTTTGGGTTGCTTGCTTATTTTGTGTTTGTTTCTTTACTTTTGTGTTTGTTTGTTCTATGGTGGAGTAACTTATATGGTCATTTCTGTCATGTGGATGCACTTGATATGTATAATGATTTTCTGAATGTAACTGTTTATATAGTTGTGTGTTCATCTGCATGATGATCATTAACTTTGACATTTATGTTTCAGGTAACACACCTGTAAAAGGGATTACATATAGGGTGAGATATACCCATGTGACCAAATTTTGACCAATTAGAGGCAGGACTACCCAGACTTCATATTATAAAAGTTGACAATCAGAGTTACTAAGCTGTTCCACTACAGACTCAGTAGTTTACCAGCTTGAACATGGACTATTATCTTTTCAATATTCAACAAGTAAATCGTTGCTGGTACTATTAATAAACCATGCAACAATGTTACAATACCAAAATCTACATTAGCAGAACTGATTACTGCGTTACCTTTTTACCCTGAAATGTTCATTCTGGTTAAGATGTGTGACAAACAGCTTATTCAATTCTTACATGATGACAGTTGGGTGATGGTGTCAGAGGTACTAATATAACTGCCCGGTGATTAAAATGTAGTAGTGATATCACAGCAGTGGTTTTATCAGAGGGCAGCTAGGCTGCATTCAAGGCTTCTGATTGGAGGAGAGAATCTGTTTGTACTATAATTAAGGATGGCAGCAACCTATTTAGGGAAATGGAAAACCAGATGTTCTTTAATGAGCAATGATCATATCCTAGATAGGAGGGGATGGCCTGCTTTGCTTTGAAACAACGTGACTCCAGGCTTTAAAAGGAAATGGGTAGTATGCTAATGTGACAGCTGGCTTTACCCATGTCCTGTGTGGCATGCTAAGATAAATAACACAGGTATCTATAATATACGCACATACACATTGTAAAAATACTATATATGCATTACACTTAGCCATCTAATGTTTTCACAGGCTATCCCTAACCTGTTTCTTTTGTGAAAACTATATAAAATGACAAGATGCACTTCCAACTAAGCCCTGCTGGCCCTCCTAGCTAATGTTACAATTTTCCCAGCTGTCTTCGTGTTCAAGTCACTGCATTCAGTGATGCACAATATTGTTTAATTAACCATAACTAGTGCTGAAGTTCAGTTAAAAAAATTATATCTTCTTGTGGGAACCATTCATACTGGCTTGCAATTGCAGCTCTGAAATGAAGGTAATTAAGAGGCCATAGTCAGCCCCCACTTAGGTCATAAGTACACTTGTTAACCGAGTTGGTGATCTGAATAGCAGGGAAACAAAGGCTGTATTTCAGATAACCAGCACCCTGGTATTGTTTACATAACACTGAGTTCAGAGCTCTGAACCTGTTAAAATAAGCAAGGAAGTACATCAAAACAGGATGCTCCTTTAAAGAGCAACTGACACATCTCAAAAGATGTTCCAGTAGTGCCCTACCCTACCTACAGTACCTCCCGGTACAGCGAGTACCACAACCAGAAGTACTGTAAGGCAGTATTGGACAGTACAGATGCGGCAGAGTGCAATGTGCTCCCCTGCTGCAGCTTCAGGTCTCCTTCCCTATCCAATCCTGAGGATGACATCAGGTTGGGATGGGGACCTGGTGAAATTCCATTTCACCAGCAAAAGTGCAGTGAAATTGGGATTTCGCAGCAATTTCGCCAGCGAAATACCAATTCCATGGCACTTTTGCTGGCAAAATGGAATTTCACCAGGTCCCCATCCTGACTTGACATCATTCTCAGGATTGGATTGGGAAGAGGACCTGAGGCTGTGGCGCAGGCACGCATTGCACTCCACCACATCTGTACTGTCAAATCCTGCCTTACAGTGTTTGCGGTACTCTCTGTACCGGGAGGTACTGTAGGCAGGGTAGGGCACTACTGGCACGTCTCTCCTGAGATATGTCAGTGGCTGTTTAATAAAATACATAAAAATAAAAATCAAAGATTGCATGTTATATAGAAAAACCTTACCCCACCAAAAGAAAACAGTTCATAGTAGGCTAAGTTCTCTTAAAAAAAATGACAGTGAATATCCAACTTACCATTATTTTACTTTCCTTGTGAGTTTCCTACAGTGAGTTAGCTAATAAATGAGAGTGAAGGTTGTAATATAGCAAATTCCCAAGATACCCTGAGTGGTTTGACAAGGGGAATGGCTAATTTACTCAATCACGCTCAGTCACTGCAACCAACCTGGTTAGAAATCACTCAGTGCTATCTGCTTTGAGTCCCACCATAGGCCTTTGTTCACAAAGCACAAGGCCATGTGCTTGCTCATACAGCACGGGCCTCTTTGACATAGGAACCTCACTTAGTCTCTCCATGTAACCTCATCCCCTGCTTTGTATAAGAAGCAGGTTTTACTTTTTAAGTTTGGCAGTGTCCCCTTCAGAAGAGAATCATGGTCCTGGACTATAGTAGGTGGATTTTAAAGACATGGAAGAATGCCTCAGAAGCAGCCTAGCAGGAGAGGATGGCTGGAGAGGGGTAAAGAAACGGTGATGAAAATTAAGGAAAAGCACAGTGAAGGCAACCAGCCTCTGCATGAAGAAAGTGAGCAAAACCAGGAGGAAAATGACCACTATGGTACTATAGGGAAGTGGCCATGAAGGTGAAGGAAAAAAGGTGGCATTCAGCAGGTATACAGAAATGCAGAGGGATAATGCTAGGGAGGTGTACCAGTTGAAATAGAGGGAAGCAAGTAAGGCAGTGAAGGGAGCAAAGGCACAAACAGAGGAAAGGAGAGGAGAGCCAAAGGGTTAACAAAAGGGGCAAGACTTTCAACAGGTATATAAGCGAGAGGAAGGCAAGTGCAGGTACAGTGAGGATAAGGAGGATGGCAGAGCGAGACTGCAGAGAGAAATATCAGAAAAAAGCAGACATCCTGAACAGGTATTTCTGCTCATTCTTCACACTGTTGGGAGAGGGGCAAGGACCATCAATGAGCAACCTGAGCACTGGGGGTGGAAGACACAAGCCCATTTTCAGAAGAAAGTGTCCCAAAGGGACTTGCAAATCTGAAAATGGGCAAAACCATGGGACAGGACAGGATACACCCAAGGGTGTTAAGGGAACTTAGGTAGGTGCTTGCCTGTACCACTGATGACCTAATGCAACAACTCACTGGAAGGAGTGGTTCCAGTGGACTGTAGGAGAGCAGATCTTGTTCTGCTCCATAACAGTGGCAGCAGGGAGGAGGCTAACAACTATAGGCCAGTGAGTCTCACATCAGTGACGGGGAAATTAATGGCAACCCTGTTAAAGGAAAGGCTAGTGGAGTATCTTGAATCCAATGGGTTACAAGACTAAAGGTAGCATGGATTCACAGTGAGATGTCATGCCAGATGAATCTGATTGATTTATTCAATAGGGTGGCCCAGGAAATAGATCAAGGAAGGGCAGTGGATGTGGCCTACTTGGTCTTCAGCAAGCCTTTGACACTGTACCACATAGGAAACTGATAAAGAAACTGGATAGTCTGGAGTGGGATCTAAAGTGGAAAACTTACTAAAAGACTGGTTAAAGGTAAAGCAACAGAGAATGGTGGCAAATGACACTCACTCTGATGAGGGGGAGTGACCAGCCAGGTGCTGCAAGGCTCAGTGCTGGGACTGGTTCTCTTTAATGTCTTCAGTGACAGTTCAGAAGAACTGGAAAGGGAGTATGATGTTTTGCTGATGACACCAAAATCTGTAATAGGTGGATACCAGGAGGGTCAGAGAGAATGAGTAGGGACCTTAGAAACCTTGTGGAGAGGTCAAGGGCATGGCAGCTGGAGTTCAATGCCAGAAAGTGGCAAATCATGCATTTAGGGCATTAAAACCCAGGATCTGAGTATAAAATGAAGGGGGGCAGTGGCAGTCACTAAGCAAGAAAGAGACCTTGGGTTATCATATCTGATGACCTCAAAGTGGTGGGGCAGTGTGACAAAATAATGGGCAGGACCAGTGGGGTGCTAGGGTACATAGGGAGAGGTATCACCAGCAGGAGGAGGGAGGTGGTGTTACCACTGTATTGGTCACTGGTGAGACCTCATCTGGAGTACTGTGTCCAGTTTCTGAATTTTAACCAATGAGAATGAAATATGTCTCTTTAAAAAAATGAGTTTAAATAAGTAATAGTGATTGGAATCTGTATGCTGCCTTGACAAAGCACTAAGTCTGTGGAAACACTGGTGGCAGCAGGAGGCTCCTAACTGTTTGATTTACTTAATAAACATTTTAACCTTCCTCCAATGTTTGGAGTCTTGTTATCTGCACTGCCTGAACTGTTGGACCTGTGCTTGCAGACAGTACTATTGCTATTCTGGTATCATGGATTTTGTGGTGCATGCACTTCTGCAGCCAGAGGTCAGTGTATATGTTTTGCACCTGTGACTACACAAACACTGCCCCTCAGGGGCCTGTGTTTCTGCACACAAAATTAGTTTTGTGATTTCAGTATTGTGGATTTCCATCTGCAACCAGAAGTGAGTGTGTATGTGTTGCAGTGTGCATACTACAGATGCAAATCCACACAGGTGGCACATCAATGCAGCTGCATTTGTATCATCTGAAAACAGTTGTATGTTGTCTGTCTTTCCTGATGATGGCTGTCTGTGGTTGCTGTGTGGTCTTTTTTCTTCTGCTGCTGGGGGTGGGTGTTGGTGGGGAATCAGGGTTGAACCCTAATGCCACATTTCCTACTTTTTTGGCATAAAGCTGAACCTAACTGGTGCCTTAACACAGTTTTTGCAAAGAATTCTCTTTCTGATACTGGAATTGTATCTCAGTCACACAAGTCCCTATGGGAACTGTGTAATGGATGCAGAGGTGTAGGGCCCTCAGACCCTGCACTAAGGGAAGAGTCCATGTGAGCTGTAGGCACAAATACAGATATACAGAACAAAGAGTTCATCTCAGCCAAAGCACGGGGCCCTTGGCACCAACGGCCACAGAGGTGCAGGACTCAATGCTAAGAAAGAGTTCTTCACTATATGGTACTTGGAGTCAGTGTGGGAAATCCTGCACCCTTCCTTACCAGGTAGGGTGGTGGTGCTGCATGACAGTGCCCCCAGTCTCATCCCATCCTGGTGGATCACTGTGCTGAGCCCCAAACTCAGCTCACTGAGACAGGATCACAAACACTACCCACCGAGGTAAAGGCTTGCACTACACACAGCATTTTTAAAATAATTATCTTTTTTTTTATTTTGACCTCAAATTTTCAAGACAGTTGTTTTATGACTCCTCTTTATAAACATGACATGTGGCATTTATAGAATAGTGGCTGAAACTTAATTTCACACCACAAGTGTGAAAAAAAATTTCATCCAGGAGTTGATAAATAACACCTGTCACATTTATGAGGTGGTGTGAAAGAAATGGCTATGCTGAAAGTTTGGAATGAAAATACTGATAATTGCTAAAGTTATAAGCAAGAATGGAAAAATTTCAACATTCATTCATGACTTATTTTTTAATATTTTGACCCCAAATTTTGAACATAGTCTTCTTAAGATTCCATGTCACAAACTCAGTAGATGAAAAATTTGCAAACACTGCCCAATATGTGATTTAATGGATCAACTGCAGAATCACCATTCAGGCATGGATTTGAAAAATGTCACCTGCATTGCTTATAATGGGTCTCAAAGAGGCCCTTGTTTAAATTTTGTAGAAAATATTGAATTAGCAAGTTAGGAGTGAACGTTGAACTATTTTATTGTTCACTCATAACTTGGTCATTTTACCATATTTGTATATCAAAGCTTCAACATAGCCTTCTTAAGATACCACCTCATGAACCTGTTAGGTGAAAATTTCAAATCCCTCAAATGACAATCTATGCCAGAGTCAGACTGGCCCACCAGGATACCTGGAAATTCCCAGGTAGGCCCCCTTCTGATGCATACCAGGCCACCTTCTAAACTCTGAAAATTTTACATTTATCATCGGTTTTCTAATTAAATGGGGTATGTTGGACACTGCATGCAAATTTAAGATGCAAACAAAGAGTTAGTGTATCAGATTTAGGTGGAAGAATGTTTTATCCTCGGTCTTCCTCTATTGATTTTGCAGATGAGCCCTGTATCAACTTTCCAGGTGTTCCCTGTGCTCCAGTCTGACCATGACCTATGCCAAAGGTGTGAAAACAAATTCAGGGTTTAAAAATGGCAGCCATCACTTTCATGAGGTACTGTGAAAAATGACTATGTTGATTAATTTGGGATCAACATACAGAAAAGTACTAAAGTTATGAGCAAGCATAAAAAGATTTCAATGTACACTCATAACCTTTTTGTTCTTTTTAATATTTTGATTCCAAATTTTCAACATAGCTTTCTTATGACCCTACCTCGTGAAGCCAGAAGGTGAAAATGTTCAAATTCCACCCCAAAGGGGATTTCACAAAGTGACCAAAGAATTGCATTTCAGGCTGGATTTGAATAATTCTACTACCTTTAGTCGTGATGTGTAGTCCAAAAAGGCCATATTGAAAATTTTGAGTAAAAATATAAAAAAATGACAATGTTATAAATTAAAGTTCAAGCCCCAGTGAAATACATTAAAGTGGACTTATCTTATTTTCTCATATCATAGTCATTGGTTCCAGTAACAAGATCTGTCTTCAGTCAGAGTGCGGATCTATCACATGGGACATGTTCAGGTGAGTGAGGGTGGTGAGGGTGTGTGTGTGGGTGTGTGTGGGGTGGTGGGTGTTGAGTGGATGGTCAGTGTAGAATAGAAGGGGGTGGGGAGAAGTCAGATCAGTGAGGAGCTGGTTTCTTTTTTACAAACTTAAAAAAAGCCAAGGAGGGATGGTTTTCTTTGTTTCATGGTGTTGTAGAAGCATACCCAGGAAGCATACAGACACAGGATAAGCTATAAAATTCACAAGTAGCATTTTATTATGATTAATAACAATGAAATTGAAAAACTAAGGTTGTACAGGATAGCTCTTCATACAGGCAGTATAAACAAAAATCTTTCCTCTAGGTCTCTCTCTAAAATCCCAGTCTCTCTTTCTCTCTCTCTCTCTCTCTCTCTCAACAAAACATTGCTATCTTTTTACAAGATGTATTTTCCTTGCAGTTAAAGCTTCTGCATCCTGTTCTTTTAAGTTTCATCTCATGTCTCTCACAAAATGTCTCACAACTTTGTCAGTTTCTTTACTGAGGTCAGTCTGCAGGTGCAACAAAATAGAACATCTGTCCCAGTGCTGGTCTCCTGCTGACAATTAAGTAAACAAGTTTTTGTAGGTTAAACTATATCTCAAGATCAACCCCCCGTAATACAGATTGTTACCATTTTAAGGAAATCAAATAGCTTTCTGCAATCATTTCAACAATGTAAGTATATATATTTGCAAACCAAGAGATCTGTTTCACATAAAGATTCACAAGTATTTTTTCAACCACAGAGAAGCAAGAGGGGGCATGGCTACCCCCACCACAATGCCCCAGCATAACACCACATTATATAAGGAGTGACAATATACAAATCATAACAGAGATTCAAAGCACACTGTAGGCTGGCCTGTGGCTTACTATACATGCAATGGAGCTAGCAACTGCAAACCAAACATGCATAGCTGTCAGAAAGCATGCTGCAAGAGCCGATGGGTATCTTTGGTGGGGGCATGCACTATAGTTATAGCAGGGTTCTCAATGCCAGAAACCTGTGTCCCCTTTTCTGGCACTACATGCCTTTGTGTATGGTATGTAGTGGACACACCCCTGACACTCTCTGGATGACCACCCTTGGTGTATAGCTGCATGGGTGGTCAGGAGATCGGGTGCACTAGGGCTTGTGCAATTGCTTGCAAATGCCACTAAGGGTCATCTGAACCCTGCTGTGCAGTATTCCTGACTTAGGGTTACCTATACACCTCAGATATGTGGCACATAGGTACTCAGCATATTCGCATATAGGGTCCAATGTTTGTTAGTTAAAAATAAAGGATGGCGGCCATCACGATTGGTATTTTTTTCTCAAGACAAGTAAATTGTTTCTCACAAGTAAATCATAAAAAACAAGTCCTCCCAAACTGTGTTTTTTCCACCATTCGTATCAAAGAGTTATCCAGAAACCAAACCTTAAATCCTTATAACTCTGGAATTAATATATGTTTCATGAACCCTTTGAAAGAAACTATCTCAGCACAGGCTTCTTTTACACTGAAAGTTTTGTGGAAAAAATGTCATACCGTTTAGTGCTGATGATGAGAAAAAAAAAAATACATAGGAAAAAAGCACCCCTTTTATAAAATAAGGGTATCTAGATCTTGGAAACCACATGAGGTGCATAACAAAACATTTCACATTTTCAGACTATACCAGCCTGAGCAAAGTTTTTGGGCTATTCTGTTGAATGCTGCATATGTTATTAAGGTACAAAAGTAGGGCCTTAACAATAAGTACCGTACTCAACCCTAACTATACTGTGTGTGTGTATATATATATATATATGATATACAACGGTGAGCTGTCAGATAAAGATTTATCTACGTTAGGCAGCATTTGACCTCGGTAACCCTCACCAGTACGTAAAGCACAAGTGAGATGTCCGAGGTCAAACAGCACAAGTGTAGATAAATAATTTATCTGACAGCACACCATTATATATTTCATTTATGCAATAGGGATGCTTTCTGTTAGTGCAGGGACATTTGCTTTTGATTGTTTATCTTCTTTTGCATGTGTTTGTTAAAGAAGCCGAATAAAAATTGCATTTTTCTGCTCTTTTTGCTAATTATAAAAAAATCTATAAGGTATCTATAAATGAAACATCACTCATTTTGTAGATAATTTTGTACTGAACAACTTTTATGCTCACAGTACCATGCTATAATTTTTTGTTTTAAAGTTATTCACATTTGAATATGGTTAGTACTGCTACTGAGGCTGAACATTCTAAATGAGTTCTGGAGTGACTGTGACATAGCTACTATAAATTTTATTTATTCAATGGCTGTGAAGATAAATGGATTTATTCAATGAGTTTTGAGCCCACTCCTATTGCATAAATATATATATATATGTAGATATATATATATATATAGAGAGAGAGAGAGAGACAGAGACAGAGAGAGAGAGAGAGAGAGAGAGAGAGAGGGGATATGACATGACATGACTAAATATATCAAATTTATCTTCATGAGAGGCCACTGACATTATGATAGTTCACAAATGGCAAAACCACAAGTGGAATATATATTAATATCATTGGCCATACTGAACATAAACATGATCTTATTTATTTATTGATTGATTTAGTTAGTTAGTTTTATTGACCAGAGTAAACACACTAGACAATTAAATGGTTATTTTCAGGTATGACCCAGCAGGTTACAATAGGGTAGTACATACAAGCAAATTACAATAAAAGATAAAAAAACACAGTAGCAAAAGTTACAGGAGTGCACAGAAATAGTACAGTATTGTATGATAATTATACATTCAGTTAGGCCATATTATGTTTGGTTTATACATACAGATGTTTTGGGATAAATTTGATTGTAGGTGTTAAAAATGTGCTTGTGACATTTGAGTGAAAAAATCTATGCTATTTTTTATGCTTGTTACAGGGCTTGTAATTACTAGTAATATTTGAAGGTGAATTCTGTTAGAAGACTGCGGTTGTATACATACATCCAGAATCTATATATGTTCAAACATTTTATTTTATTTTATTTTATTTATTTAGTTGTTTAACCAGGTGAGACACACTAAGCTGAAAGCTTTTATACAGGTGCAACCTGGGAGCACAGGGAAGTTAAGTGACTTGCTCAGGGCCACACAGTATGCAAGTGGAAGCTGTGGATTCAAACCCAGGTCTGGTCTGCTGATGACCAGATTTGCAGCTCAGAGCCTTAAACCACTGCGCTTTTGTTCCCAATGCCCCTGGCAAAGAACACCTGTGGTAGAAGCACTAGGGCTGCTCTGTGGTAGTCTGATGTATTATTTACTTACTTACTGACAATGATGCGTCTCAAGTCCAGTGCTCTATGACATAGTGGTACAAGATATCACTATGACATAATGCCTCATGAAAAAATATTAATCTCTTTTCTTCATGTTCAAAGCGATATCACTTTTTTTAAACTCAGCTATATTCAGGATAGATGACAAGACAAAATGCATCAAACTGTTGCAATGAAAAGCATTATCAACTGAGATAAAATGTTTCACATTCAGCATAAAAAAGTTGTACATCTACATATCATGTAATTATCAAAATTTTCTTCATAGGTACAAATGTACAGGCTGGTGTTACTCATACAGCATATGCCCAGAGTGCATTTCCAGATAAGCTGGTATTGTTGAACTTGAATTAACTTAACAATTAGCAGTAAACTAATTTAACACAATTAAAAAGAAACCTGTGAGCACATTCTTATTTCATTTGTATATTCACAACACTTAACTGGTATAAGCAGTGGAGTCTAGAGGGGTACAATGGGACGGGGGGGCAGGGGAAAAGTGATGCAAGCATTCACAGATCCCTGGAACGGGATGCCCCAATCTAAATCATAAGTCATCTTCCAAGGAGGAACCATTCTCATTAAGACCTAAGTGCCATGGCAGTGAGGTATCTATTAATAGCAATTCTTGCCCTCTGCTAATGGGGTCTCCTGTTCCAGCATTTCTCTGGAGTTCCATAGCTGCCAGACTTGTCATCTACTCAGATGTTTGTCTTCTCTTAAATTTAGTCTGGCTGTGATAAATTCCATATCATAAATCTGTCTTACTCTATTGCACCACCCTTCCTGAGTTGTAGGATTTTCCTATAGCCAGTGAGAAGTGATGCACTTTAAAGCAACACACAATAATTATAAGAGCTATCTGGTAGAAGTCTGTGGGTAGTCCAACCATAGTGAGAAAGCCTAATACTGAGTCCGTGAATGTGTTTGGTATGTTTTTTCCCCCCAAGGTCTGCTGGACCACACTCTGTATATTTCCTCAGAAAAGTTGAAGTTTCAGTCAGTCTCAAAATACATGCCCACCGCTCACACCTCCCCCAGCAGTCTGCTGTGTATACAGTTTGGAAATGTTTAGTTATTGTTTGCATCCTAAAGTAATGTACTAGAAGCTTCCTAAAGAATTCCCACCATGTGGGTGATGAGGTATTTCTCCAACCCCACTCCAAACATTTTGCCCAGGCCCCCTTAACGACTGTGAATGCTGCTTCCTTCTCCCAAGCAGTTTTCCCTTGTGGTCAATCAGTCTCCTTGGAGGACTGCAACATTCTGTAGATATCAGAGCTATTTCTTTGCTTTCCCTTAATGTGATCACTCAGTACATGAACCCACCACAAATTGTATGTGATTTGTTCAGGGGGAGTTTATTGGTACCTGAATTAATGGAGTGCCTGACTTGTAAAAACACATGGAAGTCATGGGGCTCAATTCTCAAAGCTTCTGGCACAGCACAAGGAGTTTCCACCACAATGAATGGGGCAAAGTGCCCCTTTTGCCAAATGATGCACTGGGAGTGATTCTCAAAGGTAGCCTATGTCAGCTGCAGGCTGCCTGCACCAAATGGGGCATGCACTGCCTGTATGCTGGAAAATGGGCTGCAACATGGCACTAGGGGCATGAGACAGATGCAAGTTGCCACATCCCCGAAAGTGGATTCACAAAACTCTCCCAGGGGAGAAATTCTACTAAGGGTACTTAGACATATACCTCTGTAGTGTAGCATGTTGCATGCAAAGTGCCACAGTCCCCCCAGCCCCAATCCTCCATTATCATAAAATAATTATCCCTGGTGATCTACGGCCCCCCTTCCCAATCACTGATGTCTCCAAATATTAGTTATAATACAACTCCACTGGTGGCCTAGTGGACCCGATCCTGATATTCCTAATAAATATGTATATTCCTAATTTCCCAGTGATTTAGTGCCTCCCCACCAAACCCTGATCCCACATTATGAAGAACACCACATTATTGGTGGTCTTGTGGACCCCCACTCTGTCAGGCAGTGTCCTACCACCCCACTCCCCCATTCCCAAACTGAGCCGGTGACTGGCACAGTCCACCAATCACAATCATGGGCAGCCTCCAACTGAGCTTTGAATGAGCGCTGCACTATATTCAGTACATGCTCATTGATTGACAGATGTTGGAGTTTGGGAAGGAGGGCTGCTAGAGCACCAGGGATCATCTGTGTATGATAAGGGGGGATTGGGGCTGAGGGGAGGCCAGCTAGACCACCAGGGTAATGTTGGGTACTATAATATACCTGTGGGGCAGATCGGTGGGGTGCTACTAGCCACCAGGACTGGCTAGAGTGGTGCACAGTGGATCTCATGACTGGTCATCAACAAAATTTGTGTCAAATGACCAGACAGCGAAAACCGGCAAGTCGGTTGCTTTTCGTGTCGGCAGCCAGTTTCCTACAGGGCAGCATGAGTCTTTGGGGCTTTGCCCCAACACCCCTATTATAGATTATCAACCCAAGTAAGAGTTTATTGGGGTGCAAGACCCCGTGAAGACAGTGCTGGGTTCCAGCGCTGACACTACAGCCACCTGACACTATAGTCACTGTAGTGTTGGTCGATGTTGATGTTTTGCTGTCGAATGGGTATACCGTGCACAGTTTCCCCACAGATTGCAGCACACTCTGGATGCACTGTCCATTTGGTGCACGGCCAGAGTTGCCATAAGCTGCAGGACTTTGCCACTGGAACACTGTCCAAGAGAGAATCATGTGCAGGATCCCTGCACACCAGACTTTGACACAAGCTGCCTTTGGCAGCAACTTGAATTAATCTAAGGGCTCTTTGAGAATTCAGCCTGTGGTGTTCTAGATTACATTTCTGTTTTAGAGCCTGAAGTGTCATATATGACCCATTTTCAAGCATCAGAGAGAAACAAGTAAAGCCTTTCGGTTCTCAAATTACATAGTGCCTATCAAGTTTAGGTGGTAAAAACTCATGGGGGTATCTGATGGGCAAGGTGGGACCCAGGGGCACCTGTGACCAAAAATTCTCTCTAACCTTATTTAACATGTGTAAAGTATGCTTGTCCCAATCATTTGGAATGCTGCAGGCATACTCAGAAGAGACCAGTTTGAGTGCCAAGGTAAACAGTGGCTGACCCCCTGCCTCAGTAGTCTCAATGCATAGCAGCCTGAAATCTGGCATTGTTTGGCCCATGTGCAGACATCTACCATCTGCTTGGCTAAATAATACTATCTGAAAACCAGGAGATATTGTCCCCCTTGCTCCCTGGGAAACATTACAATCTTAGAACTGGTTTAGGCCCTTTTGTCTTACCATGTAAATATGTATATGCCCTTATTAAGAGGAGTCCAAAAAGCTATAGGTATAGGCAAAGGCAGAACACCAAATAAAAACAGGAACCTAGGGAGGAGATTCATCTCAACAGTATCAACTCTGCTTGCCAGAGTTAGTGGTAATAATGCCCATCTAACCAGGTTGTGTTGGACCTTTCCCCAGCTTCTGATAACTAAGAACAACAATTTGGATAGGTCTGTATTGATTTGTATTCCAAGGTACCCAATTCAGCCATATTTGGCCAAGTAAAAGTGAAGGTCTCCCAGAATCCCCAGAGATGTTACGTTTTATGTGGCCAGATATCTCAAAATATATGTTGTATATATGGTGATACTAGAGGATAAAGGACCTACTTAGCTACATATCCACTTGTGGCACACTCTACTGAGATCAGTCTGTGAGTTCTTTTAACCAGTTTATCTGAGTTGGGGGCTTTGCCCTCACACCCTGTGATGAAAGGGGCGGGGGAAGATCCCCCAACTCAAATACACCAACAACAAAAACGAACACAGCCATACCAACTAACCTTGAGTATAATAATATGCTGTAAAATGGGTACCGAAACCAGCAGAGTGGCAACTCAACAGCAAGCACATGATGAAGAGTATGTAGCACAGCTAGAGTATAGTGTTAATTGTGCTGTCTTCTTAACTTTGCTACACTACTAGTGTTGGTCCAGTTCCTCTAGTACTGCTGTATATATTATACTAGCATGGTAGTACCAGTATAGTTAAGGTTGAGGTAAGGTGTTTAATGTTAAACTCCAATTTTTGCACCTTAATAACTTTCATGGCATTTGATGAACTAACCCAAATTTGGCATGCACAGTCCAGCTGGCAAGGTCTAAAGACATGAACAGTTTTGCACTGGCATCTTATGCAGTTTCCAAAATATGGAATGTCAATTTTTAATGAAGTGCATTTTTTTCTATACTACTACACTTGTTTGTTTGTTTAATTCTCACATACAGCCTAGGTGGTAAAAAAAAGTTCAGCAGTTTGTGTAGAAGCAGCCTGTGCTAAGGTAGTGCCTTTGAAGGTTTCATGAAAAATTGTTAATCGGTTCCAGAGTTATAAGGATTTAAAGTTTTTTCAGAGCATGCTCAGTAGGGTTTTGGATAAGCATCTGATACAAGCCATAAATATTCAGTTTGTGAGAACATTTTCAGTTCAGAGCACTCAGTTGTCACAAACCAAAACTGTCTTTTACAAACCAAAATTTTCAGTTCACCGACATCTTGTTTAGTTTTTTTCAACTAAGAATGTGGAAAAAACTAAAAATGATGTGTTTAAAAATAAACACCTGAATTAGCTATATAGGCTCTGTTTAGCTATATTCTGGTGTTTGTAGTTTTTAAATATGATGATAAAAATAAGGTTTCTGGGCACCCAAAAATCCTGGGTGCCCAGTCAAGTGGGACAAGCTGTTCACCTATGTTCTCTGCATGAGAATAGTGGGACTTTCTTGCTCTCTGCAGCTGCACATGGAGTGCAGCTTCTGTCTTGAGTATCAGCAGTGATCACACAATCTCTTTCTCTCTCTATCTATCTATCTATAAAACACACAGAACTATGGCACATGCAACCAAAATAACAGCACCAGAGCTGTTCATCCAAAACGTGTCAGGTTATGTAGCATTTTCCAGCAATAAAGTAAAGTTTATTTGTAGCTCCAGTGCTTTTATTTTGGTTGTGTGTGCCACAGTTTTGTGATTTTTGAGATTTTTATCTACTGTTGAGAACCACTTTCCTAGTGCCCACTTTTGTTGTTTTACATCTATCTATCTATCTATCTATCTATCTATCTATCTATCTATCTATCTATCTATCTATCTATCTTTCTCTTTCTATCTGTTTATTTCTAATTATCTCATCCAGCCTTCCCTCATCTTTCCCTGATATACAAAAAAAGTGGACTAGTGTGTCCAGCCCTGGTACCACCTGCCCAACCCCTCCCCCCCTCCAATTACCCCCCAATGCATAGGTGTTGCCACTTAGGTGCCTACACCTGGTGATGCCATAGAGTAAAGCCAACACTGGTGTGCCCAATCCCCAGTGTCAGATCCAGTAAAGCTAAAAAAAGAAAAGTTTCTGTTTCTTTGACCCTATAAATTAGAAAATGGTCCCTCACTGATCTAACTCTCCATACCTCCACCCACCCACCGACGCCCAGTCAGGACCTACCACCCCACACACCCTGCACATCCTCACTCACCTAAAAGTGTCCCATAGCATAGATCCACCTTTCTACTAAAAATATAGCTTGCTGCTGGAACCAGCGACTGTGATATGAGAAAACAAGGTAAGTAAATTTAATGTATTTTTGTGCGTTTTGAACTTTTACTTATAACTTTGTCATTTTTCAATATTTTTACACCAAATTTTCAACCTGGCCTTTTTGGGACCCCTTCCTCAAGAACAAGTTAGTTAAAATGTTTCAAGTCAGTCCCAAAAGGAGATTTCACAGTCATGCCACGAATCACTTTTTCTGCGGAATTTAAACATTTTCACTTTTTGCTTTCTTGAGGTAGGATTATAAGAAGACTATGTTGAAAATGTGGTAGATAAATATGGTAAAATGACCAAGTCATGAGTGAATATTGAAATATTTTAATGTTCATTCATAATTTCGCTGGTTTTCAACATTTTTCCACCAAACTTTCAACATTGCCTTTTTGGGATTACACCTCATGAACAACTCAGGTGACATTTTTGAAATCTGTGCTGAAAGGTGATTTCAAAGTAGTTCTGACAAATCATGTTTTGGGTGGGATTTGAACATTGTCATCTAGGTGGGATTTGAAACTTTTCATCTACCACGTCTATGAGTTGCAGTCATAAGAAGAGTATGTTGAACATTTTTGTAAAAATATTGTAAAATGACCAAGCTATGCATGAACATTGAAAAATGTCAATGTTTACTCAGAACTTTGTTAATTTTCAATATTTTGACTCCAATCTTTCTACATAGCTATGCTCCCCCCATTAACGTGACTGGTGTCATTTTTTTAAATCCTAAATAACATGTGTTTTCACACTTGTTGTGTGAAATGACATTTCAGCCACTATGCTATAAACGCCACTTGCCATGCTTCTCTGGAGTTGAAATTTAAAATACATGTTAATTCTCTTTTTTCTCAAAGGTTTTTATTCTCTCCTATTAGCCTTGTACCCATGCTTGGCAACCATCCTTTTCCTCTCTCCAGTCCTAAAGATTGTTCCTCTGCAGATTTCACTCCATGGTGAGGTGGAGGGTGGGCTGTCCTACCTGGTAGACATATCCAGATTCACTCTGGGACCAGAGCAGTAGGCACATCACTGAGACATGGCAGGGCTTCACAAATCCCTGGCCCTAGATTTTCTATTTTCTCACCAATCCCCATGTTGGGGTATGTACACAGATGTGCACACTTGTCAAGGCATGTGCACTCACAGCTGAAGTTCCACAGCTCCTCCCTTCCTGTACAGCTCTGTGGGCCCACACTGCCTCCAGGCCTCCACCTGATGGTAGTAATTTGACAGGAATAGCATGCTCCACCAGAAGAGGAGATCAGTCTTCTGGAAGCTCATCCTCTCCCTCCCTCCCCAACTGGCCTACAGCAACCTGAGGTCACTCCCATTCATGGGTCAGCAGCATGGTGGTTGGTAACACAACCACTGCACCACTGGGCTGGCCATACATAATAATTCATAAGAAACAGTCTGTGTAGTGCCAGCCTTTACTCCAGCAGGTAGTGCTTTGTGATCCCGTGCCAGTGACCTGAGTTCTGGGGCAAGCTCAGTAAGCCAGCTGGATAGGATGAGGTGGGGAATGATGCTGCCATGCAACACCACTCCCAGCCTGGGAAGGTAAGGTGCAAGGTTGCCCACATGGACCCAAGTACCATATAGTGAAGAGAACTATTTTCTTGGCATAGAGCCCTGCACCTGTGCACCCATGGGTGCCAGAGGACCCTGTCCTTTGACTGACAGATCAGATCTTTGCCCTGTGCATCTGTATCTGTGGCCACATGGAAGTGTGGGGCCCAGATGGCCCTGTGCTTCCACAGCCCACCAGACAGCCACATGAATTCTTGTCACCTGTTGCTGAACAGAAGTGCATGGTCTGCAGGGTACTGCACTTCCATAGGTGGATGGAATGTTCCCTTGGCACAAGACCCAGAGGGACTTGCACCTCTGCAACTGCTTCACAGGTCCCAAAGGGACCTGCATGAATGAAGACTTGATTCTACTGTCTAAAACAAAAAGAGAATTATTTGCAACAAAAACTGCATTAATGCACCAGTCAGGGTTAAAATTAACATCACAAAAGTAGGGAAATGTGGAGGTAAAGTTTCAAACTCTTACTTCCCACATACAAGCAGCAAATGGACAAGACCATGCAAGCAGCCACAGACAGCCATCATCAGGAAGACAAAGAAAATAAAATGTTTTCAGATGACACAAATGTAGTAACATTGATGTGCTACATTTGTGGACTTATATCAAGCAGCTGCATAAGCACAGTAGCCTGAGCTTATGTGGTGACACCTGTTTGTGTAATATGTCATATAGCACGATGAATATGTGTGCTTTAGAGGGTGTAGGCCCTATTGCTGCTGTCTGATTATAGGCACTTCTTTACAATGACTGGTTTATTGGCTACATTTGATTTTAAAATTATGCATATTACGTCTTAAAATGCTGCACAATATAGTCTAAAATGCTGAAACATGATTTCTCAAAATTCATACCTTAATGTGAAATTTTTCACATCAGCCATTTTGCTGCTTAGTCAGATATTACATAACAACAAAACAGAAGATTCAAAATAGTATAAGAACAGCTCTAAACAACAAAAGAGCTTTTTAATGTATTCACATTGCATTTCTGTTCTTTTTCCTTGCTGTATTTGACTTCCATGTCATATGTTTACAGCTTTAGCATCTTAAAAGTTGTTTTTGTATGAAATCTTCAGTATTTGGCCCCAATAAAAACTGCATTTTTTTCTGTGCAGCACAGTAAAACAAAAAAGTGTCATAAGTGATTTCTTCTAACAGTGAAAGACCTGATTTCCAATACACAGCTGTTCATTATTAGAAATAACAGTTTGTGGTATTTTTGATCAGATAGTGCCCTTTCATGGAGGCCAGTGGAAGACTATGCCAGTTGCCATTTGTGGAAGAGGGTTGCAATAGCTATGGAGGTCCACAGCACACCAATTATACATTTGGAAGGTCCTGGGTTTGGTGGGAGGGTAAGATTTGAGACAGAGGATGGGGTAATTTAAATCAGTGGGAAGTTTTTGTTTGGATGGGATGGGCTTAGATTAGTGAACCAGCAGGTAGGCAGGATGCACATTTTCAATATGTGTTGGGGTCCTTGGTCAGGTGGGGATTAGGATGGGTTCTAGGGACCCCGCACAATGAGAGAAAGAGTGTGTCAAATTAGGAGAGGTAGCTCTAAGTCAAGCAGGGGGAATGGGGTAGGACTAAACTAGAAAGAAGATCAGGATCAGCCATATGCACAGTTGTAATATATAGACCACCAGACCAAGGGGAGGAGATAGGGAGATGATGCTGGCTATCCAAAGGATAGCGCATAAGAGGGAGGTAGTGCTAGTTGGTGACTTCAAATTACTGGACATAGACTGAAGCCTCCCTGCAGCATCAATGACCAGGAGCAGGTTTATCCTGGTCTCCCTACAAGGAGCTTTCCTCAAGCAACTGGTCATTGCACCTATATGAGAGAGTCTTGACCTGGTGCTCACAAACAGGGACAGTGTGACAGGAGGTCACAGTAGGGGAACACCTGGAAAATAATGATCACTGATCAGAAGGGTTTGGGATAACCCCACTGGCAGAATCCAGTCACACAAAAACATGAATCCTTGCCTTTAGGAGAGCAGATTTTGGAAAATTGGGAAAGCTTAAGAGGCATTAGCTAAATAGGAGGAAATTAGGAGTGGAGAAACAGTGGGTGGTGATCAAATCTGAAATAACTAATGCAACAGAACTCTGTGTAAAACAGGTTAGCAAGGGGAAAAGGAAGAGGAGACCATTTGGTATTCCAAGGAGGTAGCTGAGAAAGAGAATGCAAACACATTGCATTCAAACAGCACAAAAAGACATAGGCAGAAGGGGACAAGGAAAGGTACCAGGAGAAACAAAGGGAAGCATGGAGGGCAATAAGGGAAGCCAAGGCACAAATGGAAGAATGCACTATGAAATCAGTGGTGGGGAGAAACCTTTACAGATATATCAGAGAAAAATGAAGGTGGGGGTAGTGAGACTGAAAGGGAAGAGGACTGTACAGTGGAAGATGATAACCACAAAGTAGACATACTGAACAGATTCTTCTGCTCAGTCTTTATGGAGGGGGGGCAGGAAAGGGCCAGAAAGGAATACAAAGGGTAGGATGGGTAGAAATGGATACAGGCCCTTTTCAAGGAAAAGGTCCAAGAGAACCGGAAGGAATAAGGGTCGATAAAGCTATGCGGCCAGGTGGGGGTACACCCAGGGTGCTGAGGGAGCTAAGAGAGGTGGTGGTGAAACCTCTGGCAACCTTTGTTCAGCCTGTCACTGGAAACAGGGAGGTACCCAAAGACTGGAGGAGAGCTGATGTAGACCCCCTATCAAAAGCGGAAGCAGAGAGAAGCGGAAACACCAGGCTAGTCAGCCTGACCCCAGTATTGGGGAAGATAATGGAAACACTACTGAAGGAAAGAATAGTGGAACACTGGTTGCCAACAGTCTACAGGACTCAAGGCAAAATGGTTTTAGAGGAGGAAGGTTATGCCAGACTAACCTCATTGAGTTGAGTTCTTTGACTGGATGACAAGGGAGATGGATCAGGCAGGGGCAGTAGATATGACCTACTTGGACTTCAGCAAGGCCTTTGATACTGCTGTTAAACAAGGTAATCAATCAATTCTGGCACTCTCACCTCAGAAAATTGCACCTAACAGGTATACTTTTAGATTAAAATTTTATTTAAAATAAAAAGAGGTCACACAGGGCTAGCAATCAGGGTTACCTGACATATTTTGGACACCTTGGTGCCCTTTATCAAAGGTAAAATACAACTGATTGCTGGTTACATTAAATAGTATTGTGTCATGACATGACAGATTACATCAACAAATAATTAACCATAATTGAAAATGTTAAAAACCATACAAAACATCGCTGGAATTTCTCTATCAGTTCATTAGATCCTGTTTACATTAACTTGATAGACTCACTAAAGAGACAGGCATTATAAACAATAACAATGACCCAATTTAACACTTAATAAAATCACTGCAGCTATCACTCTTGCACTTAGAATGTATGATTTTAACAACTTCACTTATAATACATGATTTCAAAGACATCCTTATAATATTGCACTCTAATATATTTATTCATTGTAAAATATATCTTTCTTATTCCCAATAATTCACTGAAAATGAGAATATATTGGCACCTGTATTAATTTCTCCCTACTTTGATCACATAAAAATTGCACAATTACACAGTTGTCATGACAACTACTTCTGATCATGTACTGATCCATTCATGCAGCTAGATACAAGTGGTCCTCCCACTCAATACCTTGTTTTCTTATATTTTAAACTTTTTTTGTTTTGTTTTATTAAAAGGTTTTGTGTGCAGAGGGCATTCAAATCTAGTTTAATAGTTATCTTTAAATTTAAAGATGCCTCCCTTCTGAGCTCATAAAATTACAGTCCCCCTCCGCTTTCTATGTTAATTTTACAACTAACTTGTATAAAAGCTACACAAATGACAACTGCAACTGACACCACCCTGCTCCATTCATGCAGCTGAAAACAATCGGTCCTGCCTCACAATGCCTTATTTTCTAATATTTAGAACTTACTGATATCTTTTAAGAAATGGTTTTATGTCAACGGGGGTGTTCAATCCTGGTATAACAGTTGCTTTTATACTGAGAATCCAAAATGCCTCGCTTTGCAGGACCATCAAATTCAAATCCACCCTTCAGATTCTGTGTTACTTTATTAATCACCTGAAATAAAAGCTAGTGAATCCCTGGGCTTGTTGAACTCCTCGCATGGGCTGCAGTTGCATATTTTATGTTTCCCACAGGCATTGCTTTAACATGATCCATGTTTGGACACAGATGGTGGTGGTAAATGGATGTCACTCTGCAGAGGGAAAGGTGACCAGTGGTGTTCCACAGGGATCCGTGCTGCAACAAGTCCTCTTCAATATCTTTATCAGTGACATTACAGAGGACCTAGATGGGAAAATGTGCCTGTTCTTCCAGTTCTCTTAGGACCCTTTCCTTGGAAAAGGGCCTGTATCCATTTCTGTACCCATACTACCCTTTGTATTCCTTTCTGGCCCCTTTCCTTCCCCCTCCTCCATAAAGACTGAGCAGAAGTATCTGTTTAGTATTCTGTTTGATACAATTGTCTGCAATAGGGTAGACACACCAGAGGGTGTGGAGATAATGAGGAGAGATCTGCAGAACTCGAGGACTAGTCAAGGGACTGGCAGTTGAGATTTAATGCAGAAAGGTGCAAGATAAGGCACAAAAACCCAGGAACAACATATCAACATGGGAGGGGGTTATAGAATGCTCCAAGCAAGGAAGGGACCTAGGGGTCATCATCTCTGATGACCTCAAGGTAGGGAGTCAGTGCAACAAGGTGTCAGGAACAGCATAGAGGATGCTGGGATGCATAGGAAGGAGTATCACCAGCAGGAAAAGGGAATTCATAATTCCACTATACAGGACACTTGTGATGCCACACATTGAACACAGTGTCCAGTTCTGGAGATCTTACCTGCATAAAGACATAGACAGGGTAGATGCAGTTCAAAGGAGGGCAGCCAAGATGGTTCAAAGATTACATCACAAACCCTACAAGAGCAGGCTGAAAGACTTAAACATGTACTCCCTGGAGGAGAGAAGGTGGGGAGGACATGACTGAGACATATAAATACCTCACAGAGAGAAACAAGGTGTAGGAAAACACAATTTTTCAAAGAAAAATATGTTCCAGGACTAGGGGACATGGGAGGAAACTGGAGGGAGAGAGGTTCAGAGGAAATGTGAGGAAGTACTTTTTCACAGAGAGGGTGGTGGACAAATGGAACAGCCTGCCAGAAGAGGTGGTGGTGGCAGAGATGATTACAGGATTTAAGAATACATGGGATAGGCATAAGGGGATCCTGGTAGTTGGAGGGAAGGGATAACCTTGTTCCAGGGACACTTGAACAAGAACAGTAAATTGTAATAATGGACAAACTAGCTGGGCCAAAGGCCTTTATCTGCCTACAACATCTATGTGTCTATGACTGGAAAATTAGCAAGAAAGTGGAAGGGACAGATATTTTAAATTATTTGTGGGTGTCAGTTGGTCCTGGGTTTCATGAAGAAGAAGTTTAGATAAGGGAACCAGGAAGAAGGGGATGGATATTTTAAATTGTTTGGATAGTCTATGGTCAGGTGATGTGTAGGGTGGGAACTGAAGCCAGTGGAAACAGAGGGGCGTTTGATTTTTGGGGAGGGGGGGTTGCTGCAGTGCCAGGCTAAATTGTCAGGTGGAGTTGTTTGGTTGTTGCTAGAGCTATGCAGAATGCAGAATTCCACTGGCAGAATTCAGACAAAATTACAATTCTGCTTCTAAAATGCTTTCCAGAATTTGTTTAATTCCATAGGATTAAAAAAAAAGCATTTCTATGTAAACTGTGGAATATTCTCTGCAAAATATTATTCCATGGTTTGTAGAAAATGAATAAGTGGTTTATATAAACTGGGGAATACAATTCCACAGTTATTATTCTCTTTCAGAATTTTGGAATTCAGCTTTTGATTGAATTCCATGGATGCTGTAACAGTTTAAGTGACTAACAATCATAGCCTGTTTTAGGCACCAGTGAACCCTGCAGTTGCTGGGGCCCCTGCTCATGGAGCCCTCCGCCAGAGTGCCACATTACTTTAAAATGTTTTAAAATTATTACATTTAAAGTAAAACAGCAATAAGGGGCATCACTAGGCTCTGTGTAGACTTCTGATGGGCGTCATAAGGTCATGAGATTATTTGCCATGGTATGGCCCAGTCACTCAGAGGCTGGCAGACATAGATTAGCTGGGCAGAGGGGTCTGCAGTACTAACATTGCCACCTCCCCTGAAAAGCACAAATATGTAACAGGTTGTATTGAAAATAAAATATGAATATGGGACAGAGTAGAAAACAAGGTCATGTTGAGTTGGGTAAGGGCCCCATGGCTTATCTTGCTGGGGGGCCCCAACACACTAAAGCTGACCCTGCTAACCATCATCTCACAATCAGGACTGGAATCAGGGAATGGTATTTGGGGTCAGCAGGAGGAAAGTGGAGTGAATTTGGAGATGTCAGGCAAAATCCTTCAAAACACACTAAAGAGTTGAGCATACAGGATGTACTGTAGCAACAAAAAAGTGTAGGGAAGGAAAGGGTTAGTAGGCATATGGGAGGAGAGGAAAAGCAGTTATCTGATGCCCCATATCCAATAATTTATCTTGAAGATTATTGTGAACTATGAATAATCTGTCTATGCATTTCTTGCCATCTCTTTTTAACTACTATATAAATATTTTGTTGTTACTTTACACTACCTAAATGTATTTCGCTGTCAGATGGGAATGACTTCATCACTTGGGTCTGATAGGATTTGGAGCTGTGGTCCCAGAGGTTCTACATTAATATATTAATTCACAGCACAACATCTCTTATCACAGATTACTCTAGCTCACAGACATCCTGTTAGAAAGAAGATTCAGGCAGATTGCATAGCAATTTATTTGGATTGAAAGGATCAAGTAATGCAAGTAAAGTGCGTTTTACGCTATCTGTGACTGTACTGTAGCTATAATACAGCTATACCTGTGGAGAAAATCTCATTAAGAAGCGCCACAAGAGATTTGTCTCATTCATAATAAGTGCAAAGCACTGCTGCTGCTGTCTAGGGGTCCCTAGAACATCAATCTGACAGTGTGGTATAACACAACAAACATGACACCACAGCATTCTAATGGGTCTTTCTATCCACAGTGACACTGGTATTTTATTATACCATAAATCATTGCTGCTGCATATTTCATTTTGATATTTTACATTTCCTAGGTCAACTCAGTAACTGTATCAAATACAGGACTGATAGCAGGAAGACTGAATCCTACTGCTCATTTATAGTCCTAAGATGCAGTGGAAGCATCCGCACAACACACTCTCCCATACTACTTTTACAAATGCTCCTCATCCTATATTTGCTGTTTTTATGAGCAGCCTGTCCCTGGCATCTTGTGAGCAAAGATTGAGTTATGCAAAGCAGTGTCTTGTTCAAAATCAGTTGTCGGGCCAAACTATGATCCCTTCCACAAACTTAAGGACTGCAAATAAAATTATGAAACCAGCTACACGACTATTGTGGGCATCTGCTGCTGGAATGCATGAGTAGGGGAGAGCTTGGAAAATCCCTTTAAAGGCACAAGACTACTTTATCACCGTTGATAATGTTTAACATAGGTAACAGTTACAAGTTTTCTAAATTCAATATGGTTATCTTGATTGAGCAACACAACACAAATGTTGACACAAATCATTAAAACAGCAAGCCACATTACATTAAGGACTGCAAATAAAATTATGAAAACCAGCTGGGATGACATTCAGCCAACATCAGCTATTAGAATATCGAGTGGTAGCCGATGTAACTAAGTTGGAAAATCACTTTGAGGCTGTGATTTAAAACACTGTTGTTTATCTGTTTGCTCCACTCCACAATGAAGTTATGGCGTAGAACGAAAGCACCGGGGGTGATGTGAGCCTTTAACAATTTCAATAAATTTGCACTTGCACTTCAAAAAAAACAAACACTGTCATTGTCTGGCCCAAAGGTGCAGCGGTAGTACTACCACTTGCAATGCCATCAACCATGGTTCTGGAGGGAGCTTGGGTCATCAGTGGCCATCAAGGGATGCAAAATCGAGTATCCCATGAATGGCTCTCCTTCTCTGGGGAGAGACATAGAATCATAGAAACTGATGGCAGGAAGGGCTAACTGGTCTATCCAGTCTGTTCTTATCTCTGCCTGACCTATGAAACTGAGCTCCTAGTGATCACTCATCTTCTTCTTTTTTTCCCCCTCCTCAATTGCCCCCAATAAACAAATCTACCCCACCTATGCTTGAACCCTACAACTGATTTTTCCAGATCACTTTGTTAAGCAAACTGTTTTACCTGTCAACCACCATCTCTGTAAAAAAAAAAACTTTATGATGTCCTTCTTCAACCTGACCCCTACCAGTTTTGTATTATTTTTAGTATTTGTCTTTCCATTGAAGGTGAACAGTGCACTCCTGTCCACTATTCTTATCCCCTTTAGAAACTTGAATGTTTTTATCATGTCCCCCTTTTCTGGTTTCTAGTGAGATCATCTTAAGGCATGTCAGACTTTCCTTGTAGGACCTACCCTGGTGCCACTGAATCATCTTGGTGACCCTCCTCTGGACTGACTCCACCTAATCCCTATACGTCATCAGTTAAGGATTCCAGAACTGAATGCTGCACTCTAAGTGGGGTCTCTCCAGGGATCTACTATGATTTACTTTTGTGTGCAGGGGTGAAACCTGAATAGAATAAGTGGCAGTATCTAGGTTAGCTGCAGATAGTGGAGTGTATGTAGCCTGTAGTGGAACATCTGAGGTGTGTGTACTTAGCCCTGTGGGAGCGGCTTATTAGTTAGCTACTGAATGATGGGATGGGATGTTCTGATTGGTGTAGGATGTCTTGCAGGAATCCAGAATCTGAAGAAGATAAAATCAGCTTTGAGGTTGCATGATGTGTTGGCAAGAAATTGAGTAAGGTCAGAGGCCACAGGAAGGTAGATGGAGGGAGTACAAATCCCCCAAACACCAGAGAACTGTGGGTCCAACATGCTGTGATACGTAAATGCTGCACTGAAAAATCAAGCATCGAGGCAATGATTTGGTTTCCTTTTATGGATGTTTGTGCAAAGCACAGTGAATTACTCAAACGGATTATTATCTTCTGATGCTTTTGTAGCAAAATCTATGAAAGCAAGGAAGAGTGGGTATTGCTAGAGGGAAGACTGAATTATTCACATTGCAATTAAGATCATAAGAAGAATGAAAGTTGACTTGTAAACTACATAGTTACTAATCAAATAATGTACAGTATTACCAAAATTCAGAAAAGGTTACAATAATATTTAATAAGTATTCATTAGTCATTAAAAACTTCACTATCATATGTTTATTTTCATTTTCTTTCATTCCTAGACTGAGATATGTGATTTTGAAGTGTTTAAAAGCTCTTGCTCCATTACAATGCCCACCATTAACAAGCATTTTTCAATGCCGAATGTTTGCTTGCTGGTATTAGCATTGGAAATGCAAGAGTTAGACAGATGCAGAGTAGGAGTGACAGTGAAGTATTGAACTTCACACCAACCCCACCTCCAACCTGCAGAGACAGACCGGCATTGGGGTATGCATTTGTGTTGTTGCCCATAACGCTCATGCTATTTCACCACTTATCCTGCAGCACTGACAGTGTTGAGGTGTGCCTTGGGGTGCTCAGCTTTACAGTCACCCTACTCCATAAGGACATACACTGAAATGGGAGCAATATAGGAGAATGGGGAGAACTGTGGGGCTGAAGAGTCCAAGGCACACCTCGACGCCTGTCACTGACTGCAGGGTGGAGGGGTGGAGGTGGATCTATATGAGCATTACAGTTGGCAATCCAAAGGCACACCCCTGATGTCTGTCAGTCTGTACAGGGTGGGACATTATGGTTAGAAACCCTAATGCCCCAGGTGTTTGTTGGCATTTGCACCACAAATTTTCAGCATGGCCTTTTTGTGACCCCCACCTCATGAAAGCATTTGGGACCTCTTCTCATGAACAGTGGCACTGTGATTCTGTCAATGTGTCCCGAACTTTGAGTTCCCACAGTGACTGTGCCACTGTGTGCCAGATGTACGAAAACACAGATCAGGCAAGATGTGAAGAATGACAGCTGCACCATTCATAGGGAGGTGTGACGAGATGGCAATGCTAAAAATCTGTAGTGAAACTATTAAAAGTGCTCGAAATTCCAAACGTATGTGGTAATTGCGCAATGTATGCACGTGACACAGTCATTTAGTGGAATTATTTCACCAAATTTTCAACGTAGGCATTTTGTGACCTCTGCTCATGAACACTGTCACAGTGATTTTCTTAATCTGTACTGAACATTGATTTCCCACAGTAACCATGCAATTCTGCGCCAGATGTGTAAACACATATTTCGGGCAGGATGTGAAAAATGACAGCTGTACTGTTCATAAGGAGGTCTGAAAATGCCAGTGTTGAAAATCCGGAGTGAAAGTACTACACATTTGTGAAAATATGACGGTGTGGACACTGCACAATGCACACTTGTAACACAGTTATTTTATGGACATTTGTTACCAAATTTTCAACACAGGCATTTTAGGACTTCTGCTCATGAACAGAGTCACTGTGATTTTACATATGAACATACATATGAACATGAACGCACAAATTGCTAGCAGAACAGACCAATTGGTCTATCTAAGTCTGCCTGAGTGCAGCTAGCACCCTTAGATTGCAGCTGCCCCAGCCTCCTCCCTCAGTTCCTCCCCACTTGTCCCAACTACTGCACCCTGACTCTTCCTCTTGCTTTATCCCACTCCTTCTTAAAGCTATTGACTGTCCTACATGTTACCACCCCCTCTGGCAGCACATTCTAAGTAGACACCACCCTCTCAGTGAAGTAGTGCCTCCTCATTTCCCTCTTGAAACATTCCCCTTCCAACCTTAGTTAATGCCCCCTCATCTCTCTTCCACTCCTCAGTTTAAACATCCCCTCGGTGCTAGGTTTATTTACCCCCCTCAGGTATTTAAATGCTTCAATCATACCCCCCATCCCTCCTTTCCTCCAGTGTGTACATGTTCAGCTCCTTCAGCCTAACTTCATATTCCTTTCCTTCCATCTCCTTTAACATTTTTGTTGCCCTCCTTTACACCCCCTCCAGTAACTTTATACCTCTCCTCAGGTATGGCCTCCAGTATTGCACATAGTACTCCAGCTACAGTCTGACCAATAATCTGCAGACAGATAGGATCACATCCCTATGTCTGGATGAGAACCCCCTTGCGATGCACCCCAGCATCCTGTTTTCCTTTGCTGCTGCTCTCCTGCACTGGACTGAGTTGTTCATGCTCCCAGTTATCAACACCCCTAGGTCCTTCTCCTCCTCCTCTGTGATCCCCAACCTCACCCCCCCAACCAATAATCCCTCTTCTGGTTCTTAGCTCAGAAGTCCATCACCTTACATTTCTTTGCGTTGAATCCTAGTTGACACTCCACCGACCATGTCTCTAGTTTGGTTAGGTCCCCCTGCAGTTTTTCCCATCCATCCTCTTTGTTCATCACTGCTTCCAATTTGGCATAATCTGTGAACAGACTAACCCTGCTCCCCACTCCGTGTGCTATATTGAGATAAAGAGCCCAAATAGCATTGGGACAAGCACTGACCACTGCGGCACCTGCTTGTCACTGCTCTAGGTGCCAAGAGCTCCCCACCACCCTCTACACCCACCACATACAGTTCTCTATCCATTAAGTCAGCTTTTTCCCACCCCGCTGCCATCAGCTTTCCCCAGTCTCCCATGAGGCACATTATCAAAGGTCTTACTGAAGTTCAAGTACAGGACATGTACCGCATGGCCCCTGTTCAATTCCCTTGTCACCCAGTCATAATACTCTATTAGGTTGGTTTGACAAGACCTCCCTGAGATGAACCCATGTTGCTGGCCATCTTGGAGGCCATTACTCTCTAGGAATGCCACCAGCCTCTGCTTCAGTATTGCCGCCATAAGCTTACCCACTATGGAAGTGAGACTGATCATCCAATAATTTCCTGGCTCCTCCCTAGGCTCACTCTTCTATATGAGCACAACATGGGCCACCCTCCAGTCCTGGGGCACACACCCTGTTTTCAGGGAAGCGTTGAACAGATCTGCCACCAGATCAGCCAACAGCTCCGAAATCTCCTTCAGCACCCTGGGGTGGATGCCATCAGGCCTGGTGCCTTGTCCACCCTTACTGTTCTCAGCCCCTCTAGCACCCTACTCCTTGTGATCACTTTGTCCATCACCTCCTTCCCTTTCCCCACCTCCCAGCCCATGCTGATAGTGGACCATCCTTCTCCTTAGTGAAAATGGAGCAGAAGTACTCATTTAGAATTTCCGCTTGCTCCTTCCTTTTCCACCCAATCCGCTCTCGCTTTATCTTCACAATATGTTCCTTGCCTTCCTCTTTTCCTGGCATACCTAAAAGTCCTTCCCACCCTTCCTTTATGCCCTGTGCTAATCTTAATTCCCTGGAGGCCTTAGCTTTTTTCACTCTCCTGGCCACCTCCCTTGACCAACTCCTGTAAGCCTCCTTATCCTCTCCCTTCCCTATTCTTCTGTACTTCTGGTATGTAGCCCTCTATGCCCTTACCCCTTGCAGCACTTCCTTGTTCAGCCAGCATGGTTTCTTGGCTCTGCTCTTCTTACTCCTGGCCCTGGTGCAGGCTACTGTGGCCTCTGTTAGCCCAGTCTTTATGACCCCACTTCTGTTCTGCATCCATCCCCGGCCTTATATCCTGGAGTCTCCCATGCAGTATTGCTCCTGTCCTCCCAAAGTCCACACTACTAAAGCCCACCACCTTAATGCCCATGCCTCCTGTCTCCCTGCACAGCATGAGAATGAGCCACACTGTTTGGTGGTCACTACTGCTAGTGGGTCCTCCACCCTTACCTCCTCATCACCCCATTTGCCAGTACTAGGTCCAGAGTGCTACCAAGCCTTATAGGCCCACTTACCAATGCATCAGAAGGCCGTCCTGGAATGCATCAAGGAGCACCTGGTCCTGGTACTGCTAGTGGTCAGGGTGCTCCAGTCAACCCCTGGTAGGTTAAAATCCCCCACTATCACCACACTCCCCTTCTACACATCCTCCTTATCTGCTATATGAACTCCCCATCCAGTTCCCCGGATTCAGCTGCTGGTCTATACATCACTCCCAGCCTCAGTTTTATGCCCTTGGAGTCCAGCAGCTGCACCCAAAGTGCCTCTGTCCTCTCCTCTCTCTTCTCCCTCGTCCCTTATACATTTGATCCCTTCACTCACATAGAGTGCAACCCCTCCTCCCAACCCCCAGTCCCTGCTGTATATCCTGTATCCGGGATCACAAGTCCCAGTCATGGTACTCTGTGGCCCAAGTCTCTGTCACTGCAGCAGTGTCCACCTTCTCCTCAGAAAGAGTGTCTGAAGCTCTGTAATTTTGTTCCCAGGCTTCTTGCATTGAGACAGACCACCTTCCACCCAAACCCCTCCTTCCCCTCACTCTTCTCCGTTGCCTGTGCCCCTCTTCCCGGTAGTCCACACCCTTTCTCCTTGTTATTCTTACTGGGTGGTGGTGCCTTCTGTATTACACTCAGGGCACTCTGCCCACCCCCTCCCAGGGTTACTATGCCTCTGCCTTTACCCAGATCTGGGGTGAGCTCATTAGGCTCCCCTGTCTGGACCTGTTACCAACCTCAGTCTTTGGCCACCCCACTAGTTTAAATCCACCTTAGTAGAGATATGCCCCTCTAATCCTATCTTTAATACTCCCTCCCTGCTCAAGTGTAGCCTGCCCCCGTGTACAAGTCACTATTCCCCCAGACTCTACCAGGTTAGTCATTAACCCCTAATGTTTGATGTGGCACCAATCCCTCAGCCACTCATTGAACTCCTCGATCCTACCCTTCCTCCCCATGCTTGCACATGGTACTGGGAGTACCTCCGAGAATGCTGACTCCCCTACCCCCTCACACTTCCTGCCCAACTCGAAGAACCTCCCCCTCACTACTTCCACAGTCTCTCCCGCCAAGTCGTTTGTACCCACATGCAACACTAAATGAGGTTTCTTCCCCCCCACTGCACATTTGAGCAGTGCCTGCCCTGCCCCTCCTGCAGTCAACCCGGGGATAGCTTCAACCAGATACAGCTGTGTCTTTCCCCCTTCTGCCCCATCTCACCCCTTTCAGTATACAATCCCCCAAGATTAGTACCCCGTCCCTTACATTGTTTCCTTCTAATGCCCTTCCACCACCCAGTATTCGTTCTTCCCTGTCCTTACCCCCACCAAGCTGCACCTCTGTGACTTCTGTATCTGCACTCCCTACTTCTGCCTCACCCTTTTCTGCCTCTTTCCTCCCATTCCCTTGAACCCCTTCCCAGCCTGACTACTTCTACTGGGCTTCCCATGTTGACCTCCTTCCTCCCTGCTGATTTCCAACCCTCTCCTATCCCGTTGTTGTCAATTTAGAGCCCCCATTCCTTCAACCATAAAAGTGATGCCTCCATCCTTCCCCTTCCCATAGCCTTCTCTTCCAGTCACCCTCCTTCCTTACTAGCCCCTTCTACCCTTTCATCCTCACAATCTCTTTCCTATCTGTTGCCATCCCTGTCATGCCCCACTTGTCCTTCCCCCTTTAGTATGTTCCTGCTCCCCTCTCTCCCATAGCAGAGGCTCGAATCTATTCCTAGTCAGTACCCTCCTACATCTCTTCTATTGGTTCGCCTCCTGCTTGTTCTCCTCTCGCCTCCCTGGTCCCACCCTGGTCCTCTCCTCACCTGCAGCCATCTGCTCTCTCCCTGGTACCCCTTGTGGTCTCTTCCTCCCCATCAGCAGCCCCCCATCGCCTTGGGCACTCCTCCCTTCTCCTCTCTTTCTGCTAGTGCCTCTGATACTGGGGTCGGTTTCAGACCCTAGTTTTCTTCCCCATCCCCCTTGCCATCCTCTACCCCCCCAGACAGGATGCCTGCCATACTCATCTGCCCTGTCACTTAGACTCCTCTCTAACCTCCACAGTTCCTCCCTCAAACTACCCAGTTGTCTACAGACCATACAACCCCCCCATGCTCCAAGCGCAGTCCAGGATCATGGCAGACACACACCCTATGCACTGCACCACCCTTCCAAAGATGCCCACCTTATTGACATGCAGCACCTGCCCCATTTTAGCCCCATCTTATGTTATGGGCTGTTACTCCCTGTTTCAGTACCCTACTACAACTGTTAGGAACCCTATTTACTCAAATTCCTTTTCCCCAACACTAGTCCCCACTTTCCCTTGCCGACTGGGTTAATTCAGTCTCAAATCTTATCCATTAGATACTGTATTACTGTAGCAATCCTTCAGCCTCCTTGTCTATATTTCATCCTCAGCTACCATACTTTTTGTTCTCAGCCCTCGTATAGTTTCACTTAGCCCAGTTAGAAATCTTATTGCACTCCAAGTATTACATAGCTCAGTTAGAGAAATAAACAGAACAATTAAATATGTATAATTACAGCAATCCTAACAGTATAGCTCAGTACTTAGCTCAGTTAGAGAAATAAACAGAACAACTAAATCTGTATTGTTACAGCAATCCTAAAAGTATCCAGTCATTGCTTTGTCTCCACCCCAGAGACCTTGCTGTAATATAGGATCACACAGGACACTGGGTGGGAGGTGGGCAACTCTAAAGTCCCGACAGAGCTCCGTTGAGCTCACTCACTCACCCTCTCTCAAGTGCTTGTTCTGTTTCCCCTAGCGCTGCAGGCTACCCTTTTATACTGGGCTCCTGCCTGTGTTGGCGCCTTTTTCTGCCCACAAAGAAATCTGCAGCAGTTCTGACAGAGCTCCATTGATCTCACTCACTCCCCCTCTCACTCGCTTGTTCTGTTTCTCCTGGCACTGCAGGCTGCCCTTTTGTATTGGGCTTCTGCCTGCATTGGTGCCTTCTTCTGCCCACAAAGAAATCTGCAGCAATCCTGACAGAGCTTGTTGAGCTAGCTCACTCCCCCCCTCTCTCACTCGCTCATTCTTAATCTGTCCCAAACACTGCATTCCCACAGCGACCACACTATTCTGCACCGGAAGTGTGCAAACACATTTCCACCAGGATGTGAAAAATGACAACTATGCTGTTCATAAGGAGGTGTGAAAAAATGCCAGTGTTGAAAATTTGGCATGAAAATATTGCAAATTCACAAAGTTACAAGGATGCATGGAAACTGAGCAAAGCACGCTTGTAGCTCAGTCATTTTATGGACTTTCATCCCCAAATTCTCAACATAGGCATTTTAGGACCTCTGCTCATGAACAGTGTCACTGTCATTTTCTTAATCTGTTCCAAACACTGATTTTCCACAGCAACTGCGCTATTCTGCACTGGAAGTGTGAAAACACATTTCAGCCAGGATGTGTAAAATGAGAGTTATACTGTTCATAAGGAGGTGTGGGAAAATGCTAATGTTGAAAATCTGGAGTGAAAATACTACAAATTTGAGAAGTTATGAGCATGTATGGAAACTGCAGAATGTATGCTCATAAAACAGTAATTTTTGGGGGATTTTTTTCTCCAAATTTGCAGCATAGGCTTTTTGAGAGCCCACCTCATAAACAGTGGCACTGTCATTTCATTAATCTGTCCCAAAAGGTGATTCCACGAGTGACAGCAAAATCCCTTTCGGGACTGAATAATGCCATGACAGTGACTAAGTCATGAGGAAAGGGTCCCAATAACCCCATGTTGAGAAATGTGGTGCCAAAATTCCTAAAATGCATGAGATATGCACCAAAGTTGACCCCCATTTATACCATTATAGAGCTTACCAACATTTCTTCAGTTCAAGGTTGGCTTTGAAGAGTACAGATGTGTTCCCAGTCTACCATAGATCATCGCCCAAACTCCAGAAGTAAGCATGGTGGGGGTGTGTGTGGGAGGTAGAGTACACAGAGGTGGGCGTGGGTTGGGGGAGGGCACTGGAACACTCGAGGGACCGTTTTCTTGTTTACAGGTAAAAAACAAACTAACGGACAACGTGGGTCAGTTTTCTTTTTTGCAAGTGTGTTTGGTACACTGGGGTGGGCTCCCAGTGTACCAGCTGCATTGTGGGAGGGGACCAATGCCGATGGGGACTGGGCCCCTGTCAACACAGAAATGGTGGGGGCACACATGATGCTGAAGGGGATAGGGCACCCCCTTGGCGCAGGCATGCAAGCATTGGTGGACCGTTATGCTGATGAGGAGTGGGCTCCCCCGTCGGCAACTGGAACTTGGAAGGGAGAGACTGAAGCAGATGGGGATTGGGCCCCCCCAGCACACAACTGAAATGGAGGGCATTATTCCAACTGGGTTGAGGGCATGCCGACAGGGGGATTGGGCACCCCCATTGGCTTTCCATGCACCTCTGAGGCAGTGGCATACACCCACCACACTCCTGGTAATGTTACACCAGGCAAGGTGCCACCCTGTAATGATGGGTTGCTCCTCATTGCAAGCAGAATGACCAATGTTGCAATGACAAGGTGGCCCTGATTGCTGTGGCAAAATCATTCTAAACTTGGTGGCACTCAGCAGAACCAGTGTCATCAGGACACTGGCCTCAAATTGGCCAGCACTGCCAAGCCCAACAGTGCAGTGCCAGCATTGGCCGCCACAGTGCTGCACCTCCACAACCCGCGTCTCTCCTAAGCTGCCACCTAATGTTTCTTGTACATGAGTTCAAGCAAACATAAAAAGGGCTGACAGAGTCCCTTTAATGTTTTTTTCAATAGAGTGATTGATTGATGTTCTTTTCCTTTTATTTATCAATTTCTTCCCAATACCATTGGCCGTGCTGAAAGGTTTAAGGGTTCATTAGTCACATATTGTGTGCTCAGTGTATGCAAGCCCACCTCCAGTCTATGTCACATGATTTGCTGCCCTACTGAATATCACTTCAGTTGACACCTCTGAACTGTTCCACTGCACCAGTTGTACTGGGAACAAATTGCAAAGCAAATTGTAAAGAATGTCGAACCTGCATTTATCTCTATTTGGGATGTAATAACCTTCCCATCTTTGGTGTCATTAACAAGCGTGGTGACGCGGCTGCCAGTGTCCATCTCCAGGTTACTTATAAATACAGTATATTGGCCAATGTAGATCATTCAATGAAGACCTGTGGGACCCTGATGGTCATGTGTTCCATGTTCATCATTATTACACTGTTTCCTATGCTGAAACTTGTTCTGAATCAATTTCATCACATAGCTGGTTATACATAGGGTTTACAGCTTATGAACTAGCTTCCTGTGATGCACATTTGAAATTTAATTTTCACTGGTGAAACTCCTTCAAAATAGCAATTTCTGGTTACATAATTCTGCAAAAACAATTGAAAAATATTTTCATTTCAAAGTATGATATGTGCTTTGTGTCCTGCAAACTGGCTGATTTATGAAAATGTTCCACATGTTTTAAAGTCCATATACAGTATCTGCCCTTACTGCTACCAGCATTGTATATTTGACTCTTCTTCACTTGCTTCTGTTAACTTGTTAATTACCAGTCAAATATCTGGTTTATTTATGGTAGTACATATGGAGTTCTTTTCACAGTCTGATATTGTTTATGCCTAGTCAATGTCAACTTACTGCTCCCTTAAAAGTGACAGGAAACAGTTTTTAGACCTCTAGATGCTCTCTGGTTGTTTTTTTATTGGCTACCCACTATTCTGATATGTTTTTGACCTTTCTTGTTAAATTAATAATTTAATTTTGTTGCCTTTGTAACTACCCTGAATTCTTCTGTGCTCAGCAGTTGCTGGTCTCTGTTTTCATACTCCCTGAACACTCTATGACATCAGAAATTCCCATTCCAGGCCATTCTAATGAATAGCATGGAATGGGCATTTGTGATGTCATAAAATGCCTTAGAAATGTGAAAATCAAGAGCAGTAGCTTGCGAGGAGAATGGAACTCAATGTAGATCTGAAGGCATCTCAAAGCTAGATTATTTATCAAAAAAATCATCAAAGAATATCAGAATGCATAACTGGCATGGAAAGGAAGATGGAAGGGCAGTTAAATATGTAAAAATAATTTCCTGTCTTCTTTAACTTCCTATATAAAAAAATGTACACGGTTGGTTCAAATGCAAGAGCTATTTCTTGAAATATTTGCTTTTGAACTGAAATGAAGTGGAATAGGAAGAGATTCGCCCATCCCCAATGAAAATGATATATTTTATACATAATTGATGTTTGAATTACTGAAAATATCACACAGATGTAACAGGACAGTATATCAGAGTCAAATGTAAGCTGCAATGCCATTATGTACTTGGAAGCCCTATGCAAAGCTGGCATTCTAAGCCTTCAGTAATTAGAAGGGAGATGAAGATGAGTAGTGGTGGTGAGATAAACAACCATGCTCATTTAAGTGATCCTCTATCCCTTTTTCATTAATAAACTGTGCTGGCAATGGCAATTAAGTGATAAAGCACACCATGGTGCCTGTCATTCTGGGATAATATTACACCATGGGTGTGTTCTGTGACATAAGGCTACAGGCTGAGTGCCTTCACCCTCACAAGAAGTAATGTTATCCCAGTGACACATGCCCTGAAGTGCTTTATTGCAGTTATAAAATGGGATCCATTTACAGTATGTATTTATAGCCATAAGTAGGCTTGTGCAAAGTTTTAAACTCACAGATGAATTGGAGTGAATTCACCTGCTACGCACTTCATGGAGTTTTTCCATAGTGGCCACTGTGTGATTCAGCACAACTGTGCAGATTTTATTACATTAATTGGCACACTTTGCTACTCTGTAGTAATTTGGTGCTGCAAAGTGCATCACTTCACACAGTAGAATTCACAGCAAGGTGTGACGTTCACTACACAGATTTGCAAATTTCTCAATTCACAAAGTAAAATACTAAATGAACGATTCACTTTGTGGTGAACTCTGTGAATTGTGGAGTTTAAAAACTTCACCCAGACCTAGTCATATAGGCAGTATTCTGGGTACTAGTTTA
This sequence comes from Neoceratodus forsteri, assembly GCA_016271365.2. NCBI lineage: Eukaryota > Metazoa > Chordata > Ceratodontiformes > Ceratodontidae > Neoceratodus > Neoceratodus forsteri. The sequence goes on along the minus strand of JADMNL010000037.1, from coordinate 35,057,342 downwards.
ACCTGTGAGTTTGTTCTGGGATAACCTTGTGAGTGAAACATGCTCTGTACCAATCAGCTTTCAGCATTTTTCTAAACATTTTACAAGAAGAAGAATAGTTAAACAGTAGGTGCAGATTTTAAAAATAAAGTGTATAAAACCATTGTGTGTATTGCAATTGCATTTAAAGTGAATATTTCCAATATTTTTGTCTATGTCCATTTATTAGCTTCCTAAATATTTCACATTAAGAAACATTTATTCAGCTGGCCCATCGGCGCAGTGGTTGGATTTCCACTTGTGACGCCAGCTACCTGGATTCAGGAATGAGCCCAGGAGCTGGAGAGCCAGCTGGGGGGAGGAGACTTGAGCATCCCAGGAACAGCTTGTCTTCTCTGAGGGGAAGGGGAACCTGGGCTCGGTGCTTGTCTGACACCAGGTGGAGACCCAAGGTACAGCAAGCCCAAGCCACTAGCAAGGGGGTGGTGTGATGGACATCGGCACTCAGCACCTTGATGTCTGGGCACACATCATGCCTGGAACACTGGCAAATCACTTGCAGCACTCCTGGGTAGAAGAAGCACCAGACTCTGATCCCCAGTGCCCCTACCTGTCCCAGCAATGGCATTCCAATGAGACCAGAGCAAGGGCCCTCACCTCATACCCACCTGGGGGTCAAGCCATGGCTACATGGGGGATGGACTGCTCTGGGCTCCAGGTAAGAGAGTGGGGACTAGAAGTCCGTAGGTGTCTCCTGAAGGGAGTGGAGTGCTGCAGGTAGGGGGAGCATAAATAGAAAGTAAATACAAAAAAAACAAACATTTATTCCACAGTTTGTTTCAAACATTTGTGACTATCCCCAGCTGACCCCATCCAGTTGTAATGGTTTTTATAATGTGTGTAAGCATTAAAATGCCATACCAAGTATACTGTGAAGTCAGACTATACTAATGAAGGCTCTTATGCAAACCTAATGGCTAACTTAGCATAACATACAGACTGCAAAAGCTGGGAAAGACAAGTGAAAATAAAAAAGGTGTTCTCATGTAAACCATCACAGCTGAATAAGTGCATATTTAAGGTATTATATATTTAAGTGGATACCTGGGACTGGAGTTTCAATCCTGGGTCAGGAACTCATGGCACTGTCTTAACACACCTCTGATGTGTGCACCAATATATTAGACCACTAAATGTCAATCTATTATATGCATCTGAGACTGATGCATGCATTAATTTTTAACACATGCTTCATTTTTTTTGTTGCAATAAATGTGGAAAAACATTTGAAAATAGCGTGCAGTGTTTTGCCACGTTTTACCTGCAGCAGGCATACCACACAATAGGGACTTGAACCTGTGGCAGGTGATTTAAATATCTGGCACCTGCTCTTTACTGAGAACAACTCTTGAAAGCTAGCGTCAAAAATAGTTTTGTTACATCATAATATCACCTGCAACATATTTGTTGTTTTTTCCTCTGCAATATTTAGTTAGAAACTGAAGCTCACCAAGGCAAGTGGAGCTGTGAACACTGCAGATGCCTAATGAAAATCAGCTGTTATATTCCCTAAACTCGATCACTATCTCTCTCTGTTGGTCTCTGTCTGTCTGTTGATCTGTCTGTCCACCCAGTATGCTGATTCTAGTGTTGTGCGGAATGTTCAGATTCTGATGAGATGGAGGTGTGTGGAATTTCATAAAGTGCATGGAATTCTATCAGTAGTGGAATTCCGGTACTTTGCAAGCAAAATGATGTTCATAGATTAATACTTCACAGTTAACAATCTGCAGAAAATTATTCTGCAGTTTACAGTGAAATGCTTTTTGGGAATTCCGTGGAATTCAAAATAAATTCTGAAAAGCATTTTGGAAGTGGAATTGATATTCTGCACAAATTCCATCCATGGAATGTTGTATTCTGCAGAGCCCTGAGACCCAAAATACCATATATATTTTGTTTTCAGAACCAACCTTTTAAGTCGTGATTGCTAACTCTGTAATCAAGAAGGGCAAGTAGAAAGCAACATTCTCCTCTCCATTTAAATAAGATAAAGCAGAAAATGCACTATGTTGATTTTAATCATTGGAACAAACATCCTATGTCTGAAGGTCATTTTTATTATACAATGGCAAATAAAGAATACTGGCCTCTGATTGGTCAGTCTGGGACTGGAGCCATGATGTTATCCTGGTATAACAACATGGCTCCAGTCATAGCACACACGTATGACTGCATCACACATGCCAGCATTCAAATGAATCACTGCCACTGCCTAGTAGCTGCACTGCCCTGTGATTTTATGAGCATCTCTGGAGTTCAAAAGTGCCACACTCACTCCTCATACAACGGCCGTAGTTGCATGAATATGAAGGAAAAGAAATCCCCTCACCCCCAAAATACATATAAATACCATTTTCCCCTAGCATTTGTATGCTACATAATTCAACTGAGCTGCAGTAAGGGCTGCTTCATGTGATCGGCTTCACTGTGCGCGAGAAAGCCTGTCTTGAAACAGCCACAGCGTGGCTCTCACTCGCATGCTCAGTTTTTATTTTCTTCACTTTTTTACTTTAAACCTGACTATAAAACAATTCACAAATATTCTCCCTTCCACCTCCCTGCATCCTTTCCTCTCATTATGCAGAGAGCCATCTTCACGTTATTACGAATGGCTTCACAGCAGTCCTGCTGTCTCACTGTCCACTGCATAGTAAAGTGACCGCTTGAGTCAGACTGCGTTTTTCACTTACCTCATCACCATTTTCTGCCTTCTGTGTAGGATGGAGCACTGATTTGCCAAAGGCACTATCACAGTCCCCAAAAAAGAAAATGTACAACTTTTTTTTCTTCTTTTCATGTTTGCCACCTCGGAGAAAGAACAAATGAGCAGCCCAAGCTGTGTCCGTGACACCAGAAATGCACTCCCCCCTCAGTGATAATCTTCCTTCTGCCTTAATCTGTTGGCTTTTTTTCCCTCTATTTTCTATTACTCTTAAATGCTCAGCAGTGATTCTGTGTTTCAGTGGTATGAAAGTTTCACCCACATAGACATGTGGCCATATAATGACATTTTGTACTAAAAATAATTAGACACATAGTACACCACAGCAGCACTCCACTTATGGACAAAACAAATAATCAGCACTATTTTTTTACTATGTATTCCTACTCTTTCAAAACAAATGACAAAAAATGTAGTTTTAATAAACATTTAAATATGTTTTCCTATTGTTTGTTAAATGATTCATTGTATAATAGGAATAATGCACTCCAGGATGTGTGTTGTGCTAGTATAACATCACTTCTTTGGTGTTGGACACACTCAGCCCGTGGCCTCATCCACAACCACCCAAGGTGTGACATTATCCCAGCACGACACACACCCTGTCATGCATTATTCCTTTAATAGCACAGTTTAACAAAGCTGGGACTCTCAGGTCCAGTTTAGGTCTACCAGACTTACATGGCTAGATAGGGCTACTCATGTCTAACACCTTAATAGCAAATCTAGCAATTTTCAGGATCTATTATAGTTCAAACTCCAGTGTACCCCTGAGTTTGCCATTGCAAAACCTGGTTTATCTAAGGTTGTGTAATCACATAACTTGGTTAGTATAAAAAAAGCTATTCTTTACAAAACAGGAGTAAAATAGTTTTGCTTACAGTGCAAGAAAAGAATTACATTTAAAATTGGGCTGTGGGGCCTTATATTTGAAGATTAACTTTTTCAAATTCTGGTTCACATTTCTGTTTCCTATACGCTGAATATACATTAATCATAATTTTATTTTTAGTAATAATAATAATCTTGATTTGTAAGGTACCCTTAGAAACTTTAAGTTTTAGAACAAATGAAAACTGACAGAAACAACACAATCCCTATGTAACATGATTCTGCAATGTAATATGCATTATATCACATTGCAACTTACTGTCACTGAAGCAGCAACGAAGGACTGAAACAGCCCGGGATATAGGATTCATATGAGGTGTACGAGTCAAAAGCTTCTGTCATAAAGATTCTGTTAATTTAATTGTTTAGTATTTTTTTTCCCTAAATGATTGTCTATTGCTGTTTTAAAAGATGTCATGGTAGGGCTGTTGACAATAGTCTTGGGTAATGTGTTCCAAATATTCACCGTATGCTGGTTTACCCATCTTTCTCTTTTTGTAGTTTTATATAGTTCCCCTTTTAGTTTTAAATTTTGGGTTCTTAGCTCTCTGCTGGTGGTGGTAATCTGTAATCCCAAACGCTCCCAGAGATCAGGGTTTCTAAAAGCCCTGTATACTAAGCAAATATCTCCTCTGGTGCCTCTGTATTCAAGTAAGAAGAGTTTTGACTCTTCCAATCTTTGTTCATATTATAAATGAGAGATATTTGTCATGCTTTTGGCCCCCCTTTCTTTGTACCCTTTCCAGTGTTTGAATATCCTGGGCTTTATAAGGAGTCCAAAACTGGGCACAGTATTCGATATGCATTATAAGGACCTTTAAAATGATAATCATACATTTCTGCTGCTGAGTGATCAAAACATGGTCAAATGGTATGGAGCAAATAAAGGATAATGTGTTGGTGCCAATGAATAACATACTGGTAAAAAGTTCCCCAGCTTCACAAGATGAAATTAACACTATCAATTTTTCAGGCAACTGTGTTTTATTAAATATGTTATCATTTAAAGGGGTTTTAAGGTACTTGGAGTTCGGAGTGTGGCTGTCCGCCATCATTATAAGACACTTGGACCAGAATATTGAAAGCAGGTTAACACTTGCAATCTGGCCTAGTGCCTTGCAAACTGTGCTTAGCACCCCAAAACCAGGGACCTTGATAAATGTACCATATTGAAAGGCACAGTTAGCGAGGAACTATCATGTTTGCAAGTGGCACTAAAATATGTCAGTGTGCCTATCAAAGCAGCTGACTATACTTGCATATAGGCATACTGACATATTGGAAGGTTTGGAGAGATGGTAAATAGCCACTAGTACCTTGGTGTTTACCACCTCCTCAAACCAGATCTTTTTGCCGTGCTCCTCACCTACCCCCCATTACCCACCCAGTAAGATTATTTATTGTTGCCTGGTGTCTACTGCCCTCCCCCCCCACACACACACACCACCCCTCTGGTTGCCTGCACAGTAACAATAATTATTCCGTGGTGTCTTGTGTCTCCCTGCCCCCGATTGCCTACCTGGTATCTATAAATATATTTTTTGATGTCTTGTGTCCTCCCAACCCCTTCCCAATCATCCATCCAGTAACATTAATAAGTATTCCCTAGTGTCTAGTGTGCCCTCACCACCACCCCGATTACCTGCCCAGTAACAATACTATAAGTATTCCCTGATGGCTAGTGCCCCCCCCCCCCGCTGGCAGTGAAGCCTCCCTTCCCATTTCTGCCAACTTTGGTCCCTCCAACACCTACCCCCTGCCCCACTTACCCCAGTAACCCATGCACTCCCAACAAAATGGTGACAGGCAGACTCCCTCTGCTTACCACCTCAGCCAGCCACAGTCTAAATGACAGGAAGCCTGTGCACAGCTACTGTATAAACAGCTGCCACTTTCAACCTGGATGTTCGATTGTACCACTACATCTCATTTGTTTTGTTCTTCTACAAAGGAATTTCAACACGCAAATTTTCTATTTCCTTTTTTTATTTTTTAATCGCCTCTTTGAGTCCTGGTTGTAAGGGTGTGTGTGTGTGTGAGTGTATGTGTGTGTGTGTGTGTGTGTATGTATGTGTTTGCAAGTGCGCGCATGTGTGTGTGTGTGTGTGATGTATTCAGTGCATCTGCCTAGATGTGCAGTATACCTCATTCAGTGCTTCATATAACTTTGGGTGGCCAGACTAATTTACTCATCATTTTGTGACAGTCTGTGAATGAAATATATTTCTGGGGATTAAAAGCTATCAACCATTGCATTCTTTAAGGAATAACACTGTTATGAAACTGTTCTTTATCATTACCACTAATTAAGGAAAATAGTTTCAAGGACTATTTCTGTAAAAATGCCACTACTCGTCTGATCTGGATCACTGAAACCATTTTTTTTTTTTTGCCAAAGGAATTAGCAGCTTTTAGATTTCTTTTTATGTCAGTTGTGGCCAAGGGGCTCTCAATGATGTTTGTTTGGATTGTATATTGCTGGCTGGCAGATGGCCTGCATGAATCTGTTCACTGTTCAATAAACATGCATTGCTTTTGCCAAAAGAATAATTAACGTAGTTTATTTGACAGGAGTCAACAAAACAATTCTTTATGTGTTTGATGGTGTGCACTGTTGTGCTGACCTTTTAGTCCATCTATTCATTCATCCATCCACCTACCTATTTATCCATCATCCATCTATCTATCTATCTATCTATCTATCTATCTATCTATCTATCCATCTATCTATCTTTCTGTCTGTCTGTCTGTCCTTATGTCAATCTGTCCATCTGTCTCTCTATCTGTCTTTATTTCCACCTGCCTGTCTGTGTGTCAAAAGACAGGGCACGGGGTCATGTTGTTACATACAAAAACAGTGCCGCACCATACCGTGCTGCTAAAACAGTGACCAAAAGATGAAAACAGTGAAATACTTGTTTTCTGCAGGGGCTGTGCCCCCCACACCACCCATTACAGGGGCTGTGCCCTCAACCCTCCCCATTAAGATAATCTCCTTGGGGGGCAACTTGGAGCTTGCGCTGTTACTGATGCATGGTTTTGCCCTGTGACATTGTCTATGTGACAGCATGACCTGGTACGAAAGACAGTGTCTGCTTGTCTATCTGTCTGTCCATTTATCCATCTATATTCAGTATCTATCTATCTATCTCTCTCTCTGTCTATCTGTCAATCTATCGATCTATCTATCTATCTTTCTATCTATTTCTCTCTTCACACACACACACACACACACACACACACACACACACACACAATCTATGAATCTGCTGTACAGTATCTTTACCTTTCCATTCCTTACTCACTGGGTCAGGATCTCATTCAGCCTGTTTACAAGTTCTTGATCCTGCACCCACACAAGCAACCACCCCTGGCACCCAGATAACCACTGCCTGTCCCCCCATATACAATCCCAGACTTACCTCTCCTAGCCAGAACATTTCTCACCAGAAAGAGGGGGCCATAGATAAGAAAACCTTCAGGCCAGACATAAGTGGGCAGGAACTGGACCCCCCTCCACACATTTTGACTGACACATGCTAGTACAAGACTGGACATATAACAATACTGCATCCTGTGTTAATATCCTGCATCATGCTGGTGACAAGCATTCACCCTGCCATGAGCTTTGTAGTCATAGCAATACAAATTCCTCCTCCTGGGATATCAATGGGCAGTCATTTAAGAGCATGTACCTCCTGTTTCATAGTAGATGGTGTGCCAGACAGAGATTCAGTGCTATCTATCCCATGCTACCTCTAATGGCCAGAGCTCAGGATGCAGACTAGGGATGCTTGGAATTGGCCAAATCCAATCCAATTTGACTCTTTAGGAATTTGGGAAACTCTGATTCTGATTCCAGTTCCTACCCAATTCCAAAAAAAGACCTTTAAATCAGAATCAGGATCAGATTCAGAATCCTAATTCCAAAATCTTAAATGCCTATGTAAAAACATGCTTTAAACTTAAATTTTGAAATTAGAATTTTGGACCGCAATTCTGAAAATTCTAATCATGCAAATTGGGTCAGAATAGAACTAATCCAATTCTGTGACTCAGAATCTGAACAAACCTAAAGCAAATCTGGATTGTCAGCACTATAATTAAAAAAAAAGGAACTACTTAACATTAAGCCATCTGGCTGTCATTAATTTCAGTACAAACAGAATAATGCATGGGTAGCCGTACACAACAAGGCTGTGTTTCCATTGAAGGGTTGTGATGCCATCATGGACACATTGAGAATGATGCTAGAGAGGTTCTGGGTGTCATCACAATCTCTGAGATGGAAACCCAGGCAGAACTGATTTGGCTGACCAAGTATTATTTTATATAGTACATGGTCCACCATACATAAAAGCTGCCCTTAATCATAGCTGCCTCCCAGTTGCTGTGGCTACCACATTGATGGAGTTAACATGCTAAACAAACTCATGCTGCCCACAATGTTAATTCGGTATAATGCAGCCATTATGCTGTGCTGTGCATGTTTATGTATGCCTCTGTGAAACAGCAATTGTGGCACAAGGAGAAGTCACTGCACCACAGTAGCTATGTCACAGCTATGGTACAACAGGGTTTTTTTAGTGCATGGGTTTCCAAACACAACAGCTCCTGACCATATACTTTAATACAATTTTATTTTATGTAACATCTTTCCTACAAATATATCCCCAAATGCTTTAAATTGGAGAAAGATACAGTGACAACAGATAGAAAATGTACAATTATGCAATTTGAGAGCAATTACTAAAAGAACAGAATGAGTGACATCATAATATGCAATACTTTCTGTGTTACAAACTAATTAAGAAAATAAATAAATAAAAAGTATATTTCTGTGTATGTGTAGGTGAAGCCCTCCCAGGTAATTTAACTGTTCAACTATGAACTCTGGATTTAATTGTATTTTGTTACATTTTAGAAAAGTAAAACTGTGTGTTGTTCAAGAAATCACTCCATGATCAGCTTCTTAAATGGTGCCTAATGTTATCTTCTGCTACAGGGCCGTTGCCAGAATTTTCACCAGGGGGGTTCTTTTTATGTGGTCTGCAACTTTAAAAAAAAAGCTGTGGGTCTTAGGGCCACTAGTACCCCGGAAGCCATGGAATCCTAGAATTGCTCTGTGGTGCATTTTGTGACTTGTTTTGAAGCTATAGAAGTCACATCTGAGATCTCCAACACTCCTTGCTCTAAACAAAATTATTATCTGGCTGGCTGCAGGGTCAATACATATGTATTCAGTACCGGAAGGCAGCAAGATGCTGTTAATGTAATATACCTAAGACATTGTCTCAGATAGGTTCATAGATGAATTACACGATCAAGGGACAAGCCCATTAGGATCATGCCACCTAAGCTAGATATATTATGTTATGAGTTTTAATATCTGTAGCTGTATCTACTGGTGTGTAGGAAAGGGGTCTGGGGGCTGCTTGGCCCCAGAAGCTTTGGGGTACTAGAGACTCTGTGGCTAATTTTGTAGATTATTTTAAACCAGAATAACTCATCTGTGAGCTCCCCTCCACCTCCTGCTCTAAGGCCAATTATTACTATCTGGGTAGCTCAGATTGTGTGTGTGTGTGTGTGTGTGTGTGTGTGTGTGTGTGTGTGTGCGTGTGCATGTGCGTGTGTGTGTGTGTGTGTATTTATTAAATGGGAAGCAAGGTAAATAACAAATCCAGCATTCTGATTGTATAAAACACATCACATGACCATGCATCTGTCAGAGCGCGACCGCACACCTGCACTTTTAACCCCCTCCAAAACAATTTTGCCATTTTATAAGATAGATAACCCATTCCAGGATGTGCGGTCATGCTCTGATATACACACACCTTGGGTGGTTCATTCACTCGGCCTGCAGACTCATGCTTAACAACGCACACCAAGGCATGTGTATATCAAAGTGCGAATGCACACCTTAGAGTAGGTTATCTATTACATATGTAGATATATAGATACTGTAGATATATATAGAGAGAGCAAATGCTAATGCACTGAACCTCAATACAGAGTCTGCAGCTGGTTTTGGCTGGGTATTGTACACTTAACTTACTGCAGTGCTGGCTTGCTACTAAGGCAGGGGTCTGGGTCTGATAGACCCCAGAAACCATGAGCTATGGTATGCTCAGTGGTGCACTTTTGTGGCTTATTTTAAGTCTAAATAACTCATATCTGAACTCTCTCTACCCCTTGTTGTTACCCCCACCATCCACAACTCAATATACCATTTAAGTAATTGAGTCAATGCAACATGGCCTATAGCAAGGCTAGCAGGATGCTGGGATGTATTGGTAGGGGTATTGATAGCAGAAGAAAGGAGGTAATACTTCCATCTACAGATCCCTGTTGAGGCCTCACCTAGAGTACTGTGCCCAGTTCTGGAGTCCTCACCTCAGAAAGGATAAGGATAGGTTGGAGACAGTGCAGCTCAGAGTAACTAAAATGATTCAGGGACAGCAGGGCAAATCCTATGAGGAGTGCCTCAAGGCACCAAATATATACTCATTGGAGACCAGAAGGGAGAGAGGAGATACAATAGAGAACTTCAAGTTACTGAAATGAATTAAAGTGAATTATGGGGTACTATTTAGCCTGAGTACCAATTCATGGTCACATGGACTCTAATGAAAATGAACAGGAGGTAGGTTCAGGAGAGATGTGAGGAAGTACTACTTTATGGAAAAGGTGGTGGAACTTTAGATCAGTCTGTCAGCTGAAATGGTGGGTGTAAAAACAGACAGAGGATTCAAGCAGGGCTGGGACATAATGGAGGGAATAGTGGTTACCAGAGGCAACAGGACCAAGGAGGTGACTAGAAAGAGGACAGGGAGGGTTAGTACCCTGGAGAAATTGTAGGTTCCAGGGATTATAGGGAACTTGGGCAGACTGGATGGACCTCTGATCTTTTTTTGCCGTCATTGTCTATATTTCCATGTTTCTATTCCAGGCACCCTGCTTGGAAAAAAATCTGTAACATAAGTCTTAGTTCAATATTGAGTACTACAATTGTTTCCCCTCTCCATTCTCCAATGTGGTAGGTATGACAAAGGGAGTGAGGAGAAAGGTAATTTGACAGTGGTGGGGATTTTCAATGCAAAGTTACCATCTCCTAAATGCCTACCCCCCACCCCCACCCCACCATGCTTCCAAAAGTACAGTGGGTATGTTCAAAACAGTGAACTGTAGAAACAAATGTCATTCTACTGGCACGTGGTCATCTGGAGAAAACACATCACAACGTATTTGATTTAATGGCATCTGGTACAGATGACACAGACCAAAGTGGTACTGAATGTCCATGAAAATGGGACCACAGTGAAGACCTCTCTGAACAGCACAATTAATGAGGTGGCAGTACAGATCCCAGCCAGACCCTTCCAAACACTTGCATTGCTTTTCCACTATGGTACCACTTTTGCTTTACTTATGAAAAGTTAAAATAGGCATATGAAACATGACAACTTTGCTTTTTGTATAGAGGGGGATTTAAATAATTTGTTTCTACATTTTCAGCCCGCCACCTGAAAAGCTCTCTTGCCCATCTGCACAGCCTATCCCTTAATATGCAGTTATTAAGGGACACATCGGTAATAGTGGCCAGCAAAATTTACCTGCCTGTGACTGATAATATTATAAGTAGAGGTCCTCTACTTCTTTTTTGCTTTCCTGGTGACGTCATCTCTGAGCCTGCCACCATGCTCTATCTTCCTTCAGTGCTAGCTGACAGTGTGAATTGTAGGCAGTGGCCATGCTGTATTGAGGTCACATTCACGATGCTGATGTGAGTTCCAATTGGCCAGCTAGTCATAAGGGGGAGGGTGCAGAGAAAGACTCACAAAGCAGCTCCAGTCGTCTTATTGGTACTGGGGGAGCTGATTGGCAGCAGAAGAAGGGAGGGGGCGCATGCAGAGAGAAAGTGCTGGGGTTCATCATATGTGCATTAGAATTCCGTAACAGTAAAAAAATACACAGAAATGATGAAACTTTTTTTTACAAATAATGAAAAATAAAGGGGGAGTTTCAAAAGGGGGGTTCTTTCGAACCAGATGAACCCCCCCCCGGCAACAGCTATGTGATATGTTATGATGTGTGTATTACGAGAAGTATAATAAACGTGTTAAGTATTGATTAGTATGATAATGTCCTCAAATAAGGCAATGCTATGAAGATACAGCAAGAGCTATATTGGGATTTAATGTCCGATACTTTGTTTATCCTCCTAGTCCTTCCTTTTTCTCTCCTTCTCTCTGCCTTAACTACCTCAACTGTTTGGAGTTTCTACCTAAGTTCCTTTCCTCTGATCTTCTGATACATCTCTTTTACTAATGATTGATCACACTTTGTACCATAGGGAAATGTACATGTTCTCCGATGCACTTGGGCATTATACGCCCTGTTTATATAAGAATGTATTGCAAATATAAATCATGTGATTGCTGTGTATACCAGTTTGTAATGTTGTTATTGTTTATCCTTAAGACATTGTATTATCTCTGTTATTTTGTACCATCATTGTTTTCACTGCCCAGGTCCACTTTGTAAATGAGTTCACCTGGTAAAATAAAGATTGATTGATTGATTATGTCATCATATATGATGTTCATCATAAAAGTCAGTCAGTACAATTTTTAAAGCAGGATACATTTTGTTTACTTTCTAAAAATGTGACAAAACATCATCAAACTTGGCTTTCAAAAACAAAATGTACATTAATCAGGAGGGCATCATATATACCAAAACAGTCTAAGATCCATTCGCAAACTGGCCAACTGCATAGAGAATACTGTTGTGGAAACCATGTACCACCAGCCTGTGGTGCCACAGAGGCATTCTGATAACATCAGACCTCAAGAGCAAAGCTCGAACAGGCCGATGTGACCAGAAGCCCTAGGCAGGATGGCCCAGTGGTGCAGAGGGCTGAAGTGCTGTAATGTTTTACCTTTCACCACACCAGCAACCCAAGGTCTGGAATGAGCTCAGGTCAGTGGAGGTCATGGGGGAAGGGCTGGGAGAGGATCAAGCAGCAACTTGTCAGCTCTCCTCTCCTGGGACTGGGGTAGTGTGTTATCCTGGCTCTTGGATTCCACCAGGTGGAGTCCTGGTGGTAGTACCAAGCTTAGAGAGGCAGACTGAGGTTGGGGGCGGTGGAAGGAACCGTGATTCCGGAGTGCAAGCACACCTCTATACACATACATCCTCCATGCCACCATAGGTCTGGGAAAGGACAAAAATGGAAGAGGTCTACCCAAGCTCCATGATGTCCTGCCTGCCATCCCTCTGCTATGCACTGCCACCAGACCAGGACACAGAAACTGGGTATAGGTCTCTGGGTAGGGAGGCAGCCCTCCCCTCAGCTGCACCATGGGGGGCAATCCATGGGGATTGAAGGGACCCAGCTGGGTTGAGGCAGATTGCCAAGCAGGAGGGAGTAGGGTCAGGGTGGATAAACCTGCTCAGGTGAACCATGGGAGAAAAAACTTGATAAAATAAAGAAGATGGAGGTGGCAGCATAGACTGGTTGGGTATATGGTTACTCAGTAAGTAACCATATGCCCAACCAGTCTGCGCATATGGTTACTCAATAAGTCATTTTTATAGTGTATAGGTTTTTTTGTTTCAGTTTTTTTACTATTTACTGTTTTAAATAAAAGTGTTTTCACAGCAGTCTGTGTCAGCAGTGAACATGCCAGTGGTTTCAGTTCAGAATTTGAACTGATTGCTGTAAGCGTGGCAGTGTTATGCAAAAACACCAGCTGCCACAAGGTTTTCTGATCAACAAGAACATTGTTGTACCACAGAATGGTACAACCATGGTCCATGACCTTTGAACTGTGGTACATCAATGTTTCAGCTGGCATGGAAATCCATACAGAACAAATCCTCACTATACACTACAGTACCACTGTGATTGGTTAGATATTCTTTAATCCATGTTCTGTTCATCTTTCTAATATATCCATGTAGATCACCAAATAAATCACAAACTTAATGCCAGGCAGGCTGTGCACATACACCATTGTCCATTGTTCAGTCAACGATGCATCTAATTCATTAGTATAAGCTCAGGCAGACCCACTATACTGCTGTCAGTACAAACCACTAAATTAGAAAAGGAGCATCTTCTTCAACACACCTGCTACCACTGTTAGCTTACTGTACTATGATGAGAGGAAAAATGTAGCAGTTCTGTAAACATTGATTTTTTTTTAGGAGGAGTCATTATAATGTATTCTTTTTTTATTTTATGCTTCATGGGGGAAAGATTTATTTGTCAAAATACAGTAGCACAAGTAACTTGGTCACATCTCAAACAAGACAGAAAGTCGGTTTTCATGAAAGCAGCATTTATTTATATTGCACTGCCAATACACAGCTTAATTAACATTCAGCTTTAAAAGTACATGATTAGTGGAATAGTTATGAGTCATAGGGAAGCACTGAAGTAAAGCAGAAACTTATCAGCACTTCAGGTCAGATCAGTTGCAGTTTCAATTTTCATTTTTTTACTACTCTTTCAACCCATTTTTCCTCTAGGTATCCCCTCTGTACCATGCGGATGATGAAGCCATCATGGATGCACCCTCCTTCCAGTTGGGTTGATGGGCATACAGTGGGTTTTGCTACAGATGCTAGTGCTGTACCATGATTAGCTGGCATGGGGCATGCAAATTAAGAAATAACACATATCAAGGTGTGTATCATGCTGGGATAAGGTCATGGCTCAGGTGGGTTGTGAGGCATTAGGCCACAGGCCAAGGGCCTTCAACCACCTGGGAAGTGACGTTATCCCACTGACACACAATCTGAGGTGCCTTATTACTATTATAAAATGAATCTGTTTATGTGTTTATGGTCATAAGTAGGCTGTTTTGTGTGTACCAGTTGCTTCTGTGAGGTTGTGCTGGGATAATATCATGATTTATGGGTCAAACTAACTCTCCATCAATCAGCATTCAGCAATTTGTTCTGTCTATTTTATAATGCCATGTAGATCACTCCATCTCCCTGGAAGTGATGCATCCAGTTCACAGCTTCATAAGTAGTGATTAACACATATGCTGTGAAGGCATGTGCATACTAAGTTATGGGGCTACCGCTTCCACTTTACTACCCAAAACTCCCTGTGATTCCCATGGTATTTAGAAATGTTCTCATAGTCATAACATGAAGGCCTATGTTGTCTTCATATCCAGTCCAAATTTACCTTTGCCCTATCCCCTCTTGGATTCAAACTATCAGCAGGCAGAGACAAGTACCTACAAACTGTAAAGCAAATACCAATGACTGCATAACTCTAAAGATGCCACAGTCAAGGATGGCAGTTACTGTAATAGAAAAAAACCCTCTGTGTTAAAAACAAATGTGCAAAAAGAAGTGCATTTGGTGCTGTTTTAAAAATAATTGACAGTTCATTATGAGGATCAGTGGTATGTGTTAGTAAATGAAGGCCTGTAAATGCTTTTAGCCTGATTACAGAAAAGTCACATCTAATTCATAGCAGAAGACTGCATTTGTTCCCAAGGGAAAGGACAATCCAAATACATGGAGCTGGAACAGACTACTGAAGTCACAACTGCCAATGCCAGTGCTGCATTCCCATCGCTACTAGAAGGTATTTCTTATAGTTCCCCCATCAGAATACTTAAGGGTCATTACAGCCACACAGATTCTGTGTGCCTGTAATGACCCTTAACTTCTGATGGGGAAACTATATAAATTCTAATTAAATCCAAAGACTGCATTGCAGATCCTGCATACATACCTTTTAGCTATATTCTTCATTAAACCAGATATTTCTTCATTTTGCATTGAGCACGCTATAACTGCTGACTTAACTAAGTGACTATTCTTCAATATTGCTCTTCATAGTATGCAAAGAAATGTTGACCACAGTGACATACATGTCAGCCTGCAAACACATTGCACTCCCAGGCAGTGTATGGCTTTGTTTTCCAGCTATGGGTGTTATACACAGATGATATCTTCAACCCAAATTGTGCGTACCACGGAAAGACTAACAATGAGCAACAAGGAAATCTGTTCTGCCACCGAACCTGGTTCCATGCTAATAAAGGCTATGACATACTGAGACAATGATATTCAAATATTATGAAAGCTATTTCCATTTGCAGAAAAGGCAGAAAATAAGTATGAACTTGAGCAAAATCTTGGGTGCATGTGAGGGACTGTCACAGATATGGGGCTGGATTTTCAGACCCCTCATAACTTCATAACTCCTTCAGCTTGGGGAAAAACTGGCGCAAGTGGGTCTCCACTTGGGATCTACAGTTTTCTCTGCAGCTATAGTATTTTAAAAAGTGGAGCTAGTTGTGACTGGCTCCATAATTTACAGCAGCTTGTGGGTGTTGTTTCCACCACAGCAGCAGAAAATGTTATGGCCAGTGGGATCAGGTGTAACATCTCCCGCAGCTGTTGAGGACTGAAAATACACATCTCCACAGCTGTAGAGATTTCAATCCACAACTGGAGTTGTGTAGTGGGACTTAGTCCCATTTCCATTTGAAAATCCAGCCTATGGTGTCTACAACTACACCAGTGCATCTCTCATAACTGGTTGTCATAGATCTCCACTCTGATTTACCATGTTCTGTGTCCTTTGCCCAAACACTCCTCTTTTGGTTGGCATGCCCCCAACACCTGGACTCAAGAGCCAAGTCCCCAGTCACCTTGTATTTGGTCAAGGCTGATTGCCCAAACCCCAAGACAGGGTGCAGTCTTGTTTCTCCCTTGTTAATTTATCTCTTCCTAGTATTAGGAAGGATTACTTATCTCAGATCAAATATGGCAGTGTTTGTATTTGGGTGGGTACCTCAAAGAACCACAAAATACCTCTTTCACAATGCTCAACCAATCACTTACATCTTATAAAATGTTTACTGTTTTTTTGCAAGATTTACTCTAAAGTAAGCAAGATTAAACAGTGCAAATGTTGTAATAACAGGCCTGTTATCTTAACATCCAACCTGGGCAAGGTACTGGAAGGGATCTTAAAGGAGAAGACAGAGGACCATGTTAGAAGTATGGAAGCATATGATAAGACACAGCATGGGTTTACCAGTGGCAGGTCCTGCCAGATGAACTTGCATCAGTTTTATGATGGATTAAGCAGGTCACTTGACAAGGGAATTCCTGTTGACATGGTCTTTTTGGACTTCAGCAGGGCATTTGATAAGGTGCCACACAAGGAGTTAACTGATGTCCGGAAACAGTCAGGTTTACACTAAAACATTTTGGGGTGGGTTAATTTGTGGCTCACAGGTAGGAGGCAACAGGTTACCCTGAGAGGCTGCAGATCAGAGTGGCACAGCTCACAAGTGGAGTGCAGCAGGATTCTGTGCTGGGACCCATTCTCTTTAATACTTATATTACATTTATGAGGTGCGGGGAAAGGGTCTGTTTGTCAAAGTTTGTGGACAATGCTAAACTGGGCTGCATGGTACAGAGAACAAGTGACAAAGAGAATTTACAGGCTGAACTGTTGATGCAAGAATATTGGGCTATTAAGCACAGACTGGTCTTTAATTTAGATAAATGCACTGCAATGCATTTGGGTAAATCAAATACACAGGCACAGTACTCTATCGAGTGTCACATATTAAGTGCAACATCAGAGGAGAAAGACCTGGGGGTTGTAATAATGGAGGACCTCAAGCTCAATAAGAACTGTCAAGCAATGGCCAAAAAAGCTAGAGGAGTTCTAGGATGTATCTCCAGGCACATTGTAAGTAGGGACAGGAATGTACTGATGCCGCTCTATGCCTGTCTAGAGTGGCCTCACCTAGAATACCATGCACAGCTCACATCACCTAGTGCCAAAGCTAATATATTATTAGAGAGGGTACAGCGAAGAGCTACTAAGATGGTTAAATCAGTCAGGCATTTAAGCTATAGGGATAGACTGGAGACACTAGGGTTATAGTCACTGGAATGCAGATGATCGAGGTGGGATATGTGCCTGGTTTTTAAAACCTTCATCAACAATGATTTGTGAGACTGCCTGAGACTGGAACTTAAGGGTTGTTCCCACAGCACAAGATCATATGAACTCTGACTCAAAGGGGAAATTTATTGTACCAGCAAAAGAGCAGCATGGTTCACCCAGAGGGTAATGGGCATGTTGAATAGTCTGCCATTGGAGGTGGTGGGCAGTGCTAATATGAATGCTTTTAAGAACAGCTTAGATGCTTACTGTAGGTTGAATGCCATAAGTGGACATTCCCTTTGAGATAAAGGGCGAGCTGCATATGGACAATTGCATTTCTTGGCTCAGAACTTCCTATGAATCCTATGATCAACAAAAACATAGGAAAATAAAGGTTTTAAGCAGTAGGCACACATACTGTAATATAGACTGATTTAGGCTGAAACTTGTAGGTAGAAATGTTACAATTATCTAATAGGAAATATATGATCACTCTTTACTAATAAATTTCTTCTCCCTCTGTCTTTCAACCCCAACAAGATGAACTGACAGATCCGTGCCACTTCTTTCTACTCTTTTCCCTTACACTGTTCAATTAATAGCTTGCTACTTATTTTATGCACTGACAGATCCAGGTCCCATAGATTAAGCCCATTCGATTTCCAGAGATCAAAAGTGTCCTTCAAGCAGAGTTATAATTGCCATCAAAGCTAGAGTTTTCATTAGGTTTCCACTCCCAGGGTGCTCTGGTGAGGCAGCAAGCCAGCAACACTTTTGGCCTGAAATCTTCTAATACCTTTCAGTCATACAAGCCACAGAATAGTCTTTCAGCTATAGTGCAATTCACTCTTGAGATGTGTTTCAGTTTGGCAGTACCTTTTTTAATTTAAAATGTGTTTGCTGGGTAAAGACTCAAGGCCCATTTTCAAGGGTGACTTGTACCTCAACACTTGAATACAGGATTTAAAAAACAATGTTACATGGGCAAGAAAAAGGGTTACAACTGACTGGACAAAGAGCATCATATGTCCTCAGCGTGTCCACATATTAATTCTCAATTAATGTATGGGCACACTGGAATTAATGCATGGTGTCATTCTCCTGTCGCATCTACTTTCTCAAATCCACTGCTCACCCTGTGCTCACATTAGGCACTAGGACTACATTTATTATTTGACAATGTAGTTCTAGCCTGTGATGCAGTACCACGGATCACTTATTCTTGCCTATGTCACGGTGTCACTGTGAGTTTTAGGCCCCCCTTAGAAATAAAGTAGTAAATGTTAAAAAAAACAAGGACAAATCTTGGTTTCCATCCTTACTGGCTAGGATTGCTTTCCCAGGGTGGGTCAGCTTTGTTCGACCGGTGCCAGGTACATGACTCCGGGTTGACAGGGGACGCTAGATGGGAGGGTGCTAAGTGAGGAAATGTGGTTGAAGGTAATACCCAAGCCAGAGAATGTGAAACAAGAAGTTTGTTTTTTAACTTCTAAAAACTGCATCTTCTCAGGAGCACTAGAATGTTGGACGTCTTGTCATCAGAGCAGATTAGAGCTGGTGCCTCTCTGATATGCTGAAATTGTTTGTTTTATTTTAATAAAATTGCTCTGCTTGCAGTGCAGGGGGAAGGCTAGCAAGAGTTCAATTTCCCTGCAGCCTCTGATGCTGCTCCCAGTGTCCAGCAGTGAGTTCTGCTCAACTGATGTCCCCACAAGTATTCAGAGCTGGCTCCAATTTGTTTTCCTTTTGTTTACTTTGTGTGCCTTCCAATAGGAGTGAAGTAGGCACATTTAACAAATGTGTCCGATATGCTGAATTTTTTTTTAATAAAATTCCTCTGGTTGTGGTGCAGGGGGAGGGTTATTCTGGCATTGATTCATAATACTTAGCAGAGTAGAAAGCTGGAAGTTTACTAATGGCAGAAAACAGCTACATAGTACGTTATTAAAAGTTGTGACATGGGCAAGGAAAGATTCTCAACAGGGGCAGTCCTTTTTCTTGCCCATTTTACAAGTGAATTAACCACACCAGGCATAGGTCTCTCAGGGAGTTAATGTATGGCTGGGTGGTTGTAACCCTCCAACCCCCCCCAGCCATAAATTAATCCCTGAGAGACCCATGCTCTGTTGTGGGTTAATTCTTACATGGCACATAACTGGAACTTTTTAAAATAAAAATTATACAAATTACATCTCAACTGAAATTCTTGGTGTACATGCAAAAGTCTTTATATGTGCTTTCACCTCTTAATTAACACTGGAGATGGGAAGTGGCATTTAAAAAAAAGATTCTGTTAAATTTGGCCAGTTCTAAATTTAGAACCGATAGAACCTCCCCTTTAAGAGTAGTGCATCAAAATCAAGCAAAACTATGACCCTCTACCCTGAATTACCAATTCTTGTCATTCTAATGGAGTTGTCTGTTTGTCTGTCACCCACTCTCTAGTTTTCACCTTCTTGGCATTCCAACAGAATGGCCAATAGTCTTTTCTTATGTTTCACTTTGCACGTCAGCAGTATGGCTCCCAGGATTCTATACTGGATGTCATCCGGGCAGGAAATGCCTAAAAGCAAATTTACATCCCTTGAACAAGCTGATCAAAGGCCAAGCAATTTTGCACAAAAGCATATAATGGGGGTATGCATTGCCTTATTTTCTCCACATAGTCACCAGCATGGCCTTGTAACCAATGTAATATACTTTGCCTGTCTTGCACGAGTATGAAAAATCCTGCTAGTTTGCCTAATCTTTTGATGACTAATTGCCATTTTAGTTGCTTTTTGATGGAAATTTTCAACTAAAATTAATAAAATGTATTTCCTGTACTGGGTATTAGGCATAGTTCATCAAAGTGCTGTTTTGCTGCTTCAGCTTTCAGTTCACTGTAATTTTAAACATTTACCATTTGCATCCATTTATTTCGATGCACAGGACCTATCTGATGTGAACTTCCTCCGATGATCATATGACCCAGTCTTAGTGTGAGTATGCATGCACTGTAGTTTTTCCTGGTGTCACAGTTCAGTGCTTCCTGTCACTTTGGTGGTTATTTATGCTAGTTTGTTTCCAGTTTGCAGTTAAAATTTTGTTTCAAACTACTGAAGCAATTTTGCTCTCATGGCCTAAAATGGTAAGAAAGATCTGAACTGAGCCTTCAGATTTTTCCTGAATTGGTTTCCTCCCCTATCCCTAATGCTCATCATTTTATGCTTGCCTGGTTGCATAGCAGCTGTAAATGTTACCATCGTGCAAGGTGCCAAGGTTCAGAAGTGTGACATCATTGTGTTTAACACACTATTGAATAATTTTTTTATTTGGGATTCAATAAAGGAATACCCTAGAAATACAGTAATCTTCTGTTTCCAGTAATTTCTTGTACAACATATTCACAGCTATACTTCAGCCTTATTAGTGCCAACCTTGTAAAGGTCCTACACTTACTACAATAACTGACCTTCATCCTTTTTGAGAATATGTGAATGCTGTATACAGAATGGCAAGCCCTTCATTCCTACTTAAGCAAACAGTAGTATAAAACAGACCTCAAGTTTTGCCCTAGTATGTTATAGACACTCACCACTGTAAGCTATATTTGACCATGGGTCTCTTCTCCTCAGCTAATAGATGTGAATTTGACTGGATGTCTTTTATCTTTGACTATACTTATGGCAGTTGCACTGAGAAATCAGAAATAATCAGCTCAAATCTCAAAGTCTACTACCTTATATCAAATGCACAAGAGGTCCAGCAGGTGTTTAAAACCAAGCCTGAGGTTGGAGAAAAACTCTCACTATTTGTGCTCCTACTGGCTGGAACAAGATTCATTATGGGTGAGGACATCCGTGAGTAATGCTTAGGACCATCCTGAGAAAAAAAAACTGCTACAGATTAACTTGAGGTGAGTTGACCCCAAATATAACTGCCATTTGGGGTAACCAGACTTTGCTAACCTTCACTGTGGCATAGATGCATTTCCTTTACTGTTTGGGATTTGTCTGTATAGAGCTGTGTGGAATGGGAAAATTCAGAATATGTGGAATTTCAATGAAATTTCACAAAATTCCATGAAATTTCATGGAATTTCATTGGCATTTCGTGGAATTTTTAAAAGAAAGTAATTTGGCTAAAACTCAGCTGCTGTTCAAGCTAGAGCTCTGAAATTTGGAATATATATACTATTTTGGTCAATGACCATGGACTTGCCACATATCATGAAATATGGATGGAAAGTTTCAAAAGTATAGGTGCTCAAATTTTGTCATTGTATTGTCTGTGTGAAATTTCATGAACATTTGTATCTGCATATATCTTAACCATCTGTTGGGTCAGGGATCTTAAATTTGGCATGATTTCTTGATGACAGGTGTTCTAACAATGTGCCAGATTTAATGGCAATATGATGGATCATCTCAAAATTATATGTGCTCAAAATCTATCATTTTATTTTTTTCAGGAAATGTCATGAAATAATTTAATTTGCATATAACTGAAGCACCTTTGGAGCTAGACATCTGTAAATTAGTATGGATAACCTTTTTCTAATGCTTATAGAATGATCCAAATATGGAGAGAATTAGATTAGAGATTTTTAAGTTGCAGGGGTGCAAAACTTTACTATGTAAATATCTGCAAAACTTTGTGAAAACTATCAAAAATGTGGATGTTTGTAACCTCTCTGCTCTTGCATGCATATAGTTAACCTTTGACATGCATATCCATAGTCAGTGTATCCTGGTGTCTAACACAACTGGATAAATTGGCTATGCAGTTTTAATTTTGCAGAAGAAAAAAAATGAGTAGTAACATTTTCTCACATATTTATGATAGCATATACTGTAGATGAAGCATCCAGAATTCTTTTGTGTGGAATTTAACATTAACAATGCACATAGCACTACTTAATTTGATAAGCTGGGATGAGCTTTTTGCAGTTATGCTGTTCCTCTCTGGGGGACTAGTCCCCCCTTCTCTTTTGGCATAGCCAGATTCACTCAGTAGAACTACTGATCCCACTGATATTCTCTTTGTTCTTTACAGTGACAAACTCCCTTAAAACATGAGTCACCTACTCCTTTTCCTATTGACCTACCCAGTTGGAATAGCCAGAATTATTTCTTTCTGCTGCCCAAGACATTGTCTTCCCCCGCTACATCTTTTTGAGTACCTCTAAGTCCTAGACTTGCATGTACACCAGGCTCCCCAGACCATAAATTTAGTGATGTGATCCTTAAATGTCCTACATTCAGGTTGGAATTGTTGACACTGTGCTTTCTTGCTACAACCTGGGGGTCTATCTCTATTGTGCTACCCAGCTCAGCTATCCATTTCTTGGTGAAACTGTGCATTTAACCACAGAACCTGGTGACCCCCTGTGCTACCTGCTGCTTATATCCCTATCCTTTAATTAGAATCCCCAGATAAGGCTGAGTGAAATTAGAAAATTCCAGTTTTATGGAATTGTTCATGAAATTCTACAATTTTCACAAAGACTCATGGGAGTTGACTTTAAGTACAGATGTTATTTTGGAATTTCTCGCAGCAAGCAATTAATAAAATTGACATACACAGTCTCCTTGCAAGGTCTAAGAACCTGCCAAATTTAATGGTATTGCATTATCTAGTTTTAAAGTCTCAGGGGTTTATAAATGTGTAGCTTACATTCTTGCAAAATTAAATTTTTAAATGTTGTTAAAGTTTGACTACTTTTAATTCATTCCCATTTAAAGCTGCAAATATGAACTTTTTCAGAAATGACCATGTGGTATATTAGTTTAAATGTTTTAACTTTGGTTACATTTGAATGTGTAGTTTTAAAATTAGAGGGAACTAAGCAAAATTTAAATTTTTGCAACATGTTTGCAGGCTATTAGTCAGTCCCAATTTAAAGCTAGACATCTGAAACTATGTGCATATACAAATATATTGATAACCTGTATACCTGTCAATTGTTGTAACATTTCAATGACTGCTATCAAAATTATACTAAAATTAAAGAAATCCACATTTTGGTAAAATATTTGTCTGCCATTAAACTCAGCTCCCATTGAAGCTTGAAACTTAAAACATGGTGCATATATGTATTCTAGGTGCTTCTCAAAATCCAGATATTGTGGAGAAATTTGGATAAGAATTTTAAAATGATCTCTAAATAGCCAAAAATTTAATTTTGATTAAATGTTTGGCCTGCCATAACTCTGCACCCTTTCACTGTACAAACTGAAACATGGCACACTCTTGTAAACCATGAGGCACTGTTTATGTTCCAAATTTGGTGTTATTTGGGCATGTACATTTTAAATTATAGTGAAATAACTGAAATTTAAAATTTTGTGAAATTCCACAGAATGTTTGTGAAAAATCAGCAGAATTCCACAGAATTGGAATGGTCTTTCAGTGGGCATTCTGTGGGTGGAAGTTTATATTCCACACAGCTCTAGTTGTGTGGTTGCTAAGGAAATTGCTGACCTCATAGTTATTCCTAATTGGAAATTGCCAATTAACTGAGATTCCTGTATATACTGAGTTCAGCTGCTTTGGGCTCCTACAGATACTGTACATGCATGGGTATAGCTGAGGATTGGTCACTTTATAAACAATCATTGTCTTGTCATGCTTTGCTCTTACCCTTGCCTTGCCTATAGTGAGATGCAGTACAACTATGTGGCACATGACTATGTGGTCACTTTATAGATAAACGTTGTCTTGTCTTGTCTTGCCTTGTCCTTGCCTCACTTACAATGAGATGTAGTACGTCTATGTGGCCCATCAAGTTTGATTCACTATTATAATAAGAGCAACAACCTGAAATAACCTGAAATGTCTTTTCCTTCAGGAATCTATCATGTCAGTCCAGACATGTGACTCACAGAAAGGTATTTTTATAGTTTTAGAAGTACAATAGTGCCAGCTTCTCTGAGTTTGCCAGTCTTTGGTAACAATCTGGCTAATAACTCTGAAAAATACATTTGAGCCACACATTGATGCTCTGATTCTTGGATGAATCCCAACAGCCTATACAAATTTGCCATTCTCCTGATACATATGTGTTACCATTTATTGATAACTTATAAATATAGTATGAGGATCAGAAGTCCACGTGCACAATGTACATGACTAATGGTTCATGCAGTATGTCAAGCTGTCTGTATATTTTTGCTTCACTGTATTTGTGTTATTTATAACCCATGTCAGTGATTGTAAAATGCTGTGTTTTGACTCTGTAATCCCTCTGTTTGTTTGTAATTCGGTCACCAGGTCATACCTGGAAATGAGCCTCAGCTCAGTGTGCCTTTCCTGGTTACCAAAATTTTAAATAAATTAAATAAATAAAATGCAGTACAGTACGTGGAAAAATCTGTGCCTACCCTTGATAATAATACCAGTGCCAAAATGTAGCTCACATGCATTTAATTCTCTTTTAACAGAATGAGCAACAATAGAACAGTTTAGCAGCAAAACTGAACCAACATACTCCCTTAGAGTTTTCTGAAGCATCTGTTCCATTTTGCTGCTAAACTGTTCCACTATGACATTATCTATAAACAAAAAATAAACAGTATTCAAGATACATTTTTGCCTCTGGCTGTTATTAAGGAAGAGTGAATTTTTTCACAGACTATTCAATTAACTTTTACAGTACTTTTAAACCAATGCGCTCATGATGCTGCTAATAGCTTTAATTAAAGTAATCTTTAAAAATACGTGTAGAGGCCAATGCTTAGCTAATGTGGCCCCGAGCCAAATTAGTAATGAACAACTCCTACCCAGTGAGAGGGTAATTCACTCTTAGGCACTCAATATGCTTCATGTTAAACAAAGATCATCCACTGTACTAAAGTGCAGTAGCAAGATAGGATGGGGGACTCTACTGTGACTGTAACCATATGCTAGAATGTACAGTATGTATTGTGTGCTTTTATACAATGTGTTTAGCAGGATAGCTAAAGTAAGCATGCTCCATAGATCTGGAAAGGTTGGGGTGCTCCATATATCCTTCTTTCTTATTGCAGCTGTTTTATTGGTAGCACAGACATGCTCAATGGTGGAGTGACTTTTTCATGTTCTTGTTACATTACTGTGTAGATTGTTTTATCTAGCTGCCACACTCTCTGTAAAGAAGTATTTCCTTAAGTCCTCCTTGAAGTTCCCCCTGCTACTTGAGTTTGTGGCCCTTGATGGTTATGTTATTCTTAATTTAAATAAATGCTATGAGCCTACATGGTGTCCCTGCACATGTGTAGTTTCTATCATGTCCCCCCTCTTTTCTGTCCAGCTGTGAGCACATGTTTATTCTGTCTAATCTTTCCTGATGGGTCCTGTCTTACTGCCCCTGTATCCTTTTAGTTACACTCCCCTGAATAGTTTCTATTCTTTCCTTACCCTTTTTCAGACAATGGTTTGCAAAATTGCACACTGTACTCTACGTTTAGCCTAACTAATGAAATTAGAAACCACACAAAAAAAAAAAGGATGCAATCAAACTGAATAGATGCCACTGCTCAATAAGGCAAAACATGAACCACAGCAAATGCAATAGGTGGCTGTGCAAACATGACAGGCTAAAAGATTACAATTTAAATGAATTTATACATAATACTGCATGAAAATGTAGCCCAGCACTTTTATGCATTCTGTTAATAATACTACTACTTGGATATACAGGTATGTCATGTGTTCATTTGGCATAGAGACTGAACAGTTAATATGAGTTTGCTCTGATGGGGACACTTAACTTTTTTACAGGTTATATACTGGATCTACACTGGAACCTGGGGTTTGAGTGTTTTTCAGGAAGGAGGTTTTGGAGGGCAAGAAAGTAAAGGGAAGAGAATTTCTCTCATCAAAAAGAGGGCAGGAATAATACTTAAAGGCATGTAATGTGGTGGGCAGGGGTGTGAGACATAGCACAAGGGATAGGGTGGTTTTATTATTTTTATTTAAAAAAAAATGAGAAACTACACTCAAAGTTGCTGCAGCCATAGGGAACTTTGTGAAGTATTCCCAACTTTGCACCAGCTGTGGCCACCTTCTGTGAATGAAACCCAGGCCCGATATGTCTTCGATAATTTGTGGTGGGATTAATGGACTACTGTTCACTGGGATTGTCTGGTGCTCCCTCTCAGAGGGGCCTTTCCAAGTTTATTGAAAGATGTGCTGGTGAGGACCCGTCTGAAAAAAACTACTCAGGACCTGGACTGCTTGGCCAATTATGGTGCCACCTGTAACCTCCTATTTTCGGACATAGGTATTGAAAATATCGTGGCACTGCAGCTTGAGGCTCACGTAACAGCCTTTGACATCTATGAGCCTCTCCAGTCTGGATTTAGGTTGCAACACAGTACTGAGACTGCATTGCTCAAGGGGCATACTGATCTTCATAAGGTGAGAGATAGAGGAGAGTGGTCAGTTCTCATCCTCCTCAATCTCTCATCAGATTTTGACACTGTGGACCATGTGTTGTTTGACCACCTGAGAGAGTACTGTGGACTCACTGGCACAGTCATCAACTGGTTTGAGTCCTTCCTCAGAGATAGGTCACAGAGGGTAGTGGTGGGGAATTTCTCCTCACTCCTAAAGGCCCTGTTCTGTGGTGTACCACAGGGGTTGTTCCTGTCTCCTATGCTGTTTGCATTTACATGCTACTCTTAGGAGGAATTATTAAACAATACAAGCTGGGTTTCCACTGCTATGTTGACGATACCCAGTTGACTCTATCATTTGAACCCAGAACAACTGATGCAGTTGACATACCAAATTTGTATTTGGCTGAGATTCAAGACCAGATGTCAGCTAGCTGGCTGAGACTTAGCAAAGACAAGATGGAGGTATTGGTGATTGAGCCTGGTCAGAGGAGGAGTGTGGAGACAAATGAAGAGATCACTAAGCTGATGCTCATTCCCTCTAGGCTGGTGGTCTCCACTAAAATAAAACATATTGGGGTCATCCTAGATGAGATGTTGAAAATGAAGGCTCAGGTATCAGCAGTAGTTATGAATGGCTTTTAACATCTCAGGAACATCACCCAGATTAAATTCTTGACCCCACCCCCTAGAAAATCTGCTATCACTAGTACATGCATTCATAAGATCCAGGTTAGACTACTGCAACACTCTTTACCTCGGGGTCAGTTGAGGTATCCTGTCACATCTGCAGCTTGTGCAGAACACAGCAGATAGGTTACTGATAGGCCTTCCAAGGTCCTGTCATGTGATCTCAGTGTCATGTGATCTCCATCCTGCATGAAAAGCAGTGGCTGCCAGTGAACTAGCATATCATCTTCAAGGTCAGTTTGCTGTCCTACAAGGTCCTATATGAACTGGAACCTAGTTACCATAGGGAACTCCTGACTCCTTATCATTCCATCCACCCAAATGCTCTGTAGAACTTGCTTCCTAGATCATTAAGGGAGGTCCCCTCTCTGGAGGCATTTAATAGAGGTCTTAAGATCTTTTTAATTAACGAGATCTTTGGCTCTGTTTAGTGGCCTTGGTCTGCTCTGATGCCAGCTTCTCTTTTTTATCAGTACAGTATTTATTTTTAACACTGTTAAATATTGGGATTATTTTAATTATTTATACTTTTTTAAGGCACTCCGAGCCCCTGGGAAAGGGCACTGTATAAAAATATACTACTACAAACTTTCCCTGCAATCTAAAACTTTGCAACATGTCTAATGTCAATTTGCTTTATCAACAACAGTGGACAGCAGTGAGAAAATAGCTTGTTTAGCCAGTGCCAGCAACAGAGAAAAAAACAATAATTTTCAAAATAACCTTTTGATATAAATCTTTTAGACCTGCACCCATTACAGTTGGCATGATATGCATGAGCAACCATGACAGTCTGCAGATAGGCAGTATATAGAATTCATAAACAATACAAGAAGATAGATAATTAGTAATGTGTTAGGTTTTTGTAACTCTCTGATGCATATATGTGTATTCTTAAAAAAAATTAGAAAAAAAACCAAGTATAAAGCATCATGGCTATGCAAAGCCTTGCGTAGGGGAGGTAAGCTGAAGTGTCTCACATGGATGTAAATTCTATACTATTTACTTGGCAGTCCATTCAGTGCCATTAAGCAGACTGCAAAAGATGCTGAATGATGCCAAATTAATCTTTCTCATTTTCCCTTATATTCTTTAATTCTATTATCACCAGCAGAGGATAACAATGAGAAATTTGCTTGTGTAATCACTGCCAGCCGCACTGGACCAATTTTATAAAGTATCCTCTTGGTATATTACAGAACCAATGAAGTCCACATGTCATGCATGAAAAGCAAAGGCAGGGTTTTTTCAAGTATTTACTAGGTTATCTAGGTTGGTAAAGACATAAGAAGTCAGGTGCCCATCAAGTATGTCTCCCACCACATGGTGGGTGCATTACCCAGTGTTAGTAGTCCATTTAAAATGATGGTCAAGTTTAATTTTAAATGACTCAAAACTATTTCTCTTCATTTCTCCTCTGTGCTCCCGACCAGCCCACTTTGGTCCTCTGCCCTATCCAGCCACATCACCAGCCATACCCGGGACCTACATCACTCCTTGTTTCCCCATGGCAGACCTCCCCCATGGGAAGGGCTGCCTTGGGGCCCCAAAATACCCTGCCAGAGTTGAAGCATCTGTGGGGGAGCAAAAGCCTCAGTTGGCAGTATAGGGTCTGTAGTAAGGCGGTGGAGAGCAGCCTGCTTGGTCTGGGAATTTTCTGCTTTTTATGGCCCCCCTTGAGTGTTGGTGGGATGATGAAGCTGATGCCATGACATTAGAGTGATGATGCTCCCCTCCCTGATACTGGCTGCAACCTGCACTGCTGCCAGTGGTTGTCCAGGTGGCAGTAGTGCAAAGGAGACCAAGAGCCCACCCTCCCCCAAGGAGGCAAGCATCCATGGGACACTTAACCATCATCCTCTGGTGGGCCTCCAGCAACCCAGGCTCATTCCTGAACCTGGGTCACTAGTATCTCAAGTGGTAGCACTATTGCTGTGCTGCCAAGCCAGTCAGCAAAGGCAGTTTGCAAAAAGAATAGTGTGTAGGATTGCAGGAACAATACAAGAAGAGTAATAATTTCTAATTTGTATTTTTTTACTCTCTTCAATGCATATGTGTGTATTCTAAAACATAAACCCAGTATAAAGAATCATGGGTATTCAAATCCTTGTGCAGGGGGTGGGGTAAGCTGAAGAAATATCTCGCATAAACGTAAATTCTATACTACTTACTCTACAGTCCTTACACTATCATTAGGTACTGAGAGATGTCAAAGTAATATTTCTCATATTGCCTTATATTCCTTTATTCCATTTCATGGTATGTAATACCATACTGAGTGTCAATATGCTTGATCACCAACAAGGGACAACTGTGAGCAATCAGCGCATGTAAGCAGTGCCAGTTACAGAGGACCCAGACATTATTTTACAATGTATCCTCTTGGTATAAACCCACCCAGGTATACCATTAGATAGGTGACTTAAAATTGTCGTCACAATTAGGACGCTGCAACAAGGGCGACAGTGAAAGGGGTGATCTTGATTTTAGATTGGCCCTCACTGGTGCCACCTTGTGCACCCACATTGTTACTACCCCCTCCAGGGCATGCCCACCCCAGAGCAGGTTATATATAGTTGTGGTGGGCACAGGAGGGTGCTTTGGTGCTGTAACTCCTGGGAAACATAATGCCTAATGCTCAAATGTCAGGCAGCATGTTGCCTATGCCATGATCAGCGTCAGCAACATGTTTTTCAATCCAACATGGGTGAACCACCCTCCCATATGTACAGTATCTGTTACAGATCCATTGCAGTCAGCATTGCATACAAGACAAGCAAAGGCAGTTTGCAAAAATGGCAGTATGTAGAATACATAAGTAATACAACAAGATAGCTAATTTCCAATTTGTTTGTTTTTTGTAACACTCTCCAGAGCATGTGTGTGTGTGTGTGTATTCTAAAGCCAAAAAGTTCAAAGCATCATTGATATGCAGATCCTTCTGGGAGGTGAACTGTATAAGAAATCTCTCAACAGGCATTACATTCTGCTAGCCATTCCTAATCAGACCTCACCACAGCCAACTCACACACAATAGACATAACAATAATCTTTAAAATTGGGACAAATAAGTACACATGATGGTAATAAGCAGAAGCTGTTGCTTGCAGTCTAAAATGTTCTTATTGTTGTGATAAAAGACAACCGAATTTGTGAAAATTTAGTTATCCTATAAGAGGGCTTTAGATCATGAAATCATATAAGTGAATATAACTCAAGAAATGTGCTAAGTATTACCCTGAATCTGTATGCCATATAATGTCTGATGTATATGCCTTTTCTCTGTATGTAATTCATCATATCTTACCCCAGTGAACAAAATGATGAAAGGTGGCTTTAAGCAGAACAGCTTTACATCAGAAAATACATATCTGAGTTACAAGTAAAGATTCTTAGACTAGCACTGGTGCTGATCATATTATATGCAGAAAAAGCTTCCAACTGGCCATGACATTTTCTTGTGAAAAGTGATATGGCCCTTCCTAGTCTATATAAGATGACGCACCTTCTACTGTATACACTAAACACTCAGCACAATTATCAAATGGGCTGATTTTGGATAGTCACCTCCTTTATAGAGGGATCCATTAAGTGTGGCCTCTCTCACATCACTTGTTTAATGTATCCATTAACACCCCCAACCTTCAGAAAAATTCAAAAACCAGAGAGGCATACAATGAATCAGTTTATGTGGGTTAGAGCAGCAATGTACATTGTATACTGATAATCTGAATCTCAGTTACCAAACCTCTAAACAATGCATCTGACCACTATTATACAACATTACTCACGTTGGCAATATAACTGGGTACAAAATACACAGAGGGACGATGGGATTATTGCCACTGAATAACAACCACCACAAATGAGACTTGATTGCACTGGGGTTGAACTTCGCAAGTGCAACCAAAAAGACAAATACCTTGGGGTTTTGCTATGCTTGTATGCTTTTCAAGTCTTGCAAGCAAATGGAGGTGTAAACAGGAGGTAACTGCTGAGGATGAGACAAATAAATCTACACAGAAGGCGCCAGATGGGTGCTCAGTGGAAACTGATGGATATGATCTTCAGAAGGGATTTGAGAAAGCACTATTTTTTGGAAAGGGTGGTGGAGCCATGGAACAATTTGCCAGGTGAGGTGGTGGGTGCTAGGACAATGGTGGGTTTCAAGCATGGGTGGGACAGAGTAAGGGCACAGATAACAAAGGTAGGGACGCATGAGCTAATAAGGAGGAATAGGTCCCTGCATTAACACTAGGTCCTGGTTAATTTATGAGCAGACTTGATGGACCCTCCATCTCTTTCTGCTATCACTTTCTATGTTTCTATGTTTCTATCCAAGAGCAGTTGCATAACAACCTTTTTGGTTCATGTTCCTTGTCAGTAAATTGCTAGGGATCAGAGCTGTGTGAAATTTTTAAATTCCACTTCTGCCATACTTCCACAGACTTTCAGAAATTTCACCAAACTCTGAGGAATTCCAACAGAAATGAACATCTAAAATTCTGAAAGCAGAATGTTAACTGCAGAATCGTATTCCACAGTTTATATAATATATAAACTGCTGATTCATTTGACACCAAAAAATACATAATATTGTTCCAGAGATTATGTGATCCATGGAATACTTTTCCACTGTTTACATACCGTAGAAATGCATTTTGGAATGCTGCAGAATTAAAGAATGAAATTTCACAAAGCATTTCAGAAGCAGAATTACAATTCCTCATAAATCCCGGCAGCAGAATTCTGCATTCCACACAGTTCTACTAGGGAGAGGAAGAGTGAACAAGGAAGCATGGCTCCTCAAGAGTGTATGATGCTTTATAATGACAGGTTACTAAAATGTACTTGGTTAGGGTTTTAATTATCTTATCTACTACCAATCTGGCCTCTATCATGGAGTCCCGTTTAGATGGTAATGCTGGACCAGTTTTGGTTGAATTGGTTCATCCTGGGTTCTTCATGATTAGTGATGTGCAAAGTGAGGAAAATTTGCATTGCAGAGTTTTCCATGAATCTTCTACACTTTGCAAAACTTTATACTATGTGAATCTGTGTTATGTGAGTCTGTGGTTATCTGCCTCCACACTATGTTTCTGGCATATGTTTAATTATTGGTGGTATTTTATTTATGGATGCTTACTGTGATTATTTTGAAGGTTGTTATTTTGAAGAATTTGTACTGTAATTGTTATTGTTATTGTACATGATTTCTGTATTACTGTAACTTACTGTTGTTCTGTACTTCAGATTGTGTCACTACTGTAAGTGAGCTTTGCAGACTGGCTATTCCATGAAAGAGTCTCAGTTCACCTTGTTTTATCCCTTAAGGATAACCTCAGGCTGCTTACCCTAGATGGGTTCAGTTTGAGGCTAGGGAGGTCATATAGAACTCCAGATAATGGTTTACCCCTAAATGTGCAGGTGTTAGCTTTTGTCCAGAATGACTTCAAGTGTTGAAATAACATTGCCAGCAGTTCATCCCTGCCTGGCTGTAAGCAATCTCATAACACTCATGATCTAACTAATTTGTCACCTCCCAGGTGTGTTACTGTAACATGCTCTACAAAGGCTGGCCTGAGAATCAGAATGGACATTTTCTGCAGGTGCTGATTGCAACAGCAGAGCCTCTGACCTTCATGTGGTGGTCAGAATATTTCACTAAAGAACACTGTGCGGGTGAAGTGGCAGATCAGTTTTACAGTCTAAGTGTTAGTATTTAAAGCTCTGACTGATCTGGGCCCTCAGTACCTCAGTGATCAGCTAGCTACCCATTCAAATATCAGTGACCTGCATTATGGAGGAGGCATGATGTGCTGTGGGTTGATCAGTCACATTTAATATCTGCTGAGGGACTAGTCTTTCTCAGAATCAACCATGAATGTGCAGTGTTTTTCTGGCCAAGATCTGCTAAACTTCCTCTGTGAATCTTTAAAAAAATAATTGAAGACACTGCTGTGTTGACAAGCATTTCTGCAGTGTGTGATAGCGAGCACATCAGCTTCCAGTAAAACCCTGCAATATAGTGTAATATTGTTTACTTATTAGTTGTCAACTGTTTATAAATATTGTAATAGGCATTCATGTTTGTTTTTTTCCTAATCTTTTTTTTTCCCTCTTGGCTGGCTGGTGGCCCTCCTTCTGTGCCAGCCATTCTAACCTGGGCTCCTTGACTTTCTTCCATGGCTTACCCTTGTGTGGAGGTGGCATGGCCTGGGTGCCTGTCAGGTGCAGGGCCTGCAGTTAGCTGGGAGTCAGCTTGCTGCCTGGACCATTTTTGCATTTTTCCTGCCCTGTGAAGCAGTGGGCATGCAGTGCCACCCAAGATGGCCCACCCACACTCCTAAGCATAGGACATTAGCAGCCACCAGTCCTCCCCCTCCCTGAGAGATGGTCCTTAGTTGCTGTGACCAGAGTCAATGCTATGGGCCAGGCTAGCACCAGGTGCTGTGACACACCCTCTCTAGGAGAGGAGCACAGTCCTCAGTACACTCCATCTTCTCTCTCCCCAACCAACCCCCAGTGACTCAAGTCCACCCCCGAATCTAGGTCACTGGAATGGAGGCAAGTGAGGCATCCAGTGCCTTCACCCTCCACGCCACTGGGCCATCCTTGAACATTCATGTTTATTAATGTTTTATTCTGTTAATTATGTAATGTGTTTTCTTGAACTATTGGGAAGGCAATTTAAATTAAGCAATATATGTCTGTTTGCAACTGCTTGTGACTAATAATGTGCTTGTTATTTGTATTTTTCTTGTACCACCCTGTGTTTACTATCCATTGTTGATGTACTGTCTTTGACTTGTACCCTTCCATGTCATATCTCAAAATAGGCATTTCTGTGTCTAGTACACCTACCTGGTTATCAAAAAAATAAAATAAATAAAATAAAATAAATTGTATGTGTTTGTTGCTGTTGAGAATCTTCAAAATGTCCATAAACTGTAAGTATTTAATAAAACAGTGCATGGGCAATTTGTTCTAAGAAGTAATTCAGCACATTCTTAATATAGGTCACGATTACCTATTTGTTTTCACAGTTATGACCTAGATAGTTAAGCTTCTGTATTTGAAGGTAAGATATAGGACTGGCCATTATTTTCTACCTATATCTTCCAAGCTACCTTCTCAGATCTAGCGCTGCATCTTCTTAATAGTCCTTATAGTTTGTTGCTTATGCCTTTTGTGGGGGGTAAGTGGTATGTATGTTTTTTTACATACTTGACCTATATTGTGGTGTTGAAACTAGTCGTAAATCATAAAACACCTGTACACTCTGTTAGAAAGGGAAAGTAGTAAAAGCTTTATAATAGCCAAAAGGAAATTAGCAGTGTGCTTTTAAGTAGTAGCAGATGAGGCACTTGGTGCTTTTTGTAAGTTCTGCTGCTTTAGTTAACATTTTGGCATCAGGTTCAGCAATGTATCAAGATTACTAAATCAAGCTTAGATAAATAACTACTTCCTCACTCATACATAGATGCTGAATGCTGAGACTCACAAATTTAATGGGAGGCTCCAACTGCTGCAGAGGGTAACAGATGCAAAGACATATGATGGCAGTCATGTCGTTTGCATTGGACACTCTGATGCAATTTCACTTTTTAAGTTGCAAACAGACAGCTTGAGCTACACAGTTTTTCAGTATGTCTGCTCGCCATGGAAATGAGATTAGCTGTAACACCCTGTCTGATTGCCATGTCCTTGATCACTGATTTTGTAATTCTCCTAGAGCAACAGAAATATATGCCCCGAATCTCCCTCTCTGTTTCATTATTGAGAATGGAGATAAAAAAACTCCATGACCCAACTTACAGGGAATTTATGCTGCATTATGAATTTCAAGGACACCTGTCAGACAATCAGATTACATTACTCCATGTGTAACCTCCACCCCCTTAATAAACTGTCAATAGTAACTCAGCTAATGTTAAATATGGATGTGGGCTACTCCAGTGTCTCTTATAAAGGGTGCAACGCCTTATCTGAAAGACTCAAATGGCATATTACATCAGCAATTTATGCAATTCTATATCAAAGAGGTCACACAAACAGTAATGAGGGTCTATTGACTGTTGCCCAGCTCTTAGCTTATGTTAAGGTGTTAGTCCAAATTCAGCAGAAGAATCTGCATGTTTGGAGTACAGATGGTTTCCAGAGGAACACTCTTTCCCCAGTCACATTAATGACATGTCCCCTGATTGACTATTGATTGTGAGAAAGCTGCAAAGTTTATTAAGAGTGCAATAATGCACAACAGGACATCAACAAAATTAATGGTGATGGGTCAACAACAATGGAAAAATGGGGGAGGGGAGTCATGGGGAGATAATCCTTTAACTCTTAAGCAGAAGAGTATTAGTGAAGTATCGAGCCTGCTGGAGGAGACATTTGCTGTTAGTAATAAAAGATAATTAGGACTTGGTATGCTTGGATACTCCATTTTCACCCCACCCCCCCTCAGCTTCTCAGTTTCAGTTCACAATGAGTAGTACAGATAAATGAAGATCTGAAGCAGGTTGACTTGTAAGAATTTTTTAGTAACAGGTAGTCTTGATCCTGAAACAATTAAATGAGGTTCAGGTTTGCGCATGTCATTGTGAGAGACAGGACGGGCCTTTCCTGAGGTATTCCAGCTTAAATTCCATAAACTAGTGTGTTAGCACTAAATACGTCAGTCAGACTGGAGAACAGAGTGACTGAGTAAGCTCTTTTCAGAGCTCTTTCAAACTTTTATGAAAAATGATATTACATTCTCTAGTTAGCAAAACCAGAAGGAAATAGTGTAGACTCCAAAGGGGAGCACTGTGTAGTTGTGGATGGTTCATTTGCAGCGATGGGTTGATTTGTGGATTTTTCTAACTGAATCCCTTAGTGTTGTGCTCAGTATGGGGGATGGATAAGTAAAACAAAACATAGCTTTTGCTACCAGTGGTAAAAAAGGCACAGTTTAAAAAGTGCTAATTTGGGGGATTTCTGCAAATTTCCACATTTTACCACACTCTGGAAGGAAACATTTTTTTCATTTTTTTAAATAATTTTTTATTTCTCAGATGTCAAATGGCAGAATCTGACAGCTGCTGAGTTTTCAACAATATTGATGGGCAAAAGGCTTGCAAATTTTGTTCACCATTTGTAGTACTCAGTGAAGTAAACTTAAAAAAAAAAAAAAAGACTAATGAGAGTTGGCAGTCACTGGCAGCCACAGACTTTTCTATACTACTGAGATGAGAGGCAAATGCAAACTTTTCTATACTATTAAGATGAGAGTCAAAGGAATCATTCAGTGCAGGCAGCAGTAAATCTACTATGTTATTTTTATTTCAAATTGTTGACCAGGAAAGATACACTAGTTGTAGTTGTGCATACTAGCAGTGGACAAGTGTGCAGGCCAGCCATCTGTGCGGAAAAAGTATATTAAGATAATAAAAAAGTTAGGCATTTATGAAAAGATTGTCAGTATGGATCAGTCATGAATCCACCAGCCCCCATTTTCAAAGTGTAATTACAGCCACACTGTTAGACCGTTAATTAGATGGTCTTACAGCCTCAGAAACTTGGATGCAGTAGCATTCGTAAAGTTAGCATTTGTGGTAAAATAATGACACATGTATTATTTGTTTGACACAAGCTGCTGCAAATTGTTGAAACTGTTGCATATGCCATTGCCCTTTGAATATAGGGTGTTCATATCTGGACACATTCTAGCTGATGCAAACGCAGATGGGTTATGCTTCCGCGTCTGTGTCAAAACCTTCTGAAAAGCCCCAGCACAGCCTTTAGTGCTCTATAAAGGGGATCCCATTTCTCTTGTTTCATGCAACCATGAGACACTTTTGTTTGTCACACAGATCATACAATTGTAGCATAAACATTTCTTCTGCACTGGGGACAGTGAGGTGTGTCTGTGTCAAACACATCCTAATCTGAGGGCAGATTTTTATAGTAATTTAGTACAGAAGTAAATATCAGGTGCTACACTGGTTTACAACCACCATTATTTTTTTCTGGTTTCATGACAGTGAATTATGTCTAGAGATGTTGTGAAGTTTTAATTTGCCAGCGATGTTCTGGTGAAATTGGAGCAATCTGCAAAGTTTTGTTATTAGCTTCAAAATGTGCCTATGTGACTTCACTATTTTTTTTGTGGTTTTGTTGCCAGTGATGGAATTTCACCTGCGAACAGCAGAATTTCACCTACAAAAGGTGAAATTCTGCTGTTCGTGACAAAATTCCACTGTTCGCGTGTGTAATTCCACACTTTATGGGTGGAACTTTGCACTTCGTCGATTGCACAAAATTCTGCGAATTGCACTGAATTTGTTGATTAATTTGCAGAGCGAAGTTTCCCAACGTCACCAGTCTCTAGTTATGTCCAAGCATAAGGTCTTCTTCACCAGTCCATTCAGTGCTATCTTTGATCCATAAAGTACTATTAATCTAGACAATAAGGTATAAAACATTTTTCTCCAAATGGTGGAGGATGTTCCCCTATATGAAGGAAATACATTGCAGGTGGGGCAGTCTCTGACCATGATATGGTTGTGTGATCAAGCTGATGTGTGTAGCATAATTCTGTCTGCATTAAGCCTGTACAATAATATTACTTGTTGTGGGAGGATTGGCCAACAGGAAATTTCATCCATGCATACCAGGGTTTCATCCCACTAGTCCTTGGTCCAGAGCCTGCTATTTGTGTCTTAGAATACTAAGAATGAACTCCTACTGGTCCCATTGAACAGTGAAGGCTATGGAACTATCAGAATGGGCATCTGATACTCAAATAAGGAGATGTAAGCAGTGTCAGTGGTTCAGTAGGTAGCATGTTCACCTCTGGGGCCAGAAGATCAGATGGTCAGGGTGGGTTCTAGCCTCACCAGGCCCTTAACTTACACTGTAGTAAAATACAAAAGGGGTGGTGCACAACTATGTGCCATCCCTTGGATGAGATGTTTAACCGAGGTCCCATCTGCCCTTGTATGGTCACTGTCTAGGTGGAAGTAAAAGATCCCATGGCACTTATTAATGAAGCATATAGGAGTTTCCCCTGGTGTCATGGCCAACATTTCCTATCAATAAAACAGGCCCATGTGACCCACCCCTCAGGACGGACCTGGAACAAGTTATTACAGCTTAGTGTGCCTTTCCTGGTCAGGAATTGTAAACAAAAAAAATACATTTCTGCATATATGGTATCAAGACTGGGCGATAAATGTTTGCATACAGTAAACAGCAAACTTAAAGAGCTCCTTTCTTGGTGCAGCGCCAAATCATGGGGAGGCTCCCTTACCTGACTGAGAGTTCCTCCATGGTAACTGAAAATTTTTCACAAAACAAGGAAGTGTGGGGACAGCGTCAGCGATCAGGAAGTGGAAAGGATCAAGCAGCTAGCCCCCCTTGGGGCAAAATATCCCTTCCCTTCCTTTCCTTAGGGGGATAAAGAGAAACATTTTCAACTACCACGGAGGAACTCCCAGTCAGGTAAGGGAGCCTCCTGATGATTTTGCAGGCAAAGAGAACAATTTGGGAAAGGTGCTCTGTAAGCTTTATTTAATATTTTTTCTAACGCCAATAATAGCAAGTGTGCTGCTGCTGCAAGGAGTCAGTGCAGCATGTACTTGCTGAAGCCGCAGCCTGCAGCAGGGCAGAGTTGGGACTTACAGTCTGCAAAAGCAGGGGACAAGGAAAGAGCAAGGGGATTTCTGAAGGATTTGTTTTACAGTAAATTTTTATTTTACTTATTGCCTATAGCACAGGGTGCAGAAAGATATATTTTTAATTGTTTTTCCTATGTGTGAGCCAACCATGTGGCACACAGTCAGTAAACTCATTCTTTCATTAATCATTGTTTCTGAGAGGGTTTTATACAATTCTCTTCTCCTGCTCAGTATTTTCTCTTACTGCCTGAAGCCTGCTATTGTTCAAGATTACTGTGCATATGTTCCTTCGATTTAAGAAAAATCTGGGTGGCCTGTATACTACTGATTGTATCTTTGGCCTGCTATTCTTCTGTTATGGAGATGCTCCACCATTTGTTATTGTATATTATTTCTATATTTATTGAATTTTGTTGACCGGGTAAGCCCACTGAGACTAGAAGTCCCTTTTTCAGTATTGACCTGGGGATGGGGATACAGATGGTAACCAACTGAAACCGAACCAGATCAAGTTGTTGGTGGTATTTCTAGTGAATGGAAGAAATTTGGCCAGGACACTGGGGAAATTCCCCTACTCTTCCAGTAGGGGGAGATTCTGTCCTCTTGGCTTGCTGCCAAGATGGTTGACAAGGTGTGTGAAGGAGAGGAGGTGGAAGGTGTGGAGCAGGGAGAAATGAGTACTTCACAAGAAATCTCCGTATCTGAGGAAATAAATCTGAAAGAAACAATGGTAGAGGAGGAAGGAACATCTAAGGTTGATATTCTGGATGGACAAAATTTACCTGAACTGCCTTCTGACAGTTTGTCTGACCTAAGTGAAGGTGAGAAAAAACAAATGGACAGTGAGTCACTGGATATAAATTCAGAAGTTTCCATACTAAAATCTCAACTAGAGAAAGAAGAACGCAGCTTCCTCATAAAGAAAATGAAACTGGAAAAGCAGCTACGTGAGCTGAAAACTGACAGGCAGGAAAGGCCTGTGAAACCTGTACAGCTGGGCTACAGTGACACAGCAACTTTAAAGGCTGCATCAGAGAGTTGAGTATCAGCTGTAGAGCAAGCTGAGAGAAAACATAGAAACATAAACAGAAACACGACCACTACCACTTCCGGTAACGATAGGCTCTTTATCCTCCTGCACCTCCCATACACAGTTATCACCAAGCCAACCTCCCAAACCATAACCTTAATGGTTAGCTTTCCCCCTAATTTAACACAGGTGTATAGACACCTCCCCCACCTGAAGCGCAGGCGACAGAAGACACGAGGGAAGATAAACATCACCCTATCTGCCAGAAAGGTTATCTTTCTGCTACTGCTACTCTCTGGCAATGTTCACCTAAACCCTGGACCAACAACCCTGAGGTGCAAGGGGGTCCATACATTGAACAGCCTAAAGACAGCATCGCTAAACATCTGCAGCCTAACTGCCAAATTCTACCAGCTTCAGGCTTGGATGACCATCCATGCCCCTGACATACTCTGCCTAACTGAAATCTGGCTGTCGGGTAGGATCAAAGATGGTGAGGTGGCCATCGAGGGATTCCAAGCATTTTGACTTGATAGAATAGGCAGAAAAGGTGGCAGCTACCTCTTATATGCCAGAAACTCACTGAGTTGCTCCGTCCTCCCCATCTCCAAAGTTGTGGAGGATTATGAGCTACTAGTGGTAAAAATACAAATTGGCCTAAAAGGTAAGACCCTTACCATCGCCACAACCTACCTGCCCCCCAAAAAAGCCAAGGAAGGCCTTCCTCTTGTTATGAAAGAAATTAGCACACTCAAAAGGGGATCAGAACTCATCCTGACTGGTAACTTTGATATTAACTGGTTATGTAAGGAGGCAACACCCTCCAGAGACCTAATCACCTCCCACAATCTCACACAACTCATAATTCGCCCCACCAGGCAGAACTACAAGGCTGCTACCAGCATCCTCATTGACTGGGTCTTAGCTAGCTCACCGACTCAATTCTCTGAACTCAGCATTCTCCCAGACATGCTGAGTGACCACTCCCCAATCTCCTTTATATGGACCACTAAACTTTCCAAAAGCCCACCCCGCTTCATCGAGAGAAGGGTTCTGCAGAAAGGCAAACTTGGATCCCTCAAATTGGCTCTGTCCACCTTCGACTGGTCCTCTATCGACAAGGCACCTATGCTGGACCAGGCCCTTAGTTTTTTCACTGATGGCTTCAATTTCATCTGTGCTATCTCTGCACCACGCATAAAACGGAAAATTTAGGGGAGGTAAACCTCTAGATAGATGGCCAGTTCCTCTCCCTCCTAAAGGAGAGGGACTGCCTCTGGGAAAACGCCTTAAACTCAGGAAGCAAGCATGACCTACAGTGCTACAAAATGGCTAGAAATTGGTGCACCAAACTTATCGGGCTCTCAAAAGCCAATTTCCATAAGACCCAGCTTAACAACTCCTGGGGAGATGGGAAGAGGTTTTGGGACAACATCAAGAACATCCTTGGTAAAGATCAAAAGCAGCACCCTAAGATGCTCAACATTAATAACTCATCCTCCTCAGATCTTCTAGCCATTACTGATGCCTTTAACCAGGCCTTTACAGACCTGTCCTCAGTGCTGCATCCAGAC
Organism: Neoceratodus forsteri; assembly: GCA_016271365.2. NCBI lineage: Eukaryota > Metazoa > Chordata > Ceratodontiformes > Ceratodontidae > Neoceratodus > Neoceratodus forsteri. The sequence goes on along the minus strand of JADMNL010000037.1, from coordinate 35,015,426 downwards.
TACCTTCTGCCTGTGGAGGACTAAGGTTGCACCAACCTGCCCCTAACTAACCAGCCAGCCTTCTACTTTAAGAAGGTGACGGTGAAGGAGGCCCTAACGATGGTCAGGAAAGTCCTAGGGCAAAACCAGATTAGGGAGTGACGGGCTAGACATGAAGTTACTATCTCTCACTCTTGATGTCCTTATCATGCCCATAACAATGCTATTTAATAAATCCTTGGCTCTAGCTCAATTTCCGGAGGTATGGAAGCAAGCCCTGGTAACTCCAGTGCATAAGAATGGTGACAAGGCACTGGTGTCAAAGTACAGGCCAATATCTATCCTCTCCCCATTATCCAAAGCTTTGGAAAAAATCATGGCAAGTCAACTCACAGAATACCTCAAATCTGCTCTGCCCAAACCAACATGGTTTCAGGCAAAAACACAGTACCACTGTGGCACTGCTGGAATACACTGACTATGTGCACAAGACACTGGATGAAGGCAAATTGGCGGGGTCCATCTTCACTGACCTCACCAAAGCCTTCGACACTGTCAACCACCTTCTACTAGTACTCTAGCTCCAAAGATTGGGTGTGGCACCTAACGCCCTGAATTGGTTCAATGACTACCTAACACACAGGAGCCAGTGAGTCAAAATCGGGCAGACATTATCCAGCTACAGAGATGTACTCCTAGGAGTCCCTCAAGGATCAATTCTAGGGTCCCCACTTTTCAGTCTCTTTGTAAATGACCTACCCACAGCCTGTGACACTTAACATATCCTGTATGTGGATAATGCCATGCTGCTGAGCAGCAGCACCTCTCAGGTTGCCCTATAAACAGAACTACAGAACTCTTTCAATAAACTCGAGGACTGATTCAGCAGGCAAAAGCTGCTACTAAATTACAAGAAAACCAAGGTCATGCTACAATCCAGCCCCTACAACAAATCCAGGCATGCTCCCCTCATAATCACCAATTAGGCTGGTGAGCAGATTGAGCAGGTACACTTGTTCAAGTTCCTTGGAGTCACCATTGATGACTCTCTCACTTATACGCACCATGTAGACTCCCTTGTCAGAGTGGTAAACACAAAGATTGGGGTCCTCTATAGACATAAGAAAACCCTTACCCCAGAAGCACTCCGAATCTCAGTCTCCAGCTCCATACTCTCCACGATAGACTACGGGCTGGTGGTCTATGGAGCTGCTACTGATACAGTGCTCAAAAGGGTCCAAATTGCACTCAATAAGGCATGCTGCCTCACCCTGTGCACAGATCACTACACTCATACTTGCACCCTGTATGAGCGTACAAACTGGCTTAACCTAAAAAATGGGATCAAATACCAAACTTGCCTCCTGGGAAAGAAGGCGCTCCTTGGAAAAACCCCACCCTGTATACAAAACCTGCTGGAGGCTTCTCTCTCATCACACATCACCAGAGGGAGGAAGAATGGAGCACTGTCCATACCACTACACTGAACCTCACTAGGGCAGCATGCTTTCTCCTATCGGGCCCCCCTCTGGATAAAAGAACTCCTGATGAAATTACAAACAAACAGCCTGTCTCAGTTCAAAGCAGGCCTCAAACAGCACCTAATGTCTAGCTCAAAATGCACCTGCTTCTCAGGCCCCACTTGATAGACAGGCCTACCCCCAAAGGTAGCACCCAGCAGGGCTACCTAGAGAACCCTGCCTCCATTCCAGCCTAGTCAAGGGCTTAAGTAAGCTATCAGTCCTCTTTAAATGCTCTTGGTACTGCCCCTCCATAAGCCCCCCAGACACACACATCCTACTCAACAAAGCCCTTTGGAGCTGCTCCCCCCATCACAGCCCCCCATTTCACTATCTCCCCACCTCTTGCTCTCTGCGGTAGGTTCAAAACCAATCCCCCTTGTTTCACTGTCACCCAGCCTCTCGCCATCTGGAATAGCATTAAACCCTATGCAGTTACTCTGCCATAGTCTATCAATGGATTTGGAGGTTTCCAGGGGTGTGCTACCTAGGGCAACCAATTAGAAATAGCTTATTATTCTAGTACAACTGCTCTATTTTTTCCTATTTGTCTAATTCTTATGTAATTGCTTTTTTAATGCCTAATGATCAGGCCTCTGTAACCACTGAATATGTGTATTGTCTTATTGTTCACCCTGACGTGGAACCTTTATAAAAGAGCTCATGCTGAAAGGTCTTTCTGAAATACTAATTAAATAAATAAATTAAATAAATAAAAATAAATAAATAGAATTTGACGGCAGATAAGGACTGATTGGCCCACTTAGTCTGCCCATTTCCCTACCTAATGGATAAGCTGCAGATCCTAGTTAACCAACAGCCTACTTCCTCCTACCCCCCACTAGAATTGCCTTATGTCTGTCCCATGCATTCTTGAATTCCTCCACTGTTTTTGACTCTATGACCTCCTCAGGAAAGCTGTTCCATGCATCTACAACCCTCTCTGTGAAGAAATACTTCCTCACATTACCTCTGAGCCATTCCCCCTCTATCTTCAAATTGTGCCCCCTTATTCTTGCACATCTCTTTTTCTGAAAGATGCTACCCTCTTGGACCTTGTTGATTCCCTTGAGGTAGGTGAAAGTTTCTATCACTTCCCCCCTCTCCCTCCTTTCCTTGAGGCTATACATATTAAGCTCCTTTAGTCTTTCTTCATATGTCTTCTGGTGCAGACCCTGCACCATTTTGGTTGCCCTCCTCTGGACAGCCTCCACCCTGTCTATGTCTTTGCAGAGATGGGGTCTCCAGAACTGTACACAGTACTCCAGATGTGGTCTTACCAACTGTCTGTACAGAGGGTCAACAACTTCCTGTTTTCTACTGGTGATACCTCTCCCTATGCATCCCAGTATCCCCCCAGCCCTCCTTACTGCCTTCTCACATTGCTGGCCCACCTTTAGGTTGTCTGATATGACTACCCCTAGGCTCCTTTCCATTTTTGTTGTTGTCAGTATCTCACCCCCCACTGTGTACTCTTCCCCTGGATTTTTGTTTCCCAGGTGTATTACTTTGCACTTCTTTGCGTTGAATCTAAGCTGCCATCAACAGAATCAAGTGAATGCATCGCCAGTGATAGCATTGGGAATGGCAAAAACAGGGGAAGAAGGTCCTGGCCTAAGACGCACTGGAAACAGAGAAAAAGAAGCTGATCGACCCTGGACAGTGGAAAATGCACTTCAAGCTGCAGGATGGGAATGTGATGTTAAAACAGGTCAGTGGATCTCAGGTGAAACACTTATACAGATTAAAAAAAATCACAAAAAGCTGTAACCATGACTAACATTGCAAGTTCTGATATAGTGGATTTGGAGGTGCCTCGTGAGTTAAGTTTGACACAAAACCCTAAATTATAGTTACTTGATAAAGTGCAAAAGTCTGTAGCCTCATCATCAAATCAGCAGCCCGGGGGATGCCCCAAGCCAAATACTGATACCGCACAAAGGCCTTTAAATCAGATAAACAGAGATGCCCCAAAACTTATTCCTCCTTATTCAAAACACCTATTTTCCCTGCCAAGAGACATAACGCTGTATGATTATCCTATACAGGGGGAATGTCTGAACCCCCGGACAGGCTATTTGTTGTGAGAAAACTATTAAAAGATTCTATGAAATTCTTCTCCAATGAGATCTACGCTTTAATACACATTTCAGGGTAAACCACCTTTGATGTAAGTTTTAAAACACTAGGTGGTTTGGAGAGATTCTGGATCAAATATAATCATTTAAAGAAAACAGCACCATGGACATCTTTTTTAGCAATTCCTCTAACCAAGTCAGCACAGAAAACTGTGACAGTATTATTCAGAAATGAAGGTGTGAGTATGTGTGACCTCACATACTGGTTGAAACAACATTGCACTTTAATTGAGGATCCTGAAGCTATTATGGACACAGAGAACATTTGGACTGGGGTTTGGAAAGTGAAAGCAATGCTTAAAACCACAGAGACTGGTGTAGTACACCTACCGAATTTCTTTTTTCTTGGGAGGGATGGAGGTATTTTACTTTATGTAGGTCAACCAAAGATGTGTTATAAATGTGGCTCAGTAGCACACTTGAGTAGCATATGTGACAAACAAAGGTGCACAGTTTGTGGGGAGATAGGGCATGTGGGGACACAATGCCTAAATGAATGCAGATGTAATTTGTATGAAGAGCAGGGTCACACTTTCCAAAATTGTAAGTGGGCTGCCCACAACACTTTGGATCAGGCAGTTGGGGAAGAACAAAGGTTATTGATATCCTTACACAAAAAAAAACAGGTTGGGTAGCCAAAGGTCACAGGTGACTCAAGTATTATGTAATGAAGAGGAAAATATTGGTCCTGGACCTGCAGTGGCACCCTCCAAGGTCCAAACAGAAGTGCAAACTTCAGATTTGCAATCAACAGGAAAGTTCTACTATAGAATAGGCCCTATAAAGGAAAGTACAACCCAGGCTCATGAGCTGAAAACTACCACACCTGTGGTTACAGATAAAAATGCTGCTGCTATGCTGCCCCATCCCCCCCCCCAGCCTGGCCATGGAAGTGGTAGGGAGGTCTACGAGGCATAAAGCTAAAGCATCTCCCTCCCAACCTTCTGTGAAACCAAAAGAAGTTACTATTGAAAACAGGTTCGATATATTGCAATCTGAGAATTCTGAGGGAGAATCTGATGATTCTTTAATAGCGTCTTCAATCCCGGAAGGGACAACAGACACAGAAAGACAGGAAGACTTAAGGGCCCACAGAAAAGAAAAGCTAAAATAAAAATGAAGCATAAAGAGCAGAGAAGAAGGAAGTATAAATAAATAGCAAAGGAAAATAAATACAAACTATGATTGAGCCTTTCTGTGTATATACAGCAAATGTAAATAGTATTGAGAGACTAGGGAAAAGGAAAATTGTGTTTTCTATTTTTAAATATTTACATTTTGGAATTTTTTTTACAAGATGTTCGTCAGCATACCTTAAGAGAAATTCAGGATGCTGCAAAAGCATGGTTTAGTGGGCCCTCTTACTGGTCAATGGGGCAAGAATCTTGTTCAGGGTTAGGGATCCTGTTTAGAATGCCTGGAATTCAGGTGTTGAAACTAGTTGATGTAGTACCTGGAAGGATATTAATTTTGGATGTTATCATATAGAATGCACAATATAGATTGATAAATCATTATGCACCTCAAACAAAATCAGCTCAATGTGAAATTTTGAATTTGATTCAACCATACTTATGCACTGCACAACATATAATTTTTGCTGGGCACATTAATTGTCCATTGAAAGCTAGAACTATCAAACAATATCATGATTCAAACCTTCTGGCACAGATAACACATAAGGCTCAATTAAGGGACACCTATTTCTTTCATACGCAGCAAGAAACATCCACTTTTCATAAAGGCCACCTAGCCACTAGAATTGATTATATATTTACTTCTAAATGGGTACAGACAATATCTGCTGCAATTATTCCCACTGAATTTTCAGACCACAGTATAGTTTCAGTTAAAATTGGGACCCCCCAATTATCTTAAAAAAAGCACCTGGTTTCTGGAAATTCAATGTGTCATTATTGTCTGAGATGTATCTTTTAAACATAACTAAAGATTTCACTCTGATCAGAAAATCAGTTTGCATTATGTTTGATAATGCTGTCAGCTGGTGGGAAGACACAACGTGTGACATGATAAATCTGTGTAAAAGAATAAGTAAGGTTCAAAGTAAGAGATTATATCTACAATATTTATATAATAGGAAACTGTTACAGCACTTAATGTCTACATCTTACGAGACAGGGCAAAATTTTATAGAGCAAATTAATAATTTAAAGGGACAAATGATGAACTTTCATGACTCTAAAATAAAAGCACTTTACCATCAGTAGCAGTATGAGACAAAAGGTAGAACTGAATTTTTTTGTCTGTTTGAATCCTGTATTAAGAAAGTGCAGGCAAGGGACATGACAATATTAAAAGATGAAAATGGTAAAGAACTGGAGAATAAAACATATATTTTACAGGCAGTTTCTGATTATACTCTTTGGATGTATGCCTTTTTAGAATGTGAGAACAGTGGGTTTCAAGATTTTTTTTGAAACCTTACATATTCCAGAACCTGAACAATCTAAATTAGATGCTTTAGTAAAACCTATAATGGAACATGAGGTAAATGAGGCAATCTCCACATTGGCAAATGGGAAAACACCTGGGCCCGATTACCTACCTAATGAACTCTTAAGAATTATTGGGACAGCATTATTATCAGAACATACAGAAGTTTTTAATCATTTTTTGACCACAAAGGTGACAAATCAAACCTAAAAAACTGGAGACCGATAAGTTTGCTGAATTCAGATTTCAAACTTCTAACCAAAATATTGGCAAAAAGACTCCTATCTATAGCAAGCACTGTAATTTCCCCTGCATAACCTTTGCAATCCCGGGGAGACAAATTCAAAGTTATATACTATTAATAAGGGAGTTAATAGAATTAGGGAAAGTAGGTGAAGTGGTTGGTTTCCTGATCTCATTAGATCAAGAAAAAGTATTTGACAGAGTTGATCCCACTTTTTCATGGGAGGTTTTAAAGCTATATCAAATTCCAGATGAAATGATTAGCTGGTTTAAATGTATTTACCATACAGCAACAGTAGTACCTGTTGTGTATTGATGGAAGGGCCCCATGATCAGGTTACAAAGGGGTGTTTATTTATTTATTTATTTCAAATTTGGATTAATACCTTTGAGCCGGGGGCTCGTTTACAAAGACTCCAAGTCAACAAGGAATACAAGACATTTACAGGTGATGAAACCTTGCAGAACAGAAAAACATCAACTAACAAGTGGTATTAGTGTGCAGTTACAACATTAAGCAGGGTTCAAGAAGTAAGGAGAAACAGGACCACACTTCCAGAGAAACATACTAATGCAGCACTAATTAAGTGCAGTACAGTGTTCAACAATCATGTTACAGTTCAGATGGGGTGCTCCCAGTCTGCAGAAATGCATGTTTTAGCAGCCAAGGTGAGGCTTTGTCAAGGGGAGGTAGTAGGTGGTGAAAGGTGGGAGGGGGAAGTGGGCAGTTGAGGAACAGGAGGGTGGGAGTGAGAGACGGTAGCGTTTGACAGGTGTGAGAACTGCTGTAACCGGTGTAAGGCAAGGCTGCCCATTAAGCCAGATTTTATACAACTTTTTTATTGGTCCACTGTTAATGAGGAAAAACAATAATAACAGGATAGAATCAGTTAAAATAAAGGGACAAAACTTTCCATTCAAAACAGTTGCATATGCAGATGATATGAATATCATAGTGAATACTCCATCCTCAATTACAGAATTACTTGCAACTTGCAATATTTTTGGGACCTTATCTGGAGCATCGATAAACATACATAAGTGTATAAGCCAAAGATTAAACTATTTATTAAGTTATAAAGACACAGTGGAGAATATTCTGATACAGCCAAACTCAATAAATATTTTAGGTATAGAATTCGGGCCTGGGGAATCAGATGTTATAAACTGGAGCAAGAAGTTAGAGATAGGTAAAATGAAAGTTGCACAGTGGAACAGACAGAAATTTGGAAAGAAAAAAATAATATATTTGATAAAAACATATCTTATTCCAGTTTTCCTGTACATTAGTTATATTTTTCCCCACCTAAAATATTAGAAACAGCACTTTTAAGTATTCTTTTTCAGGCATGCTGGGGAAGCCGCCTGAATCCCTTAAAAAGGAATATATTATATCTACCACTCAAGCAAGGCAGATTAAACATGCCCAATCCCATTCTATTTTTTAATAGCTTCTTTCTTTATCATAATGTGAAGCCAATTTTGGTAAATCAAAATACTGGATGGGGATCTTTACTAAAGGAATCATGTAAACACTGGTTGAATCAATGGGAGACTCAAGCTCTGAAAACTTTTAAAAAATCAACTATCATACCAGAATACATTAGGTGCACCTTTCTCAGGATAAAGCAATGGATTTGACTGTTCATCAAGGTACAACATTACAAAGAAAACAGTTGTGTTACTTTTTATTGTCATCTTTATGTAGGGGAAGATGTGTTATTTGTAAAATGCCCAGTAGCATATAGAGGGCCATTAAGAGAACTGTTAAATAATAGAAGAATACCAGAAAAAAATGTGGTATCTACATTGGTTAGCATGCCACGAGAAGATCAATGTCAAAGCTAATCAAAAGCACAAAACTATGAAGGATAGGATTTGCAGTAGACTGAAATGCATACAGCAGGAGGAGACCATACAGCATTTGTTATTTACTTGCTCCTTTATTATGGGATTCTAGGAGTTTGTAGCACAAAAATGGAATGAGAATATTTTTTGTAAATTAACATATGAAAATATAATGTATGGGGTATTTAATAGGGGCTGGGAAAATGGAATGTGAGCACTTTGCATTGTCTAATGATAGTATTTAAATGGAATGTTTGGATAACATGGTGTGGGTATACCTTGCAACAAAAGGAAGGAAGTCATGAGGAGCTGTATAATAAAATAATGCAAAATGTGAAGAAATTGTATCAGATGGAAAAAAAATAAGATGCCAAGAACAACAATACTGGAGTTATAGAAAGGACTTCCTTGTATTACGGACAACAATGCACCTATTACTTGAATATTTGTACTAATATGGGTTTCACATAGTATTTCTATTAATGTATTCTCCTTTGTACTCATTTATGTAGCCTGTTTAATGTATTACCTTAGGTGTACTTTTGACTTGTAATTAATATTTTTTTTTGCCCGACTATATTATTTCATGTATCATTAAAAATTTCCCCTACTCTTTTTGAGAAGTGCCATGGAATCTTTAACGTCCACCTGTACAACCACCAGAACAGGCAGATGTGACCTCAGTTTGACATCTCATCCAAATGGTTTAGTGGATACATCCCTTCCCACATTTCTACAGCTGGAATTGTAATCTCTCTTTTTCTCATCATTAGTCAGGGATACAATTTCATTCATATTTTGTGTACTCTGGATTAATCCAATGGTTTAATTGTACTGGGTGTTCATTTGTCTCTGTGTTCCTCTCGATTAGTCCAGTGGTTTCACTGGACTGGGTGCCTATTTGTCCCCGTGTCCTTTACTGCCTTCTCTTAGCAGCTGATACCATTCATGCCATACAATTTGACACTAGAGGCTCCATTGATCAATTTGACTTCACCATGTCAAATGCCCTTGTCAGCTTCCCAAAGAACTTGGACAGCTACTATCTCTTCACCCCTATAACATGGCATCTAGTAATTCTGTATTTTAAGGGGATACATTGGAGGTTGCTTCCAACAGGCATATACCTGATGGCCCATTCCTTAGTCCCATTGGCCTTATCCCTTGTTTGGACTGCTGGAGACATTGAACCTAACCCTGGCCCTAACTTGTCTTCCCCCGCTAATTTCACCCCAACCCTAGCAGGGCATAAAGGGCCTAAGAAGTGCTCATTTGTCTAAGAAGTGTTATACTTAATCTTGATGAGCGCACAGCATGGGTAAATCTTTTTAATCTTGATATCCTTGGAATTTTTGAAACCTGGTTACAGTCAAATATACTAGTTAGTCTTTGTGCCTTACCCAGCTATAACTTTTTAAGGTGTGACCATGCCACACTTAAGAAAGGAGGCAGTATCTTGATTTATTACAAAGACATCCTAATATCTCTGCTGCCAGCTTCCTCTCTGCATCTGGATCACATTTTGAAGTGTGTTATACAGTCCTAGTTTTGGGTACCTCTAAGAAGTTACATCTCTTTTGTGATTATATCCCCCCAGCTGACAGTCATCAGGCACTTCTGTCTCTTAATAGCACTGTGGGGATATATTATGAAACACGGAAACCTGCTCTCCCATGTTTCATAATTCTGACACCATCTGCCCAAAACATGAATGCCTGACATTGGGATTTTGCCCGTGGCAAACCTTTTTTGTATGTTTCAGGGGCTTTGCCCCCCTGCACCCCCATACTTACTAGAAGCAACTCTGCCACTGGAAAAATCCTGATGTCGGGCAACTGTGTTTCAGGCAGCTGGTGTCAGGATTGTCAGTGTTGGGATTATGAGTTTCATGATTTTAAATGGATACCCACTGTGGGCCAGGTGGTACAAAATAATGAATTTATCCTTTTCAGAAATTTTAACAGGATATTGGCAACCCTTTTTTGAATTATTTTATTTCTAGTTGAAAAACCACATTTAAGCTCTTTGGAACCTTCTCTCCTGTCTCCTACAATTTATATAAGCACCCCCTGATTTTTCCTAAACCAGAGGAACAGATATCTGGATGTGTGATAGTAGTGTTGGTGTGATTTAGGTTTGTTTTTGTTTTCCAGGCTGAGATTGTGCACCATGATTCCTTCTAGGATGAATCTGGACTATTATCACATTTCCTCAATCCTAGTTATAAAATTGGTAGAATACATTCCAGTGCCATTTCCTAGGACTTCTCCTATGGACTTACTGCTGTTATCTAGCTTGTGGTTAATGTATGATCCTATGTAGTCTATGTATCACTCTCAGTACCTGGTATTACAGTGTATTACATTATTTATTCAGGTTCTCCCTGCTAAAGTGTATGCTGTATTGTATGTTTTGCTTTGAAAGAAAAAGAAAACAATAAAAAGCATTAACTGGAAAAAAACATATTTTATGATGACTTACCTTCTCTAAAATTCATTGATACTGATGACCCAGGTTAAACAGTTGCACAATTCCTCTATCAGTCATATGCAATGATGGCACATCTGTTGCCTATTTCCTCTCCTTTAACTACCTAGGTGTCAAGCTAGTCCCATCTTTGCATTTCTTTCCTACAAGTGACCTCCATACATAAGTCTGTTAACTCCAGACTTGGGCTTTTATACACAGCTGGTTATAACCTCTCCCCTAAGGCTCAATTTGCATAAGCTGTGGCATTCTACTCTTCAAGCTTCTATATGGGTTATCTGTCTTCTCTATGGCCTCTAAACTGATACCACAAAAATGGAGCATGACATATAATATCTGTCATTTCACCCTGGCCACCAACCAGCATGTACACCACTGTACACTGTATTCAAAACTCAGATGGCTCCCTCCCTGTGCCCTATGTCCCCTTACCCTGGGAGGTGTTATTTACAGTATAGTACTGTTCAGAAAAAGTCACCCTTCCCTCTTGCCTCACTTTCCATGCCCTATAGAATTTTCTATTCCCTAAGACCATGAGATATTGACCCCTTGTCCATACCTAAGACTAAAACTAAATTAGGAGAGATAGCCTTCTGTGTTACTGCTCCCAAACTATGGAATTTTATTCTGGCCAGGATCAAACATTGTCTTTCATTCTAGGCCTTTCATAATTGCTACTGATCATACCTGCACAAGTTGGCTGTGTGCTCCTATTCCTAGTTGTCAATTATTATATGGACTCTTCTGATTTTGTGATAAATATTTAGGTTTGTCTAACTTTTAAATGTCTTTTTTGCACTTGTCACTTTGTATACATATTAAGTACTACAGGTATGTGCATTTTGTAATTTTCTACATCCAATATAATTTTTTATTTTGCACTGTATTTTGCATTTTGGACTCTTTAATGAATATTCATGCCATTGTCTTTTGCTGTACTGTTTTCCTCTGTAGTAATCTCCCAGGTCGTGCCTGAAAATAGGTAAATGATTGTCCAGTGCACCCACCTTGTGAATAGAAATTAAATAAAATAAACAGTGATTGAAAGTGAAGTAGGGGGTGGCTCACATACTGTGAGACTACTGAGATTGTGTTAGGTCTTTCAGGTCGATGTCTCTCATTGGGGTCTGTCAGTGAGGTTTGTTGGGGAATTAGGGTGTGGTCACATTCTGTCTTGTCTCACAGCTCACCTTGCATCACACTGCATGGGGACATCTAATCTTCAGCATACAGTTATTTAAGTGACATGTGAGACATCGTAGTATGTGGCATTGTGCTACATCCTACTGCTGTATTGTGGTCATTGTCTCATCTCTCATGCGGTGAAGGAAACATGAAGTAAAGAACAGAAAGAGAAAGAGATGCAGAGAGAGGACAAGTGCAGATAAGGTTCCACCACGCCCATTCCAAGTACAGCTTCTGTAACTGGTGGTGGTAGAGATGTCATGGTGGGATTGGAAGTCATCTGACTTTGAGGACTAGAGCGGGGTCCATGGCAGTTTGACCAAAGAAACCCTGTATGCTAGTCCACAGAAGTCCACTTGCTCAAATCCCACTCCTCCTAGCAACATTTCCAGCTCTTCCAGTGCATCTGACACCACTGTGAGCAATCTGAAGCATACTGGCTTCTCCCCCTCCATCAAGTGCCGCTAGTTCCAGTTCCACGTCTGCTTCACTTACATAAGAATGAGATACAAATGGTCAGTCTGTAACTGAATAAGGCAGCACTACACTTTCCATCTCATTTGAACAGCACAGGAACAGCTGCCACAGTCACATGTGCATGGGAGGTGATAATTGGTTAAACAACTAAATAAAAAAAAATAAATAATTGCTGGTCTGCCTAGAACCACTATATGATCATAACACAGCACATCAACAGGGTTTTATGCTGTATGATTAAATTCCCATACTTCAAGGGAACAGGCCTACATTTCTTACTCAGCATTAGGGTTTTAACTTTAGGAACACTAAACCACTTCTGGTAGTTGTTCTGCTGGATGTGAAGGATCACGTGGCACTTCAAAAAAACAGTAGAACTTTTTTAAGAATAAATCCATACAAAGAAAATCAAATACATGTTCAACTTAATTCAAACAAGTTTCATTGAAAGAAAACAAAACAAGAAAAAAATAAAGTAAACATGAAATACTACGTAGTAGAAACAACAAAAGGAATCTGACAAGATCCTAAAATCAGACTTATTTTATCCCAGGGCCTAATATTTTAGCCACTGCAGTTTCCTCCATAAATGAGAAACTTTTCTTCAGGATAGGGACAAACACTCTGCTTGATAAATAGTTTTAAGAGATGCACTGACTATTTTAGCCTATTCAACACGCAAAACAGGCTTCCACTGTAGTAAATATTGCAGTATACCTTCCACATAAAATACCCAGGGTAGGTAAACCATCTGATCAATGTTCCGGAGTGGTATTTCATCTATCCTTGTGAAAACAATGCCAAAACAAAACAGTCATGCAACAAAGTGATAAACAATGGTTCCCCCCATTCATGTGTTCCCAGAGTCCAAAAGTCTTTAATATAGGGGCATTCCAGAAAAGAGTGCTGCTAAGTTAGTGAATTTTCCAAGTATCCTTGTCAGATTTCCACCATTCACTAAAAGGCCACCTCATTTTATTTGGCGTGATCTAGTTAAGTATCAATCAGTACTTCCTGTTCTTTGTACACCACCAATTCGATATGAGGCAAAAAAGGAAATGATTTTATACCCCTCCTTCTCCGGTCAACAAAAGCAAATTAAATAAATAAAACACTAGTATTTTAGCTTTTTGATACTTTGATACTTTTTAACTCTGACACTTGGTTTTCATACATTTATGGTTTGAGTATCAGTGCTAACTGTATCTGAAAACAGTAATGGCAATGTATTTCCCCATTTTTATGGTAGTTCACTACCTTGTATATTTGATCAATTAAATAGATGACAACTGACCCACTTGAGATTCCTGGCATTAATCACAGAAACAATTTGCCATGTTGTCAATTAAACAACACAGCACTAAACTGACAGAGCACCAGCAGTGGCCTGCAGCTGCTGTCATTACTCATGAATCTAATTAATGAACAACCAGTGGCCATTGTATTAAATCACAAAATAGTCAGAAATTATTGCACACATTTCTCCCATGTTTTTCAACATGCATATTTTTTGATTTTGCAGAGTAAAACAATAAGATCACCCCTGACATACCACTTTAGTGTATGAAACAGGTCAGGGGTGACAGAAGAGTGGCTAGGACAAGCCCTCAGTTAAGGTATGGGGTGGAACTCACCAGCTGGGTGGCTGAGCAAGGTGATCAGAAATTTTTTAAAATAATTTTTTTTTATCTCAAACAGTGGGTAAGTATTTATATTTCCATTATACCAGGAGAAGGACAAGTCTCATTTGGACTGACCAAAAGCATTATAGATGTTGTTAACCCTCCCACTGCAGCAGGGGCATAATGGCATGAGGTTTGTTTTGAGGAAGAGCTGATTATTGAGAGAGAGTTTTATTTGAGAAGGAATCTTATATTTTCTCTTTCTTTCCCCTTTCTAACTAGCTGTATCTCCATTATTCCTCACTATCATGTTCTCCCAATACTCCCCACACCCTGTAGCTTCATCATACCATTCCATCCAGCAGTCCTCTTGCAGCTCATTTGGTTTTGAATACCGAGTAAGGCATACTAGGCTTACACATGCCTATTTTCAGGCATGACCTGGGGGAGTTACAAAAGCATTACAGTAGTAATCTGAAGTTCCAAACCAACACAGCAAAATAGTAACATGAACATAATTAGAATTTTAAAACAAGGGTAAAAGTGATATTTTAAAACCAGAGAAACAACAAATAAAATAAAAATATAATACAATATACAGGAAGTAATAACTAGGAGTACCAGATAACAATAAAATATTAATTAGCTTTTTCAACACAGGTGAGTCAATATAAATAGCAATAACTTTAGTGAAAGCTAATAAAAAAGTGTATAGCACAGAAACAGGTGTTCCCAATGAATCTGCAGCAGCAAGTGGAGATACAGTACATTAGACAGATAGCTGTAGTAGTCAGATTAAGGACAGGAACAACAGCCTCTGAGGAGTATGGAGTCCTTTAGAGCTCTGTAAAACTGGGAGCAACTGGGAGCACAGCTAACATACAGAGGCAGGAAGTTCCAGAATTTAGGGTCATATGGAGCAAAAACTAGGTGGCTTAAAGAGCTGGTGACACATCCAGGAGAACTTTAACAAAACATAATATTTAGACACAGTCCAGCTTGTATTTCCCATTAGTGCTGTATTCTTATTCCCCATTATTTATTACTGAAGTAATTTGTATGAAAACAGGATCTTCGCTCCTGAAGAGTTTATCTGTTCCTGCTTTCTCCCTAGCTGGAGTCATACAGCACTGCTTGTGGTATTGCAGTCACTCCCATGGCAACAGATTGTGATGTCACAACTAGGGATGGGACGAATACTGTTTCTTACTATTCAGTCGAATACTGAATAGTTCAATTTGGTATTTGTCGAATAACAAATACAAATAGTTAATACAGCAACAATAATGATAATAGCAATCTTAACAGTAAACAACACTGAGGCCAAATACAATATTATAGTTTGCATTTTTATTGTTTATATTTGTTCATTTTTTTTCTTTTCATTTTATTTGGCCTTCTTCTGTAGTTCCTTTGTGTTTTAAAATCCATATCATGGACAATAAAGGGACAATAAATATCAGTACTGTGCCAAATAGGCATTTTCAGAGTAGCACCATAATGCAATAGGATCTTAGAGAAATTAAAGTGCAAAAGCATTTGGCGGTGTTTAAGTAGCACCAGAAAAACATTAGCAGCAGATTAATAGTGATGTGCAAAGTGGGCAGTTAACAGTAGCAGCAGAACACAATAGCAGCTTACAGACCTGAAAGTGCAAATGAGTACAAATGCAAATAGCAGTTTTATAGCAGCATAGAAACATAGACTTTGACAGCAGATAAGGACCGCTAGGCCCATCTAGTCTGCCCATTTCCCTACCTACAGGATAGGCCGCAGATCCTAGTAAACCAACAGCCTTTATCTTCCTGCCCCCCACAAGAATTGCCTTATGTCTGTCCCATACATTCTTGAATTCTCCCACAGTTTTAGACCCCACAACTTCCTCAGGAAGGCTGTTCCATGCATCCACTACCCTCTCTGTGAAATAATACTTCCTCACATTGCCCCTGAACCGCCCTCCTTCTATCTTTAAATTGTGTCCCTTGTTCTTGCAAGTCTCTTTTTCTGAAAGATGCTACTCTCTTGGACTTGTTGATTCCTTGAGGTATTTGAAGGTTTCTATCATGTCCCCCTCTCCTTTTTTTCCTCAAGGGTATACATATTAAGCTCCTTTAGTCTCTCCTCATCACGGCTTCTCCTGCAGACCCTGCACCATTTTAGTTGCCCTCCTATGGACTGCCTCTATCCTGTCTCATGTCCTTGTGGAGATGGGGTCTCCAGAACTGGACACAGTATTCCAGATGGGGTCTCACCAACTGTCTGTACAGAGGGATAACAACTTCCTGTTTTCTGCTGCTGATGCCTCTCCCTATACATCCCAGTATACCCCAGCCCTCCCTACTGCCTTCTCACATTGCTTGCTAACCTTAAGGTCATCTGATATGATTACCCCCAGGTCCCTTTCTTGTTGTTGTTGTTACTACCTCCCAACCCATTGTGTATTCTTCCCGGGTTCTTGTTTCCAGGTGCATTATTTTGCACTTGCATTGAATCTTAGCTGCCATCGTCTGACCATTCCTCCAACCTTGTCAAGTCCCTTTTCATCCTTTCCCCGCCTCCTTGTGTATCAACCCTGTTGCAGATCTTTGTGTCATCTGCAAAAGGCATACTTTTCCTTCCAGTCCCTCTGCAATGTCACTGATGAAGACATTAAAAAGGACTGGACCAACACTGAACCCTGCGGTACCCCACTAGTAACCACCCTTTCTTCAGAGTGGACTCCATTTACAATTACCTTCTGTGTCCTATTGTCCAGCCAATGTTTTACCCAGGCTACTACCCTGAGACCCACTCCCAGGCTGGTTAATTTGACTATCAATCTTTTGAGTGGGACTGTGTCAAATGCCTTGCTAAAGTCTAGGTAGGCCATGTCCACAGCCCCTCCCTGGTCTACTACTTTGGTCACCCAGTCAAAGAAATCTATTAGATTCGTCTGACATGACCTTCCCGCCAGAACCCATGCTGCCTTGGATCCTGTGCTCCACTGACCTCTAGGTACTCAACTATTCTTTCCTTCAGAAGTGACTCCATCACTTTCCCTACCACGGAGGTCAGACTGACAGGTCTGTAGTTTCGTGCCTCTGTCTTGGTCCCACTTTGTGAAGGGAATCACATCCACCTTCCTCCAGTCCTCGGGTACCACACCATCCTCCCATGATTTATTAAAAGAGTAGCCAGTGGTTTCACTAGTTCCTTCCTTAATTCTTTTAGAATTCTGGGGTGAATTCCATCAGGACCCATTGCTTTGTCCACCTTCAGTTTTTGGGGTTTCTTGCAGGACCCTTTTTCTTCTGTGAAAGGACTGGGATCGACCCTATCCAAGAGTGCTTCTGTTAGTGGATTAGGCACTTCCCTCCTCTTTGTGACTACTGAGCAGGAATATTCATTCAGTATTCCTGCTTTTTCACTGCCCCCTCTGCCCACCCACCGTTCATTCTATTCCAGCCTCACTATCCCTCCCTTTTGTCTTTCTACGCCGCTGATGTACCTATAAAAGGTTTTATCCTTCTTAACTGAGTGCTAACTATCTTTTCCTCAGTTTGGGCCTTTGCTATTCTGACTTCCTCCCTGCTTCTTTCTGCCTTAATTGGTACAGCTCTCCTGTCCTGCTCCTTCTGTGTTTCTTATACTTCTAGAATGCTATCTTTTCTTCCTGACTTTCACAGCCACCTCTCTTGAGAACCATAGTGGCTTTTTCTTTCATTTTGATTTGTTTATTTGCTTCACACAAAGGCTTGTTGCCGCTGTGATGGCAGTTTTGATAATTCCCCATTGTTGCTCCACACCTCCTTCTAGCCTGTTTGCTAGTGCTTTTCTGAGGCACTCTCCCATCTTGCCAAAGTCAGCCCTCCTAAAGTCCAGTACCCTCACTTTTGTATGGCTTGACTCTGTAGCTGAGTTTAACGTGAACCACACTGGTTTGATGGTCACTTGTCCCCAGATGGCAACCTACTTCTAGATCTGAGATCCTCTCACTGCCCCCGTTTGAGAGTACAAGGTCTAAGATTGCTCCCTCACGAGTGGGTTCCGAAACTAGCTGTCTAATGCCTGCCACCTGTAGGGTATCAAGAATGGCCCTGCTCTTGGATGTGGCTGCAGCAAATGTGCTCCAGTTAACATCTGCAATATTCAGGTCTCCCATCAACAGTATCTCCCCTTTCTCTGCCATTCTAAGAATTCCTTCCATCATATTCTTGTCCATTCCTTCCCCCTGACATGGGGGTCTATACACAACCCCTGTGCGGATTGTGGTGCCCTTTCCAGTCTCCAAGGTGACCCACAGTGCCTCCTCTCCTCCCTGTTTACTCTTTGCACAAGGCAAAATTTAATCACAGTACTGACATAAGGTGCATTTTATAATTCATCTTCACACACTTAATACATATTCCCTATCAGAGGTAAATTACATTTCAAAAAATTAGTCTCTCAGCATTCTCTGGTAGTAGCCTGCATCTGTTATCTGTATAAATGCCCCCTGCTGTACTAAATAGCCTCTCTGATGGGACACTGCTTGGTGGTGGTGAGAGAAAAACTTTGGCTGTAATAGCTAGATTTGGCAAACTGACACAGTTTTGCTTCCATCACTCCATATGGTCATTTTCTTGTGGAATGCAAGTCTCTGAAAGGTATAAGGACAATTCTATATCCATTGATGTGGAAGCAACAGTTGTTTGTGAGTCTTCAACCCTTTTGTCCCAAAAACTCCACAAGGTTCCTGTGTCCATTTTTTTTTTTGTACTGGTGGTTCGATTATGTCTGGCTTGGATTCCTCCACCTTTACATTGGTTACAGCTTTTTTTAACTTATTTTGTTCTGCAATGCTTTGTATTGAAGCTTTGGCATTGCAATGGTTGGCGTCTGAACTAAAAGGGTGCATTTTGAAACATGGGTCGAGAACACAGGAGACTTCGTACCCCTGCTCTATCTCCACATGGCTGAATCTCAAGGACAGGGATTCAAGAATGTGTGATTTCATGGCTTTTGTACCTTTGTCACTTTTTTCTGTGGTCACGTACATTTTTAGAGCCCTCACTGCTAGAATAACAACTGATATAATAGCAGAGTCTGTGCTGATCTCTCTAGTTAGCTGTTTGAATGGTTCAAGAATGGCAATAACTGTTTCTGCTATAGACCACTGAGCTGGTGTCAGTGAGGTCATGGTGGATTCCTCAGCACAATAGACACTCAAAGCCCTTTTCTGTTCTGTGAGATGGCACAACATATAAAATGTAGAGTTCCACCTTGTAACTATGTCTTGTATTAACTGTGCTATTGGTAGTCCAAGTTCTTTCTGAATGTTGTGCAGCTTACAAAGAGCAGAAGAAGAGTGCTTGAAATGTCCCACTAGTTTTCGGCTGTTTCTGATCAGATCTGCTAACGAGCATTGATTCAACAAGGTATCATAGAGACACAGCTGTAGTGTGTGAGCAAAACACCCAAGACTATATACACCACATCCATAAAAAGTTTTTTTCATGTTTGCCCCATTGTCCCTAAGCACTACATGACAGGTTTATTTTTTTATGCCCCAGTTCTCAAACATTTTCAATAATTTTGTAGAGATAGCAGTTCTTGTATTCTTTCCCTGAAACCACTCACAATGCAGAACAGCACTGTCTCTCAAAGCTGTTATCTATGCAGTGTGCTGTTAGCCCTAGAAATGACTGAGTGGTATTTTCTTGTGTCCACATGTCTGCCTTAAAGGACAATGTCTCAGTACTCAACAATAAGGCTGCAATTTGTTTGCACACATGGTCATACATATCAGACATTATAGTTTGAGAGAGATACTTGCATGATGGAAGTTTGTAGTGAGGCTCCAAAACTTTGGCAAGGTTAATGAATCCAGTGTCCTTCACGATAGAGAAGGGTTGCATATCCAGGACTAGCATTTCGGCTAACGCGTAATGTATTTTGGTTGCTTTGGGTGTTTCAGTTGTCCACAGTCATTTGCAAGCAGTACAGTCCTCTAGCGTGGGCTGCTTTGTTTTACCACCTCATAAATAGTTAACTTTACCATGATGCCCAACACTGTGACGCTCTCTGGTTTTGTGCACACTTCGGCATGCTTCATCTGAACGTGGTTCATCATCACAGTGGTGATGAATCCAGAAGTTTGGTTGCCTCATGAAATTGTTGTTTTGCAGATGAGGCATTCCACTTTGGCTGTATTTTCTTCATTTACAATGAAAAACTTCCATACCAAACTTCTTTTTTTCCCACTCATTTTCAGTTAAAATGCTTAGGATGCCACAGGAGCGGTTTCAGGATGTCATTACAAGTGATGACACAATGCTGCCTTTAATGTAGCTAGCAGACCAATCAGTGGTCACACTGCCATGCACACAAGCAAGTCAAGGATTCAGAGTTTTTAAAGCTACAGCAACCACTTCATTATTCGGTATTCATAATTTTGAAAAACTTATTATTCGGACGAATACAAATAGTGGGGGAAGGTCACTATTCATGTACAAAGTGAATATGAATAGAATATTCGTCACATCCTTAGTCACAACAGAGGATTATGACTTGAAGTAGGGAGTATGCTGTTGAGGCAGATGGGCTCTAAATGAACTCTAAGGGATAAAGATCATATATTCATGCAAATTTCCTTCATAATAAATAATGGGGAGGAGAAATTTACAAAATATAAATGGAATGCAGGCAGAATTGTACCTAATTATTATGTTTTTTAAAGTTTCCTTTGAGGCATTTGTAGCTCTTTAAATCCATGAAACCCCTCTGGTCCTGGAGAATCAGGATGAGAGTCAGCAGATCTAATGCAGGTGAGTGAACAAGGCTGATGGGGGGACAAGACCTTAGTAGTTTGTCAACAAAGTGACCCTAAAGGAAGAACTTTGTCCTTTAGGGGAGGGTCAGCACTGGCCAGCATAAAGTAGTAGTAGTAGTAATTTTTTTTTATTCATGAAAAGATAATGAATAGGTATAAAAGTACTCCATTGAGCATAGCTCATTTCCAAGGAGGTCCCTTACCGTACATACAATGTTTCAATAAAATCATTAAATCATCATTCAGCCAGACTAGACAGAAAACAAAACAATCTAAATGGTGACATGCAACATGCCCATTCAATAGATTAAATCTATAACACTTACATAATAACAAATGTGTGTATAAATAACATTAAACACTTCTCCAAAGGAGATTCTATACTAACAATCTAAGTACACTTCAAAAGGGTGCAGTAGTGGGTGAGTCTCAAGGTGGCCAAAGCAAAACAACAGACATTGATATAAGTTACATCCCATTTTGAGAGGATGGTTTTGCTGGTGTCAAGAAGTGCCAGTAGACCACAGATAAGACTGGCATCGGCAACCCTCGAGCAACTGCCAGATGTGCAGCAGAAGGTAGGAATTGTTTGACACTAAAGGAAATGATCAGTTTAGCACTGACAGATTTGCTAATAGTGGTGATTTGGAGAGAGAAATCAAGGGAGAGGGTCAAACTGTGCAGTTGCTTCCTTCATGCTAGGCCATATGAATGGCCAATCCAGAATGGAATTATGATATGTAACAACACACACACACACACACACACACACACACACACACACTTGTAAAATATTGCAAAATTGTTAGACTAGTGGCACAATTTAACATGTACAGTACTCTTACAGTATTGTAACTTCCTGCTCACAGAGAAATCCTTACTAAGAAGATTCTTCCCATGTTGACTATGGTGACATTGTTTATAGAGCTGCTCTTAAATCCACATTAACTAGACTGGATACTCTCTTTCACACATTTCAATTTGTCCTTGATAAACCCTTACGCACACACCACTATACCCTGTACTCTTCCCTTTCCCTTTCCTCCCTTGAAACTAGGTGCCTCTCTCACTGTGATTCCTTCATCTCCAAATATTGGTTCGGCTCTCTCCCTTCTTATCTTGCTTCTCTTCTCTCTCTTACTCCCTTTGTAATGCTTCTCTCACTCTCTTGTTCTCCCTCAAGTAAAATCTTCCTCTGGTCAAATTGCATTCTTGATCTGTCTCCCTAAACTATGGAATCCTCTTCCTTCTTCCATTCATTCTGCTCCAATCCTTTCATGTTCTGAAATGTCTTCTCCATGACTTCTCTATTCACTCCTGCTGTTGTATCTGATATTGGGCAGATTCCTTTTATTACCTTCTACCAGCACTGAGATTTGCACTGCTCTCCCTTGTTTCAATTATTTCATGTTTTTTTTGTTGCTGATTTTGTTTTGTTCTTTGTTCTACAATTTAATTCATAGTAATTTTCTGTTTGACAGTTTAAGTGTTCATATTTGTATACTTTGATTTATTATTCCAATTTTAGTGCACTATTTAATGATTTGTACTTATTACATGTTATCTTCTCCTCTTCTCCTCTCCCACAGGATACATCTGGAAATAAGCTGTTACCAGCTCAGTATGTCTTTCCTGGTGAAACTTTTGAAATAAATAAATAAATCAATAAAATAATTCTTACAAGGGAACACACACACGCACACACACATACACACACTCAGTCACTCACTCACACACATGCATCAAACTATACATATACATATACATATACATATACAAATGCATGACCAGTAGAGCAGAGAAAGTAATCCTGCCATTTTGCCAGGCCTTGCCAAGCCCCACATGGAGACTGCTTGGAGTTTTGGTCTCCTCAATACAAAACAAGCCTTTGTCAATGCTGAATAGATGCTTGCTTGTATTTGCTGCGTAGGTGTTTGTCACTTATAGTGCAGAGACAATAATTAAATTAGTAGCATGAGTTATACTAGTGAAATTGTCATGCTTGGAAAATAAAGAGGTTCACACATAATATTAATGTTTTCTTAGATTGTGACCTTGGATTTTCAAAATACTAGTTTTTTTCCCCCAGCATATGAGCATGACAGGTGTCATTTTTGAAATGCGACCCAAAGCATTGTTTTGTGTAACAAGCATGAAAACTGGTTTTGGAGGTGGATTTGATAATGACACCTGCCATGTTCATCCAATGGGATGAAAAACATTAGTATGTTAAAAATGTGAAATAGAAATACTGCAAAGTTATGAGAAAACATTGAAAAATGTTGACATTCATTCATAACTTTTTTTTCCAATTTGACCTCAAATGTTCAACATAGGCTTATTACACAACCTTATTAACATGACAGGTCTCATGTTTGAAATCCTGTCCAGAATATCATTTTGCAGCACAAGTGTGAAAAGACATTTTGGGCAGGATTTGAAAAAGAACATGTCATGTTCATGACATGGGGTACAAAAATGTCTATGCTGAAAGTGTGGGGTCACAATCAGATAAATAACAAAGCTAGGAATAAACATTGAACAATTTCAATGTTTCTTCATAACTGTATTGTTTCTTGAGATGTTGACCCGAAAGTTTTAACATAATCTCATTATGACCCCTCCTTATGATCAAGATAAGTAAAATTGTTTAAATCCTTGCAAATATGGGATTTCATGGAGTGACTGGGAAAACATGTTTCCAAGGGGATTTGAAAAATCACATATGCCTTATTCATGAAGTGGAGTAAAAAATAGGCTATGATAAAAAATTGGTGAAAAATGCAGAAAACTAGCAAAGTTATGAAATAATGTTGTAGAATTTCAACATTGCATTATAATTTTGTTAGTTTTTAAGATTTTAATCCCAAATTTTCAACACAGTTTTTTTATTACCCCACCTTATGATCAAGACAAGTGGAATTTTTTAAATTTTGTCTGAAAGGTGATTTTAGAGTGTCTGTGAAATCATGTTTCAGAGGGGATTTGAAAAATGACACCTGCCTTTTTCATGAGGCAGGGTAGAAAAGGCTATGTTGAAAATTTGGAGTCATTACCTGGAAAAATAGTAAAGTTATACATAAACATTGAAGAATTTCAATGGTGCTTCATCACATTGTTGTTTTTGGAGATTTTGACACCAGATGTTCAACATAGTCTTTCTATTACCTCGTCTTATGACCAAGATAGGTGACATTTTTTAAATTCCATCCAAAATGTGATTTTACAGAGAGGGGTTGAAAAATTCACCTACCTGGTTTATGAGGAGATGAGGAGTGGTTAAAAAAAGGCCATGTTGAAAATTTTAGGTAAAAGCATAAAGAAATGGCAAAGTTATTAGTAAAAGTTCAAAACACACTAAAATGCAAATGACTGAACATACCTTGTTTGTTGTCACTTTCTGGTGGAGCTCAGAAGGAATAGGAGTCAGACATTCAAGAAGGAGCAACCCTGGACCAGACAGGTAAGTATGGGGTGGATGCCAGGGGTGGTTGGGGGCAGAAGTCATCTCTGGAACATTTTCTTGTTTTACAATTTTATGAATAGGGCATGGGGAAGGATCAAGAGTTGGACAGTGGGAGGATGTTTTTTTTTATGGATGGGTCATGGAGAAAGATCAGGAGGTGGGCAGGATGCTTGGCAGTGGGAGGGTGTTTATTTTTACAGATGGGGCATCAGGGAAGGATCAGGAGGTGAGTGGGATACTTGGCAGTGGGAGAGTGTTTTTTTCTATGGATGGGGTATGGGGAAGGATTGGGAGGTGAATGGGATACTTGCCAGTGCTAGAATATTTTATTATGAATGGGGCACTATGTGAAGGATTGGGAGGTGGGAAGAATTCTTGGCAGTGGGAGGATGTTTTATTTTCATGGACAGGGCACATGGGGAAGGATCAGAAGGTGGGTGGGATACTTGGAGTGGGATGGCGTTTGATTTTACAGATGGGTCAGTGGAGTCATCCAAAGGGTCAGGAGGTGGGCAGCATATTTAGACAGCAGGAGGGAGTTTTTTTTGTGTGTCTCCTTCTCTCTGCATAACGGTGAGCTTGTAGCTGATCTTAACACCTCTCATCTGCTTGCTTGGTGGCATCATGCAGATGAAAGAATCAAGCCGCTCTGTGACAGGAGGATCTTGCTCCTTGCAACTGCACAAAGGTTATGCCCCACAACCAGAGAACACTGTCATCACTGAGCATTGAGCTGTCACTGTCGAGCTTCCTGCAGACTGAGCTGCATTGGACATGACAGTGACACAACTCTGAGACCCCTAATTGTAACAGTATATGTTTGCTTTGTGCATGCATAAGCATACATAAAAAGGACATTGAGGCAGTCAAGAGGTACAGTACAGAGCAACCAAAATGATCAGCTGTAAGAGGAAAAAAAGCTTGAGGAGAGGCTGGAGGCCTGTAACATGTTTATCCCGGAGAAAAAAAAGGAAACTAAAATGGGACATTGTTTCAGTCCTTTGCATACTCTATGGTATCAACAAGACTGAAGAACTGGAGATGTTTGATCTGGTATCCTGCAGTAGGACATGTGAAGTTGCTGACATGCCCTGAAGCTCAGGGGTGGCAAATCTAGGGGTAACATTAGGAGACACTTTCTCTCAGTGGGTAGTGAGCCTATAAAACAGCTTACAAATGGAGACAGTGGACATGAAGACAGTGCCAACTTTTAATGTAAGGGTGGGCAAATCACTGCTTACCAAGGGAATCACCAGGTACCCAGAGTAGTAGAGTTGCTAGGGAGTCCTTATAAGTGCTTGTGAAACGGGGTGGCAGACATAATGGACCTAAACCTGGATGTTAAATTATGATATGTTACATAACACTTGTACTAATACTTCTGTAGAGACCGAGACATTATATTTCAATTCACAAAGTAACAAGTCAGAACACTAAATGGCTAAGTGGTAGGTGCTATGCTTACCATGCTAGGACCAAGGTTTGAATCCCATACCTTATATACAGTTATAAATAATCTATTGCTATTTATGTATTGCTTACTTGGTGATATGGGAGTCTAAATTCTTGTAACATATTACTGAAATAAAGTAAAAGTGGTACAGCTGTGCAGAATGTGGAATTCTGCTGGCTGAATTTGTGCAGAATAGCAATTCTGCTTCTGAAACGCTTTCTGAATTTTTTTTCAATTCTGCAGAATTCCAAAAAAGCATTTCTATGTAAAATATGGAATAATTTCCCACAGATTACATAAACTGTGAAAAAATCTTTCACAAATTGCAGAAAAGGAATGGATTACAACACCCCCCCCCCCAAAAAAAAAAAATTCTGCTTTAGAAATTTGGGAATTCTGCTACCGACAGAATTCCGTGGAATTAGGTGGTAGAAATTACTGAACTTTTGCAGAATTTTCTCAGAAATTGAACATTTGGCACAGCCCAAATCAGTGCTATCTGGTATAAAACATTTCAAAAGTATTATGTAACCCCTTTATTCACATCAATTTCAATAAACCTTATGTGCTATTAAAGCAACAAAATTAGGTAAAGTTTGACTCTACCCCTTTTTTCACTATAAAAGATTCTAGGCAACTTCTTTCATTATGTGGTAAAATTTCCTAGTTGCACCAACATTTAAGTAATTTATAATATTGTAATATAGTTTTTTTTTGTCAGGAAAAACTGACTTAGAAATACCATTGTAGACCTGGTAAGGGTTAGGACTGAGGGAAAAAAATCACAGTGTGCAGCATAGGTGGTACTTGGAAAAGTAAATTTGACAGGTATACTAATATTTTTAAGAACTATAGCTGAAACTAGCTTTTTAGAGAAAACATTTTTCATTGCAAAACTGTTTTACGATAAGACTTCTAGACCATCTCAGCAAAAGCTGAGACATTGATGGTATGGTGTTAGAAGTATTGCTTTCTATGTATGGAGCTGAGTCTGATCACCAAATCCAGTTCAAGCCTTGTTGTATCTGTGTTTTCATTAAAATATCTATGGCTAATATGTACTGTTCTCTCACTGATACAGATATATGGATTCTTGCCTCTTAATTATTTTCTATACTGGATATATGCATGAAACCAAATACATGTCACATGCCTAAAGCAGCTGAAAAGATTCACACTGAACATTTGAACAAGTGTACTAAGTTTAGAATACTGGTTAGCAGAAAGAGTCAATGTTCTGCTCACTCATAAAGATGCAAAGCATAAATCACATAAAGAAGCATTAACTTTAATAAGACACAGAAGACATGCAGTGAACTATTTATGTTCCCTCAGGTCACGTGGAGACCCCTTGCAATTCAATATGCAGGTCTCCCAGAAGTCCAAATGCTTCCCCAGGGCTTCTTTGATGGTAATACAGCCAAATTAATAAATACTAATCTGTGATTCACCCTCATTAGAGTAGATTTCCTATTGCAGATCTATGCTGCCATGGAACACTGATCTGTGGAAATTAGAACTTAAAATAATATACAGTGTTAAAGTAAAAAATAATGTTAAGTTACATAATGGTCATATTTCCCTTTGCAAATATTGTATCTAATAATCAAATCCCTTCTATGTAGATTTTATATTCTAACTTTGCACCACCATGTATATCCACTCTGGTGAAATAAAACTAAACATTTAAAATATTAAAACCATTTGTAAGTATTTTATTCTTGGTCTCTTGCAGAAAATACACATATTTTAGGATAAGGGTTTTACAGAGTGAGCAATGTAACTTGCCTCAGTTTATTGCAATCAACTCATCTGCTGTAATTCTAGTTCAAACTCGTCTGCCCCACAGGTTTCCTTCGCAGTACTGCATAGGGTCCTTCATCATGGTCTTTCTTCTGCAGATATCAGGCACATATGATACAGCGTGGTGTGCGTGTGTGTGTGTGTGTGTAAAACACACAAGCTCAGTGCATGTAACATACCCGTTCCATTCATATAACATATCTGGCTGGCGTCTGGATGTAACATGTCTGTTACATGCCTGTAACAGGCATATTATGAGCATGTAACAAACATGTTACTTGTAATATTCACTTCTGATGAAACTTGGTGTGTGTATGTATATATATATATATATATATATAAATTAAGAACATTTCATGGGGTATTATAATACTGGTTAGCGTGACCAAACATTTTCAAACATCTAGCTTGTGGTGTGCTATTATTTTTTGGTTTTATCTTGACAGTCCTCTATCCAGTTATGATCAAACATGATATAATCATGCATTATTAACACATCTTGAAGGAAATACAATTCTGACCGTGGTGACTTAACTGTGGAAGAATTATGCCTTTTGATTCACTACTATAGAGAACCATGTTTCCAACTGAGTTGTCTTTCATGCATGAATTCTGCCTTGTGATTTGCTATTACCTCTGGGCTGTATTTTCAGTACCACTTAACCAATTGTGTTCATTAAAAATTACTTATATGATTTCAGCCAATCAGCTCTCAGAACAACTGGGAGACATATCCTGCATACAAGATCTTTTCATGAGGGAATGCTAAAGGGGAGCAATCCACTTCACATTTGGGGGAAATAATTACACAAAGTTTTAAAAAGATATAAAGGAACTAACTAAAAACATATCATAAATCACTCTAGCCAACTCTAGTTATTTACAATATGTTTATATGTTTACTTTGGGTGACATTATTGAATAAGACAATTATTTCATGCTGTTTGGGGCTACCAGAACTGCTCAGCTTTGCTTCAGGATTCTCTCACCCAAACAGGATGAGAGAACATTTTTATTCAATAAGAGACATCCCTCCATACATATATAAACATATAAAAGTGGCAAAGAAAACATTAAATAATGCCACTTCCTAAAGATAGTACAATTTCAGGCATATGGTTGTTCAGACACTATCCATTCAGTTAGAGATAGTTGGGATATATAAAACAGCACATTACCTGATGCGTCTAGAAAAAATATTGGGAACATAATATGTAAACACAGCTCAGTTTTTTCTTCATGTGGTGTTCATTGACAGGTTGCACTACAACAGAAGATATCCTGGTGCTGTTATCACTAGGAAGCACTACGTGTTAAATAGGCATCACAAGTTAATAGGATTAACCATTGTTAAGTGGCATTCCTGAGAGTTACAGATTGACATGCTGTGACATGACAGAATGCGTCACTGAGTACCACTGTCTCCCTTAGACATCATCTGCTGTGGCTGTTTATTTCCCTCCTAAAGTCATTATCCTTTGCTTGTGCTGTCACAGTTGCTTCCTTGGCAACATATTGTGATGCCAGAAAGAGAGGATTATGACTTCAAGTAGGGGATGAACAGCAAGACTAGATGAGCTCTAACTTGCAGCAACCTAATTTCCATTTGTGTACCCTTAATAAAAAAACAGACACAGAGAAGACAATTACTGAAAATGTTTTCATTATGTTATATTTGGTTACCAATTCAGTTTTCCTGAGTTTTTCCTAGAGCTGTCTGTTGCTCTTTAACTATCATGACTATTTCTACTCAAACATTGTACAACAAATTTGAGGTCATATGACCACCACCTCATTAACGTGCTGCAGCTCCTGTTTCTTCCTTTATGGGACAAATAATGTTTTCCTATCTCAACCCCAAACTCTGGAAAGGTCTACTTAATGCATTACATGAAGCTCCCAATTACTCATTGTTTAGAAGCAATTCTAACTTAGGATTTATATCATGGATAATACTCCTGATCCTGTTTGCAATTGTTCTCTGTGGATTGAATATCTGTTTTTTTATCTGTAAAACTTATTTCACCAACTTATGGCTGGCAGTGTAGCTTAGAGGCAGAGCAACAAGCTGTGACTGAGTTTAGTACATACAGCAGTCCTGGGTATGATTTCCACAACCCTCCCTTACATACTATGTGACCCTTAGCAAGTTACGTTACCACCCTATGCTCCCTGTAGCATCTGGAAATGATCTTTGGCTTAGTCTGCCTTTTCTTGCCAATAAACTGTAAAAGTAAAATACTGTAACAGCTGATAGTACAGTATGCACCCATTGACAGCTCAGTCAGTGGTCAGCCATGGTGGAGAGTGGAGGGCTGTGCCGGTCACGGGCTTGGTGATGGAACAGGGGGATTGGGGTGGTGTGACACTGTCTGCTGGGATGGGGGGTCAACTAGACCACCAGGGAATATTATATGTTATAATATACGGACAGATCAGGGATTGAGAGGGGGGTCCACTAAACCACCAGAGATGGGACTTCTTTATATATAGAAATGGGATCAGGACTGCGTGGGTCTACTAGACCACCAGGGATGTGATAACTATTAATAAAGTGGGGATCAGAGTGGGGGGGGGTCTGCTAGACCACCAGGGAATGATATCAATTTCATTTCAGGGGAATCAGAGCTGGGGGGATCTGCTAGACCACCAGGGACAGGATTACTATTTATTACAAAGGGATTGGGGCAGGGGACTGCTAGCCACCAGGGACATCCTAGAGTGCTACACAGCCAAACTACAGCTTGTGGCACACCATCGAGATGCACCATCTGTTTGGCACATGGCCACAGTTACCACAAGATGTGGGACTTTGCGGCTGGGACCCTACTCAATAGAGAATCAAGCTCAGTGTCTCTGCTGCACTTGCAATCGGTGCAAGTCACCTTTGGCGCAGCTTGTGCGAGTTTTGAGAATTGAGCAGTAGCAGTTTAAATAAATCATGGATTCTTTTTCCACAGTCCATGGAACATTGTTCTGTGGTTTACATAATCCACAAAAAGTTATTCTCAGACCCCCCAACCAGCCAAGCTATCCTTCTGACTTGAGGTGGGTCATCTGGCAAGTTTCCAAAAAGCTGTGTCCAAGATCTATGGGATTTTATATGATTGGACTTACCCAGATAGTTTTGGCCCCATGGCTTATTGGACTCCTTTCTTTCCCTATCTGAAACTGGACTGGCCATCCTTATGGCGTAACTGTCATAAACATATAACTCAGGACAGGCTACGCCTTACGCAATTTCATATCTCCACAACTTATATTATTCCCCTCAGAGACTGGCCAAATTTGGTCTCATCTCTTCATCACTTTGTACTCGACGCTGACTGGAGGAGGGTTCTATATATCATGTACTGTGGACCTGCTCTAAAGTTGCCCCACTATGGTCCAGTATCCAGCAAAAAGTGAATCCTTTGTTAGGCTTGGATGACCTTATCACTCCAGAAATCTGCCTATTGGGGGACTACTCCAAGATTTCAGTGCTTACTCGCAGATACCATATGGCCCTTATATCCATGTTGGTTAAAAAAGTAGTGTTGCCCCACTGGAAAGACAGTGATGAACTTTTCTATACTGAGTGGCTCAACGAGCTCTTAGCCAATCTCAGAACAGAGAAAACTATTGCTAGCCTCACTAACAAGATAAACAGGTACAAAAGGATATGGGACCCCTTACATACCCTTTATTCCTTATAACTGTATTATCCTGGTACCTATTCATTGGTTGTACATTCCAGGAATACGTGTCTGTGTGGGGTGGATTGAAGGGGAGGTGGGGGGTGGGAGGGGGATTGAGAGAATGGGTATTGTCATCCTATCATTTACTTTTCAAGTGTAAATTGCACCTGTAAGATCTGTTATCTGTATTGTAAACCTAATAAAATTTGAATTGCCAAAAAAAAAAAAAAGTTATTCCATAGTTTATAAAGAAACGCTTTTCAGAATTCTGTGGAATTCCAAACTGATTTTCCATAAAGCATATTGGAAGAGGAATAACCATTTTGCACAAATTTCACCATCAAACTTCTGCATTCCACGCAGTTCTTATCTCCAACTGCTGTGACCTAACTATGCATGATTTCTGACTTGTGCATTTTTGCTGTATTTGTTTGGGGGGAGAAACATTACAACTTTTTTTTTAAAGTACTCTTCATTCAAGTATAAAGAATAGATAGCACAAGTACAGGATACAGTTGACAGGGAACTGAGACATTCAGCATGGACGACTTTGATAACATATGTATAGAAATACAAGTTAAAAATGAGTCACTTGTTATACTGCTCAAAAGTCCGAACTTTGATGCCATCTGAACAAATACAGTCTATCAGTGTCCTTAATCCTGTAAACAAAAGAACTGATACCAAGTTCTGCATCCACCAGTCTGACTCACAACTGGGAAACAGAAACATTAAAAGGAAACCAACCAACTGTGCTTCTGTGTGCCCATATCAATATTGAGTCTGTCCACATCATAAGACTAGCTAAAACTAATAGAATTTGCAATATTTATGTGGCAAGGAACCCACAGGCTTTCCTTGTCTAGGGGTTATTTATGTCTGAGCCCCTAGTGTTCCATTGTTGCCAGGGTAACCATCTCATATGATGTTTGTCCTCTCTCAAGTGTAATTTTGCTGTCATGAGTTCCATGTCCTGGAGCTGGTGCACTCTGTTGTGCCACTCTTCTGAGTGGGTGGATCTGATTGCAGCCAATGGGTCATAATGCAGTTGTGGGCTACAACTAAAGAGATCAGAGTCAATTTTCTTTGGTCTTCCCGCATGCATAATACTATGGGGAACCCCAGGGCCCAAACTATAAAGGTATCAGGGATTTGTTTACCTAAAATATGCTGGACATTTGTTTTAACATCTTGCTAGAATGGGGTCAACTCAGGGCAGCCCCAGAAGATGTGCCAGTGAGATCCCCCCCCCCACACACACACACTGTCTACAGCAATCTGCAGTATTAGTGGTACTAAAATATTTTGTGATCATGGGGGTTCTAAAAAAATCTAACTAGGACTTTCCACAAGAGCTCTCTCTAGGTTACAAAAGATGTGACTTGCCATCCTTTTTGTAGCCTGAGTACCCAGTCATCATCAGTTATAGTACAGGCAGCGTCTGTTTTCCATTTCATTTTGATTGCATTATGATTATCCACCTTGGAGGCCTGTAGTAAGTCATAAACCCCTGAAATGCACCTGTGCTTTCCTCTTAGAGTTACTACCCCATATAAAAATATCCACCCAGGGGTTCATGGTCTGATTAACTGTGTGTTGTGATCCATACATTCAATGATGTGACAACTTGTAGGTGAAAATCCTTGTCACTCAGATTATATTTCTCTTCAAGTGCCTGAAATGGCAAGCAAGATCTAGTGAGACCTTCACACTCCAAACCCACATATCCATTGTCTAACCTGGGGGACAGAAAATCCGAGATGTACCTAATCAGTGATGTTGGGTCTAAGGGTGTGTCTGAGCCCACCTGCTTCCTTACCCTACTTAGCATATGTAGGATATGTGTGAATATTTTTGATATAGTCTGAGGTCACTGATGTCAAAGTTGGGATAAACAAGGGTTGTACCCCTGCTTCTGAGTTTTTTGTCTCATGCCACCCGGAGGTTTGTTTCTTCTTAGCAAGGTGCAGATGACTGACATATGGCCTGCTATGTAATATGAACAAAAATTGGGAAGGGCTAGGCCCCCTTGCACCTGGTGAAGTGTCAGAATCTTATGGGTGATTTGAGTTTGCTTTCCACCCCAGATGAATGTCTGTATGCCTTTAATGAGAGAGTTCCAGTCATCGGGGAGGATTGGTGGAAGTTGTCAAATAGGAAGGTACCTCAGCAGCAAGTTCATTTTATTCACATTGATATGAAGTGCCACTATCAAGGGAAGCAAAGACCACCTAGCTAGGTCCTGTTTTACTTCCTTCAAAATCCATTGATAGTTAATAGTGGACAGCTGAGAAGTATTGACCTTCACCTGAATGCCCAAGTAACAAATCTGATTATTTTTCACCCTTGCAAAAGGAAAGGTGGACCTGAACCCTGCAAAACAGACTCCACTACATTTTAGTGTCTCAGATACCTGTGCATATGTGTCCAGAACTTCTATGAGCTGGGGAGGAGGGGGTGGCAGCCTCTTCTGGATGACTGAGAAAAAAAATGTAGTCGTCTGCATACCGTTATACTTTTGCTCTGTTCCCTCTCTCTTTACCCTCCTGAATTGCACATCTTGCTGGACTGCAACTGCTGATTGTTCCAAGCAGAGAGCAAACAACAGCAGGGGCAGAGGGCAGTCCTGTCTGGTGCTTCTCATCAAGTGAAATAGGGCAGAGTTAATTCCATTTACTCAAACTGCGGCTCATGGGCCCATATGTAAATTTTTTATATCTGCTGTTAACTTGAAGCCAGTCTTTATTTTCTCCATGGTTGTTTTCTAAGAATTTTTGATTAATCCTATCAAAACTTTTTCAGTGTCCCTGGAGATAGCCCTTTGATATACCCTCTGCTCCTGCTGGAGAAAGATCATGTTAAGAAGTCTCCTGAGATTGTCCTGTAGGTAAACCCAGTTTAGTCAGGGTGCACCACAGAGGGAATAACATTCTGTATGTGGTCCACTAAAATACCCATGAAAATCTTTAGATCTACATTAAGTAATGAGATCAGGTGGCATGATCCACAATGTATGGTATTCTTCCCAGGTATAGGTAAAATAGAAATCTAAGTGTGTCTCAACAAATCAGAAATGCCCCCCCCCCAGCATCTCCTGATAACTGTCCAATAATGATGGCATCAGTAAGGCAGCAACGGTCTTGAAAAATTCTTATGAAAACCCATCAACCCCAGGAGACTTATTGTTTTTTAGACTCTTAATTAATTTCCCAAGCTTAGTCATTCCAAAGTGTTTTTCTTCCAGGATGTTTCACTTGTATTCCAAGAGGGTAACCTGGGAGATAAGCCCATCTATTTTATCCTGCAGGTCTAGACTAGTTTCCTGAGTGTACAGGGTGGCATAATAACATTTGAACAGGGCTTATATTTGTAATTGGTTGGCTGTAATGTGACCTCCCTAGCTTGGGTCAGAAAGCCTTAGAACTGGTCTACTACTTTGCTGTTTGCATTAGGCTAAAGCCAATAAATGCCCTACTTTATTGTCTCCTTCATAGTAGTGGTCTATCTGATCATTAAGTAATTTGCCTAGGGCATTTTATGTTTTTTTTAGATTCCCACAGCAGTTTGGCCAGGGGGTTAAGGATCAATTTATGTTGGAACTCAATGTCCATCAGTTTTGTTTCTAATTGCAACTGCTTTTCTGATATTTTTTTCTTGACTCCTTCACAATAATTAATTACAACACCTCCAAGAATCACCTTCAAAACATCACATCTGGTTGGTGAAAAGGTGGCATCCTTAGGGTTCCACAGGAGGTGGTCCTTAATTGTTTTTTCTATTAGTATTTTAAATTCATGGGAGTTTAAACAGCTTACATTAAACCTCCAATTAGAATTGCGAGGGGTAGGGGAGGTAGACAGGTAGAGATGCACAAGAGCATGGTCAGAAGATGTCATGGTCAAGATTCTGCATAGCATCACTTTCTGCATCCACTCTGAGGATAAAAAAACATATGTAGGTGAGAAAAGCTGTTGTGCTACTAGTATAAAAAGTATAATCTTTCATCTTTGGGTGTAGTGATTTCCAGACTTCGGTGAGTCTTGTTTCCACTAATATTTAGGAGAGCATGCCCCCTGCCATATTGCCGTTACTGGCCTGTACACCCTGCCTGTTTAAGTTGATACAGAAGACCATATTAAAGTCTCCCTCAATGACGTGCAGGGGCTGAGGGTCAATGACAGTGTCCAAAATGACTTATTTTAGAAAAGTGTTATTACTCCTATCTTCATTAGGTGCATATAGATTCAGAAAAGTGCAATGCTGATTCCTATGTGGGCCTCAAAGGCATGTATGGTGCTGTCTCTATCTGCTGAATTTTTAATGAGACAATCCTTATGTATCAGGATGGCAGTCCTTCATTTATGTGGGTGCTCTACCCAGGAGGCTGTGTGAACCTTCCCCACCCAGGACCTCTTCAATTTAGTATGCTCGGTGGCAGTTAAGTGCATTTCCTGCAAATAAACTATCATTACTTGATGTTTATTCAGTTCTTGCAGAACTCTAACATGCTTAACTGGATCACTAAGGCTCTTGGCATTATAAGATATAATCATAAGGTCAGCCATATAATTGAACTGGTGCAGAAATAGCAATACCTTGCATTACAGCTTTTTTCCTCAATTCCCCAGCCCTCCCCCATACCTAATGTCATATCAGATAGGTGCAATATGCCAAAACCACTGGCATAAAACAAATAAGAACCATAAAAGTACAGAAACAATCAACAAAACAACATAAAGTGAAGTGCACTGGGCCGTCACTCCATCCTGGGTGGTGCCAGGCTGCTTTCCAAATGTGGCACCTTCCCCCACTCCCAGAAGGTCAAGTGGGGGAATGGGCAGTGCAGTAACCTGTGGTGCACCAAGCCAGTGTGCCTGTAAGCACTCTTCAGCAATAGATGTTCTTTATCTTCTCTGGGCATGCAGAAAATAAATCTATCTCCCCTCCCACCTCCCTCCAAGCCCCCAACCAGCCCACCATCAAAGCAGAAAAGGAAAACTCTTTAAAAGAACATAAAGTTCAAGTTCAAGTTTATTTTCAAGAATTCTCAGTTGAGCATGCTCATTTACAAGGAGGTCCTGATAGGACAAAGCAATACATAGATACAGTACAATACATTGAGTAAGTACATAACAAGAGACAGGTAATTATAGTACAATATTTTGACATAGCAATTTCTTTAGTGAGAGGACAACATTATCAGGGTACTTTGGGAAAGCAAGGGTAAGTACATAACAGGAGACAGTTAATTACAGTATAATATTTTGACATAGCAATTTCTGTAATGAGAGGACAACAATGTCAAAGAGCTTTGGGAGAGAGGGGTTATGTACAATAAACAATGGAAACAGGTACAGCAGGATACAATGGTGAGACAATGGTGAGACAAGATGTCAAACTCTTCACTGGTTGGGCATCACAGAACAGGGAGGACAACAATAACTAGTGAATACATTGTAGGGATAAATCTAAGCAATGGAAAGTCGTAGGACTGGAAGCTGGGGAAGGTCAGATAAGCCACTGTGGCGAAGTGCTAAAAACTGGCTGAGTTGAGGAGGGGAGACGGTGGGAATGACCTATCCATTGTGGCAGTGGCAGGTTTCCTTGAAAAACTTGTTCAGCAAGGATTTAAAGGAGTTGATAGTGACTAGTTCTGTGAGCTCGAGAGAGGCTTGAAATTTGTTCCAGGAGGACAGAATGGCATAGCTAACTGTAGCTCTGCCATGAAGACTGCATGTTCTGGGCACATCTAGTAGGACGTAATTATTTTTACACAGGGAATAGCAGCTGTGGGATCTGTGGAATAGGGAGGTGATGTAGGGTGGAAGTTTGTCCAGCAGAATTTTCAAAGCCCAAGTGCCAGTGTAGAGTGTCCTTCTTGTTGGAAGGAAGAGCATCCTACTCGGAATAGAGGTGCAGTGGTAAAGTTCTATAAGGCGCTTTAGCTTTGAGATGTAGGGCATGGTAGTATAGGTGTCAAACTTGTAGGTTAGATGCAGCACTGCAATTGTAGATAACGTCCAATAGTCAATAAGTGGAAGGAAGGTGGCTTGAATTAAGCTTTTTCTGATGTCTTTGGGAAATAAGGATTTTTTCCTAAAGAAGAAACTGAGTCTTATTTTCAGTTTTTTAGACAGTGATTCAATGTGGGCAGCAAAGGATAATTTGCAGTCCAGCCAAATGCCTAGATGCTTGAACTTATCCACAACATCGAGGATGTCTCCTAATAGGGTTGTAATTGGGGCAAGCATGGCCTGGTTGTGAGGGGATGTATGAGTGTGAGGGGGGAGGAAGTACATGGTCTTGATTTTTTTGGAGGGCATTTATTTAGAGTTTAGAGTTTAAGAGGTTCCGCTGTAGTTGGTTAAAGCCATCCTGCAACACATTACCCATGTCCATCAAGGACGGCTTAGAAGTGTATAGTACGTGTGTCATCCACGTAAGAAGTACAACTTAGAATTGTGTATGTTGTCACCCAGGGAGTTGATGTAGATGGAAAACAACAGTGACCCTAGAATAAAACTTTGGGGACCGCTCTTATTAGTGGCAAGGGATGGAAGAGGAGCCCGTCAGCTTTATTGCATTGAAGCCTACCCGAGAGGTAACTGGCAAACCAGTCAATAGTGCTGTTGTTCAGTCCATGCTCTTCAAGTTTATCAAGCAGGAGATTGTGGTTAACCATTTCAAAGGTTTTACTCAGGTCTAAAAACACAGCTCCTATAGGGTGTTTATTATCAATTGCAGTAAGCTTGCCATCTATCACTTTTGCCAGTGCTGACACTGTGCTGTGGTTATGTCTGAAGCCTGATTGCAGGGGTTGAATAGGTTTGAGCTTTCAAGATATTCTCTTAACTGTGTATTGGCTAGTTTTTCTAGTAATTTTGACAGGACTGGAGGGATGGAAATTGGTCTATAATTTTTAAAGTCACATGGGTCGCCAGATTTGAACAATGAAACAATAAAGGCTGTTTTCCAGTAAGAGGGAACCATTCCACTGTAGATTAACCAGTTAAAGGTATGCATTATAGGGGCAGTTAGGTGATGGTGCTCTAGTTTTAGGAATGTGGCCTCGATGCCATCTGCACCAGCAACCTTCTTTGAAGCCAGTGTTTTTAAGAGGTCCTCAACTTGCTTGTATGCTACTGGGGTGAGGACAAAGGAGCTGTGAGCATTTGGATCCAGGGGGGGTATCAATTGGTACGGGGCAACTGACAAGTCCGGCGGCCAGAGGAGAATCAAATGCTAGACCCGCAGTCACAAAGTGTGCATTTAACCTTCTAATATGGCACCTTGATCAGAAATTGTGATGCCATTGGTGGTGATTTTGCTGGGGATGAGGGGGTTTCTATGGCCTCGACAGTTTTGAGTGTCTGCCAGATTTTGGCAGAATTACCTTTGTCATCTTCTGAGAATTCTGCATGATATGTGGATTTGGCTGCTCTGATTAGTTTTGTACAAGTGTTTCTTGAAGTTCTGAATGCGGTCCAGTCAGCAGGGGCTTTGGTCTGTCTTGCTGTCATCCAAAGTTTTGTCCCGTTGGACTAAGGCTACCTTAAGTTCAGTGGTGAACCAAGGGTATGAGGTCTTTTTTACTCTACATTTTACCAGTGGGGCATGTTTGTTTGCCAGGGTTATGAGGTTATTGTTAAGGGCATCTATGGCCTTGTCTAAATATTTGGCCAGATACAGACTTTGCCAGTTAATGAGCCTAAAGTCAACCAGGCAGTCTTCCAGGTTAAATTTGTGAAAGCTATGCTTTGTAATGAATTTGGAGCAGGAGGGGTGCCTATCCTAGGTTCTTGTGCAGATTACAATGTTGTGTTCACTTAAGTCATTGTGGAAGATGGCTGTGTGTAGTAGTTTGTGAGGTCTATTTATGAGGATTAGGTCCAGAATGGTGCTCTTGTCATTGTCTTTTTTTTTGTTAATTCCTGTTGGATCTGTGATGAGTTGTGAGATACCTGACTCATCACACATGTCCTTTAAGGTGTTTGCTCTGGATGACAGCCTATCAAAGTTCAGATCACCAAGGGTGATGGATTCATTGGGATTGGATTCAATAATGTTTCTTAGCGTAGAAAGACGTTCTACTCCTGCTGGTGGTCTGCAGCAGCCGATGATGTTAAATGCTTCAGATGAGGGAAGTGAGAGTCTTTTTTTTTTATCTAAGTGTTCGTACTCCTTATCCCAGCTATCCCCTTCTATCCAACCCCCCCCAGCCCTGTCACCTCAGTATCACCAGGAATTACCTTCAGCCCGGTCACTAGGTGTGGAGCCTACAGAGGGTCAGGCATCATCCTGCCACTGGTCTTTTCCACCATTTTTTCTCCTCCCCCATTGCTGGGGTGCACACATCCAGACATGCATGTGAGGAGGAGCACACACATCAGTGGAAGTTCCACAGCACCCTCCCTTGCCAGGCATCCTCAGACTCATTCTACCCACAGGTCTCCACCTGGGGCAGTCATTCAGTGAGACTGCCTGTCCTCCCTCCCTGGGAAAGGAGAGCTGTCTTCTGGATGCTCAATGCTCTCCTTCCCCAGCTGACCCCAGTGGCCCACTCGCATAGTGAACATGGGTCACCGGCATGGCAGGAAGTAAAGCATGGATGCCTCAGCCCTCCACAACACTGGCTAGCTGGAAGTGAGAGTATTAATGCTAAACATTTGAGTTCCCTTGGTTTGACGGTGAGAGGAATTCAGTGGCAGGGTATTTAAAGTTAACATAAATAACAACCCCTTTCTGGTCTGTCCTGTCTGAACATGTTGAAGTAGGGAGTATAATCTGCTGATCTGTGGTACTACCTTTAACCAGGTTTTGGTGGCAACAAGTATATCCGGATTCATGTGGGATATCCAAACTTTAACAAAATCAATTTTTTTTAATAGGCTACAGACATTGATCAGCATTATTTTCACGCCTGGGGTTGATGCAAAGTCTAATGGGGAGACAACTGGGGAGGACGGGGCCAGGTTCACTTATATATTCCCTGAGCACAGCTAGAGTAGCATGGTGAGTTTTTTCAGATTAAGCCTGAGGAACATAAGCTCCTTCCTGGTGAAGATCTTGGAGGACAGTGGGGTGGAATGCTTAAGTATGAGATAGAGGCTGGATGGGCAGGATGCAAGGGTGAGTGAGAGTGCCTGTGTGGCTAGCATTTGTGGGAAGATGAGGTTATGTGCAAGGGTGATGGTAGCAGGATCCCAGATGGGAAGTGAGTTGTTCTGAGATAACATGAAGGAGAATGTCTGGGGGGGGGGTGATGATCTTGCTAGGGGCTCTGTGTGCTGTGGCAGGTAGGGATAAGAAGCAAGCACAAGGATAGGCAAGGTTAACATGGTGGCTATTGCAGGCCACTGGAAATATTGCTACTTCTATCTGGGCTGCCTTGCTATTAAGGGGTATCAAGTAACCTTTGCAGACATCAGGGAGTGGAACAGGTGGGGTGGGGAGGGTTAGCAGAAGTGCTGAAGAACTTGGCTGATAAGGGCTGTAAGGGGAAGGAATTAGTTAATTTCAGGGAAATGACTGTTGATTTTTGCTGATTTTATTGCTGTTATTGTTGCTTACTGTTGATTTCAATTGGTACCAGGTTGCTTTCTGGCTTCATTTGGAAAGTTACCTGTTTGGAGGATTTTGCTGGTGCAGTTGAGTGTTTCTGGGGATTTCTGCCGGTGTAGCTGATGTCTCTGGTAGTCAGGAGGGAGTAATCAGTTTCATTTCAGTGCAGAACCTGCTCATTGCTAGTTTAGTTCTTTTATATTACTTATTTCACTTGGGCTATGGTTCTGCTTATCTTGTGCTTTTTTTAAGCCATTAACTTTATAGGGCAGGAACTGTTTTTTTGTCTAGCCCTGTAGCTTGGGGAGGGTGCTAATTGTTTGGCCTGGGGCCTCAGCAAAGCTACTGCCAAGTGGTGGTGGGGCTGAGTCCAGTGGTGTAGCTGGTTACCTACTGGATTCTCATAAGGGGCTGGAAGGGAAGGAATCAGTTAATTTCAGGGAAGTGACTGTTGATTTTGCTGATTTTATTGCTGTTGTTATTGTTTCTTTTGCAGCTTATTGTTGCTTTAATTGGTACCAGGTTGCTTTCTGGCTTAATTTGGAAAGTTACCTGTTTGGGGATTTTGCTGGTTCAGTTGAGTGTTTCTGGTGGGTTTTGCTGGTGTAGCTGATTGTCTCTGGTGGTCAGGAGATAAATGGTGAGAGGGAGGTAATATGCCTACCTGAAGGTACAGTTCAGAAGGAGGGCAAGCAAATCCTTAGGATTGTAAGGGCGGTAGCAAGGAGGGGGGAGCTGGACATCATTATTCATTTGGGGATTAATGACCTGGCTAAAAAGGGGGTAGATGTAGGAAGAGTACAGGAAAGTTCAGGGAGTGGGGAGGAATCTTGATCAAGTAGCACACTCCATGACCTTCTCAGAGGTGCTACCTGTCCATGGCAAGGGGGAAGGGAGGGACATCCGCATCACTTGAGTTAAACAAATGGCTGAAGAAATGGTACGGAGAAGTGGGGTATGGCTTCATTGTGGACTGGAACCTCACCTGGAGGGATGAAGGACTACATTCTCCAGATGTAGGGTTGCCACCTTTGGATGAGATGAAAACCGAATATTAAACCACACCCCCAAACTCCACCCCCAACTCCACCCTTTTATGACTTATGAGGGCATCGAATGGACTATGATTCACTTGATTTATTCAGAATTGCTGCTGATATTGTATTGTGTACAACTTCTTTAAAGTACATCATGATTATTATTTTTGGTTTCTTTGATTTAGATTTAAATGTTTTAAATTTTAGTGTGTGTTAACATTTGGTGGGGTTAGAGATGGGGTTCAGGGGACTTTCCATCCTGTGTACACAGCTTAGCTGACACATCGAGTGACTACAAGGACACCTCTGACAACTGGCTATTTTGGAAGAGGTGGCCTTTTCTGGTAAAACTCTTTCAATAAATAAACTGCACCAGTAATGGTGGACGAGCTGTAATTACAAATATCATCTGCCATTTTAAGATGTGCTCCTGTCCTTCCCATTGCTCCTACTCTAAAGCTATTTGTAATGTCACAGAAGTTTTTAAAAGTGGTAGGAACCATTCTATGCTGTTAAATACCCTATTTTATTTCCATATCAGTCACACATACCAGATAGCATGATATGTGATATGTAGCGTGGAGGCAGTATAGTGCAGTGGTTTAAGGCTCTGAGCTGCAATTCTGGAGACCAGGGTTTGAATCCCACAGCCCAGACTTGCATACTGTGTGACCCTGCACAAATCATTTCACTCCCTTGTGCTCCCAGGTTGCACCTGTAAACAAGCTTCAGCTTAGTGTGTCTCTTCTGGTAAAAAAAAAAATAATGTTTGATAAAT
Source organism: Neoceratodus forsteri (assembly GCA_016271365.2). Taxonomy (NCBI): domain Eukaryota; kingdom Metazoa; phylum Chordata; order Ceratodontiformes; family Ceratodontidae; genus Neoceratodus; species Neoceratodus forsteri. Next base: position 34,972,908 of record JADMNL010000037.1, on the reverse strand, counting down.
TACCTAAATTTGCAGTGCCATCAAATCTAGATTGTGTTCCTTTCTCCTCACCAGCTACTGCTCTCTCTCTCTCTCTCTCTCTTCCTTTTCTCATTTCTGTGGCTTAGCATGACATTAGCCACACTATTATGTGCTGTTCATCTGAGATGCCTGGAATGGTCTTCCTGGAATATCCAGGTAGTATGAAAATTGACAGCAATAACTACTGAGGAGAGATAGGTGTAGTACTGCTAGAAATTAAATAAAATATTAGATTATTAATTTAACAACAAATTGGGTAACAAATATTAAAATATAGGACAGACCCTAAAAGAAAAAATGGTGAGCATTTAAAGGTATAAAAGTATTCCTTATCACAGCCATCAAAGATCATACTCACAATGCAGCCTAGAAAGGATTAGGTTGATTTGCTGCTAATGGTCTTAATAGCCCTACTTTATACCTCTCAGATTTACTGGTATACAAACAAAGGTTTACATGACATCAGAATCTGTTTGTAGTATGAACATGCAAGTAAAATGGTGAAGGATTTAACAGAATCTGTTTTACAAGTATGTGAGCATTCAAAATGACTGAAAAAGTACTACCTCTGAATAAAACTGAATTAGCATGTAAAGTTTCTGAAACACATTGTACAGTCCACACTGGACAAGATGCTACCCTAATGTGGTGCCTGTCTGAATGTCTAAGGGTTTCTGAAAAATGAAGGTGTTAATTAAGGTGGTATTGTTTACCCTTCCCATGAATAATCTTCCAATTTGCTGGTGTGAAGTTAGAGGTGACAACTGAGCAGAGAGGACACATTTGGCTTTTTAAGTGCCGTGCACTTGAAGGCACTTCCTGATAAGCATGCACTGCAAGCAAGCAAGCACACTGAAATATCAGACACTTGCTTACTGTCAGATGAGAAGAAAATGAAACAGTTAATGGGGAATCTCACAGGTGCTGCTTGACCCACCATGAAAACCAAACAGGAGGACCAATCTGGACCTGGAAATCAATCATCTCGGTCAGAAACCGAGCACGTGGTAACCTTATCCAGATGGCCTGCATCTATTCAAGGGAGGCAAAGGTATCCTCTGAGAAGTTTAAGTGCATCCTTAGTGATCATTTAAACTTGCCAAGGGAAGGCATAGACAGTCAAGGAGAGTATCATAGCCCCCCACACATACAGGACATTAATGAAAGCAGTGAGGACCCAGTAACTAGCATGATCTCTAACTATCATGGTTACAATGGGTAACAACAGAAGGTACACATCACTAATGCGGTGCAGGGCAAAGACCAATAAACAAGGAACATTAGGGGTACACAAAGTGGAAGATCATGTGCATAAATGCCCACAGTCTGGGAAACAAAATCCCAGACCTAACAGCACTGATGGCAGACACAAACTGGGACATTGTGGATATTACGGAGACATGGTATGCAGGGAACCATGACTAGAATGCAGCCATACCAGGGTATACAATTTTTAGAAAGGCTAGGGAGGTGAAGAGGGGAGGAGGGGTTGCTATGTATGTGAAAGAAGGGATTAAAGCTACAGAGGCTCAGAGATACAGGGAAGAAGCAGAGGCATTGTGGGTCACTCTGGAGTTGGGGAACAAAACAACCATCCATGCTGGAGTAGTTAACAGGCCTCCCATGCAGGGGGAGGATATAGATCTAGTATTAGTGGAGGCCATACATAATATGGTGGCCAAAGGGGAAGTAGTACTAATGGGTGACTTCATCATGTCAGATGCAGATTGGAATACCCAGACTGAAAGTACATCAAGGAGTAGGGACCTCTTGTCTGCCATGTATGGAGCAAACTTAAGGTTGAGCCCACCAGGGAAGGGGCTGTACTGGACTTAGTGCTGACAAACAGGGGCAACATCATGGATGTTGAGGTGAGCAGTCTCCTTGGTACTAGTGACCAAAAGAACTGTGTGGTTTAGAGTCAACACATTGGAAGAAGAAAGCCATACAAAGATTAAGGTCCTAGATATCCAGAAGGCCAACTTTGTGGAGATGGGGGAAAAGCTCAAAATTGCCCTGGCAGCAGAAGATATGGAGGGAGGGTAGAAGAACAATGGCTTAGGCTCAAGATAGCAGGAGTGACAAGCCAATGTGTCAAATTGCTTAGCAAAAGCAAAAAGGAAGCAGCCACTGTGGTTCTCTAAGTCAGTAGCAGAGAAAGTGTGAGAAAAAGCAAGGCATTCAGGAAATACAAAGAGACACAGAAAGAAGAAGACAGAGTGAAATATCTGGCGAAGCAGAGAGAAGCTGGGAAAGCTGTCAGAGGGGCTAAGGCGAGAACAGAGGAAGGAATAGCACAGGCTATTAAGAAGGGAGACAATATCTTCTTCCGTTATATTAGTGAGAGGAAGAATACCAGAAATGGTATTGTTAGGCTAAAGAAGGGAGAGAGTGGGTTGGTGGAGGATGGCCTTGAAAAAGCTGAGATACTGAACAAGTATGTTTGCTTAGTATTTACCAAGGAAGAGGCAGGGGAAGGGCCAAGACTCACAAGGAAAGGTTTACAGCGGGGAGAGGTTGACAGCAGCCCATTTATGGTGAATAGAGTCTTGGAGGAACTAGGGAAAGTAAAGACAGACAAGGCAATGGGGAAAGATCTGCAACAGAGTCAACACACAGGAGGGGCTGGATAAAATGAGAAATTACCTAAGACTACTTGGGGAATGGTCAAGGGTTTGGCAGTTGGGCTTCAATGCTAAAAAGCGCAAGATAATGTCCCTGGGACACAGAAACCCAAGAGAGGAATACAGGATGGAGGGGGGGGGCAGGTTCTAGCCGCCACAATCCAGGAGAGAAACCTGGGGGTTATCATATCCAATGACCTGAAGTTGTCCAAACAATGTGAAAAAGCAGTAGGGAAAGCAAACAGAATGCTGAAAATAGGAGGGGGCCAAAACCAGTAGAGGCATAACCAGTAGGAAGAGCAAAATGGTGATGCCACTGTATAGATCACTGGTGAGGCCTCATCTGGAATACTGTGTCCAATTCTGGAGACCACATCTCAGAAAAGGACACAGAATGGAAGACAGTCCAGAGAAGAGCAACACAAATGATACATGCACCTCACCACAAGCCTTATGAGGAAAGACTCAAAGAACTTAACATCTATTCACTGGAAGAAAGAAGGGAGAGAGGGGATATAATAGAGACTTTCAAATAACTTAGAGGAATAAACAGGGTAGAGGAGGGGAGCATATTTCAGAGAAGAAAGTGCACAAGGACAAGGGGACATAACATGAGGCTGGAGGGAGGCTTAGGGGGAATGCTAGGAAGTATTTTTTCACAAAGAGGGTGGTGGATCCATGGAACAGCCTACCAGCAGAGGTGGTGGAAGTGAAAACAGTACAGGGATTCAAAAGTGCATGAGATAAGCATAAAGGCACCTTGCTGTACAGCAGAGCGGGAGAAAGGCAGTCCAGATAAGAGTAGGGATTGCCAAACCAAGTAGGGAAAAGGGCAGACTAGGTGGGCTATATGGTCCTATCTGCTGACAGAGTCTATGTTTCTATGTTGTCAGCAGGGACACTACCTTAGGTGGTGGTGTCTGGGACTGGAGTTCCCAAACAAACTGTAGTACCAGACAGGCCTAGTACTAGTGAGTAGTGTGGCTGGTAGGCACTATGTGGTGTAATATCTCTGGCAGCCACTAGGCATTAAGGGATGAACATAGGTAGTGGGAGGGTGTGTCCTAGCAGGCTGAGTAGCCTAGATGTTAGAGTGGGTGCCTAAAGTAAGATGCTAACCTCCCGAGACCAGGTTCAAATCCACCACCAGGAAAGAAGAGTGGGAGAAAAGAGAGAGGGAGAGGGAGAGTGGGAGTAACAGGATGTAAGGGGACTAGGATGTGAGTTTGGGAGTTAGCACAGCTTGGTTAGCTAGAGTTAGAGGGGGAGATTTATAATGTTGCATCACACAGGGCCAATAGCAACCTCTAGTGGTAGAGGCATATAAAGGGCTAATGGAAAATTAGGGAGATAGCTTGTACTGACAAGGGTAAGGACCATGTAACTAGATCATGTGATGGGGACAAGCTATAGCATAGTGAGGACCCCTAGGTAGAGGCAAATAACGTGCTAATGGGAGATTAGGAAGATGGGTTGCGCTGACAAGGGTCACATGATGGAGGACAGCTATAAATCAAATGCCTGCTTAGGGCAGAAGGGTGAGAGGTGGGTTGAGCAGCTGCCATGGTAGCGGCAGTGGGGCCACAATCCTGGTTCTGTACCTGTAAGGGAGGGGGCCTGAGCAGCCAGCAGCCGTGGAAGAGGAGTGCTGGTCTAGCGCTGATTTCCTGGAGGCCATCTGAGCCTGTGAGGTAAAGGCAAGACAGTTATTAGTCTAAAGAATTAAGGGTCACAAGGAACAATGGGGTTGCTAGGGTCACAGTGGGAAAAGGACTGCGTGGTGGGGTGCAAATCGAGTATGCAAGATGGTAGCCATAAGCACACTGCACCAGGCAAGCATGTCAACTCCAAATTAAGGGAACTGCAGAATCAGCACAAAAGAGCACAGTACATTATGAATTAATGATCAGCATTAAATCACAAAACGTAGGAATAAGCTCTGATGAATCAGCATTAAATGATACAAACACACAGCACAATCTGAATTAAGGGACCTGCAGAAATATGCTCTAATTAATGGGAAACACTTCAAATATCTTAAGGTAACTGCAGGCCAAACACACAGTTAACTGGTAATCTGTATCACACAGTGCAGCAAAAACAATCAACACAGGTCCGTCAACCACAATCCTGGTTCTGTACATGCAAGGTGAGGGGGTCCGAGCAGTTGGCAACCACAGAAGAGGAACGCTGGTCTAGCACTGATGTCCTGGAGGCCATCTGAGCCTGCAAGGGAGGGGGGTCCGAGCAGCTGGCAGCCATGGAAGAGAAGCAGGTCTAGTGCTGATGTCCTGGAGGCCATCTGAGTCTGCAAGGGGAAGGAAGTCGGAACAGCAGGAAGACACTGAAGAGGAGCACTGGTCTAGCACTGATGTCCTGGAGGCCATCTGAGCCTGCAAGGGCAGAGAGGTCCGAGCAGCCAGCAGCCAGCAGCCATGGAAGCGGAGCGCTGGTCTAATGATGATGTTCTGGAGGCCAGTGTGGTAAGATAGAAACAAGGGCTTCACTGAGCACAATGGTAATCTCAGTTCCCAATCACATGCAGTACTGGGTGGAACTGAGTTCCCAACTGCATATAGACATATCAAAGGTATAAAGACCTGGTGGCCCATCCAAAGTGTGGTTGGAATGACTGTCACTCAGAGACAAATGAAGCTGCATGCCCAAGTTACTAGAATATTTAATATCCATGATCCCTAGGACATGCTCAGTCCCCGTAAGCAGGGTACCATGTGCAGGAAGATAGGTGGGTCTGTAAGAGAAGGGCATCTCATTAGCCAACTGTATGGTAAAATAGGACCCAGAAATTCAAACAGTTTGTACCCCTATACAGTAACAGTTTCATAGGTATACCATTAAAATATACACAACAGCTTGCTATGTCTATAGGGTGTTCTTCTTCTTCCCAAGTCTTGACATGAGTGAAAGAAAAGTTAGCATGTCCCTCCACTATGAGGAGACATAATGTCCATTTGCCTATGTATGCCTCACACCATTAGCACATGCAGTAGTCTTATCTAGCAGACCTTTGCCCAAAGCAATGGAGCATGCCATTGAATGAAAATCAGTCAGAGACCAAATGATTCTTTGGTATTAAAATGACCTGTTAGTCCACAGGCAGAAAGAAAGTGAATGCTGGCTTGGATCTTCAGGTGTGTTCATCTATGCTACATGGTGAACCAGAGCCTTCCCACTTAGTGCAGCACCAAACTGTTGACATTCCCACCTACTGCCTGGTCGAGGAAAAGAAGCCTTCAGTGAATTTCCTTGCCTGACCACCATCATGTGGCAGGGAGAGGAGCCTAGATAATTATCATTCTTGGAGGATATGGGTCCAGTTTTCCTGGGTGCACCATCTCTTTCTCTCACACTCTTGCAGCTTGTGAGAGTCAAGTATCTCTTCAACTGCTACCCCCGACAATGTTTTCCTGGTCTCCGAGATGCTATGGAAGCTTTGCACTCCTGAGTCCATGAACACCTTGAGTACAACTGGGTAACCAATTCTGGCCTTCATACCTTTTTGTCAAAAGGCTTTGATGACCAGGAAGAGCTTAGTTAAAAGGGCATAATCATGTTCAAACTAGAGACACTTGTCCTCAAATCCAATTTCTTTCTTGTCCTAAGCTTTTTCAAAATGTTAGACTTGGTTCTCACATCCAAAAAGAGCAATGATTACTGACCTAGGTGAACTTTTGGATCTGTGGGCATTGCTGACAGGATCCGATGCACTCTAATAATGTTCAGCTGATAGTCTGAGTCCAGGTTCAATATTTCTCATAGGAAGCCATCCATAAAATGATCATGTTACTGGTCTCCATTTTTCAGTGATGCCATGTGTTCAAATATTGTTCTTCAGAACCGATTTTCAAGATCCTCAATTTTGCTGTAAAATTAACTCCCTGTTGTAGTGTTGAACTATGGCCCAGTGTGAACATCTACAGTAACAGAGTACTGTGTTGTGTTGTTCCACCTCTCGAGATTTTGCTATGTTCCTTAATGTTGTGGTAATTGTCAGTCACCTCTCTTTGAATCCATGTGAATGTGCCCCACTCCCTCTGGCGGACTTCTTTAAATTAGCATTTAGAGGTGATTGTAAATGCCATTTTCTTGTCCTCTTCTGGGTCACTGGTAAGGATAGCATCTAGGGATTCAGCCATCCTCAAGGAGGAGTGGCTGTTACTGCAGGCCTGCAGATCCCTGCTGATTTAAGTTTTTTAGATGTCCTCACTGTGAAATCACCAAGCTGCTGCCTAGTGGACAAGACAACTTCTTTAATGGTTCTTTTGGCTATCAGTTTGTGGGTCAATGGAGTGTAGATCAGACTGGATTACATTATACATTTGAGAAGCCATACCACTTCAGTCTGCCAGAGAGGATGATGTCTATATTTGTACACTTCTGATCAAACCTCCTACAGAGCAATAGTTCTCAAATCTGAAACCATTATGGCTATCATTCATTCCTCATACACTTGTCAGCAAACCTTTCTTCTCGTTATGTACACCCTTCATAGTCAACAAGCAAGTTACTGATGCATGTGTTGTAATAGCAGCTGCTTTTTAGATTGTAAATTATTTATTTAGGTGTTGCTGACTGAGGAGGGATAGAAAATTCTACCTACCTGTATTTCAGTTTCATTTGGGGGGGAGGGTACAGATGCAAACCAAATGAAACTGAAGCACATTAATCTGTTTGTGGTATTCTAGTGAATGGGGGAATCTGACCAGAACACTTGGGAAAGTCCCGTAGTCTTCCTGCAGGGGGCCCTGCTTCCTGTGAGCAGAGGACCCTTCTGTCTGTGGTACCAAGATGGTGGATGACATGGTGGTTGGTGGTAGAATTGCTGGAGATATTTTGGATTCTGACCTGACCACAGCTTTACTCATGGTGTTAAAAATATCTGTCATTACCTCTGAAGAACCTACAAGGCTGCAATCTGTCCTGCTGACCAAGACGGCTGACTTTCCAGATGGAGGAAGAGGAGGTGGAGATGCTGCTCTACCTTCAGATTCTTGATCTCCAGGTTCTAAAATGAAGGATTTATCCAAACCTGACTCCATAATGCAACAAAAGACCTGAGAAGGTTTGCAACATCCTGATTCTGACCAAGGTACTTCTACAGAATTTGCACCAGGTCTGGGCTTTAATTTAGTTGCTGACTCACAACCTGATACAGGCCAGGAAGTGATTTCTGAACCCCAATTGTGACTTTTTTTTTTACAACATAATAAGCTATTCATCTTAAAACTAATCCAGGATGGAAATGCATCTCAAGACGAGATACCTGAAGCCGATTTCTCTGACAGTCTAGTTGTTCATGAGGAGCTGCCTGCTGATGTTTCTGCCCCCCATACCTCACAGGATAATGCAGCAAAGTCTCAGCTTCCCTTGTGACCTACGACTAGGACTTCTGCTGGAATGGATGGGGCTTGGTCCCTGAAGCTGCACTATGAGCTGCGGCTGGCAGCAACCAGTGAACAGAATGCCATGGTTTTCTCTGGACTGATGTCAGCAGCTGAAATTATGGATACAGCTGCTCAAGACTCTAGGAACAGTTTGCTTCATTCTGACCAGGATCTTGCACCAGGTACAGAACCTCAATCAACACCACAAGCTCCACCAGCTGTCAGCGAGGCTAACAGTGAACAAACTAAACCTCCTATTGACATTATGGGCCCCAACAAGACTCTGTCTAATCAAAACCCAAGTAAGAACATTCCTTCTCACTCCTCTAGGCAAGATAAAAACACTAACTTTAAAATTAGTGATCTTTTTAAATCTGTGGGGAAGCCTGCACAATGGCAGAATGCAGTCCATCTAAGATACACCGGTGAAACCTCCACTGCTCTTTCCCAAAAGACTGTGCTTCATAATATGTTGAAGGACACCTTGAGGATTAGCCCCTCTGAACTATTCACATTTATTCATATCAAAGGAGAGTTAACATATGACATTAGTTTTAAAAATGTAAGCACTCTCGTGAAGTTCTGGCTTCAGTATGAGCAGGTTAAAAGTTCAGCTTTGTGGGTCCCTTTCATGCTGATCCCTCTCACAAAACCTTTGGTAAAAATTATTACTTTGCTTTTCAGGAATGAGGGGGTAAATATTAATGATATACAGTACTGGCTTAAGCAATACAGTGAACCTTAGATACCCCTCACCCCATTTTGGACGATTTATAGTCTGGACGGAGGGTGGAAAATCAAGGTCCAGCTAAGGCAAACTGAACAAAGAATTGTACACCTTCCTGGTGGTTTCCACACTGGGAGGGATAGAGGTATCTGTTTTACCTGGGGCAGCTATACACCTGCCACAAATGTGGATCTAGAAACCATCTTAGTTACACATGTGACCAGACCCAGATGCACCCTATGTTTGTCCCATGGCCATGTGAGCCTTGGTTGCCCCAATCCCAGCTTCTGCAACCTATGTGACAAACAAGGTCACACTTACCCTTAGTGCCCATGGGCTCAGCACAATAGGGTAGACTGGGTCCCCAGGATCATACTAATTTGATTGCTGAATCTCAGGCCCAAGCACTTCAAAGATGGGAGGATGTTTCTCTCCTTGCAGCCTTTCCTGCCAGAGCTTCTGCCCCCATAGACCCTTAGGACTCAGTAGACTTAGACATAATTGCACCCTACTCCCCATTATTGCTCCCCAGCCGGAGCATAATGTCACCCAGGAGGTTCCCAAAGTCTGGTGGTCTCTCTTCGAACTTCAGTGGCTGTTCGGGCATGACGGATGCCCCCGAGCTGAGGAACCCTTTATCCTGGCCCCCATTTCTAGAAGGGGCAAAGGGAAGCGAAAATCAGACTCCTGCACACTCACCAGGACAGTTCTGACCTGAAATAAGTTTCAAGCCCTGGCAAAGAGGAAACAATGGGGAGATACCGACGGAGAAGATGCCGATTCGGACTCCTCTAGGGCATCCTCCTCCAAAATGGACTTTTCCTCTGAATCAGGGAAAGAAACACCACAAGTAAGTCAGAACCAGGGAGCTCAGTTTCCATATAGATGATTTTTGTGGGGGTCCTCTTAAACTTTCTTCCCTAATGGGCTTTCTTCTTAGGTTTGCTTTCCTTTAAGCTTCGATGCATTGTCCCACACAACTGTGCTGCTGCACACTGAATGTATGTAGTATTATATCTTTTAAGAAACAACTGTCCACCCTGGGTTTGCTAAACACTTTGCCACATGATTTTTACTTCCTACAAGACACCAGGTTAAAGTCTAGGTTTGAACTTGTTCAGGTCAAGAATAGATGGACAGTAGGCCCCTCATATTGGTCTCACGGGGAAGATATGTGAGATGGGGAGGACATTTTATTATCAGGCTTCTATTTTAGTATCTCAGATGTAATTGATGTTTCCCCTGGGAGAGTACTTTTGATCAACAGAGCCCATGGCAACATCAGGTTTCGACTTGTCAACATATATGCCCCCCAGAGCATAGCCACTAGGTCTTCCCTATTCCTCAAAGTGCAGCCCTATCTGTTCACTTCCCACCAGGTTTACTTTGGGGTGACTTAACTGCAGCCTGTCCCCATGGACAGAGGAAGCAATGCCCATAAACATTCAGTGACACAGCCAATTTACTGAAAATTTTACAAATGGCTCAGTTGATGGATGGGTATAGGACTATTCATTCTATGGGTGCCAAACTTATCACAGAAGGGTACTGGCTACCCACATAGATTACATTTTGTCTCCAAGAACATTAAGGTTCATCAGGTTCTGTAATTCCTCAGAGACCTCAGACCATTTAGCGTATCCATAACATGCTCCCAGCAGGGGCTCCTTCCCATTCACCCTCAAACAAGATGGAAGTTAAACAGTTCACTACTACTGGATAACTACATTTCTCAAACTGCTTGAACCTCTTACAGGCCAGAGTATCTGTGATGGATGCATACCACTCCTATATAGCCTGGTGGAAGATACCAAATCCAATCTACAGTGTTTTTTTATAAGGAGGACCAAGTATAGATCATTGTCAGCTTATTTTAAATTCTCCCAGTTGCAAAAAACCTGTTAGACACCATATCTACAGCTTCTGAGACTAAAGTTAATCTGTCACAACAAATTAGGGCCTTAAAACTGATATGGAGGCTTTTCAATACAGTAGGGCACTCTCCTTGAAGCTGGAGGCCCAATGTGCACTCAACAGTCTAAACCCTCCCAGACATATATAAAAGCTGTGCAGACAGACTTTCCTCCACTTTTATGGAACACCTCACAGACCCACTTACTCCAAGGTTCAGTCCACACTTCCTGCAATAAAGCAAGTTGTCCAGTCTCATTTGGAACATAAGTTTAATTCAGAATCTGACTTATTAGATGCTACTCCTTCCTTACAGACTGAGATGTCCCAGAGGTCCCCATGGACCAACTGCATGCCCTGGTAGCCCCCGTATCAGTGGAAGAAACCACCAGTGCTATCAAGAAACAAAAAAAATGCACCTCCCCTAGACCAGACGGTTTGACAGCCAAATTGTACCATGCCTATATTACCATTTTTGCTCCCTCTCTGACTGTACTGTTTAACTGTATTTTAGAAACACACTCCATCCCTTCTAAATTTTCAGATACCATCATGTTACTACTTTTTAAAAAAGGTGAGTGAACTGAAATTGGAAATTGGACTCCACTCAGCCTCCTTAATATGGACTACAAAATATTTACCACAATATTACTGGCTAGGTTTCTACCAATCGCAGCGCAGGTCATCTCCAAAGAACAGTCCTGTGCCCTTCCGAATTGATCTATGCTTCACTCCCTATTTTTACTTAGAGATATTGTACATTCATGCTCTGAGAAAGTCCCTGCACTATTTCTTTCTTTGGACAAAGAGAAAGCTTTCAACCGGGTCAACCATAAGTTCCTATTTAAGGTCCTGGTGCACTACCATATCCCCATACAGTTCATCTCCTGGCTAGATCTCCTTTATAACACTGCTTGGATCACCCCACATATTAATAACTCCCCAGGCAGTGCTTTTTTGGGGAAGAAAGGGTATGACAAGGTTGCCCTTAGCCCTCATTGTATGCATTCCAAATAGACCCCTTGTAAGGAAATTCCTGCTACACCCTCCACCCCCAAATTAATTCTTCCAAACAGATTCTCAGCTTCTGTGATTAGTGCTTATGAAGATGATCTATGTATCTGTACTACCCAGCTGAACCCTTCTTATGCAATTTCTGTAATTCTGGGTTTGAGGCAGTTTCTGGATCTAAATTAAATTACTATAAAAGTGTGGCTAAATTCATTCTGAACCCCCATGGACCGAGTGACCAACATCCAATTTCCCAAGACCCAATAAAGATGTTGGGGTTGTTTTGAGGCAGTCCTGATGACTTGGTCCTCAATTGAGTCTTGTTTTAGAGAACGCTAATAGGCTAGTGTCATCTTGGACCATAGTGAAAAGAGGAGGGTGCTGCTGTTGAAAACTTTGGTACTGCCTTTATTTCTCCATAGCACCACAATTTACCCTCTGCCATTTTCTTTAGAAGCTAGGACCTACAATGTGTTTTTCAGGGTTTTGGGGCAGTCGCTAAATCCAGTAAAATGGATGTATACATATCCTGACTTTTGTTTTGGGGAGTGCAAATGCTAAACCTCTGGTATTTTTCCATAGTTTGTTCATGAATTTTATATTTCCACCTCTGTTATCCCAGTGCCCCTCATTTTGGGTTTCCTTTTATTATTAATGGTTACCCCTTATGCACAGTTTGGATGAATACCACCATGGAAATACCTAGGAATTTTAGGAAATCAGGGATGCCCCTTTTGTTCCCTACTTTCCTTAAGCTCAAACAATGGAAATTGGTTTGCTCCTTGGTTCAGACAACCACTTGAAAGCAGCTATATGCTAACATTCTTTCTGCACATTTCTCAGAACCTCCTATGTTGCTGGACACCCAGAATATGGAAGTAGATACCTCATTAGCATTCAAACAACTCACTGACCCTAGATTACCCCCAAATCTAGGGGATGTTACGTGGTTACCATGCCATGGGAAACTGGGGGTAAGAGGTACTTGAAGCATACATCCATAGAAGATAGGATGTGTTTCAGGACACTTGTCCCATGCAGGTAGAGATGATGCAGCATTTCTTCCTAGGTTGCCCATTTAGTGCACAAGTTTGGACTTTATTGTTACACAAATGGAAAGATAAGGGCTCTCAAATTTCACATATGAAATGCTTATCTATGGAATTTTTCCCAGAATATGTCTCATTATCGCTAGCACACTGAAACTCATTGTTGCTTACAGTAGATATTTCTTGTGGCAAACCAGATGTGCCAGTTGTTGCAGCAGAAAACCTATACTGGAACCAAGTGGTGAACCAAATTATATTAGATTTATGGTCCATTTACCATAAGAAAAAAGTCTGTCTCTCGTCACAACATGATAAACTCTGGGCTTTTTGTGATTGGATCATCAAAGATTGATGTAAATTGACCTCCCTAAAAGTTCTAAGTTGGCTCAAGATTGGCAGAATGAGAGACTCTATCTTTGTCTGCCCCTCCTTTTCTCTCCCCTTTTTAGTCATATAAAGGCTTTTTGTCCCCCACAGATTGAGATTTATTCTGGTGTTTTTATGTCCTTTTCAGGGTAGCACTGCACCTATGAGCTTTACTTTACTTATATGACTGTATAATGCTTTAAGGATGGACTATGCTAGATTTTCTTCTTTTGGATTTATAATTTGTTTTGTTTATACTCTTGAGACATGTATTGTATTCTTGATTTATTTATTGTCTGTTTTTCAATAAAAATTCCTACACTTTTCATGACATGCCATAGGATCTTTTAATGTCCACCTGAACAATCACTGGAAAAGGCAGAGAGGACCTCAAGTCTGAACATCTGAGCTGAAAGATAACACATCCTGACAGTAAAACATCCCATTAGCACTGCACTCAGGTGCCAGCAGTTATTGCACGGTCCAATCCTGGAGTAACTTTCTGGCCCAGAGGTAGATGTTATGAAAAGAGTAACCCTGGCACCTTTTGATAATAAAAAGCTAATAGAAAGGCAGACTATGCAGTGGCAGAAGAAGACTGCTTTTGTATGGGTGCAGTAGTGGTGCATACCTGCAGGAATCCTCAGTCAATTGCAGTATATGGTATACAGAGTATGCCAAAGAATGGTTTAGTTGTTAGAATTTCTGTTTCTTTTTTCATTGAATCGTGCAGTACATTTTTGGATTAACACACATACATTCGTGTAAAGTACATAAGAGGTTGTCACTGCACAACCCTTCATCAGATTCCTAGGTGATTCTTTCTAGAAATTTGTTTCTTTTTAACAGAAAATGGACTCTACTCTTCAACAGCATATTGAAGGGAGCGCGTGCTTGGTAGCAACTAGGGTGGATGCTTAAACAGCAGCCACCTGACCAGCCAAATAAATGTTCCGATAAACCCTGATAAATGTGGAAGACAGCATCATTCATTGATGTATTACCCAGGTAAATGAAATGCCAATTTTGGGGCAATTGACAGTCTTTATTTTTTCTCCATGGAAAAGTTTTTGCCGTTAACTGGTCAGTATGATCCCTCTGGTCAGTTCAAACTGAATGCTACCATTCCATCACAAAGCCTAAACTGTCACTATGGGATCTGACAGCACTACAACAAAAGAAAAAATTGGATCAACTGCTATTAGAGAAATGCTGGCAGAAATTAAACTAGATATCTCTGACATAAAATCTGCTATGAATAAACAACAGCAGGACTCCTCAGACACTAAACAATGGATGGAGGCCATGGAAAGTAAGCTTTTTAGCCCAGAAAAAAATATGGTGCAACTAAAGGACAGCTATGACTACCATGACAAACAACTAGTACTTATTTTAGACAAACCTGATGATCTGAAGAACCACAGTAGGCAAAGAAATCAGGATTACTGGGATGACAGAAGGTGTGGAGGGAGGTGATATCATTTTATTTTTACAGCAGTTCTTTTCCAAATTGTTTAATTGTCAGTGGGACTGGCCCCTAGAGATAGAGTGGGCACACTGCTCACTTGCCCCTGACCACAGAAATGAGCCAGACTGCAGCCAATAATTGTTTACATTTTAAGATTTTCAATTCAGGAAGAAATTCTTTGTATGGCTAGGGAGAAAAGAGTGCTGTAGTGAGAGGGAGAAAGGCAATCTACACACAGCCCTAACACACACCTTTGATTCTAAACAGTCTCAGCAGTGTCCTTCATCCCAAACCTATGCTTCTGTGTCTAAATACTCACCACCAGATACCCGACACGGGAATCCATATAACTCCAGAGTCATTGGAAGAGTAGGCCTCCATTCAAAATATCAGGATACAGTTCTAGGCATCATTATGAAAGCAATCCTAAAAACAGATGAGGAACCACAGCAGAAAACATAGAAATTTCCCAGTGCCAATACATCTCCCTGGAGGTCATTGGAACCTGAACTCATACTGATTTACCCCAGGAAGCAATTGTTTATGATGTTTTCTACCAACATTTGAACACCATAATTTTGCTAGGGGTCATAACCTTTGAATCTTTTGGTACAGGTTACTTCTGGTTCACAGGCATTAACTACTTCCTCCTTTCTTCATTGGGACAGCATCTCCTGGACCTCTGGTAAGAGAACTTTTGTTTTTCCCTCCTGCCATGCTTATTGGAATGTTGTTTTAATTATTGAGTTCAACTCTCACAACCAGCTCTTTTGCCTTAAGAGGCTAGGCACACACCGACTATTTGATCCTATCACGTTGAGCTGTAAAGCATGCTTCCTCCTCCTTTTCATTTGGATACCTCAGCAATTCTCATACAGTTGGATATGTAAGCTCTCTCTTTGACTCCAACAGTGAATTTTCATATGTATTTCCTCCTATTTTAAGTGCTATTTAAAACTTGACACAGTCAATTATCATTAATGAAACTGTCCCACGATGTTTGCATTTCAAAGTTTGTTTAAGTGCCTCATTGTTTCCTCCTACAGCTTATCGGTATTTCTTTTATAGAAACTGCAGCACTGAATTTTCCATGTATGCATGACTAGGGATGTTTTGAGATTCATCCAACTACTGGTGAATGTCCTTCATAGAATTATGGTGTCTCATTAAAGGCTATTATTTTTCAGCTCATTATTTATCATTTTAATGCATTACTTTTATACTCAAACTGTTCCAAATCAATTAAGTTTCTAATAGCTGGGTGTTGCTGCTGTTTACCTTTCTAACAAATTATGGGCATCATTTTGTCATATGACTGCAATGGTAGGGGAGGCTGCAAACATTCTCAGCTTTGCCTAGTAGGGACTGTGGAGAATCAGGTTATCTTCTTGGAATAATGTATATATAGTTCAGAGCAATTCAGCTAAAGGTAATGTGTCACATAGGATCCTAGGGAGCCAGGGAGGCTGATGTGGCCCACTTCTTAGCAGCCTGATCTTAACATAGCTTAAGACTCTCCCTGCCCTAATTCCTTCCATAACCTTGGAAGGACTTCATTTTACTTCAAGTATCCTGCAGTCTCTGCAAAGAAAATGAACAAAGCATAAGAAGTAATTCTCTAAATACTTGGGTGCCACTTATTAATCTGATACTCCTCTATAATGTTAGAGTTTATTAGACATCCTTAATCCAATTCTTTTTCCTTTCTTTCCTCAGCGTAACAGTTATTTGCTGGGTATTCCATTATATTTTTTAATTTTTATGCTGCGATCTTATCATACAAATCAACTGTATGGAACTTAGAGTTTCCTTTATGTGAGAGCACTGGTCAGGCTATGTTAGACTTGGACAGCTAAACCTAGAGGCATTTGAGGACACCTTGGAATCACCCTTACATTCTGGTGTATTCTTTCTTTAGCTGAGAAGAGCTTTTAGTTATGTATTTATTTGTGTCATTCATGTTGATTGTTGAAAGAAATTGTATTCTTGTTGGGATTTAATTGACTCTGTTTACAGATTCTAATAAGTTTATTTTTTAGAATTTTCACTGTTAACTATATTTTTGTGTTATTCTGTTTAACATTTGCAGTACTTCTGCAAACTATGGGTCTTATGCACAAATGTGCTGAGTGGCTATGTGCAGCCGTGGTGTGTATCCACTCTGCACCCTTTGGGTCCCCCAAGCGGGATGCACAAAATGGGGAGCACAGCCCCAATGCATCTGATCCCTGGCCACACAGACAGAAATGCACCGGGAGTGGGTGGGGGTGTGCCAGCAGCATGTACCATGCCCTACGGTGCCGAGTGCTGCACACCTGGGGGTGTAGGAGGGTGCTGGCTATGCCAGGTGGAACCTTCCGTAACCCACTGTGTGCCCCCATGGAGTACACCCCCCCAGTTGTGGCAGCAACAGGACCCAACAATCTGAGGCTGCTCAGGCCCACTAGGCCACAGGGAGGGCTGGGGCAATGGAACAGGTGAGCACCCATACATGTCCACAAGACACACCCAGTGCCCCAACAGAATGCCACCTCACCCAGTGTCTGCCAAGCACCCCCACTGCACACATCGCAGCCCCGACCCAATGATGCCACAGACATCACCACACACACACAAAGGTACCTGCCACAACCTTCCAGACCCCCTGGACCCAGCACCCTACTGAAGCATTGGTGGCCAGTGGCAGGTGTTCCCTCCACCCACCCATAGCACTGCCACCCAGGCAAGCATGTGCTGGGAACATGGCTGGCTGGCCCAGTATTCCCCCAACCTCAGAAACTGACAGACCCCCTGTACCTGCACAGTTGATGCCATGGCTGGATGACCAGTGGCGCAGCCCTCTGCACACCTCCTTGGCTGCTGACCATCCAAGTGCTGCTGGGAACACACAGCTTATTAATAGTGGCATGTTCCTGGTATCACTTGGACAGACGGCGGTTCATGAGGTGTGCGGA
Source organism: Neoceratodus forsteri (assembly GCA_016271365.2). Classification (NCBI taxonomy): domain Eukaryota; kingdom Metazoa; phylum Chordata; order Ceratodontiformes; family Ceratodontidae; genus Neoceratodus; species Neoceratodus forsteri. Next base: position 34,955,372 of record JADMNL010000037.1, on the reverse strand, counting down.
GGGCTATGCGGCTGGCCGCCTGACCATGGCACAGACTGTGAAGGTATGGGGAGGTTGTCTGTGCCACAGGGGAGCTACTGACTACCAATGTGGGTCAGGGGGATGGGATCAGATGTGCAGCACCAGGGCACTTGTGTACTTTGGGGGGAAGGGTGGCTTGTGTGACACTGGGGATGGGCAGCTGTGGGTAACTGGGGAGTGTGTCACACACTGGGGACTGGGATGACCATGTGTGGGGTGCAGGGGGGCTTTCACTGCCACAGGGGATGGGGTGGCATGGGGGAGCCATGCTTCACAGGTACTGGGCTGCCATGAGCTGGGGGGCAGTGCACTGGGTGGACCCTGTGCTCCAGGGACTCAGCCATAAGGTCTGCTGACAACAGGGCAATAGATGTGTGGGTCCACGTGTCAGTTGGTGCCATTCATGCACCCAGACCCACTTCTGTACACATAGGGAATCCACTGTAGGTCCCATGCCGGGCATCCCAGTGGATGCCTGACTGGGTCCACGACTCCACCCCTGGCTTCCCAGAGGAGTACTGCACACCAGGAGGGCAGAGATGCAGATGGGTGGCAGCCGGTAGTGAATGCTAGCTGGGCACACCCATCTGCAGGTGTGAAGCTATGTGGGTGGAATATGCACCTCTGGCATGTATTTCCCGCCTGCTTATGAATAGGTCCCGTTGAAAGGTTACTCTACCTGATTCAGACGTCTTATTTCACACAGAAGGCTTACTCAATATTGACTCCATGTGAAGTGTTTCAATTTGTGTGTATAGTACTAGCATATCCTTCCCTTGAACTGTAATGGGATTTTGGAATATCAAGGGACTAGACTCCCTGGTTAAAATAAAGCACATTTTAAGCTATCTGCAGAAAAACAGAATAGATATAGCACTACTGCAAGAAACACATCTAATTCAGAGAGAGAGATTGAAACATTACCATGATCTCGGGTTGCTCAGGTTGAATATAGTGCTTTTAACACAAAAAAAGGACAGCCATATTAATTTGAAAAGGAGTTAACTTTGTTAAAGATAATGCAATATGCGGATTTGGATGGAAGATTTCAAATGTTGACAGGAGCCATTAATAGCAGAGATATAACCATTTGTAACATTTATGCCTCAAATGCTCTACAGGACTCATTCTTAACAATATAAGTTCAAGATTAAGTGTTAACAAGTGCCAAGATTTCATTGTGGGTGTGACCTTAAAGAAATCCTAGATTCTCTACTAGATAAAAGCAAAACACCCACTTCCCCTAGAAAAAAACTATCTCTCAAAGGGCCATTGGCAAACTTTTGGATGATTTTCTTGTAGATGCCTGGCACCTTTTGAACCTCACCTCTAGGGATTACACTTTCTGCTCCTCAACACCCTCCTCATACAATAGAATTGATATGATACTTATCTCTAAAAGTCGAGCCTCCAATATTAATACAGTCAGTGTTGGGGAAATGGCCATTTCAGATCATACACTTTTAAAGGTAGCAATACAATGTAGCGATACTCAGAACAACAGTATCGGGGGCTTAATATTTCTCTGTTACATGACACAAAATTTATTACAGGTAAGTTGATAAACAAGGAACCTGAGAAGTTTTTCCAGTTAAATTACAATAGCAAGGTTCACACCTCTTGCTTATGAGATTCATTTAAATCTTTTATAAGAGGAAGGTTTTCTATATCAAAAAAAAAAAAAGAGAAACGACCAGGGGAACTTTCACCAAAGGAAGCAGAGCTGCATCAGTTAGAACAAGATTTTAAACAGAATCCGAGCACAAAGATGCATTTGTTGAATATATTACTAAATTAACAATATTACCCATCATTGTCTCCTTTACGCTGGCTTAAATTGGCTGTCACCTAAGGATATTCGAGCCTACTCCCTGGGCTGCTTTATCGACTCCCTGTCTAGACCTCCCTGCCCTGTCTATCTTGCCAACCTCCTGACTCCTGCCTCACACACCCGTGCCCTCAGGTCTTCCTCTGTCCTCATGCTCTCCACTAGATCTTGCATGACAAAAATGGGTGAACAGGCATTTGCCCATTTTGCTCCCAAATTCTGGAACTCACTCCCCCTTATGGTGAAAACTTCAGCCTCTCATCCAGAATTCAAAAAGTCACTGTTCACCCACCTCCTAGCCTCTGGCCAATGCAAATGCTCTTAATTTGCTTTGTCCCACTGCAGGCTGTCGGGTCTGACCCTGAGTACTACACTAATGTTCTCCAATGCAATACGCTTGTCTAGGTGGCAATGAACCTTGATGTCTTTACTGTCCTCAGCTGTCTTATGGTTACCCTAATTGATTTATTTTACATCCTTATTATGATCTATGCCTAAAATGTACCCTTATGTAACTATTACTGTGCTACCCAATGTATATCTTGTTTTGCTCCTGTACACCTATATTATGTCTGTGCATTTCTGCATATTGTAACCAGTGTCCTGTGCTCTCCCGGGTCGTGCCTGAAAATAGGCAGGTCTATTGCCTAGCGCACTTACCTGATTACCAAAAGCTAATAAATAAATAAATAAATATGAAATTAACAGAATATACTCCTATAAAGTGGAATATGCTTTGTTTAAAAAAGAGATGCTCAAGAACAAGAGGGCATTCTATGAAGCTGGGGTGGGATCAGGGAAGGTGTGAGGAAGTATGTCTTCCCAGAAAGGCTAGTGGATGCCTGGAATAGCCTCCAAGTGGAGGTGGTGGGGGGCCAAAAATGGTAACAGGCTTCAAGAATGCATGGGGTAGGCATGGGGAACCTTAGAGATAGAGAAAGGGGGGTTAAGCTGGAGATCAAGTAGGGTCTGCTGTGTTATTGTAGTTAGAGGAAATGGGCAGACTAGGTGGGCCAAACGGTCCTTATCTGCAGTCAGTCTATGTTTCTATGTTTAGAATTAAACAGAAATTCTGGGAAGCAGGAGAAAGGGCTGGGAACTCCTTGCCTACAGGTTAAGGAAAAAAGGCTGATCAAAATATTGCAGAAACAGAAAACAATCAGGGCCAAATTAAAGTCTTGTGCAAGGAGATAAACTCTGAATTTACCAATTTATTTAGGACACTTTATCTGTTCTCAACCAAAAAAATCTCAGACAGACATTACATCTTTTCTAGATTCAGTTACTTTACCTACACTGTCTAATTTGGACAGAGAAGGATTAATAAATCAATCTTGCAAGAGTAACTCTTACAGGTGATTAAGGAATAACCGATGAGCAAGACCCCAGGACCAGACATGCTCCCACAAAATTTTGTAAAGTTCTTCCCTCCCGATAAAAAATTACCATTTTGAAACCCTGTCTTTCTTTACAGTGCTAGGAAATCTCTCTGAATCAATGAGCCAAGCCTATATAACCTTAATTTTAAAAAACCAAAAACGATCCCTTAAAGTGTGACAATTATAGGCCCATCTCATTGTTTAATGTGGAGTATAAAACATTTTGACTAAGATACTAGCAAACAGACTCAAGTTGCATGTGACTAAGATTTTAGGAGAAGAACGGGATGGTTTTGTGCCTGGCATAAGTGGATCTGAAAGTGTGCGAGGTTTCTAAACACTGTTTGGTTCTCAGACAAAATGCGACAGCTATTGCCTCCACCCTTCATTTTTGTAAAGCCTTTGACTCCTTGAAAGGGATTTTTTATTTCAAACTCTGGCTAAGTACTATCTAGGAGAAACCTTCATCTCTTGGATCAGAACAATATACAGGTCATCCTTCGCTACAGTAATAACAAATGGATATATCTCAGATCAGTTCTCATTAAGTAGAGGGTCTAGACACAGCTATCTAATCTCCCCATCTATTTATAAGTAAGTAAGCAACTTTATTGATCGACTGACAAGTCTCTACAATATTTTCTATGAAAAACATCCTCAATCAGAGCAATTAAAAATATACAACTACATACAATACAATAAATACAGTGGGTGGGATATTCAAGGGTTGCATGGCACAACAGTGTTGTGCCATGTGCAACCCACTGATGCACCCGGTGCAATATTCAAAGTGAATTTGTTCTACTAAATCCTGATGCAGCTTGGGGCGTGACTAGTATTGTATGCGGGCGCAGTGCGGTGAGCGTGCCCATGCATACGCGGCACATCCTGATATTCAGCCCAGGATGTGTGGCACATATGCAGGCACACACCCACCTGCGCCACACAGGGGGTGCAAAGTTGTTTCAAAAATAACAGGAGCAAGGACTGGTCACCCACTGGCGGCTGTTGCATTGCTGGGAGCAAGCCAGCAGCTGCCAGCTGTGGTGGCACCCGAGCTCCTGGCGGCACCGCCCAGTGCATGTAGCACCTTCCAATGCCCGATTGTGGGCTGTAAGATGTTCTAACCCTGGTGGTCCAGTGGGATTCCACCTGCCTGATCGTGGGCTGTAAAGTACTTTGAACTCGGAGGTTCAGTGACTTCACTTTGCTTGATCAGCGGGCTGTAAGCTTTGAACTCCTGGTGTCTAGGACCTAACTCCCCTCACATGGGCTGTAAAACAATTTAAACTCCCTGCTGGTTCTAGTGGTACCGTAGCTCCCTCCCAACCCACCACTCATACTCTGCCACCCTGCTCCCCAGTCAGCGGGCGGCAGCACCCACCCGCAAGCTACCCAGTCACCCATCGATTGACAGTGTAGAGTTCGGCTGATGCCCATTGGCCCACGCGTGGACCAATGGGCGTACAGCCATACTGTACACTGTCAGTGTGCGGGTGGCTTCCGGGTGGGGTGTTGCCACCCGCCACTGACCAGGGGGAAGCGGGGTGGTGGGTATGAGTGGGGAGGTTGAGAGGGGGTTACGGGTACCACTGGATCACCAGGGAGTTAGAATTATTTTACAGCCCGCAATAAGCAAGGAGTTAGGTCCACTGGACCACCAGGGAGATAGTATTATTTTACAGCCCATGATCAGGCAGGGAGTTAGGTCCACTGGATCACCAGGAGATAGAATTATTTTATAGCCCGCGATCGGCAAGGAATTAGGTCCACTGACCACCAGGAGATAGAATTATTTTACAGCCTGCAATCGGGCAAGGAGTTAGGGTCCACTGGACCACCAGGGAGTTAAACAATTATTACAGCCCGTGATCAGGCAATGGGGTGTGTTGCTGGTGAGGGCAGGGGCATTAGTCCCTGATGGCTGCAGCCTGGCAGGGTGCAAGGCGCAAGTCGTAGGGGATTGGTGCACCTGCATGCAAATGGGGCCATAATGACATGCAGATGGCTATTGCGCCTTACATCTGATATGGCCCTATTTGCATGTCCACTGCTGAATATCATGGTTGCTGCACCTAGCACAATGGCACTTGCACTCAACGCATCCCCTGCTCCTCTCTGGCCACTTGCACTGGCACAGTGCCACTGCACCATGCACAATGTGGGTGGCCACAGTGCTATTTTCAACGGTGCAGAGCCATGGTACAGCACCGTTGAATATCACCCAGACCATACCCGGGTGCATTGCAGTTGTGCTGCGCCTGGCTTGTGCCCCTGCCTGGCGCAGTTCTGAATATCCCACCCAGTGTGTTAAAATAAATAAATAATACATACGCCATTCCTCAGGACACATACAGAGCCCTCTTGCATAGATCTTAAGCTTTCCAGATACCTGTATTAAGTTTCCAAGATCATGAAGCATGCAGCATTTAATCCTTGCTGTACACAAAAACATAAACACCCACCCTCCAAAACAAGACATCCTTTTTGGGTTGTGTACTGCCCTTAAGGAACATTCTAGTGTATTGGCTTCTAGCACTTTTACACATGGAACCATGTTTCATAGGAATAATGTTCCTCTGTTCTAAGTACAAATTATTCAATCTATCAAATCAATATAGTCCCAGTACTTTATCATATTTATCTATGTACTGCCCTTAAGGAACTTTCTGGTGTACTGGCTTCTAGCGCTTGTACACATGGAACCATGTTTCATAGGAATAACGTTCTCCTCTTAAGTACAAATTATTCAATCTATCAAATCAATATAGTCCCAGTACTTTTATCATATGTATCTATTTATACTAGCTATTGAACCCTTAATTAGAAAGATCACAGAATGTAAGGGAATCAAAATAGGTGAAAAAGTGAATAAGGTGTTTGCTTTTGCTGATGATCTTCTAGTAACAGTTTCCAACTTGATCACTTTACTCCAGCACTAGAGGTGCTTTTTCATGAGTGTGCATTAATGTCAGGTCTGAAACTTAACTGGAAGAAAACCCAAGTCCTACCCATGAATTTGCATTTGAAATTTGGAACCCCATATGATAAGTTGCAGGCTGACTCTTGGTGCAAAGACAGTTTAACTTATTTCGGTATTAAAGTTTCAAAAGATATAAGAAAGCTAGAGGACATTAACATCACCATATTGATTAAGAAGATTGAGTGTGACCTCCAAAAGTGGAAACACTTAAACTTCTCAATCTAGGATAAGATTAACTCATTAAAGGTGATAGTACCCCCAAACTTTTTTACCTATTCCAAAACATACCAGTTAGATTAGAGAAGAAACACTCATGTTCTTCAGAATTTGGTCAGGAAATTTCTTTGTGGAAGTTCTCCCCCTAGAGTATCCATAAGTAAGTTAAGGGATGCAAAGTGGAAGGTGTATTTGGGCTACCTCATTGGGAAAGATACTTCCTAGCCTTTGGGTTAAAACAGGCTATTTAGTATTTAAAACACGAGCAATCAGAAAGGGATCCCTTATAGTTACGAGTTGAAAGGCAAATTACAGCCCCCTACAAACCTTCTGATTATTTGTTTAGACACTTAACGGGTGATTTAAAGGAAAATGTTTGCATCTCCAGCTCTGTTCTTGCTATAAAAAAAGTTTAAGATATCCTGAATATACACCATCTGCCAGCTAGATTAATGTCAATCTGGAATAACCAGAATTTAACTTATAAAGACAGTCCCTGGAAGATCCAGGTTGGATTAAGTCCAGTATTACTAATTTGCAGCATATTCTGGGACCAAGTGATGAGCTTAAAATCCTCAGAATTAAGTGCAGCCTACACAGGTTTCAATTTGTCAATTACTTACAATTAAGGAAAGCACTGCAAGGCACTGTTTTGAAACCAAACCTTTTCCTAACAGCCCCTGATGAATGAAACCAATGATATAAACTTGCAGCATTAAGAAAGAGAGTCAGTTTAATATATAGACTTCTACTAAACTCCACAAATCACCTCTTACTGACACTCTCTGCCAAAGAAAAATGGGAAACTGAACTTAAGGATCATATATCAGATTCAGAATGGCATCAACCTAGGCAAATGTGTACAATAGAAGTAAAGAGATACAAGGGAAAAACATCCAATATAGGATACTGCATTTCTGCTACTACTACTACCCCCACCCACATAGGCTATAAGAATGCACTCTACCCCATCCCCAGCCTTCAATAACCTCTCAATACCTGCTTTCTCACACCGTGAATCTCATCTGCAACTAGTGTCATGAAAAGAGGCATTCACCCTCCTCAAGAAAATTAAACCAGGTGGCTAACCAGGCTCCTGAGAGCAGAAGCCTCAGTCATTGTGTCCTTAGTAACCATATTGCAAAACAGGTCCTTCCACTAAAGAGTGATCTCTGCGAAATGGAAGGAAGCAATAGTTGTTCCAATCCACAAGGGAGGTCTCAGGAAAGATATAGGCAACTACAGACCAATCTCCCTGCTCTGCACATTGTCCAAAATACAAGACAGACTGGTCTACAACAAGCTGTGAGACTATCTAGACCTCAACCTCCTAGTCTTACCTCAGCAACATGGATTCAGGCACAATCATGGGACAGACACTGCCTTAATTAAATTCACCACTGATGTTCTGCAGGCACTGGACAGTGATATCTAGAGAGGGGCTATCTTCATAGACCTCACAAAAACTTTTGACCTGGTCAATCACAGATTGCTCCTTGGAAAACTAAAACACATTGGTCTTGCCTCTCATGTGATCAACTGGTTCTCTAACTACCTAACCTCCCGTAACCGGATGGTCAAATGGTGTAGAGCCTTGTCGAATCAGCTCCCTATTACAGATGGCATGCCTCAGGGCTCAATATTAGGTTCGTTATTATTTTCCCTGTTCATCAATGATCTGGGAAATCTTAAGTGTGATAGTCATCTCATCTTACATGCAGATGATGCCATTTTGTACAGGAGCTCAAGGGACACTAAGGCCCTCAGCTCTCAACTACAAACAGATTTCACTGCCCTAGAGAAATGGACCCTACAGAACCACCTGAAGCTGAATGCCAAAAACAAAAGCTGTTTTTTGGCCCAAAATGATTAGATCCAGACAGATTTGCTTTATTTCCTCTCATAACCTCAACTGGCTCTCCTATCGAAGTTGTAGCCACCCTCAAATACCTTGTTCTGATGCTTGACCAAGCTCTTACCTTTAAATATCATGCGGATCAAGTTACCCATACAATACACCTGAAACTAGGGCTATCATACAGGTTAAACAATCACCTCCTCCAGGAGCCTAGAATTGCCATAGCAAACAGTGTAGTAATACCCCAGCTCATTTGTGTGGCCCCTGTGCCGCAGTCACTAGGCAAATCTGAAAGTAACAGGTCGGAATTGGTCTACCACAAAATAGACCACTTTGCTGCAATGACCTATAATAGGAAGCATCATTGTGAGATACTGACCTCCCTAAATTGGCTATCCTTAGCACATAGGCTACAGTAGTCCATACTATGTAGTGCATAAAAACTCACTTCCACCCAACAACCTCCTGGCCTGGCAGATCTGCTTGTCCTTAACCACTCAAATAGATAACTGAGAACCTCCAACAAAAAACTGCTTTAAGTGACAAGGTTCTGAATCTCACTGCAGAGCAATTCATTCACCTACTCTGCTCCCAATCTATGGAATGCCCTCCTACAAATGGTTAAGTCCTTAGGCTCCTTCAAAAAGGGGTTAAAAGTATATTACTTAGAAAAATGTCTACATAGAAACATGGAATTTGATGGCAGATAAGGACAGCTTGGCCCACCTAGTCTGCCCATTTCCCTACCTAACAGATAAGCTGCAGATCCTAGTTAATCAACAGCCTACTTCCTCCTACCCCCACTAGAATTGCTTTATGTCTGTCCCATGCATTCTTGAATTCCCCACTGTTTTGACTCTACAACCTCCTCAGGAAGGCTGTTCCATGTATCCACAATCCTCTCTGTGAAGAAATACTTCCTCACATTACCTCTGAGCCATCCCCCCTCTATCTTCAAATTGTACCCCCTTGTTTTGTACATCTTTTTTTCTGAAGGATGTTACCCTCTTGGACTTTGTTGATTTCCTTGAGGTATTTGAAAGTTTCTATCATGTCCCCCCCTCCCTCCTTTCCTTGAGGCTATACATCTCTAGTTCCTTTAGTCCTTCTTCATATGTCTTCTGATGCAGACCCTGCATCATTTTGGTTGCCCTTCTCTGGACAGCCTCCACCCTGTCTATGTCTTTGCGGAGATGGGGTCTCCAGAACTGTACACATTACTCCAGATGTGGTCTTACCAACTGTCTATGTACCTGCTAGCATTGATAGTCTGTTGTCAATCAACATAATGTATCTGCGTTGATTGCCCATTGTAAAGTGTGTTGGTTTTATGTACTTCTGCTGTAACAAGGCTTTTTAATGTGTTGTATTATTGTTATAGCCTTCTATTCAGAACTGTGCCATAACCTACATGTCAAATGTTAATAATCCAAGTCAATTGCTCATCACTGTCTAGGTATTTCACTTCTCCTATGTAAAATGCTCTCTGTGACTGTCTGTTTGAATAACTGTATAACTGTCATTAATTCTGGGTCACTCCTGAAAAGGGAGCTTTGGTACTAGTGCTTCACCCAGTTACCAAATGAAATAAATAGTTTAAACACTATGGGACTTCAACTTGATGGAAATTTGCTGGAGGTGTCAGGAGGAACATATCAATTTATTACATATGCTCTGGGCCTGCCCTCTATTAAATCGTCTGGCATAACATTCACAGCTTATGTGAAGCTGTCTATAGAGTCGCCCCCAACAGTGACACCAACACAACGACCTACAGTATGTCACTGTTGACAAACTGACAGTTTGCTGACAGATCACTGTGTTGGTGTGCCTGAGACAGGGCACAATGTCTCCCGGTCCTGCACCCCCTCCCTGAATCCACTCCAACTCAGAGAAAAAGCGGACTGCAGGAGACATTTGGGTTATGTTAACAGCAACTTGCGGTCAACATAAATCCATTGCTGTGATGGTTTATCAGTGTTGTTGAACTGGCATCGAGATCTATCTATAAAGTAAACTCCCTTTTTCTCCTAAATTTCTGATCCTGGGAATTGCAGAGGGAATGGAACAAATATCCAAACCCAAATGGAATGGAGTATGAGTAGCTGCCCTAACATTGAAAAGGCTACTCCTATCCCGATGGAAGTCTGCCTCCTCACCCTTCTATAAAGACCGGAGTAACAAGTTTAGTAAAACAATAAATCATGAAAGGCTGGCCTTAAGCATAATGGGGAAAAAATTACATATTTCAAAAAACCTGGTGACCCTTTCGGTCATTCTTGCGAAATAATAGAACCTCTGAACCTTGACTTTATGTTCTAAGTTTTAGAAAGAGTCTCTTTTTGCAGATACTTGAAGTCTGAATGCTAACCTTTTAGGTATTGTTATTATTTTCATGATTTTATATTTTGGGTCAGTTCTGTTTCTTACTCACTCCAATGTTTTTGCAGGTTGAAATTCTAACAATTTTCTTATATGTAAATTAGTCTAATAGCATGTTTATGTTTTTTGCAGTAAGTAGTAATGCATTGTGTAGTGATTTAAGCTGCTGTATCTCTGTAGAAGATACTGTCCTGTTATGCTTGAACATTTTCTTTAGGTGAAAATAATTCAAAATTTAAAAGTACAAAACAAACAGCATATTATTTTCAACAGAAAAGACAGGTCAATGAAACAGGACAAACACACATGATTCAGTCATTTTGCCAACTGTTTCTATAACTGGTACTTCGTTTTGAATTCCTCCAGAGAAGCCTTTCATTTTTCCACAGTATCTTACTTTATGATCCTTTGTTTGAGTTGTCATAAATATTATGGATATGCTTTCAGATGATTCTGATAAGGAGGCATTTTGAGAACATAATTTACCATTGTCACTGAACACTACATTTCTCCAGTCTTTCTTGCTGTGTGGGAAAGTATAGTAGGCATTTGATCCTCTAGATCAGGGGTCTGCAACCTTTTCAGGATTGGGAGCCACATGTCCTCCTGGCATAACCAGTCTGATCACCAGAGAGCCATATGAGCGTATGCATAGCCAAGGTCTTTTTTTAGTGCATAATTTAGCTTAAATTTATCCCACAATGCTATTTGAATAAAGCATATGTTAATCAGTTGGAACACTACACAAAGAAGCCACACTGGATAGCTTCCTCTCCAGATCCTCCCTAAGAGAATCAGAGAAGTTTTAGCCATGATTTTGTAGCTGAAAAAGCAAATGGTTAGTAACTCAAAATGTATTCTTCATACATGCTTCAGGTAAATCTCTTGGAGCCACTGAAATAGTCCTGCTCTATTGGCCTCTGTTCTCTGGTGAAACCTTCCTGTGTCTCAGCATAGGTTGGGGTGAGCCTTGCCACCCCTACCAACCAAATCATTGGCATAAATAGAATGTTTGGTTGGGACATGCCCTGCAATTAGTAGTATTTTTGGGAAATTTTCACTGCAAATCACTTCGAAACATTCATCCACCCCTGCTGATGAAACCAAAAACACTCCAGTCCGTTATGTTCTCATCTATGATTGTTTTCTTTGTTGGGTGTGCCAGTTTATCATAAAATGTATGGCTGATTCACAGCATTAGTGCCACCTTAACATTGGCAAAGCTCTGTTTAATACCGTTAAAGGAACACTGTCAACTTTCTTAAGCCTCAAAGTGTCCCTAGTTTAAAATGCACATTTTATGATTGTTCACATTATATACATACTGTTTGTGCAGCTGGTAGTTTAATTAATTTCCTTTTTCTTTTAAAAGTGGAAAAACTAACTGCCACCATACTGGTGTTACTATACCAAACATGTTTGTTTACATTTCTTGACCACATCACACTGCATCTTTCCTAGACTTGGAAACATCCCCAACACAAGCTAGTCACTCATTATGCAGTGGGAGTAGAAGAGACTGTTGCATCATGAGTGGCTGCACTACTTGATGGTGTGTCTTATGTTCAGGAAATGTGTACTGAGAGTAGTTCAACGATTTGAAGCAAGGCAGAGCTAGGCATAGCTGTACATTACCATGCATTTCATTTCTAACAAGCAATGAGGTAGATAAAACAACCAGCAACATAAATGAATTTTAGAGAAAGTAAGCAATAATAAAATGTGGATTTTTACCTAAAATAATACAATACAAAAATGGTTGACAATGTCCTTTTAATATTTCTTGCAGTTGTATGACCTTGCATGCCTTGACTCAGTCATCCTTCCATCCCCACAGCCTTCTATCCTTCCTGAGGAACAACTGCCTTTCTAATAATTTGAATGCTACATAGCATCCTGATGTGACTGTGGTTGTACCTCTCACCCCACTTAGATCCCAAATGATGTGAGGCTATCACAATAAAGTACATAAAGTGCTCAGCACCTATTAAGAGATGGAGAAGGATGACAAAATAACTGGCTGGACCATCCTGTGTATCTGAGGATAGGAGTCCATCTGTCCCTCCCACTTGGGGCACTGATGTCTTAGTCAGACAAGGGTGGCTGGGCATGGACATCTACCAGGCCCAGCCTGCTATATGTAAAAACACATGGCATGTCTGCTGCCTCTGCATTCAGTGTCAAGTACTGCAAGCCCTGCTAACATCTGACAACATTTCCTGAACTGCAAATCTTTGCCAACATGATCCCTCCCTTTTGGTTACAAGAGAGTATTGTTGCAGTCGTAAGGCATCCAGAGCTGATTGTCACTGGGTTTGCCACTTGATGTGCAATACTCTGGACTTTGGCACCAATCTTGTTCAGAACCTTGGTAAGCAGTAACGGTAACAGTAATGTCATCAAGCAGCCTGCCATGAACCTTTGAAAGTTTTCTCCCTCACATCCCACTGGCTGATGTCAGTAACACAAATGGTAGTATCGATACTGGCCTATAATATGGTGGACACTACAGTGCCGTGACCTCCACATAAATAGTATGCTTAACTTCTCGTATTCTCCCAGCAACAAGAAAATTCTACTTCATGGAGAGGGTGGTGGATAACTGAAACAAACTCCTAGAGGAAGTGGTGGGAGCAGGGACTGTGGGGTGATTCAAGGAGCCTGGGAGAGACACAAGGGTCTCTTGGATCATTGGGGAAGATGGTAGAATTGTAAAGTCCCAGCAGCTTGTTAGGCAGACTGGGTGGCCTGGCGGTCCTCTTCTGCAGACACATTTCTATGTTTCTATCAAGGATATCAGTGTGTATGTGATATTGTGTATTGATGCAGAACTCCACAGACAATTCCAAAATATGTTATTGTGGAGCAAAGTAGCAGAGATACTGAAAAGCATAAAATTGGACTTTGATAATTAAGGAGCTGCAGAGCCGCATGAACACAGGCAAAGAGCCGATGCAGCTCCGCGAGCCTCACGTTGCAGACCTTTGCTCTAGATAATATTGTTACCTCACTGAACATGTGAATAGAAGAAAAGATAATGGGCCTGATTCCAGTAGGCATGGTGCAAGTCACTGATGATTGCGACTTGTGCCAAATGCCAGTGCGAGGACCTAGCTTGATTCCAGAACAGTCCCTGGTGGCTATGTCCATGACTTGTAGCACCACAAGTGCTGTGCAAAAGGAGGTGCACCTAAATAGGGTGCTGCAAGCTCAAGAAATGCCCGCTGCCACGGCACAAGCCCCATCCCCAAGCCCCATTAGCCAGCTCACCGTTAAGTTATGGCATATCCTTCAATATAAACTCTAATAATATACAATAAATAGACACCTGGGGTGCCTGTAATCACTGGTAGAATAGATTTCCCCTGCCCGGCAAAGCTGGTCCACTCCCTACCTCCCTCCCACCCTGCCCAGTCAGCGACTGGCACAACTCACTTCTCTCCTCCATGGCCAGCCACTGACTGAGCTCCCTTGAGCATGTCCTGCTGTATACAGTATGCGCTCAAAGCTGTCATTCATTGAGCACATACTGTATACAGTAGTACATACTCAGGGGAGCTCAGTCAGTGGCTGGCTATGGAGGAGAGAGGGTTGTGCTAGTCGCTGACTGGGCATGGGTGTGGAGGAGGTGGTGGTGGACCAGCAATGCCAGGTGAGGGAGACACTAGACTACCAGGGATTATGGGCACCGTGGGTGTCTATTCATTGTATATTATTACAGTTTGTATTGCAGGATTTGGCATCACAGCCTTCTGATTAATGGCAAGCTGGCCAGTGGGGTTCGGGGCTTGGGAGGGGGACATGATCAGCCCTGCAGGGCAACACTCAGGGATGGGGGTGTGGGGGTGCCAGCAGCCTGCAGAGGGCTGTCCTGTCAATGGGGGATGGGTGGGGGGCTTCTGTAGGACCATGGGGGGTGGTTGTTGGGGCAACAGGCACAGAGGTGCACCCCCCAGTGGATGTGGAGTACACTTAGACCAGCTAATAGCTGGTCTAACTGTACGTACACCAATGTCCACTGAGAGTTGTCCTGGAATAGCACAGTTGCTGTTCTGACAGCCACCTTCCTGGAATTGGGCTAACTGCTGCCACAAACCCCTTGCACCATGTCACTGTGGGTTTATGGCATAACCAGTGGTGTAGACCAACTTCAGCCGAGCCTATGACATGTTGCAGGCTGCCTTCTGGAATACAGATCATCGTAATGCATGGCGCAAAGTGCTACTTGCGCCAATTTGTTTGGAGCAAGTCACTTTGCAACATGCATAACTGTTCTGGAATTGGGCCCAATGTTACAGCTGGAAATTGGGGATTTGATTAAATTGAGGGAGAGAACATAGCAGCTGCATAGAAGAGCATGATGGTAAAATAATCTTTTTGGTTGCCCTAAGAGGCAAACTTTTTTGTCTGGATGGGGAGGCTAAAATGTTGTTTTCCTAAAGAATCTCTGGCTCAATTCATACTCATAGTGGTCAATGCGACTGCAGCTCCATCCAGCTATGCTCAATGAGTATTGAAAACCTTCCTCCATCATTACGATCATGTGGGAAAAAGGATAGGAGCCACCAAGCCACTAGCTAGTAATACTGTCAGCCCTCACAATTCCTGTTGCAGTCTCTTGCAACCTCCCTGCCTTACAACTTCTACAGGTTGGCAACAAGGGGCTGCTGTGCTGCAGCTGGACATGAAAGCCAGAAGAGGAAGGGTATGGAGGGACACAACAGAAGCACTGCCTCCACACAGATTAGGGTTAGGAAGGGTACCATTTGACACTAGGAAGGCTATACTTGGGTTGGGGATCTACTGGACTGCCAAGACTACAAGCAGAAACAAAAAGTTGTTGATGTACTGGCCTACTGGAGAATCACTAGGTAAGGGGTTATGGAGATGGAAACTTCCAGGTGACATGCTGCTCACAGCAGAGTTATCACATGGCATTGCACCATGCAACTGTCCTGGTGTCATGTTGCAACTCTATTGCAGTCAACCAGAATGTTAAAGTAAAACCCCATCTGCACCCACTAGTATTTGAAAGTCCAATTTGCACTGACTTGAGTCCATAGGGACCCCCAACTAATAAAACTGTTTCTGTATTATATAAAAGTGTGGTGGTTCAACAGTGGTAGCTTGCCCCATGCACAGCACAGTCACTCTTTATGACTAATTATGTGGCCTCTGAACATTCAGTGGGAATGTTCTAGGCATGTTCTAAATGTTGACTTTGCCAGTTTTGTATGGGGGCAAGTACTGTTTTTAGTACATATCCCCTACTTAATGAAAGCAAAAGAACACAATGCAGTAATCTTACCAGAACAAATGAGTAATCTAAAAAGCAAGCTTTTGAATACTGCTTTTATGAGTTTGACTCTGAGCCAGTGTTTTCACTCAGCATCCTCTGCATGACTGGTGCAGTCTTCATTTCTCTTTATTATCAAGATACTAGGTTAAAGTGCAAATCAAGTAGTTGACACCACATGAACATTCAGTGTTAATTGATTTACAACACAGAGATTGCTGAACCATCTCAGAGACAGGGCCCTTTCTCCCTAAATTTTCCGCTTTATGCGTGGTGCAGGATAGCACAGATGAAATTGAAGCCATCAGTGAAAAAACTAAGGGCCTGGTCCAGCATAGGTGCCTTGTCGATAGAGGACCAGTCGAAGGTGGACAGAGCCAATTTGAGGGATCCAAGTTTGCCTTTCTGCAGAACCCTTCTCTCGATGAAGCGGGGTGGGCTTTTGGAAAGTTTAGTGGTCCATATAAAGGAGATTGGGGAGTGGTCACTCAGCATGTCTGGGAGAATGCTGAGTTCAGAGAATTGAGTCGGTGAGCTAGCTAAGACCCAGTCAATGAGGATGCTGGTAGCAGCCTTGTAGTTCTGCCTGGTGGGGCGAATTATGAGTTGTGTGAGATTGTGGGAGGTGATTAGGTCTCTGGAGGGTGTTGCCTCCTTACATAACCAGTTAATATCAAAGTTACCAGTCAGGATGAGTTCTGATCCCCTTTTGAGTGTGCTAATTTCTTTCATAACAAGAGGAAGGCCTTCCTTGGCTTTTTTGGGGGGCAGGTAGGTTGTGGCGATGGTAAGGGTCTTACCTTTTAGGCCAATTTGTATTTTTACCACTAGTAGCTCATAATCCTCCACAACTTTGGAGATGGGGAGGACGGAGCAACTCAGTGAGTTTCTGGCATATAAGAGGTAGCTGCCACCTTTTCTGCCTATTCTATCAAGTCAAAATGCTTGGAATCCCTCGATGGCCACCTCACCATCTTTGATCCTACCCGACAGCCAGATTTCAGTTAGGCAGAGTATGTCAGGGGCATGGATGGTCATCCAAGCCTGAAGCTGGTAGAATTTGGCAGTTAGGCTGCAGATGTTTAGCGATGCTGTCTTTAGGCTGTTCAATGTATGGACCCCCTTGCACCTCAGGGTTGTTGGTCCAGGGTTTAGGTGAACATTGCCAGAGAGTAGCAGTAGCAGAAAGATAACCTTTCTGGCAGATAGGGTGATGTTTATCTTCCCTCGTGTCTTCTGTCGCCTGCGCTTCAGGTGGGGGAGGTGTCTATACACCTGTGTTAAATTAGGGGGAAAGCTAACCATTAAGGTTATGGTTTGGGAGGTTGGCTTGGTGATAACTGTGTATGGGAGGTGCAGGAGGATAAAGAGCCTATCGTTACCGGAAGTGGTAGTGGTCGTGTTTCTGTTTATGTTTCTATGTTTCTCTCTCAGCTTGCTCTACAGCTGATACTCAACTCTCTGATGCAGCCTTTAAAGTTGCTGTGTCACTGTAGCCCAGCTGTACAGGTTTCACAGGCCTTTCCTGCCTGTCAGTTTTCAGCTCACGTAGCTGCTTTTCCAGTTTCATTTTCTTTATGAGGAAGCTGCGTTCTTCTTTCTCTAGTTGAGATTTTAGTATGGAAACTTCTGAATTTATATCCAGTGACTCACTGTCCATTTGTTTTTTCTCACCTTCACTTAGGTCAGACAAACTGTCAGAAGGCAGTTCAGGTAAATTTTGTCCATCCAGAATATCAACCTTAGATGTTCCTTCCTCCTCTACCATTGTTTCTTTCAGATTTATTTCCTCAGATACGGAGATTTCTTGTGAAGTACTCATTTCTCCCTGCTCCACACCTTCCACCTCCTCTCCTTCACACACCTTGTCAACCATCTTGGCAGCAAGCCAAGAGGACAGAATCTCCCCCTACTGGAAGAGTAGGGGAATTTCCCCAGTGTCCTGGCCAAATTTCTTCCATTCACTAGAAATACCACCAACAACTTGATCTGGTTCGGTTTCAGTTGGTTACCATCTGTATCCCCATCCCCAGGTCAATACTGAAAAAGGGACTTCTAGTCTCAGTGGGCTTACCCGGTCAACAAAATTCAATAAATATAGAAATAATATACAATAACAAATGGTGGAGCATCTCCATAACAGAAGAATAGCAGGCCAAAGATACAATCAGTAGTATACAGGCCACCCAGATTTTTCTTAAATCGAAGGAACATATGCACAGTAATCTTGAACAATAGCAGGCTTCAGGCAGTAAGAGAAAATACTGAGCAGGAGAAGAGAATTGTATAAAACCCTCTCAGAAACAATGATTAATGAAAGAATGAGTTTACTGACTGTGTGCCACATGGTTGGCTCACACATAGGAAAAACAATTAAAAATATATCTTTCTGCACCCTGTGCTATAGGCAATAAGTAAAATAAAAATTTACTGTAAAACAAATCCTTCAGAAATCCCCTTGCTCTTTCCTTGTCCCCTGCTTTTGCAGACTGTAAGTCCCAACTCTGCCCTGCTGCAGGCTGCGGCTTCAGCAAGTACATGCTGCACTGACTCCTTGCAGCAGCAGCACACTTGCTATTATTGGCGTTAGAAAAAATATTAAATAAAGCTTACAGAGCACCTTTCCCAAATTGTTCTCTTTGCCTGCAAAATCATCAGGAGGCTCCCTTACCTGACTGGGAGTTCCTCCGTGGTAGTTGAAAATGTTTCTCTTTATCCCCCTAAGGAAAGGAAGGGAAGGGATATTTTGCCCCAAGGGGGGCTAGCTGCTTGATCCTTTCCACTTCCTGATCGCTGACGCTGTCCCCACACTTCCTTGTTTTGTGAAAAATTTTCAGTTACCATGGAGGAACTCTCAGTCAGGTAAGGGAGCCTCCCCATGATTTGGCGCTGCACCAAGAAAGGAGCTCTTTAAGTTTGCTGTTTACTGTATGCAAACATTTATCGCCCAGTCTTGATACCATATATGCAGAAATGTATTTTTTTTGTTTACAATTCCTGACCAGGAAAGGCACACTAAGCTGTAATAACTTGTTCCAGGTCCGTCCTGAGGGGTGGGTCACATGGGCCTGTTTTATTGATAGGAAATGTTGGCCATGACACCAGGGGAAACTCCTATATGCTTCATTAATAAGTGCCATGGGATCTTTTACTTCCACCTAGACAGTGACCATACAAGGGCAGATGGGACCTCGGTTAAACATCTCATCCAAGGGATGGCACATAGTTGTGCACCACCCCTTTTGTATTTTACTACAGTGTAAGTTAAGGGCCTGGTGAGGCTAGAACCCACCCTGACCATCTGATCTTCTGGCCCCAGAGGTGAACATGCTACCTACTGAACCACTGACACTGCTTACATCTCCTTATTTGAGTATCAGATGCCCATTCTGATAGTTCCATAGCCTTCACTGTTCAATGGGACCAGTAGGAGTTCATTCTTAGTATTCTAAGACACAAATAGCAGGCTCTGGACCAAGGACTAGTGGGATGAAACCCTGGTATGCATGGATGAAATTTCCTGTTGGCCAATCCTCCCACAACAAGTAATATTATTGTACAGGCTTAATGCAGACAGAATTATGCTACACACATCAGCTTGATCACACAACCATATCATGGTCAGAGACTGCCCCACCTGCAATGTATTTCCTTCATATAGGGGAACATCCTCCACCATTTGGAGAAAAATGTTTTATACCTTATTGTCTAGATTAATAGTACTTTATGGATCAAAGATAGCACTGAATGGACTGGTGAAGAAGACCTTATGCTTGGACATAACTAGAGACTGGTGACGTTGGGAAACTTCGCTCTGCAAATTAATCAACAAATTCAGTGCAATTCGCAGAATTTTGTGCAATCGACGAAGTGCAAAGTTCCACCCATAAAGTGTGGAATTACACACGCGAACAGTGGAATTTTGTCACGAACAGCAGAATTTCACCTTTTG
The DNA here is from genome assembly GCA_016271365.2 of Neoceratodus forsteri. Taxonomy (NCBI): domain Eukaryota; kingdom Metazoa; phylum Chordata; order Ceratodontiformes; family Ceratodontidae; genus Neoceratodus; species Neoceratodus forsteri. Next base: position 34,935,457 of record JADMNL010000037.1, on the reverse strand, counting down.
TAGGTGAAATTCTGCTGTTCGCAGGTGAAATTCCATCACTGGCAACAAAACCACAAAAAAAATAGTGAAGTCACATAGGCACATTTTGAAGCTAATAACAAAACTTTGCAGATTGCTCCAATTTCACCAGAACATCGCTGGCAAATTAAAACTTCACAACATCTCTAGACATAATTCACTGTCATGAAACCAGAAAAAAATAATGGTGGTTGTAAACCAGTGTAGCACCTGATATTTACTTCTGTACTAAATTACTATAAAAATCTGCCCTCAGATTAGGATGTGTTTGACACAGACACACCTCACTGTCCCCAGTGCAGAAGAAATGTTTATGCTACAATTGTATGATCTGTGTGACAAACAAAAGTGTCTCATGGTTGCATGAAACAAGAGAAATGGGATCCCCTTTATAGAGCACTAAAGGCTGTGCTGGGGCTTTTCAGAAGGTTTTGACACAGACGCGGAAGCATAACCCATCTGCGTTTGCATCAGCTAGAATGTGTCCAGATATGAACACCCTATATTCAAAGGGCAATGGCATATGCAACAGTTTCAACAATTTGCAGCAGCTTGTGTCAAACAAATAATACATGTGTCATTATTTTACCACAAATGCTAACTTTACGAATGCTACTGCATCCAAGTTTCTGAGGCTGTAAGACCATCTAATTAACGGTCTAACAGTGTGGCTGTAATTACACTTTGAAAATGGGGGCTGGTGGATTCATGACTGATCCATACTGACAATCTTTTCATAAATGCCTAACTTTTTTATTATCTTAATATACTTTTTCCGCACAGATGGCTGGCCTGCACACTTGTCCACTGCTAGTATGCACAACTACAACTAGTGTATCTTTCCTGGTCAACAATTTGAAATAAAAATAACATAGTAGATTTACTGCTGCCTGCACTGAATGATTCCTTTGACTCTCATCTTAATAGTATAGAAAAGTTTGCATTTGCCTCTCATCTCAGTAGTATAGAAAAGTCTGTGGCTGCCAGTGACTGCCAACTCTCATTAGTCTTTTTTTTTTAAGTTTACTTCACTGAGTACTACAAATGGTGAACAAAATTTGCAAGCCTTTTGCCCATCAATATTGTTGAAAACTCAGCAGCTGTCAGATTCTGCCATTTGACATCTGAGAAATAAAAAATTATTTAAAAAAATGAAAAAAATGTTTCCTTCCAGAGTGTGGTAAAATGTGGAAATTTGCAGAAATCCCCCAAATTAGCACTTTTTAAACTGTGCCTTTTTTACCACTGGTAGCAAAAGCTATGTTTTGTTTTACTTATCCATCCCCCATACTGAGCACAACACTAAGGGATTCAGTTAGAAAAATCCACAAATCAACCCATCGCTGCAAATGAACCATCCACAACTACACAGTGCTCCCCTTTGGAGTCTACACTATTTCCTTCTGGTTTTGCTAACTAGAGAATGTAATATCATTTTTCATAAAAGTTTGAAAGAGCTCTGAAAAGAGCTTACTCAGTCACTCTGTTCTCCAGTCTGACTGACGTATTTAGTGCTAACACACTAGTTTATGGAATTTAAGCTGGAATACCTCAGGAAAGGCCCGTCCTGTCTCTCACAATGACATGCGCAAACCTGAACCTCATTTAATTGTTTCAGGATCAAGACTACCTGTTACTAAAAAATTCTTACAAGTCAACCTGCTTCAGATCTTCATTTATCTGTACTACTCATTGTGAACTGAAACTGAGAAGCTGAGGGGGGGTGGGGTGAAAATGGAGTATCCAAGCATACCAAGTCCTAATTATCTTTTATTACTAACAGCAAATGTCTCCTCCAGCAGGCTCGATACTTCACTAATACTCTTCTGCTTAAGAGTTAAAGGATTATCTCCCCATGACTCCCCTCCCCCATTTTTCCATTGTTGTTGACCCATCACCATTAATTTTGTTGATGTCCTGTTGTGCATTATTGCACTCTTAATAAACTTTGCAGCTTTCTCACAATCAATAGTCAATCAGGGGACATGTCATTAATGTGACTGGGGAAAGAGTGTTCCTCTGGAAACCATCTGTACTCCAAACATGCAGATTCTTCTGCTGAATTTGGACTAACACCTTAACATAAGCTAAGAGCTGGGCAACAGTCAATAGACCCTCATTACTGTTTGTGTGACCTCTTTGATATAGAATTGCATAAATTGCTGATGTAATATGCCATTTGAGTCTTTCAGATAAGGCGTTGCACCCTTTATAAGAGACACTGGAGTAGCCCACATCCATATTTAACATTAGCTGAGTTACTATTGACAGTTTATTAAGGGGGTGGAGGTTACACATGGAGTAATGTAATCTGATTGTCTGACAGGTGTCCTTGAAATTCATAATGCAGCATAAATTCCCTGTAAGTTGGGTCATGGAGTTTTTTTATCTCCATTCTCAATAATGAAACAGAGAGGGAGATTCGGGGCATATATTTCTGTTGCTCTAGGAGAATTACAAAATCAGTGATCAAGGACATGGCAATCAGACAGGGTGTTACAGCTAATCTCATTTCCATGGCGAGCAGACATACTGAAAAACTGTGTAGCTCAAGCTGTCTGTTTGCAACTTAAAAAGTGAAATTGCATCAGAGTGTCCAATGCAAACGACATGACTGCCATCATATGTCTTTGCATCTGTTACCCTCTGCAGCAGTTGGAGCCTCCCATTAAATTTGTGAGTCTCAGCATTCAGCATCTATGTATGAGTGAGGAAGTAGTTATTTATCTAAGCTTGATTTAGTAATCTTGATACATTGCTGAACCTGATGCCAAAATGTTAACTAAAGCAGCAGAACTTACAAAAAGCACCAAGTGCCTCATCTGCTACTACTTAAAAGCACACTGCTAATTTCCTTTTGGCTATTATAAAGCTTTTACTACTTTCCCTTTCTAACAGAGTGTACAGGTGTTTTATGATTTACGACTAGTTTCAACACCACAATATAGGTCAAGTATGTAAAAAAACATACATACCACTTACCCCCCACAAAAGGCATAAGCAACAAACTATAAGGACTATTAAGAAGATGCAGCGCTAGATCTGAGAAGGTAGCTTGGAAGATATAGGTAGAAAATAATGGCCAGTCCTATATCTTACCTTCAAATACAGAAGCTTAACTATCTAGGTCATAACTGTGAAAACAAATAGGTAATCGTGACCTATATTAAGAATGTGCTGAATTACTTCTTAGAACAAATTGCCCATGCACTGTTTTATTAAATACTTACAGTTTATGGACATTTTGAAGATTCTCAACAGCAACAAACACATACAATTTATTTTATTTTATTTATTTTATTTTTTGATAACCAGGTAGGTGTACTAGACACAGAAATGCCTATTTTGAGATATGACATGGAAGGGTACAAGTCAAAGACAGTACATCAACAATGGATAGTAAACACAGGGTGGTACAAGAAAAATACAAATAACAAGCACATTATTAGTCACAAGCAGTTGCAAACAGACATATATTGCTTAATTTAAATTGCCTTCCCAATAGTTCAAGAAAACACATTACATAATTAACAGAATAAAACATTAATAAACATGAATGTTCAAGGATGGCCCAGTGGCGTGGAGGGTGAAGGCACTGGATGCCTCACTTGCCTCCATTCCAGTGACCTAGATTCGGGGGTGGACTTGAGTCACTGGGGGTTGGTTGGGGAGAGAGAAGATGGAGTGTACTGAGGACTGTGCTCCTCTCCTAGAGAGGGTGTGTCACAGCACCTGGTGCTAGCCTGGCCCATAGCATTGACTCTGGTCACAGCAACTAAGGACCATCTCTCAGGGAGGGGGGAGGACTGGTGGCTGCTAATGTCCTATGCTTAGGAGTGTGGGTGGGCCATCTTGGGTGGCACTGCATGCCCACTGCTTCACAGGGCAGGAAAAATGCAAAAATGGTCCAGGCAGCAAGCTGACTCCCAGCTAACTGCAGGCCCTGCACCTGACAGGCACCCAGGCCATGCCACCTCCACACAAGGGTAAGCCATGGAAGAAAGTCAAGGAGCCCAGGTTAGAATGGCTGGCACAGAAGGAGGGCCACCAGCCAGCCAAGAGGGAAAAAAAAAGATTAGGAAAAAAACAAACATGAATGCCTATTACAATATTTATAAACAGTTGACAACTAATAAGTAAACAATATTACACTATATTGCAGGGTTTTACTGGAAGCTGATGTGCTCGCTATCACACACTGCAGAAATGCTTGTCAACACAGCAGTGTCTTCAATTATTTTTTTTAAAGATTCACAGAGGAAGTTTAGCAGATCTTGGCCAGAAAAACACTGCACATTCATGGTTGATTCTGAGAAAGACTAGTCCCTCAGCAGATATTAAATGTGACTGATCAACCCACAGCACATCATGCCTCCTCCATAATGCAGGTCACTGATATTTGAATGGGTAGCTAGCTGATCACTGAGGTACTGAGGGCCCAGATCAGTCAGAGCTTTAAATACTAACACTTAGACTGTAAAACTGATCTGCCACTTCACCCGCACAGTGTTCTTTAGTGAAATATTCTGACCACCACATGAAGGTCAGAGGCTCTGCTGTTGCAATCAGCACCTGCAGAAAATGTCCATTCTGATTCTCAGGCCAGCCTTTGTAGAGCATGTTACAGTAACACACCTGGGAGGTGACAAATTAGTTAGATCATGAGTGTTATGAGATTGCTTACAGCCAGGCAGGGATGAACTGCTGGCAATGTTATTTCAACACTTGAAGTCATTCTGGACAAAAGCTAACACCTGCACATTTAGGGGTAAACCATTATCTGGAGTTCTATATGACCTCCCTAGCCTCAAACTGAACCCATCTAGGGTAAGCAGCCTGAGGTTATCCTTAAGGGATAAAACAAGGTGAACTGAGACTCTTTCATGGAATAGCCAGTCTGCAAAGCTCACTTACAGTAGTGACACAATCTGAAGTACAGAACAACAGTAAGTTACAGTAATACAGAAATCATGTACAATAACAATAACAATTACAGTACAAATTCTTCAAAATAACAACCTTCAAAATAATCACAGTAAGCATCCATAAATAAAATACCACCAATAATTAAACATATGCCAGAAACATAGTGTGGAGGCAGATAACCACAGACTCACATAACACAGATTCACATAGTATAAAGTTTTGCAAAGTGTAGAAGATTCATGGAAAACTCTGCAATGCAAATTTTCCTCACTTTGCACATCACTAATCATGAAGAACCCAGGATGAACCAATTCAACCAAAACTGGTCCAGCATTACCATCTAAACGGGACTCCATGATAGAGGCCAGATTGGTAGTAGATAAGATAATTAAAACCCTAACCAAGTACATTTTAGTAACCTGTCATTATAAAGCATCATACACTCTTGAGGAGCCATGCTTCCTTGTTCACTCTTCCTCTCTCCCTAGTAGAACTGTGTGGAATGCAGAATTCTGCTGCCCGGGATTTATGAGGAATTGTAATTCTGCTTCTGAAATGCTTTGTGAAATTTCATTCTTTAATTCTGCAGCATTCCAAAATGCATTTCTACGGTATGTAAACAGTGGAAAAGTATTCCATGGATCACATAATCTCTGGAACAATATTATGTATTTTTTGGTGTCAAATGAATCAGCAGTTTATATATTATATAAACTGTGGAATACGATTCTGCAGTTAACATTCTGCTTTCAGAATTTTAGATGTTCATTTCTGTTGGAATTCCTCAGAGTTTGGTGAAATTTCTGAAAGTCTGTGGAAGTATGGCAGAAGTGGAATTTAAAAATTTCACACAGCTCTGATCCCTAGCAATTTACTGACAAGGAACATGAACCAAAAAGGTTGTTATGCAACTGCTCTTGGATAGAAACATAGAAACATAGAAAGTGATAGCAGAAAGAGATGGAGGGTCCATCAAGTCTGCTCATAAATTAACCAGGACCTAGTGTTAATGCAGGGACCTATTCCTCCTTATTAGCTCATGCGTCCCTACCTTTGTTATCTGTGCCCTTACTCTGTCCCACCCATGCTTGAAACCCACCATTGTCCTAGCACCCACCACCTCACCTGGCAAATTGTTCCATGGCTCCACCACCCTTTCCAAAAAATAGTGCTTTCTCAAATCCCTTCTGAAGATCATATCCATCAGTTTCCACTGAGCACCCATCTGGCGCCTTCTGTGTAGATTTATTTGTCTCATCCTCAGCAGTTACCTCCTGTTTACACCTCCATTTGCTTGCAAGACTTGAAAAGCATACAAGCATAGCAAAACCCCAAGGTATTTGTCTTTTTGGTTGCACTTGCGAAGTTCAACCCCAGTGCAATCAAGTCTCATTTGTGGTGGTTGTTATTCAGTGGCAATAATCCCATCGTCCCTCTGTGTATTTTGTACCCAGTTATATTGCCAACGTGAGTAATGTTGTATAATAGTGGTCAGATGCATTGTTTAGAGGTTTGGTAACTGAGATTCAGATTATCAGTATACAATGTACATTGCTGCTCTAACCCACATAAACTGATTCATTGTATGCCTCTCTGGTTTTTGAATTTTTCTGAAGGTTGGGGGTGTTAATGGATACATTAAACAAGTGATGTGAGAGAGGCCACACTTAATGGATCCCTCTATAAAGGAGGTGACTATCCAAAATCAGCCCATTTGATAATTGTGCTGAGTGTTTAGTGTATACAGTAGAAGGTGCGTCATCTTATATAGACTAGGAAGGGCCATATCACTTTTCACAAGAAAATGTCATGGCCAGTTGGAAGCTTTTTCTGCATATAATATGATCAGCACCAGTGCTAGTCTAAGAATCTTTACTTGTAACTCAGATATGTATTTTCTGATGTAAAGCTGTTCTGCTTAAAGCCACCTTTCATCATTTTGTTCACTGGGGTAAGATATGATGAATTACATACAGAGAAAAGGCATATACATCAGACATTATATGGCATACAGATTCAGGGTAATACTTAGCACATTTCTTGAGTTATATTCACTTATATGATTTCATGATCTAAAGCCCTCTTATAGGATAACTAAATTTTCACAAATTCGGTTGTCTTTTATCACAACAATAAGAACATTTTAGACTGCAAGCAACAGCTTCTGCTTATTACCATCATGTGTACTTATTTGTCCCAATTTTAAAGATTATTGTTATGTCTATTGTGTGTGAGTTGGCTGTGGTGAGGTCTGATTAGGAATGGCTAGCAGAATGTAATGCCTGTTGAGAGATTTCTTATACAGTTCACCTCCCAGAAGGATCTGCATATCAATGATGCTTTGAACTTTTTGGCTTTAGAATACACACACACACACACATGCTCTGGAGAGTGTTACAAAAAACAAACAAATTGGAAATTAGCTATCTTGTTGTATTACTTATGTATTCTACATACTGCCATTTTTGCAAACTGCCTTTGCTTGTCTTGTATGCAATGCTGACTGCAATGGATCTGTAACAGATACTGTACATATGGGAGGGTGGTTCACCCATGTTGGATTGAAAAACATGTTGCTGACGCTGATCATGGCATAGGCAACATGCTGCCTGACATTTGAGCATTAGGCATTATGTTTCCCAGGAGTTACAGCACCAAAGCACCCTCCTGTGCCCACCACAACTATATATAACCTGCTCTGGGGTGGGCATGCCCTGGAGGGGGTAGTAACAATGTGGGTGCACAAGGTGGCACCAGTGAGGGCCAATCTAAAATCAAGATCACCCCTTTCACTGTCGCCCTTGTTGCAGCGTCCTAATTGTGACGACAATTTTAAGTCACCTATCTAATGGTATACCTGGGTGGGTTTATACCAAGAGGATACATTGTAAAATAATGTCTGGGTCCTCTGTAACTGGCACTGCTTACATGCGCTGATTGCTCACAGTTGTCCCTTGTTGGTGATCAAGCATATTGACACTCAGTATGGTATTACATACCATGAAATGGAATAAAGGAATATAAGGCAATATGAGAAATATTACTTTGACATCTCTCAGTACCTAATGATAGTGTAAGGACTGTAGAGTAAGTAGTATAGAATTTACGTTTATGCGAGATATTTCTTCAGCTTACCCCACCCCCTGCACAAGGATTTGAATACCCATGATTCTTTATACTGGGTTTATGTTTTAGAATACACACATATGCATTGAAGAGAGTAAAAAAATACAAATTAGAAATTATTACTCTTCTTGTATTGTTCCTGCAATCCTACACACTATTCTTTTTGCAAACTGCCTTTGCTGACTGGCTTGGCAGCACAGCAATAGTGCTACCACTTGAGATACTAGTGACCCAGGTTCAGGAATGAGCCTGGGTTGCTGGAGGCCCACCAGAGGATGATGGTTAAGTGTCCCATGGATGCTTGCCTCCTTGGGGGAGGGTGGGCTCTTGGTCTCCTTTGCACTACTGCCACCTGGACAACCACTGGCAGCAGTGCAGGTTGCAGCCAGTATCAGGGAGGGGAGCATCATCACTCTAATGTCATGGCATCAGCTTCATCATCCCACCAACACTCAAGGGGGGCCATAAAAAGCAGAAAATTCCCAGACCAAGCAGGCTGCTCTCCACCGCCTTACTACAGACCCTATACTGCCAACTGAGGCTTTTGCTCCCCCACAGATGCTTCAACTCTGGCAGGGTATTTTGGGGCCCCAAGGCAGCCCTTCCCATGGGGGAGGTCTGCCATGGGGAAACAAGGAGTGATGTAGGTCCCGGGTATGGCTGGTGATGTGGCTGGATAGGGCAGAGGACCAAAGTGGGCTGGTCGGGAGCACAGGGAGAAATGAAGAGAAATAGTTTTGAGTCATTTAAAATTAAACTTGACCATCATTTTAAATGGACTACTAACACTGGGTAATGCACCCACCATGTGGTGGGAGACATACTTGATGGGCACCTGACTTCTTATGTCTTTACCAACCTAGATAACCTAGTAAATACTTGAAAAAACCCTGCCTTTGCTTTTCATGCATGACATGTGGACTTCATTGGTTCTGTAATATACCAAGAGGATACTTTATAAAATTGGTCCAGTGCGGCTGGCAGTGATTACACAAGCAAATTTCTCATTGTTATCCTCTGCTGGTGATAATAGAATTAAAGAATATAAGGGAAAATGAGAAAGATTAATTTGGCATCATTCAGCATCTTTTGCAGTCTGCTTAATGGCACTGAATGGACTGCCAAGTAAATAGTATAGAATTTACATCCATGTGAGACACTTCAGCTTACCTCCCCTACGCAAGGCTTTGCATAGCCATGATGCTTTATACTTGGTTTTTTTTCTAATTTTTTTTAAGAATACACATATATGCATCAGAGAGTTACAAAAACCTAACACATTACTAATTATCTATCTTCTTGTATTGTTTATGAATTCTATATACTGCCTATCTGCAGACTGTCATGGTTGCTCATGCATATCATGCCAACTGTAATGGGTGCAGGTCTAAAAGATTTATATCAAAAGGTTATTTTGAAAATTATTGTTTTTTTCTCTGTTGCTGGCACTGGCTAAACAAGCTATTTTCTCACTGCTGTCCACTGTTGTTGATAAAGCAAATTGACATTAGACATGTTGCAAAGTTTTAGATTGCAGGGAAAGTTTGTAGTAGTATATTTTTATACAGTGCCCTTTCCCAGGGGCTCGGAGTGCCTTAAAAAAGTATAAATAATTAAAATAATCCCAATATTTAACAGTGTTAAAAATAAATACTGTACTGATAAAAAAGAGAAGCTGGCATCAGAGCAGACCAAGGCCACTAAACAGAGCCAAAGATCTCGTTAATTAAAAAGATCTTAAGACCTCTATTAAATGCCTCCAGAGAGGGGACCTCCCTTAATGATCTAGGAAGCAAGTTCTACAGAGCATTTGGGTGGATGGAATGATAAGGAGTCAGGAGTTCCCTATGGTAACTAGGTTCCAGTTCATATAGGACCTTGTAGGACAGCAAACTGACCTTGAAGATGATATGCTAGTTCACTGGCAGCCACTGCTTTTCATGCAGGATGGAGATCACATGACACTGAGATCACATGACAGGACCTTGGAAGGCCTATCAGTAACCTATCTGCTGTGTTCTGCACAAGCTGCAGATGTGACAGGATACCTCAACTGACCCCGAGGTAAAGAGTGTTGCAGTAGTCTAACCTGGATCTTATGAATGCATGTACTAGTGATAGCAGATTTTCTAGGGGGTGGGGTCAAGAATTTAATCTGGGTGATGTTCCTGAGATGTTAAAAGCCATTCATAACTACTGCTGATACCTGAGCCTTCATTTTCAACATCTCATCTAGGATGACCCCAATATGTTTTATTTTAGTGGAGACCACCAGCCTAGAGGGAATGAGCATCAGCTTAGTGATCTCTTCATTTGTCTCCACACTCCTCCTCTGACCAGGCTCAATCACCAATACCTCCATCTTGTCTTTGCTAAGTCTCAGCCAGCTAGCTGACATCTGGTCTTGAATCTCAGCCAAATACAAATTTGGTATGTCAACTGCATCAGTTGTTCTGGGTTCAAATGATAGAGTCAACTGGGTATCGTCAACATAGCAGTGGAAACCCAGCTTGTATTGTTTAATAATTCCTCCTAAGAGTAGCATGTAAATGCAAACAGCATAGGAGACAGGAACAACCCCTGTGGTACACCACAGAACAGGGCCTTTAGGAGTGAGGAGAAATTCCCCACCACTACCCTCTGTGACCTATCTCTGAGGAAGGACTCAAACCAGTTGATGACTGTGCCAGTGAGTCCACAGTACTCTCTCAGGTGGTCAAACAACACATGGTCCACAGTGTCAAAATCTGATGAGAGATTGAGGAGGATGAGAACTGACCACTCTCCTCTATCTCTCACCTTATGAAGATCAGTATGCCCCTTGAGCAATGCAGTCTCAGTACTGTGTTGCAACCTAAATCCAGACTGGAGAGGCTCATAGATGTCAAAGGCTGTTACGTGAGCCTCAAGCTGCAGTGCCACGATATTTTCAATACCTATGTCCGAAAATAGGAGGTTACAGGTGGCACCATAATTGGCCAAGCAGTCCAGGTCCTGAGTAGTTTTTTTCAGACGGGTCCTCACCAGCACATCTTTCAATAAACTTGGAAAGGCCCCTCTGAGAGGGAGCACCAGACAATCCCAGTGAACAGTAGTCCATTAATCCCACCACAAATTATCGAAGACATATCGGGCCTGGGTTTCATTCACAGAAGGTGGCCACAGCTGGTGCAAAGTTGGGAATACTTCACAAAGTTCCCTATGGCTGCAGCAACTTTGAGTGTAGTTTCTCATTTTTTTTTAAATAAAAATAATAAAACCACCCTATCCCTTGTGCTATGTCTCACACCCCTGCCCACCACATTACATGCCTTTAAGTATTATTCCTGCCCTCTTTTTGATGAGAGAAATTCTCTTCCCTTTACTTTCTTGCCCTCCAAAACCTCCTTCCTGAAAAACACTCAAACCCCAGGTTCCAGTGTAGATCCAGTATATAACCTGTAAAAAAGTTAAGTGTCCCCATCAGAGCAAACTCATATTAACTGTTCAGTCTCTATGCCAAATGAACACATGACATACCTGTATATCCAAGTAGTAGTATTATTAACAGAATGCATAAAAGTGCTGGGCTACATTTTCATGCAGTATTATGTATAAATTCATTTAAATTGTAATCTTTTAGCCTGTCATGTTTGCACAGCCACCTATTGCATTTGCTGTGGTTCATGTTTTGCCTTATTGAGCAGTGGCATCTATTCAGTTTGATTGCATCCTTTTTTTTTTTGTGTGGTTTCTAATTTCATTAGTTAGGCTAAACGTAGAGTACAGTGTGCAATTTTGCAAACCATTGTCTGAAAAAGGGTAAGGAAAGAATAGAAACTATTCAGGGGGAGTGTAACTAAAAGGATACAGGGGCAGTAAGACAGGACCCATCAGGAAAGATTAGACAGAATAAACATGTGCTCACAGCTGGACAGAAAAGAGGGGGGACATGATAGAAACTACACATGTGCAGGGACACCATGTAGGCTCATAGCATTTATTTAAATTAAGAATAACATAACCATCAAGGGCCACAAACTCAAGTAGCAGGGGGAACTTCAAGGAGGACTTAAGGAAATACTTCTTTACAGAGAGTGTGGCAGCTAGATAAAACAATCTACACAGTAATGTAACAAGAACATGAAAAAAGTCACTCCACCATTGAGCATGTCTGTGCTACCAATAAAACAGCTGCAATAAGAAAGAAGGATATATGGAGCACCCCAACCTTTCCAGATCTATGGAGCATGCTTACTTTAGCTATCCTGCTAAACACATTGTATAAAAGCACACAATACATACTGTACATTCTAGCATATGGTTACAGTCACAGTAGAGTCCCCCATCCTATCTTGCTACTGCACTTTAGTACAGTGGATGATCTTTGTTTAACATGAAGCATATTGAGTGCCTAAGAGTGAATTACCCTCTCACTGGGTAGGAGTTGTTCATTACTAATTTGGCTCGGGGCCACATTAGCTAAGCATTGGCCTCTACACGTATTTTTAAAGATTACTTTAATTAAAGCTATTAGCAGCATCATGAGCGCATTGGTTTAAAAGTACTGTAAAAGTTAATTGAATAGTCTGTGAAAAAATTCACTCTTCCTTAATAACAGCCAGAGGCAAAAATGTATCTTGAATACTGTTTATTTTTTGTTTATAGATAATGTCATAGTGGAACAGTTTAGCAGCAAAATGGAACAGATGCTTCAGAAAACTCTAAGGGAGTATGTTGGTTCAGTTTTGCTGCTAAACTGTTCTATTGTTGCTCATTCTGTTAAAAGAGAATTAAATGCATGTGAGCTACATTTTGGCACTGGTATTATTATCAAGGGTAGGCACAGATTTTTCCACGTACTGTACTGCATTTTATTTATTTAATTTATTTAAAATTTTGGTAACCAGGAAAGGCACACTGAGCTGAGGCTCATTTCCAGGTATGACCTGGTGACCGGAATTACAAACAAACAGAGGGATTACAGAGTCAAAACACAGCATTTTACAATCACTGACATGGGTTATAAATAACACAAATACAGTGAAGCAAAAATATACAGACAGCTTGACATACTGCATGAACCATTAGTCATGTACATTGTGCACGTGGACTTCTGATCCTCATACTATATTTATAAGTTATCAATAAATGGTAACACATATGTATCAGGAGAATGGCAAATTTGTATAGGCTGTTGGGATTCATCCAAGAATCAGAGCATCAATGTGTGGCTCAAAATGTATTTTTCAGAGTTATTAGCCAGATTGTTACCAAAGACTGGCAAACTCAGAGAAGCTGGCACTATTGTACTTCTAAAACTATAAAAATACCTTTCTGTGAGTCACATGTCTGGACTGACATGATAGATTCCTGAAGGAAAAGACATTTCAGGTTATTTCAGGTTGTTGCTCTTATTATAATAGTGAATCAAACTTGATGGGCCACATAGACGTACTACATCTCATTGTAAGTGAGGCAAGGACAAGGCAAGACAAGACAAGACAACGTTTATCTATAAAGTGACCACATAGTCATGTGCCACATAGTTGTACTGCATCTCACTATAGGCAAGGCAAGGGTAAGAGCAAAGCATGACAAGACAATGATTGTTTATAAAGTGACCAATCCTCAGCTATACCCATGCATGTACAGTATCTGTAGGAGCCCAAAGCAGCTGAACTCAGTATATACAGGAATCTCAGTTAATTGGCAATTTCCAATTAGGAATAACTATGAGGTCAGCAATTTCCTTAGCAACCACACAACTAGAGCTGTGTGGAATATAAACTTCCACCCACAGAATGCCCACTGAAAGACCATTCCAATTCTGTGGAATTCTGCTGATTTTTCACAAACATTCTGTGGAATTTCACAAAATTTTAAATTTCAGTTATTTCACTATAATTTAAAATGTACATGCCCAAATAACACCAAATTTGGAACATAAACAGTGCCTCATGGTTTACAAGAGTGTGCCATGTTTCAGTTTGTACAGTGAAAGGGTGCAGAGTTATGGCAGGCCAAACATTTAATCAAAATTAAATTTTTGGCTATTTAGAGATCATTTTAAAATTCTTATCCAAATTTCTCCACAATATCTGGATTTTGAGAAGCACCTAGAATACATATATGCACCATGTTTTAAGTTTCAAGCTTCAATGGGAGCTGAGTTTAATGGCAGACAAATATTTTACCAAAATGTGGATTTCTTTAATTTTAGTATAATTTTGATAGCAGTCATTGAAATGTTACAACAATTGACAGGTATACAGGTTATCAATATATTTGTATATGCACATAGTTTCAGATGTCTAGCTTTAAATTGGGACTGACTAATAGCCTGCAAACATGTTGCAAAAATTTAAATTTTGCTTAGTTCCCTCTAATTTTAAAACTACACATTCAAATGTAACCAAAGTTAAAACATTTAAACTAATATACCACATGGTCATTTCTGAAAAAGTTCATATTTGCAGCTTTAAATGGGAATGAATTAAAAGTAGTCAAACTTTAACAACATTTAAAAATTTAATTTTGCAAGAATGTAAGCTACACATTTATAAACCCCTGAGACTTTAAAACTAGATAATGCAATACCATTAAATTTGGCAGGTTCTTAGACCTTGCAAGGAGACTGTGTATGTCAATTTTATTAATTGCTTGCTGCGAGAAATTCCAAAATAACATCTGTACTTAAAGTCAACTCCCATGAGTCTTTGTGAAAATTGTAGAATTTCATGAACAATTCCATAAAACTGGAATTTTCTAATTTCACTCAGCCTTATCTGGGGATTCTAATTAAAGGATAGGGATATAAGCAGCAGGTAGCACAGGGGGTCACCAGGTTCTGTGGTTAAATGCACAGTTTCACCAAGAAATGGATAGCTGAGCTGGGTAGCACAATAGAGATAGACCCCCAGGTTGTAGCAAGAAAGCACAGTGTCAACAATTCCAACCTGAATGTAGGACATTTAAGGATCACATCACTAAATTTATGGTCTGGGGAGCCTGGTGTACATGCAAGTCTAGGACTTAGAGGTACTCAAAAAGATGTAGCGGGGGAAGACAATGTCTTGGGCAGCAGAAAGAAATAATTCTGGCTATTCCAACTGGGTAGGTCAATAGGAAAAGGAGTAGGTGACTCATGTTTTAAGGGAGTTTGTCACTGTAAAGAACAAAGAGAATATCAGTGGGATCAGTAGTTCTACTGAGTGAATCTGGCTATGCCAAAAGAGAAGGGGGGACTAGTCCCCCAGAGAGGAACAGCATAACTGCAAAAAGCTCATCCCAGCTTATCAAATTAAGTAGTGCTATGTGCATTGTTAATGTTAAATTCCACACAAAAGAATTCTGGATGCTTCATCTACAGTATATGCTATCATAAATATGTGAGAAAATGTTACTACTCATTTTTTTTCTTCTGCAAAATTAAAACTGCATAGCCAATTTATCCAGTTGTGTTAGACACCAGGATACACTGACTATGGATATGCATGTCAAAGGTTAACTATATGCATGCAAGAGCAGAGAGGTTACAAACATCCACATTTTTGATAGTTTTCACAAAGTTTTGCAGATATTTACATAGTAAAGTTTTGCACCCCTGCAACTTAAAAATCTCTAATCTAATTCTCTCCATATTTGGATCATTCTATAAGCATTAGAAAAAGGTTATCCATACTAATTTACAGATGTCTAGCTCCAAAGGTGCTTCAGTTATATGCAAATTAAATTATTTCATGACATTTCCTGAAAAAAATAAAATGATAGATTTTGAGCACATATAATTTTGAGATGATCCATCATATTGCCATTAAATCTGGCACATTGTTAGAACACCTGTCATCAAGAAATCATGCCAAATTTAAGATCCCTGACCCAACAGATGGTTAAGATATATGCAGATACAAATGTTCATGAAATTTCACACAGACAATACAATGACAAAATTTGAGCACCTATACTTTTGAAACTTTCCATCCATATTTCATGATATGTGGCAAGTCCATGGTCATTGACCAAAATAGTATATATATTCCAAATTTCAGAGCTCTAGCTTGAACAGCAGCTGAGTTTTAGCCAAATTACTTTCTTTTAAAAATTCCACGAAATGCCAATGAAATTCCATGAAATTTCATGGAATTTTGTGAAATTTCATTGAAATTCCACATATTCTGAATTTTCCCATTCCACACAGCTCTATACAGACAAATCCCAAACAGTAAAGGAAATGCATCTATGCCACAGTGAAGGTTAGCAAAGTCTGGTTACCCCAAATGGCAGTTATATTTGGGGTCAACTCACCTCAAGTTAATCTGTAGCAGTTTTTTTTTCTCAGGATGGTCCTAAGCATTACTCACGGATGTCCTCACCCATAATGAATCTTGTTCCAGCCAGTAGGAGCACAAATAGTGAGAGTTTTTCTCCAACCTCAGGCTTGGTTTTAAACACCTGCTGGACCTCTTGTGCATTTGATATAAGGTAGTAGACTTTGAGATTTGAGCTGATTATTTCTGATTTCTCAGTGCAACTGCCATAAGTATAGTCAAAGATAAAAGACATCCAGTCAAATTCACATCTATTAGCTGAGGAGAAGAGACCCATGGTCAAATATAGCTTACAGTGGTGAGTGTCTATAACATACTAGGGCAAAACTTGAGGTCTGTTTTATACTACTGTTTGCTTAAGTAGGAATGAAGGGCTTGCCATTCTGTATACAGCATTCACATATTCTCAAAAAGGATGAAGGTCAGTTATTGTAGTAAGTGTAGGACCTTTACAAGGTTGGCACTAATAAGGCTGAAGTATAGCTGTGAATATGTTGTACAAGAAATTACTGGAAACAGAAGATTACTGTATTTCTAGGGTATTCCTTTATTGAATCCCAAATAAAAAAATTATTCAATAGTGTGTTAAACACAATGATGTCACACTTCTGAACCTTGGCACCTTGCACGATGGTAACATTTACAGCTGCTATGCAACCAGGCAAGCATAAAATGATGAGCATTAGGGATAGGGGAGGAAACCAATTCAGGAAAAATCTGAAGGCTCAGTTCAGATCTTTCTTACCATTTTAGGCCATGAGAGCAAAATTGCTTCAGTAGTTTGAAACAAAATTTTAACTGCAAACTGGAAACAAACTAGCATAAATAACCACCAAAGTGACAGGAAGCACTGAACTGTGACACCAGGAAAAACTACAGTGCATGCATACTCACACTAAGACTGGGTCATATGATCATCGGAGGAAGTTCACATCAGATAGGTCCTGTGCATCGAAATAAATGGATGCAAATGGTAAATGTTTAAAATTACAGTGAACTGAAAGCTGAAGCAGCAAAACAGCACTTTGATGAACTATGCCTAATACCCAGTACAGGAAATACATTTTATTAATTTTAGTTGAAAATTTCCATCAAAAAGCAACTAAAATGGCAATTAGTCATCAAAAGATTAGGCAAACTAGCAGGATTTTTCATACTCGTGCAAGACAGGCAAAGTATATTACATTGGTTACAAGGCCATGCTGGTGACTATGTGGAGAAAATAAGGCAATGCATACCCCCATTATATGCTTTTGTGCAAAATTGCTTGGCCTTTGATCAGCTTGTTCAAGGGATGTAAATTTGCTTTTAGGCATTTCCTGCCCGGATGACATCCAGTATAGAATCCTGGGAGCCATACTGCTGACGTGCAAAGTGAAACATAAGAAAAGACTATTGGCCATTCTGTTGGAATGCCAAGAAGGTGAAAACTAGAGAGTGGGTGACAGACAAACAGACAACTCCATTAGAATGACAAGAATTGGTAATTCAGGGTAGAGGGTCATAGTTTTGCTTGATTTTGATGCACTACTCTTAAAGGGGAGGTTCTATCGGTTCTAAATTTAGAACTGGCCAAATTTAACAGAATCTTTTTTTTAAATGCCACTTCCCATCTCCAGTGTTAATTAAGAGGTGAAAGCACATATAAAGACTTTTGCATGTACACCAAGAATTTCAGTTGAGATGTAATTTGTATAATTTTTATTTTAAAAAGTTCCAGTTATGTGCCATGTAAGAATTAACCCACAACAGAGCATGGGTCTCTCAGGGATTAATTTATGGCTGGGGGGGGTTGGAGGGTTACAACCACCAGCCATACATTAACTCTTTGAGAGACCTATGCCTGGTGTGGTTAATTCACTTTGTAAAATGGGCAAGAAAAAGGAATCGGCTCCCTGTTGAGAATCTTTCCTTGCCCATGTCACAACTTTTAATAACGTACTATGTAGCTGTTTTCTGCCATTAGTAAACTTCCAGCTTTCTACTCTGCTAAGTATTATGAATCAATGCCAGAATAACCCTCCCCCTGCACCACAACCAGAGGAATTTTATTAAAAAAAAATTCAGCATATCGGACACATTTGTTAAATGTGCCTACTTCACTCCTATTGGAAGGCACACAAAGTAAACAAAAGGAAAACAAATTGGAGCCAGCTCTGAATACTTGTGGGGACATCAGTTGAGCAGAACTCACTGCTGGACACTGGGAGCAGCATCAGAGGCTGCAGGGAAATTGAACTCTTGCTAGCCTTCCCCCTGCACTGCAAGCAGAGCAATTTTATTAAAATAAAACAAACAATTTCAGCATATCAGAGAGGCACCAGCTCTAATCTGCTCTGATGACAAGACGTCCAACATTCTAGTGCTCCTGAGAAGATGCAGTTTTTAGAAGTTAAAAAACAAACTTCTTGTTTCACATTCTCTGGCTTGGGTATTACCTTCAACCACATTTCCTCACTTAGCACCCTCCCATCTAGCGTCCCCTGTCAACCCGGAGTCATGTACCTGGCACCGGTCGAACAAAGCTGACCCACCCTGGGAAAGCAATCCTAGCCAGTAAGGATGGAAACCAAGATTTGTCCTTGTTTTTTTTTTAACATTTACTACTTTATTTCTAAGGGGGGGGGGTGCCCAAAACTCACAGTGACACCGTGACATAGGCAAGAATAAGTGATCCGTGGTACTGCATCACAGGCTAGAACTACATTGTCAAATAATAAATGTAGTCCTAGTGCCTAATGTGAGCACAGGGTGAGCAGTGGATTTGAGAAAGTAGATGCGACAGGAGAATGACACCATGCATTAATTCCAGTGTGCCCATACATTAATTGAGAATTAATATGTGGACACGCTGAGGACATATGATGCTCTTTGTCCAGTCAGTTGTAACCCTTTTTCTTGCCCATGTAACATTGTTTTTTAAATCCTGTATTCAAGTGTTGAGGTACAAGTCACCCTTGAAAATGGGCCTTGAGTCTTTACCCAGCAAACACATTTTAAATTAAAAAAGGTACTGCCAAACTGAAACACATCTCAAGAGTGAATTGCACTATAGCTGAAAGACTATTCTGTGGCTTGTATGACTGAAAGGTATTAGAAGATTTCAGGCCAAAAGTGTTGCTGGCTTGCTGCCTCACCAGAGCACCCTGGGAGTGGAAACCTAATGAAAACTCTAGCTTTGATGGCAATTATAACTCTGCTTGAAGGACACTTTTGATCTCTGGAAATCGAATGGGCTTAATCTATGGGACCTGGATCTGTCAGTGCATAAAATAAGTAGCAAGCTATTAATTGAACAGTGTAAGGGAAAAGAGTAGAAAGAAGTGGCACGGATCTGTCAGTTCATCTTGTTGGGGTTGAAAGACAGAGGGAGAAGAAATTTATTAGTAAAGAGTGATCATATATTTCCTATTAGATAATTGTAACATTTCTACCTACAAGTTTCAGCCTAAATCAGTCTATATTACAGTATGTGTGCCTACTGCTTAAAACCTTTATTTTCCTATGTTTTTGTTGATCATAGGATTCATAGGAAGTTCTGAGCCAAGAAATGCAATTGTCCATATGCAGCTCGCCCTTTATCTCAAAGGGAATGTCCACTTATGGCATTCAACCTACAGTAAGCATCTAAGCTGTTCTTAAAAGCATTCATATTAGCACTGCCCACCACCTCCAATGGCAGACTATTCAACATGCCCATTACCCTCTGGGTGAACCATGCTGCTCTTTTGCTGGTACAATAAATTTCCCCTTTGAGTCAGAGTTCATATGATCTTGTGCTGTGGGAACAACCCTTAAGTTCCAGTCTCAGGCAGTCTCACAAATCATTGTTGATGAAGGTTTTAAAAACCAGGCACATATCCCACCTCGATCATCTGCATTCCAGTGACTATAACCCTAGTGTCTCCAGTCTATCCCTATAGCTTAAATGCCTGACTGATTTAACCATCTTAGTAGCTCTTCGCTGTACCCTCTCTAATAATATATTAGCTTTGGCACTAGGTGATGTGAGCTGTGCATGGTATTCTAGGTGAGGCCACTCTAGACAGGCATAGAGCGGCATCAGTACATTCCTGTCCCTACTTACAATGTGCCTGGAGATACATCCTAGAACTCCTCTAGCTTTTTTGGCCATTGCTTGACAGTTCTTATTGAGCTTGAGGTCCTCCATTATTACAACCCCCAGGTCTTTCTCCTCTGATGTTGCACTTAATATGTGACACTCGATAGAGTACTGTGCCTGTGTATTTGATTTACCCAAATGCATTGCAGTGCATTTATCTAAATTAAAGACCAGTCTGTGCTTAATAGCCCAATATTCTTGCATCAACAGTTCAGCCTGTAAATTCTCTTTGTCACTTGTTCTCTGTACCATGCAGCCCAGTTTAGCATTGTCCACAAACTTTGACAAACAGACCCTTTCCCCGCACCTCATAAATGTAATATAAGTATTAAAGAGAATGGGTCCCAGCACAGAATCCTGCTGCACTCCACTTGTGAGCTGTGCCACTCTGATCTGCAGCCTCTCAGGGTAACCTGTTGCCTCCTACCTGTGAGCCACAAATTAACCCACCCCAAAATGTTTTAGTGTAAACCTGACTGTTTCCGGACATCAGTTAACTCCTTGTGTGGCACCTTATCAAATGCCCTGCTGAAGTCCAAAAAAGACCATGTCAACAGGAATTCCCTTGTCAAGTGACCTGCTTAATCCATCATAAAACTGATGCAAGTTCATCTGGCAGGACCTGCCACTGGTAAACCCATGCTGTGTCTTATCATATGCTTCCATACTTCTAACATGGTCCTCTGTCTTCTCCTTTAAGATCCCTTCCAGTACCTTGCCCAGGTTGGATGTTAAGATAACAGGCCTGTTATTACAACATTTGCACTGTTTAATCTTGCTTACTTTAGAGTAAATCTTGCAAAAAAAACAGTAAACATTTTATAAGATGTAAGTGATTGGTTGAGCATTGTGAAAGAGGTATTTTGTGGTTCTTTGAGGTACCCACCCAAATACAAACACTGCCATATTTGATCTGAGATAAGTAATCCTTCCTAATACTAGGAAGAGATAAATTAACAAGGGAGAAACAAGACTGCACCCTGTCTTGGGGTTTGGGCAATCAGCCTTGACCAAATACAAGGTGACTGGGGACTTGGCTCTTGAGTCCAGGTGTTGGGGGCATGCCAACCAAAAGAGGAGTGTTTGGGCAAAGGACACAGAACATGGTAAATCAGAGTGGAGATCTATGACAACCAGTTATGAGAGATGCACTGGTGTAGTTGTAGACACCATAGGCTGGATTTTCAAATGGAAATGGGACTAAGTCCCACTACACAACTCCAGTTGTGGATTGAAATCTCTACAGCTGTGGAGATGTGTATTTTCAGTCCTCAACAGCTGCGGGAGATGTTACACCTGATCCCACTGGCCATAACATTTTCTGCTGCTGTGGTGGAAACAACACCCACAAGCTGCTGTAAATTATGGAGCCAGTCACAACTAGCTCCACTTTTTAAAATACTATAGCTGCAGAGAAAACTGTAGATCCCAAGTGGAGACCCACTTGCGCCAGTTTTTCCCCAAGCTGAAGGAGTTATGAAGTTATGAGGGGTCTGAAAATCCAGCCCCATATCTGTGACAGTCCCTCACATGCACCCAAGATTTTGCTCAAGTTCATACTTATTTTCTGCCTTTTCTGCAAATGGAAATAGCTTTCATAATATTTGAATATCATTGTCTCAGTATGTCATAGCCTTTATTAGCATGGAACCAGGTTCGGTGGCAGAACAGATTTCCTTGTTGCTCATTGTTAGTCTTTCCGTGGTACGCACAATTTGGGTTGAAGATATCATCTGTGTATAACACCCATAGCTGGAAAACAAAGCCATACACTGCCTGGGAGTGCAATGTGTTTGCAGGCTGACATGTATGTCACTGTGGTCAACATTTCTTTGCATACTATGAAGAGCAATATTGAAGAATAGTCACTTAGTTAAGTCAGCAGTTATAGCGTTCAATGCAAAATGAAGAAATATCTGGTTTAATGAAGAATATAGCTAAAAGGTATGTATGCAGGATCTGCAATGCAGTCTTTGGATTTAATTAGAATTTATATAGTTTCCCCATCAGAATAGTTAAGGGTCATTACAGGCACACAGAATCTGTGTGGCTGTAATGACCCTTAAGTATTCTGATGGGGGGAACTATAAGAAATACCTTCTAGTAGCGATGGGAATGCAGCACTGGCATTGGCAGTTGTGACTTCAGTAGTCTGTTCCAGCTCCATGTATTTGGATTGTCCTTTCCCTTGGGAACAAATGCAGTCTTCTGCTATGAATTAGATGTGACTTTTCTGTAATCAGGCTAAAAGCATTTACAGGCCTTCATTTACTAACACATACCACTGATCCTCATAATGAACTGTCAATTATTTTTAAAACAGCACCAAATGCACTTCTTTTTGCACATTTGTTTTTAACACAGAGGGTTTTTTTCTATTACAGTAACTGCCATCCTTGACTGTGGCATCTTTAGAGTTATGCAGTCATTGGTATTTGCTTTACAGTTTGTAGGTACTTGTCTCTGCCTGCTGATAGTTTGAATCCAAGAGGGGATAGGGCAAAGGTAAATTTGGACTGGATATGAAGACAACATAGGCCTTCATGTTATGACTATGAGAACATTTCTAAATACCATGGGAATCACAGGGAGTTTTGGGTAGTAAAGTGGAAGCGGTAGCCCCATAACTTAGTATGCACATGCCTTCACAGCATATGTGTTAATCACTACTTATGAAGCTGTGAACTGGATGCATCACTTCCAGGGAGATGGAGTGATCTACATGGCATTATAAAATAGACAGAACAAATTGCTGAATGCTGATTGATGGAGAGTTAGTTTGACCCATAAATCATGATATTATCCCAGCACAACCTCACAGAAGCAACTGGTACACACAAAACAGCCTACTTATGACCATAAACACATAAACAGATTCATTTTATAATAGTAATAAGGCACCTCAGATTGTGTGTCAGTGGGATAACGTCACTTCCCAGGTGGTTGAAGGCCCTTGGCCTGTGGCCTAATGCCTCACAACCCACCTGAGCCATGACCTTATCCCAGCATGATACACACCTTGATATGTGTTATTTCTTAATTTGCATGCCCCATGCCAGCTAATCATGGTACAGCACTAGCATCTGTAGCAAAACCCACTGTATGCCCATCAACCCAACTGGAAGGAGGGTGCATCCATGATGGCTTCATCATCCGCATGGTACAGAGGGGATACCTAGAGGAAAAATGGGTTGAAAGAGTAGTAAAAAAATGAAAATTGAAACTGCAACTGATCTGACCTGAAGTGCTGATAAGTTTCTGCTTTACTTCAGTGCTTCCCTATGACTCATAACTATTCCACTAATCATGTACTTTTAAAGCTGAATGTTAATTAAGCTGTGTATTGGCAGTGCAATATAAATAAATGCTGCTTTCATGAAAACCGACTTTCTGTCTTGTTTGAGATGTGACCAAGTTACTTGTGCTACTGTATTTTGACAAATAAATCTTTCCCCCATGAAGCATAAAATAAAAAAAGAATACATTATAATGACTCCTCCTAAAAAAAAATCAATGTTTACAGAACTGCTACATTTTTCCTCTCATCATAGTACAGTAAGCTAACAGTGGTAGCAGGTGTGTTGAAGAAGATGCTCCTTTTCTAATTTAGTGGTTTGTACTGACAGCAGTATAGTGGGTCTGCCTGAGCTTATACTAATGAATTAGATGCATCGTTGACTGAACAATGGACAATGGTGTATGTGCACAGCCTGCCTGGCATTAAGTTTGTGATTTATTTGGTGATCTACATGGATATATTAGAAAGATGAACAGAACATGGATTAAAGAATATCTAACCAATCACAGTGGTACTGTAGTGTATAGTGAGGATTTGTTCTGTATGGATTTCCATGCCAGCTGAAACATTGATGTACCACAGTTCAAAGGTCATGGACCATGGTTGTACCATTCTGTGGTACAACAATGTTCTTGTTGATCAGAAAACCTTGTGGCAGCTGGTGTTTTTGCATAACACTGCCACGCTTACAGCAATCAGTTCAAATTCTGAACTGAAACCACTGGCATGTTCACTGCTGACACAGACTGCTGTGAAAACACTTTTATTTAAAACAGTAAATAGTAAAAAAACTGAAACAAAAAAACCTATACACTATAAAAATGACTTATTGAGTAACCATATGCGCAGACTGGTTGGGCATATGGTTACTTACTGAGTAACCATATACCCAACCAGTCTATGCTGCCACCTCCATCTTCTTTATTTTATCAAGTTTTTTCTCCCATGGTTCACCTGAGCAGGTTTATCCACCCTGACCCTACTCCCTCCTGCTTGGCAATCTGCCTCAACCCAGCTGGGTCCCTTCAATCCCCATGGATTGCCCCCCATGGTGCAGCTGAGGGGAGGGCTGCCTTCCCCTACCCAGAGACCTATACCCAGTTTCTGTGTCCTGGTCTGGTGGCAGTGCATAGCAGAGGGATGGCAGGCAGGACATCATGGAGCTTGGGTAGACCTCTTCCATTTTTGTCCTTTCCCAGACCTATGGTGGCATGGAGGATGTATGTGTATAGAGGTGTGCTTGCACTCCGGAATCACGGTTCCTTCCACCGCCCCCAACCTCAGTCTGCCTCTCTAAGCTTGGTACTACCACCAGGACTCCACCTGGTGGAATCCAAGAGCCAGGATAACACACTACCCCAGTCCCAGGAGAGGAGAGCTGACAAGTTGCTGCTTGATCCTCTCCCAGCCCTTCCCCCATGACCTCCACTGACCTGAGCTCATTCCAGACCTTGGGTTGCTGGTGTGGTGAAAGGTAAAACATTACAGCACTTCAGCCCTCTGCACCACTGGGCCATCCTGCCTAGGGCTTCTGGTCACATCGGCCTGTTCGAGCTTTGCTCTTGAGGTCTGATGTTATCAGAATGCCTCTGTGGCACCACAGGCTGGTGGTACATGGTTTCCACAACAGTATTCTCTATGCAGTTGGCCAGTTTGCGAATGGATCTTAGACTGTTTTGGTATATATGATGCCCTCCTGATTAATGTACATTTTGTTTTTGAAAGCCAAGTTTGATGATGTTTTGTCACATTTTTAGAAAGTAAACAAAATGTATCCTGCTTTAAAAATTGTACTGACTGACTTTTATGATGAACATCATATATGATGACATAATCAATCAATCAATCTTTATTTTACCAGGTGAACTCATTTACAAAGTGGACCTGGGCAGTGAAAACAATGATGGTACAAAATAACAGAGATAATACAATGTCTTAAGGATAAACAATAACAACATTACAAACTGGTATACACAGCAATCACATGATTTATATTTGCAATACATTCTTATATAAACAGGGCGTATAATGCCCAAGTGCATCGGAGAACATGTACATTTCCCTATGGTACAAAGTGTGATCAATCATTAGTAAAAGAGATGTATCAGAAGATCAGAGGAAAGGAACTTAGGTAGAAACTCCAAACAGTTGAGGTAGTTAAGGCAGAGAGAAGGAGAGAAAAAGGAAGGACTAGGAGGATAAACAAAGTATCGGACATTAAATCCCAATATAGCTCTTGCTGTATCTTCATAGCATTGCCTTATTTGAGGACATTATCATACTAATCAATACTTAACACGTTTATTATACTTCGTAATACACACATCATAACATATCACATAGCTGTTGCCGGGGGGGGGTTCATCTGGTTCGAAAGAACCCCCCTTTTGAAACTCCCCCTTTATTTTTCATTATTTGTAAAAAAAAGTTTCATCATTTCTGTGTATTTTTTTACTGTTACGGAATTCTAATACACATATGATGAACCCCAGCACTTTCTCTCTGCATGCGCCCCCTCCCTTCTTCTGCTGCCAATCAGCTCCCCCAGTACCAATAAGACGACTGGAGCTGCTTTGTGAGTCTTTCTCTGCACCCTCCCCTTATGACTAGCTGGCCAATTGGAACTCACATCAGCATCGTGAATGTGACCTCAATACAGCATGGCCACTGCCTACAATTCACACTGTCAGCTAGCACTGAAGGAAGATAGAGCATGGTGGCAGGCTCAGAGATGACGTCACCAGGAAAGCAAAAAAGAAGTAGAGGACCTCTACTTATAATATTATCAGTCACAGGCAGGTAAATTTTGCTGGCCACTATTACCGATGTGTCCCTTAATAACTGCATATTAAGGGATAGGCTGTGCAGATGGGCAAGAGAGCTTTTCAGGTGGCGGGCTGAAAATGTAGAAACAAATTATTTAAATCCCCCTCTATACAAAAAGCAAAGTTGTCATGTTTCATATGCCTATTTTAACTTTTCATAAGTAAAGCAAAAGTGGTACCATAGTGGAAAAGCAATGCAAGTGTTTGGAAGGGTCTGGCTGGGATCTGTACTGCCACCTCATTAATTGTGCTGTTCAGAGAGGTCTTCACTGTGGTCCCATTTTCATGGACATTCAGTACCACTTTGGTCTGTGTCATCTGTACCAGATGCCATTAAATCAAATACGTTGTGATGTGTTTTCTCCAGATGACCACGTGCCAGTAGAATGACATTTGTTTCTACAGTTCACTGTTTTGAACATACCCACTGTACTTTTGGAAGCATGGTGGGGTGGGGGTGGGGGGTAGGCATTTAGGAGATGGTAACTTTGCATTGAAAATCCCCACCACTGTCAAATTACCTTTCTCCTCACTCCCTTTGTCATACCTACCACATTGGAGAATGGAGAGGGGAAACAATTGTAGTACTCAATATTGAACTAAGACTTATGTTACAGATTTTTTTCCAAGCAGGGTGCCTGGAATAGAAACATGGAAATATAGACAATGACGGCAAAAAAAGATCAGAGGTCCATCCAGTCTGCCCAAGTTCCCTATAATCCCTGGAACCTACAATTTCTCCAGGGTACTAACCCTCCCTGTCCTCTTTCTAGTCACCTCCTTGGTCCTGTTGCCTCTGGTAACCACTATTCCCTCCATTATGTCCCAGCCCTGCTTGAATCCTCTGTCTGTTTTTACACCCACCATTTCAGCTGACAGACTGATCTAAAGTTCCACCACCTTTTCCATAAAGTAGTACTTCCTCACATCTCTCCTGAACCTACCTCCTGTTCATTTTCATTAGAGTCCATGTGACCATGAATTGGTACTCAGGCTAAATAGTACCCCATAATTCACTTTAATTCATTTCAGTAACTTGAAGTTCTCTATTGTATCTCCTCTCTCCCTTCTGGTCTCCAATGAGTATATATTTGGTGCCTTGAGGCACTCCTCATAGGATTTGCCCTGCTGTCCCTGAATCATTTTAGTTACTCTGAGCTGCACTGTCTCCAACCTATCCTTATCCTTTCTGAGGTGAGGACTCCAGAACTGGGCACAGTACTCTAGGTGAGGCCTCAACAGGGATCTGTAGATGGGAAGTATTACCTCCTTTCTTCTGCTATCAATACCCCTACCAATACATCCCAGCATCCTGCTAGCCTTGCTATAGGCCATGTTGCATTGACTCAATTACTTAAATGGTATATTGAGTTGTGGATGGTGGGGGTAACAACAAGGGGTAGAGAGAGTTCAGATATGAGTTATTTAGACTTAAAATAAGCCACAAAAGTGCACCACTGAGCATACCATAGCTCATGGTTTCTGGGGTCTATCAGACCCAGACCCCTGCCTTAGTAGCAAGCCAGCACTGCAGTAAGTTAAGTGTACAATACCCAGCCAAAACCAGCTGCAGACTCTGTATTGAGGTTCAGTGCATTAGCATTTGCTCTCTCTATATATATCTACAGTATCTATATATCTACATATGTAATAGATAACCTACTCTAAGGTGTGCATTCGCACTTTGATATACACATGCCTTGGTGTGCGTTGTTAAGCATGAGTCTGCAGGCCGAGTGAATGAACCACCCAAGGTGTGTGTATATCAGAGCATGACCGCACATCCTGGAATGGGTTATCTATCTTATAAAATGGCAAAATTGTTTTGGAGGGGGTTAAAAGTGCAGGTGTGCGGTCGCGCTCTGACAGATGCATGGTCATGTGATGTGTTTTATACAATCAGAATGCTGGATTTGTTATTTACCTTGCTTCCCATTTAATAAATACACACACACACACACACGCACATGCACACGCACACACACACACACACACACACACACACACACACACACACACAATCTGAGCTACCCAGATAGTAATAATTGGCCTTAGAGCAGGAGGTGGAGGGGAGCTCACAGATGAGTTATTCTGGTTTAAAATAATCTACAAAATTAGCCACAGAGTCTCTAGTACCTCAAAGCTTCTGGGGCCAAGCAGCCCCCAGACCCCTTTCCTACACACCAGTAGATACAGCTACAGATATTAAAACTCATAACATAATATATCTAGCTTAGGTGGCATGATCCTAATGGGCTTGTCCCTTGATCGTGTAATTCATCTATGAACCTATCTGAGACAATGTCTTAGGTATATTACATTAACAGCATCTTGCTGCCTTCCGGTACTGAATACATATGTATTGACCCTGCAGCCAGCCAGATAATAATTTTGTTTAGAGCAAGGAGTGTTGGAGATCTCAGATGTGACTTCTATAGCTTCAAAACAAGTCACAAAATGCACCACAGAGCAATTCTAGGATTCCATGGCTTCCGGGGTACTAGTGGCCCTAAGACCCACAGCTTTTTTTTTAAAGTTGCAGACCACATAAAAAGAACCCCCCTGGTGAAAATTCTGGCAACGGCCCTGTAGCAGAAGATAACATTAGGCACCATTTAAGAAGCTGATCATGGAGTGATTTCTTGAACAACACACAGTTTTACTTTTCTAAAATGTAACAAAATACAATTAAATCCAGAGTTCATAGTTGAACAGTTAAATTACCTGGGAGGGCTTCACCTACACATACACAGAAATATACTTTTTATTTATTTATTTTCTTAATTAGTTTGTAACACAGAAAGTATTGCATATTATGATGTCACTCATTCTGTTCTTTTAGTAATTGCTCTCAAATTGCATAATTGTACATTTTCTATCTGTTGTCACTGTATCTTTCTCCAATTTAAAGCATTTGGGGATATATTTGTAGGAAAGATGTTACATAAAATAAAATTGTATTAAAGTATATGGTCAGGAGCTGTTGTGTTTGGAAACCCATGCACTAAAAAAACCCTGTTGTACCATAGCTGTGACATAGCTACTGTGGTGCAGTGACTTCTCCTTGTGCCACAATTGCTGTTTCACAGAGGCATACATAAACATGCACAGCACAGCATAATGGCTGCATTATACCGAATTAACATTGTGGGCAGCATGAGTTTGTTTAGCATGTTAACTCCATCAATGTGGTAGCCACAGCAACTGGGAGGCAGCTATGATTAAGGGCAGCTTTTATGTATGGTGGACCATGTACTATATAAAATAATACTTGGTCAGCCAAATCAGTTCTGCCTGGGTTTCCATCTCAGAGATTGTGATGACACCCAGAACCTCTCTAGCATCATTCTCAATGTGTCCATGATGGCATCACAACCCTTCAATGGAAACACAGCCTTGTTGTGTACGGCTACCCATGCATTATTCTGTTTGTACTGAAATTAATGACAGCCAGATGGCTTAATGTTAAGTAGTTCCTTTTTTTTTAATTATAGTGCTGACAATCCAGATTTGCTTTAGGTTTGTTCAGATTCTGAGTCACAGAATTGGATTAGTTCTATTCTGACCCAATTTGCATGATTAGAATTTTCAGAATTGCGGTCCAAAATTCTAATTTCAAAATTTAAGTTTAAAGCATGTTTTTACATAGGCATTTAAGATTTTGGAATTAGGATTCTGAATCTGATCCTGATTCTGATTTAAAGGTCTTTTTTTGGAATTGGGTAGGAACTGGAATCAGAATCAGAGTTTCCCAAATTCCTAAAGAGTCAAATTGGATTGGATTTGGCCAATTCCAAGCATCCCTAGTCTGCATCCTGAGCTCTGGCCATTAGAGGTAGCATGGGATAGATAGCACTGAATCTCTGTCTGGCACACCATCTACTATGAAACAGGAGGTACATGCTCTTAAATGACTGCCCATTGATATCCCAGGAGGAGGAATTTGTATTGCTATGACTACAAAGCTCATGGCAGGGTGAATGCTTGTCACCAGCATGATGCAGGATATTAACACAGGATGCAGTATTGTTATATGTCCAGTCTTGTACTAGCATGTGTCAGTCAAAATGTGTGGAGGGGGGTCCAGTTCCTGCCCACTTATGTCTGGCCTGAAGGTTTTCTTATCTATGGCCCCCTCTTTCTGGTGAGAAATGTTCTGGCTAGGAGAGGTAAGTCTGGGATTGTATATGGGGGGACAGGCAGTGGTTATCTGGGTGCCAGGGGTGGTTGCTTGTGTGGGTGCAGGATCAAGAACTTGTAAACAGGCTGAATGAGATCCTGACCCAGTGAGTAAGGAATGGAAAGGTAAAGATACTGTACAGCAGATTCATAGATTGTGTGTGTGTGTGTGTGTGTGTGTGTGTGTGTGTGTGTGTGAAGAGAGAAATAGATAGAAAGATAGATAGATAGATCGATAGATTGACAGATAGACAGAGAGAGAGATAGATAGATAGATACTGAATATAGATGGATAAATGGACAGACAGATAGACAAGCAGACACTGTCTTTTCGTACCAGGTCATGCTGTCACATAGACAATGTCACAGGGCAAAACCATGCATCAGTAACAGCGCAAGCTCCAAGTTGCCCCCCAAGGAGATTATCTTAATGGGGAGGGTTGAGGGCACAGCCCCTGTAATGGGTGGTGTGGGGGGCACAGCCCCTGCAGAAAACAAGTATTTCACTGTTTTCATCTTTTGGTCACTGTTTTAGCAGCACGGTATGGTGCGGCACTGTTTTTGTATGTAACAACATGACCCCGTGCCCTGTCTTTTGACACACAGACAGGCAGGTGGAAATAAAGACAGATAGAGAGACAGATGGACAGATTGACATAAGGACAGACAGACAGACAGAAAGATAGATAGATGGATAGATAGATAGATAGATAGATAGATAGATAGATAGATAGATGGATGATGGATAAATAGGTAGGTGGATGGATGAATGAATAGATGGACTAAAAGGTCAGCACAACAGTGCACACCATCAAACACATAAAGAATTGTTTTGTTGACTCCTGTCAAATAAACTACGTTAATTATTCTTTTGGCAAAAGCAATGCATGTTTATTGAACAGTGAACAGATTCATGCAGGCCATCTGCCAGCCAGCAATATACAATCCAAACAAACATCATTGAGAGCCCCTTGGCCACAACTGACATAAAAAGAAATCTAAAAGCTGCTAATTCCTTTGGCAAAAAAAAAAAATGGTTTCAGTGATCCAGATCAGACGAGTAGTGGCATTTTTACAGAAATAGTCCTTGAAACTATTTTCCTTAATTAGTGGTAATGATAAAGAACAGTTTCATAACAGTGTTATTCCTTAAAGAATGCAATGGTTGATAGCTTTTAATCCCCAGAAATATATTTCATTCACAGACTGTCACAAAATGATGAGTAAATTAGTCTGGCCACCCAAAGTTATATGAAGCACTGAATGAGGTATACTGCACATCTAGGCAGATGCACTGAATACATCACACACACACACACACATGCGCGCACTTGCAAACACATACATACACACACACACACACACACATACACTCACACACACACACACCCTTACAACCAGGACTCAAAGAGGCGATTAAAAAATAAAAAAAGGAAATAGAAAATTGCGTGTTGAAATTCCTTTGTAGAAGAACAAAACAAATGAGATGTAGTGGGTACACCGAACATCCAGGTTGAAAGTGGCAGCTGTTTATACAGTAGCTGTGCACAGGCTTCCTGTCATTTAGACTGTGGCTGGCTGAGGTGGTAAGCAGAGGGAGTCTGCCTGTCACCATTTTGTTGGGAGTGCATGGGTTACTGGGGTAAGTGGGGCAGGGGGTAGGTGTTGGAGGGACCAAAGTTGGCAGAAATGGGAAGGGAGGCTTCACTGCCAGCGGGGGGGCACTAGCCATCAGGGAATACTTATAGTATTGTTACTGGGCAGGTAATCGGGGTGGTGGTGAGGGCACACTAGACACTAGGGAATACTTATTAATGTTACTGGATGGATGATTGGGAAGGGGTGGAGGACACAAGACATCAAAAATATATTTATAGATACCAGGTAGGCAATCGGGGCAGGAGACACAAGACACCACGGAATAATTATTGTTACTGTGCAGGCAACCAGAGGGGTGGTGTGTGTGTGTGGGGGGGGAGGGCAGTAGACACCAGGCAACAATAAATAATCTTACTGGGTGGGTAATGGGGGGTAGGTGAGGAGCACGGCAAAAAGATCTGGTTTGAGGAGGTGGTAAACACCAAGGTACTAGTGGCTATTTACCATCTCTCCAAACCTTCCAATATGTCAGTATGCCTATATGCAAGTATAGTCAGCTGCTTTGATAGGCACACTGACATATTTTAGTGCCACTTGCAAACATGATAGTTCCTCGCTAACTGTGCCTTTCAATATGGTACATTTATCAAGGTCCCTGGTTTTGGGGTGCTAAGCACAGTTTGCAAGGCACTAGGCCAGATTGCAAGTGTTAACCTGCTTTCAATATTCTGGTCCAAGTGTCTTATAATGATGGCGGACAGCCACACTCCGAACTCCAAGTACCTTAAAACCCCTTTAAATGATAACATATTTAATAAAACACAGTTGCCTGAAAAATTGATAGTGTTAATTTCATCTTGTGAAGCTGGGGAACTTTTTACCAGTATGTTATTCATTGGCACCAACACATTATCCTTTATTTGCTCCATACCATTTGACCATGTTTTGATCACTCAGCAGCAGAAATGTATGATTATCATTTTAAAGGTCCTTATAATGCATATCGAATACTGTGCCCAGTTTTGGACTCCTTATAAAGCCCAGGATATTCAAACACTGGAAAGGGTACAAAGAAAGGGGGGCCAAAAGCATGACAAATATCTCTCATTTATAATATGAACAAAGATTGGAAGAGTCAAAACTCTTCTTACTTGAATACAGAGGCACCAGAGGAGATATTTGCTTAGTATACAGGGCTTTTAGAAACCCTGATCTCTGGGAGCGTTTGGGATTACAGATTACCACCACCAGCAGAGAGCTAAGAACCCAAAATTTAAAACTAAAAGGGGAACTATATAAAACTACAAAAAGAGAAAGATGGGTAAACCAGCATACGGTGAATATTTGGAACACATTACCCAAGACTATTGTCAACAGCCCTACCATGACATCTTTTAAAACAGCAATAGACAATCATTTAGGGAAAAAAAATACTAAACAATTAAATTAACAGAATCTTTATGACAGAAGCTTTTGACTCGTACACCTCATATGAATCCTATATCCCGGGCTGTTTCAGTCCTTCGTTGCTGCTTCAGTGACAGTAAGTTGCAATGTGATATAATGCATATTACATTGCAGAATCATGTTACATAGGGATTGTGTTGTTTCTGTCAGTTTTCATTTGTTCTAAAACTTAAAGTTTCTAAGGGTACCTTACAAATCAAGATTATTATTATTACTAAAAATAAAATTATGATTAATGTATATTCAGCGTATAGGAAACAGAAATGTGAACCAGAATTTGAAAAAGTTAATCTTCAAATATAAGGCCCCACAGCCCAATTTTAAATGTAATTCTTTTCTTGCACTGTAAGCAAAACTATTTTACTCCTGTTTTGTAAAGAATAGCTTTTTTTATACTAACCAAGTTATGTGATTACACAACCTTAGATAAACCAGGTTTTGCAATGGCAAACTCAGGGGTACACTGGAGTTTGAACTATAATAGATCCTGAAAATTGCTAGATTTGCTATTAAGGTGTTAGACATGAGTAGCCCTATCTAGCCATGTAAGTCTGGTAGACCTAAACTGGACCTGAGAGTCCCAGCTTTGTTAAACTGTGCTATTAAAGGAATAATGCATGACAGGGTGTGTGTCGTGCTGGGATAATGTCACACCTTGGGTGGTTGTGGATGAGGCCACGGGCTGAGTGTGTCCAACACCAAAGAAGTGATGTTATACTAGCACAACACACATCCTGGAGTGCATTATTCCTATTATACAATGAATCATTTAACAAACAATAGGAAAACATATTTAAATGTTTATTAAAACTACATTTTTTGTCATTTGTTTTGAAAGAGTAGGAATACATAGTAAAAAAATAGTGCTGATTATTTGTTTTGTCCATAAGTGGAGTGCTGCTGTGGTGTACTATGTGTCTAATTATTTTTAGTACAAAATGTCATTATATGGCCACATGTCTATGTGGGTGAAACTTTCATACCACTGAAACACAGAATCACTGCTGAGCATTTAAGAGTAATAGAAAATAGAGGGAAAAAAAGCCAACAGATTAAGGCAGAAGGAAGATTATCACTGAGGGGGGAGTGCATTTCTGGTGTCACGGACACAGCTTGGGCTGCTCATTTGTTCTTTCTCCGAGGTGGCAAACATGAAAAGAAGAAAAAAAAGTTGTACATTTTCTTTTTTGGGGACTGTGATAGTGCCTTTGGCAAATCAGTGCTCCATCCTACACAGAAGGCAGAAAATGGTGATGAGGTAAGTGAAAAACGCAGTCTGACTCAAGCGGTCACTTTACTATGCAGTGGACAGTGAGACAGCAGGACTGCTGTGAAGCCATTCGTAATAACGTGAAGATGGCTCTCTGCATAATGAGAGGAAAGGATGCAGGGAGGTGGAAGGGAGAATATTTGTGAATTGTTTTATAGTCAGGTTTAAAGTAAAAAAGTGAAGAAAATAAAAACTGAGCATGCGAGTGAGAGCCACGCTGTGGCTGTTTCAAGACAGGCTTTCTCGCGCACAGTGAAGCCGATCACATGAAGCAGCCCTTACTGCAGCTCAGTTGAATTATGTAGCATACAAATGCTAGGGGAAAATGGTATTTATATGTATTTTGGGGGTGAGGGGATTTCTTTTCCTTCATATTCATGCAACTACGGCCGTTGTATGAGGAGTGAGTGTGGCACTTTTGAACTCCAGAGATGCTCATAAAATCACAGGGCAGTGCAGCTACTAGGCAGTGGCAGTGATTCATTTGAATGCTGGCATGTGTGATGCAGTCATACGTGTGTGCTATGACTGGAGCCATGTTGTTATACCAGGATAACATCATGGCTCCAGTCCCAGACTGACCAATCAGAGGCCAGTATTCTTTATTTGCCATTGTATAATAAAAATGACCTTCAGACATAGGATGTTTGTTCCAATGATTAAAATCAACATAGTGCATTTTCTGCTTTATCTTATTTAAATGGAGAGGAGAATGTTGCTTTCTACTTGCCCTTCTTGATTACAGAGTTAGCAATCACGACTTAAAAGGTTGGTTCTGAAAACAAAATATATATGGTATTTTGGGTCTCAGGGCTCTGCAGAATACAACATTCCATGGATGGAATTTGTGCAGAATATCAATTCCACTTCCAAAATGCTTTTCAGAATTTATTTTGAATTCCACGGAATTCCCAAAAAGCATTTCACTGTAAACTGCAGAATAATTTTCTGCAGATTGTTAACTGTGAAGTATTAATCTATGAACATCATTTTGCTTGCAAAGTACCGGAATTCCACTACTGATAGAATTCCATGCACTTTATGAAATTCCACACACCTCCATCTCATCAGAATCTGAACATTCCGCACAACACTAGAATCAGCATACTGGGTGGACAGACAGATCAACAGACAGACAGAGACCAACAGAGAGAGATAGTGATCGAGTTTAGGGAATATAACAGCTGATTTTCATTAGGCATCTGCAGTGTTCACAGCTCCACTTGCCTTGGTGAGCTTCAGTTTCTAACTAAATATTGCAGAGGAAAAAACAACAAATATGTTGCAGGTGATATTATGATGTAACAAAACTATTTTTGACGCTAGCTTTCAAGAGTTGTTCTCAGTAAAGAGCAGGTGCCAGATATTTAAATCACCTGCCACAGGTTCAAGTCCCTATTGTGTGGTATGCCTGCTGCAGGTAAAACGTGGCAAAACACTGCACGCTATTTTCAAATGTTTTTCCACATTTATTGCAACAAAAAAAATGAAGCATGTGTTAAAAATTAATGCATGCATCAGTCTCAGATGCATATAATAGATTGACATTTAGTGGTCTAATATATTGGTGCACACATCAGAGGTGTGTTAAGACAGTGCCATGAGTTCCTGACCCAGGATTGAAACTCCAGTCCCAGGTATCCACTTAAATATATAATACCTTAAATATGCACTTATTCAGCTGTGATGGTTTACATGAGAACACCTTTTTTATTTTCACTTGTCTTTCCCAGCTTTTGCAGTCTGTATGTTATGCTAAGTTAGCCATTAGGTTTGCATAAGAGCCTTCATTAGTATAGTCTGACTTCACAGTATACTTGGTATGGCATTTTAATGCTTACACACATTATAAAAACCATTACAACTGGATGGGGTCAGCTGGGGATAGTCACAAATGTTTGAAACAAACTGTGGAATAAATGTTTGTTTTTTTTGTATTTACTTTCTATTTATGCTCCCCCTACCTGCAGCACTCCACTCCCTTCAGGAGACACCTACGGACTTCTAGTCCCCACTCTCTTACCTGGAGCCCAGAGCAGTCCATCCCCCATGTAGCCATGGCTTGACCCCCAGGTGGGTATGAGGTGAGGGCCCTTGCTCTGGTCTCATTGGAATGCCATTGCTGGGACAGGTAGGGGCACTGGGGATCAGAGTCTGGTGCTTCTTCTACCCAGGAGTGCTGCAAGTGATTTGCCAGTGTTCCAGGCATGATGTGTGCCCAGACATCAAGGTGCTGAGTGCCGATGTCCATCACACCACCCCCTTGCTAGTGGCTTGGGCTTGCTGTACCTTGGGTCTCCACCTGGTGTCAGACAAGCACCGAGCCCAGGTTCCCCTCCCTCAGAGAAGACAAGCTGTTCCTGGGATGCTCAAGTCTCCTCCCCAGCTGGCTCTCCAGCTCCTGGGCTCATTCCTGAATCCAGGTAGCTGGCGTCACAAGTGGAAATCCAACCACTGCGCCGATGGGCCAGCTGAATAAATGTTTCTTAATGTGAAATATTTAGGAAGCTAATAAATGGACATAGACAAAAATATTGGAAATATTCACTTTAAATGCAATTGCAATACACACAATGGTTTTATACACTTTATTTTTAAAATCTGCACCTACTGTTTAACTATTCTTCTTCTTGTAAAATGTTTAGAAAAATGCTGAAAGCTGATTGGTACAGAGCATGTTTCACTCACAAGGTTATCCCAGAACAAACTCACAGGTTAAACTAGTACCCAGAATAC
The DNA here is from genome assembly GCA_016271365.2 of Neoceratodus forsteri. Lineage (NCBI taxonomy): Eukaryota > Metazoa > Chordata > Ceratodontiformes > Ceratodontidae > Neoceratodus > Neoceratodus forsteri. The sequence goes on along the minus strand of JADMNL010000037.1, from coordinate 34,897,581 downwards.
TGCCTATATGACTAGGTCTGGGTGAAGTTTTTAAACTCCACAATTCACAGAGTTCACCACAAAGTGAATCGTTCATTTAGTATTTTACTTTGTGAATTGAGAAATTTGCAAATCTGTGTAGTGAACGTCACACCTTGCTGTGAATTCTACTGTGTGAAGTGATGCACTTTGCAGCACCAAATTACTACAGAGTAGCAAAGTGTGCCAATTAATGTAATAAAATCTGCACAGTTGTGCTGAATCACACAGTGGCCACTATGGAAAAACTCCATGAAGTGCGTAGCAGGTGAATTCACTCCAATTCATCTGTGAGTTTAAAACTTTGCACAAGCCTACTTATGGCTATAAATACATACTGTAAATGGATCCCATTTTATAACTGCAATAAAGCACTTCAGGGCATGTGTCACTGGGATAACATTACTTCTTGTGAGGGTGAAGGCACTCAGCCTGTAGCCTTATGTCACAGAACACACCCATGGTGTAATATTATCCCAGAATGACAGGCACCATGGTGTGCTTTATCACTTAATTGCCATTGCCAGCACAGTTTATTAATGAAAAAGGGATAGAGGATCACTTAAATGAGCATGGTTGTTTATCTCACCACCACTACTCATCTTCATCTCCCTTCTAATTACTGAAGGCTTAGAATGCCAGCTTTGCATAGGGCTTCCAAGTACATAATGGCATTGCAGCTTACATTTGACTCTGATATACTGTCCTGTTACATCTGTGTGATATTTTCAGTAATTCAAACATCAATTATGTATAAAATATATCATTTTCATTGGGGATGGGCGAATCTCTTCCTATTCCACTTCATTTCAGTTCAAAAGCAAATATTTCAAGAAATAGCTCTTGCATTTGAACCAACCGTGTACATTTTTTTATATAGGAAGTTAAAGAAGACAGGAAATTATTTTTACATATTTAACTGCCCTTCCATCTTCCTTTCCATGCCAGTTATGCATTCTGATATTCTTTGATGATTTTTTTGATAAATAATCTAGCTTTGAGATGCCTTCAGATCTACATTGAGTTCCATTCTCCTCGCAAGCTACTGCTCTTGATTTTCACATTTCTAAGGCATTTTATGACATCACAAATGCCCATTCCATGCTATTCATTAGAATGGCCTGGAATGGGAATTTCTGATGTCATAGAGTGTTCAGGGAGTATGAAAACAGAGACCAGCAACTGCTGAGCACAGAAGAATTCAGGGTAGTTACAAAGGCAACAAAATTAAATTATTAATTTAACAAGAAAGGTCAAAAACATATCAGAATAGTGGGTAGCCAATAAAAAAACAACCAGAGAGCATCTAGAGGTCTAAAAACTGTTTCCTGTCACTTTTAAGGGAGCAGTAAGTTGACATTGACTAGGCATAAACAATATCAGACTGTGAAAAGAACTCCATATGTACTACCATAAATAAACCAGATATTTGACTGGTAATTAACAAGTTAACAGAAGCAAGTGAAGAAGAGTCAAATATACAATGCTGGTAGCAGTAAGGGCAGATACTGTATATGGACTTTAAAACATGTGGAACATTTTCATAAATCAGCCAGTTTGCAGGACACAAAGCACATATCATACTTTGAAATGAAAATATTTTTCAATTGTTTTTGCAGAATTATGTAACCAGAAATTGCTATTTTGAAGGAGTTTCACCAGTGAAAATTAAATTTCAAATGTGCATCACAGGAAGCTAGTTCATAAGCTGTAAACCCTATGTATAACCAGCTATGTGATGAAATTGATTCAGAACAAGTTTCAGCATAGGAAACAGTGTAATAATGAAACTCTATGAACATGGAACACATGACCATCAGGGTCCCACAGGTCTTCATTGAATGATCTACATTGGCCAATATACTGTATTTATAAGTAACCTGGAGATGGACACTGGCAGCTGCGTCACCACGCTTGTTAATGACACCAAGATGGGAAGGGTTATTACATCCCAAATAGAGATAAATGCAGGTTCGACATTCTTTACAATTTGCTTTGCAATTTGTTCCCAGTACAACTGGTGCAGTGGAACAGTTCAGAGGTGTCAACTGAAGTGATATTCAGTAGGGCAGCAAATCATGTGACATAGACTGGAGGTGGGCTTGCATACACTGAGCACACAATATGTGACTAATGAACCCTTAAACCTTTCAGCACGGCCAATGGTATTGGGAAGAAATTGATAAATAAAAGAAAAGAACATCAATCAATCACTCTATTGAAAAAAACATTAAAGGGACTCTGTCAGCCCTTTTTATGTTTGCTTGAACTCATGTACAAGAAACATTAGGTGGCAGCTTAGGAGAGACGCGGGTTGTGGAGGTGCAGCACTGTGCCGGCCAATGCTGGCACTGCACTGTTGGGCTTGGCAGTGCTCGGCCAATTTAGGGCCAGTGTCCTGATGACACTGGTTCTGCTGAGTGCCACCAAGTTGTAATGATTTTGCCACAGCAATCAGGGCCACCTTGTCATTGCAACATTGGTCATTCTGCTGCAATGAGGGAGCAACCCATCATTACAGGGTGGCACCTTGCCTGGTGTAACATTACCAGGAGTGTGGTGGGTGTATGCCACTGCCTCAGAGGTGCATGGAAAGCCAATGGGGGTGCCCAATCCCCCTGTCGGCATGCCCTCAACCCAGTTGGAATAATGCCCTCCATTTCAGTTGTGTGCTGGGGGGGCCCAATCCCCATCTGCTTCAGTCTCTCCCTTCCAAGTTCCAGTTGCCGACGGGGGAGCCCACTCCTCATCAGCATAACGGTCCACCAATGCTTGCATGCCTGCGCCAAGGGGGTGCCCTATCCCCTTCAGCATCATGTGTGCCCCCCCACCCATTTCTGTGCTGACAGGGGGGCCCAGTCCCCATCGGCATTGGTCCCCTTCCCCACAAATGCAGCTGGTACACTGGGAGCCCACCCCAGTGTACCAAACACACTTGCAAAAAAAGAAAACTGACCCACGTTGTCCGTTAGTTTGTTTTTTACCTGTAAAACAAGAAAACGGTCCCTCGAAGTGTTCCAGTGCCCCTCCCCCAACCCACGCCCACCTCTGTGTACTCTACCTCCCCACACACACCCCCACCATGCTTACTTCTGGAGTTTGGGGCGATGATCTATGGTAGACTGGGAACACATCTGTACTCTTCAAAGCCAACCGCGAACTGAAGAAATGTTGGTAAGCTCTATAATGGTATAAATGGGGGGGGGTCAACTTTGGTGCATATCTCATGCATTTTTAGGAATTTTGGCACCACATTTTCAACATGGGGTTATTGGGACCCTTCCTCATGAATTTAGTCACTGTCATGGCATTATTCAGTCCCGAAAGGGGATTTTGCTGTCACTGCGTGGAATCACCTTTTGGGACAGATTAATGAAATGACAGTGCCACTGTTTATGAGGTGGGCTCTCAAAAAGCCTATGCTGCAAATTTGGAGAAAAAATTCCCCCAAAAATTACTGTTTTATGAGCATACATTCTGCAGTTTCCATACATGCTCATAACTTCGCAAATTTGTAGTATTTTCACTCCAGATTTTCAACATTAGCATTTTCCCACACCTCCTTATGAACAGTATAACTCTCATTTTACACATCCTGGCTGAAATGTGTTTTCACACTTCCAGTGCAGAATAACGCAGTTGCTGTGGAAAATCAGTGTTTGGAACAGATTAAGAAAATGACAGTGACACTGTTCATGAGCAGAGGTCCTAAATGCCTATGTTGAGAATTTGGGATGAAAGTCCATAAATGACTGAGCTACAAGCGTGTTTTGCTCAGTTTCCATGCATCCTTGTAACTTTGTGAATTTGCAATATTTTCATGCCAAATTTTCAACACTGGCATTTTTACACCTCCTTATGAACAGCATAGTTGTCATTTTTCACATCCTGGTGGAAATGTGTTTGCACACTCCGTGCAGAATAGTGTGGTCGCTCGGGAATGCAGTGTTTGGGACAGATTAAGAATGAGCGAGTGAGGGGGGAGTGAGCTTAGTCAACAAGCTTCTGTCAGGATTGCTGCAGATTTCTTTGTGGGCAGAAGAAGGCACCAATGCAGGCAGAAGCCCAATACAAAAGGGCAGCCTGCAGTGCCAGGAGAAACAGAACAAGCGAGTGAGAGGGGGAGTGAGTGAGATCAATGGAGCTCTGTCAGAACTGCTGCAGATTTCTTTGTGGGCAGAAAAAGGCGCCAACACAGGCAGGAGCCCAGTATAAAAGGGTAGCCTGCAGCGCTAGGGGAAACAGAACAAGCACTTGAGAGAGGGTGAGTGAGTGAGCTCAACGGAGCTCTGTCGGGACTTTAGAGTTGCCCACCCTCCCACCCAGTGTCCTGTGTGATCCTATATTACAGCAAGGTCTCTGGGGTGGAGACAAAGCAATGACTGGATACTTTTAGGATTGCTGTAACAATACAGATTTAGTTGTTCTGTTTATTTCTCTAACTGAGCTAAGTACTGAGCTATACTGTTAGGATTGCTGTAATTATACATATTTAATTGTTCTGTTTATTTCTCTAACTGAGCTATGTAATACTTGGAGTGCAATAAGATTTCTAACTGGGCTAAGTGAAACTATACGAGGGCTGAGAACAAAAAGTATGGTAGCTGAGGGATGAAATATAGACAAGGAGGCTGAAGGATTGCTACAGTAATACAGTATCTAATGGATAAGATTTGAGACTGAATTAACCCAGTCGGCAAGGGGGAAGTAGGGGGACTAGTGTTGGGGGAAAAGGAATTTGAGTAAATAGGGTTCCTAACAGTTGTAGTAGGGTACTGAAACAGGGAGTAACAGCCCATAACATAAGATGGGGGCTAAAATGGGGCAGGTGCTGCATGTCAATAAGGTGGGCATCTTTGGAAGGGTGGTGCAGTGTATAGGGTGTGTGTCTGCCATGATCCTGGACTGCGCTTGGAGCATGGGGGGGTTGTATGGTCTGTAGACAACTGGGTAGTTTGAGGGAGGAACTGTGGAGGTTAGAGAGGAGTCTAAGTGACAGGGCAGATGAGTATGGCAGGCATCCTGTCTGGGGGGTAGAGGATGGCAAGGGGATGGGGAAGAAAACTAGGGTCTGAAACCGACCCCAGTATCAGAGGCACTAGCAGAAAGAGAGGAGAAGGGAGGAGTGCCCAAGGCGATGGGGGCTGCTGATGGGGAGGAAGAGACCACAAGGGGTACCAGGGAGAGAGCAGATGGCTGCAGGTAGGAGAGGACCAGGGTGGGACCAGGGGGCACAGAGGAGAACAAGCAGGAGGCGAACCAATAGAAGAGATGTAGGAGGGTACTGACTAGGAATAGATTCGAGCCTCTGCTATGGAGAGAGGGGAGCAGGAACATACTAAAGGGGAAGGACAAGTGGGGCATGACAGGGATGGCAACAGATAGGAAAGAGATTGTGAGGATGAAAGGGTAGAAGGGGCTAGTAAGGAAGGAGGGTGACTGGAAGAGAAGGCTATGGGAAGGGGGAAGGATGGAGGGGCATCACTTTTATGGTTGAAGGAATGGGGGCTCTAAATTGACAACAACGGGATAGGAGAGGGTTGGAAATCAGCAGGGAGGAAGGAGGTCAACATGGAAGCCCAGTAGAAGTAGTCAGGCTGGGAAGGGGTTCAAGGGAATGGGAGGAAAGAGGCAGAGAAAAGGGGTGAGGCAGAAGTAGGGGTGCAGATACAGAAGTCACAGAGGTGCAGCTGGTGGGGGTAAGGACAGGGAAGAACGAATACTGGGTGGTGGAAGGGCATTAGAAGGAAACAATGTAAGGGACGGGGTACTAATCTTGGGGGATTGTATACTGAAAGGGTGAGATGGGGCAGAAGGGGAAAGACACAGCTGTATCTGGTTGAAGCTATCCGGGTTGACTGCAGGAGGGCAGGGCAGGCACTGCTCAAATGTGCAGTGGGGGAAAAACCTCATTTAGTGTTGCATGTGGGTACAAGCGACTTGGCGGAGAGACTGTGGAAGTGATGAGGGAGGTTCTTGAGTTGGGCAGGAAGTGAGGGGTGGGGGAGTCAGCATTCTCGGAGGTACTCCCAGTACCATGCAAGCATGGGGAGGAAGGGTAGGATCGAGGAGTTCAATGAGTGGCTGAGGGATTGTTACATCAAACATTAGGGTTAATGACTAACCTGGTAGAGTCTGGGGGAATAGTGACTTGTGCACGGGCAGGCTACACTTGAGCAGGGAGGGAGTATTAAAGATAGGATTAGAGGGGATATCTCTACTAAGGTGGATTTAAACTAGTGGGGTGGCCAAAGACTGAGGTTGGTCAACAGGTCCAGACAGGGGAGCCTAATGAGCTCACCCCCAGATCTGGGTAAAGGCAGAGGCATAGTAACCCTGGGAGGGGTGGGCAGAGTGCCCTGAGTGTAATACAGAAGGCACCACCACCCAGTAAGAATAACAAGGAGAAAGGGTGTGGACTACCGGGAAGAGGGGCACAGGCAACGGAGAAGAGTGAGGGGAAGGAGGGGTTTGGGTGGAAGGTGGTCTGTCTCAATGCAAGAAGCCTGGGAACAAAATTACAGAGCTTCAGACACTCCTTTCTGAGGAGAAGGTGGACACTGCTGCAGTGACAGAGACTTGGGCCACAGAGTACCATGACTGGGACTTGGCAATCCCGGAATACAGGATATACAGCAGGGACTGGGGGGTTGGAAGGAGGGGGTTGCACTCTATGTGAGTGAAGGGATCAAATGTATAAGGGACGAGGGAGAAGAGAAGAGGAGAGGACAGAGGCACTTTGGGTGCAGCTGCTGGACTCCAAGGGCATAAAACTGAGGCTGGGAGTGATGTATAGACCAGCAGCCGAATCCGGGGAACTGGATGGGGAGTTCATATAGCAGATAAGGAGGATGTGTAGAAGGGGAGTGTGGTGATAGTGGGGAATTTTAACCTACCAGGGGTTGACTGGAGCACCCCGACCACTAGCAGTACCAGGGACCAGGTGCTCCTTGATGCATTCCAGGACGGCCTTCTGATGCAATTGGTAAGTGGGCCTATAAGGCTTGGTAGCACTCTGGACCTAGTACTGGCAAATGGGGAGGTGATGAGGGAGGTAAGGGTGGAGGACCCACTAGCAGGTAGTGACCACCAAACAGTGTGGCTCATTCTCATGCTGTGCAGGGAGACAGGAGGCATGGGCATTAAGGTGGTGGGCTTTAGTAGTGTGGACTTTGGGAGGACAGGAGCAATACTGCATGGGAGACTCCAGGATATAAGGCCGGGGATGGATGCAGAACAGAAGTGGGGGGTCATAAAGACTGGGCTAACAGGAGGCTACAGTAGCCTGCACCAGGGCCAGGAGTAAGAAGAGCAGAGCCAAGAAACCATGCTGGCTGAACAAGGAAGTGCTGCAAGGGTAAGGGCATAGAGGGCTACATACCAGAAGTACAGAAGAATAGGGAAGGGAGAGGATAAGGAGGCTTACAGGAGTTGGTCAAGGGAGGTGGCCAGGAGAGTGAAAAAAGCTAAGGCCTCCAGGGAATTAAGATTAGCACAGGGCATAAAGGGAAGGGGTGGGGAAGGACTTTTTTAGGTATGCCAGGGAAAAGAGGAAGCGCAAGGAACATATTGTGAAGATAAAGCGAGGAGCGGATTGGGTGGAAAAGGGGAAGGAGCAAGCGGAAATTCTAAATGAGTACTTCTGCTCCATTTTCACTAAGGAGAAGGATGGTCCACTATCAGCATGGGCTGGGGAGGTGGGGAAAAGGGGGAAGGAGGTGATGGACAAAGTGATCACAAGGAGTAGGGTGCTAGAGGGGCTGAGAACAGTAAGGGTGGACAAGGCACCAGGCCCTGATGGCATCCACCCCAGGGTGCTGAAGGAGATTTCGGAGCTGTTGGCTGATCTGGTGGCAGATCTGTTCAACGCTTCCCTGAAAACAGGGTGTGTGCCCCAGGACTGGAGGGTGGCCCATGTTGTGCTCATATAGAAGAGTGAGCCTAGGGAGGAGCCAGGAAATTATTGGATGATCAGTCTCACTTCCATAGTGGGTAAGCTTATGGCGGCAATACTGAAGCAGAGGCTGGTGGCATTCCTAGAGAGTAATGGCCTCCAAGATGGCCAGCAACATGGGTTCATCTCAGGGAGGTCTTGTCAAACCAACCTAATAGAGTATTATGACTGGGTGACAAGGGAATTGAACAGGGGCCATGCGGTACATGTCCTGTACTTGAACTTCAGTAAGACCTTTGATAATGTGCCTCATGGGAGACTGGGGGGAAAGCTGATGGCAGCGGGGGTGGGAAAAAAAGCTGACTTAATGGATAGAGAACTGGTTATGGGTGGGTGTAGAGGGTGGTGGGGGGGAGCTCTTGGCACCTAGAGCAGTGACAAGCGAGGTGCCGCAGTGGTCAGTGCTGTTCCCAATGCTATTTGGGCTCTTTATCTCCAATATAGCACACGGAGTGGGGAGCAGGGTTAGTCTGTTCACAGATTATGCCAAATTGGAAGCAGTGATGAACAAAGAGGATGGATGGGAAAAACTGCAGGGGGACCTAACCAAACTAGAGACATGGTCGGTGGAGTGTCAACTAGGATTCAACGCAAAGAAATGTAAGGTGATGGACTTCTGAGCTAAGAACCAGAAGAGGGATTATTGGTTGGGGGGGTGAGGTTGGGGATCACAGAGGAGGAGGAGAAGGACCTAGGGGTGTTGATAACTGGGAGCATGAACAACTCAGTCCAGTGCAGGAGAGCAGCAGCAAAGGAAAACAGGATGCTGGGGTGCATCGCAAGGGGGTTCTCATCCAGACATAGGGATGTGATCCTATCTGTCTGCAGATTATTGGTCAGACTGTAGCTGGAGTACTATGTGCAATACTGGAGGCCATACCTGAGGAGAGGTATAAAGTTACTGGAGGGGGTGTAAAGGAGGGCAACAAAAATGTTAAAGGAGATGGAAGGAAAGGAATATGAAGTTAGGCTGAAGGAGCTGGAACATGTACACAGGAGGAAAGGAGGGATGGGGGTATGATTGAAGCATTTAAATACCTGAGGGGGTAAATAAACACTACCGAGGGATGTTTAAACTGAGGAGTGGAAGAGAGATGAGGGGCATTAACTAAGGTTGGAAGGGGAATGTTTCAAGAGGGAAATGAGGAGGCACTACTTCACTGAGAGGGTGGTGTCTACTTAGAATGTGCTGCCAGAGGGGGTGGTAACATGTAGGACAGTCAATAGCTTTAAGAAGGAGTGGGATAAAGCAAGAGGAAGAGTCAGGGTGCAGTAGTTGGGACAAGTGGGGGAGGAACTGAGGGGGAGGAGGCTGGGGCAGCTGCAATCTAGGGTGCTAGCTGCACACTCAGGCAGACTTAGATAGACCAATTGGTCTGTTCTGCTGGCAGATTTGTACGTTCGCATGTTCATATGTATGTTCATATGTAAAATCACAGTGACTCTGTTCATGAGCAGAAGTCCTAAAATGCCTGTGTTGAAAATTTGGTAACAAATGTCCATAAAATAACTGTGTTACAAGTGTGCATTGTGCAGTGTCCACACACCGTCATATTTTCACAAATGTGTAGTACTTTCACTCCGGATTTTCAACACTGGCATTTTTTCAGACCTCCTTATGAACAGTACAGCTGTCATTTTTCACATCCTGCCCGAAATATGTGTTTACACATCTGGCGCAGAATTGCATGGTTACTGTGGGAAATCAATGTTCAGTACAGATTAAGAAAATCACTGTGACAGTGTTCATGAGCAGAGGTCACAAAATGCCTCGTTGAAAATTTGGTGAAATAATTCCACTAAATGACTGTGTCACGTGCATACATTAGCAATTACCACATACGTTTGAATTTGAGCACTTTTAATAGTTTCACTACAGATTTTTAGCATTGCCATCTCGTCACACCTCCCTATGAATGGTGCAGCTGTCATTCTTCATCTTGCCTGATCTGTGTTTTCGTACATCTGGCACACAGTGGCACAGTCACTGTGGGAACTCAAAGTTCGGGACACATTGACAGAATCACAGTGCCACTGTTCATGAGAAGAGGTCCCAAATGCTTTCATGAGGTGGGGGTCACAAAAAGGCCATGCTGAAAATTTGTGGTGCAAATGCCAACAAACACCTGGGGCATTAGGGTTTCTAACCATAATGTCCCACCCTGTACAGACTGACAGACATCAGGGGTGTGCCTTTGGATTGCCAACTGTAATGCTCATGCCATTCCACCTCCACCCCTCCACCCTGCAGTCAGTGACAGGCGTCGAGGTGTGCCTTGGACTCTTCAGCCCCACAGTTCTCCCCATTCTCCTATATTGCTCCCATTTCAGTGTATGTCCTTATGGAGTAGGGTGACTGTAAAGCTGAGCACCCCAAGGCACACCTCAACACTTGTCAGTGTCTGCAGGATAGGTTGAGGTGAAATAGCATGAACGTTATGGGCAACAACACAAATGCATACCCCAATGCCGGTCTGTCTCTGCAGGTTGGAGGTGGGGTTGGTGTGAAGTTCAATACTTCACTGTCACTCCTACTCTGCATCTGTCTAACTCTTGCATTTCCAATGCTAATACCAGCAAGCAAACATTCGGCATTGAAAAATGCTTGTTAATGGTGGGCATTGTAATGGAGCAAGAGCTTTTAAACACTTCAAAATCACATATCTCAGTCTAGGAATGAAAGAAAATGAAAATAAACATACGTATAGTGAAGTTTTTAATGACTAATGAATACTTATTAAATATTATTGTAACCTTTTCTGAATTTTGGTAATACTGTACATTATTTGATTAGTAACTATGTAGTTTACAAGTCAACTTTCATTCTTCTTATGATCTTAATTGCAATGTGAATAATTCAGTCTTCCCTCTAGCAATACCCACTCTTCCTTGCTTTCATAGATTTTGCTACAAAAGCATCAGAAGATAATAATCCGTTTGAGTAATTCACTGTGCTTTGCACAAACATCCATAAAAGGAAACCAAATCATTGCCTCGATGCTTGATTTTTCAGTGCAGCATTTACGTATCACAGCATGTTGGACCCACAGTTCTCTGGTGTTTGGGGGGATTTGTACTCCCTCCATCTACCTTCCTGTGGCCTCTGACCTTACTCCAATTTCTTGCCAACACATCATGCAACCTCAAAGCTGATTTTATCTTCTTCAGATTCTGGATTCCTGCAAGACATCCTACACCAATCAGAACATCCCATCCCATCATTCAGTAGCTAACTAATAAGCCGCTCCCACAGGGCTAAGTACACACACCTCAGATGTTCCACTACAGGCTACATACACTCCACTATCTGCAGCTAACCTAGATACTGCCACTTATTCTATTCAGGTTTCACCCCTGCACACAAAAGTAAATCATAGTAGATCCTGGAGAGACCCCACTTAGAGTGCAGCATTCAGTTCTGGAATCCTTAACTGATGACGATAGGGATTAGGTGGAGTCAGTCCAGAGGAGGGTCACCAAGATGATTCAGTGGCACCAGGGTAGGTCCTACAAGGAAAGTCTGACATGCCTTAAGATGATCTCACTAGAAACCAGAAAAGGGGACATGATAAAAACATTCAAGTTTCTAAAGGGATAAGAATAGTGGACAGGAGTCACTGTTCACCTTCAATGGAAGAACAAATACTAAAAATAATACAAAACTGGTAGGGGTCAGGTTGAAGAAGGACATCATAAAGTTTTTTTTTTTACAGAGATGGTGGTTGACAGGTAAAACAGTTTGCTTAACAAAGTGATCTGGAAAAATCAGTTGTAGGGTTCAAGCATAGGTGGGGTAGATTTGTTTATTGGGGGCAATTGAGGAGGGAAAAAGAAGAAGATGAGTGATCACTAGGAGCTCAGTTTCATAGGTCAGGCAGAGATAAGAACAGACTGGATAGACCAGTTAGCCCTTCCTGCCATCAGTTTCTATGATTCTATCTCTCCCCAGAGAGGAGAGCCATTCATGGGATACTCGATTTTGCATCCCTTGATGGCCACTGTGACCAAGCTCCTCCAGAACCATGGTTGATGGCATTGCAAGTGGTAGTACTACCGCTGCACCTTTAGACCAGACAATGACAGTGTTTGTTTTTGAAGTGCAAGTGCAAATTTATTGAAATTGTTAAAGGCTCACATCACCCCCGGTGCTTTCGTTCTACGCCATAACTTCATTGTGGAGTGGAGCAAACAGATAAACAACAGTGTTTTAAATCACAGCCTCAAAGTGATTTTCCAACTTAAGTTACATCGGCTACCACTCGCATATTCTAATAGCTGATGTTGGTCGAATGTCATCCCAGCTGGTTTTCATAATTTTATTTGCAGTCCTGTAATGTAATGTGGCTTGCTGTTTTTAATGATTTGTGTCAACATTTGTGTTGTGTTGCTCAATCAAGATAACCATATTGAATTTAGAAAACTTGTAACTGTTACCTATGTTAAACATTATCAACGGTGATAAAGTAGTCTTGTGCCTTTAAAGGGATTTTCCAAGCTCTCCCCCCTACTCATGCATTCCAGCAGCAGATGCCCACAATAGTCGTTGTAGCTGGTTTTCATAATTTTATTTGCAGTCCTTAAGTTTGTGGAAGGGATCATAGTTTGGCCCGACAACTGATTTTGAACAAGACACTGCTTTGCATAACTCAATCTTTGCTCACAAGATGCCAGGGACAGGCTGCTCATAAAAACAGCAAATATAGGATGAGGAGCATTTGTAAAAGTAGTATGGGAGAGTGTGTTGTGCGGATGCTTCCACTGCATCTTAGGACTATAAATGAGCAGTAGGATTCAGTCTTCCCTGCTATCAGTCCTGTATTTGATACAGTTACTGAGTTGACCCTAGGAAATGTAAAAATATCAAAATGAAATATGCAGCAGCAATGATTTATGGTATAATAAAATACCAGTGTCACTGTGGATAGAAAGACCCATTAGAATGCTGTGGTGTCATGTTTGTTGTGTTATACCACACTGTCAGATTGATGTTCTAGGGACCCCTAGACAGCAGCAGCAGTGCTTTGCACTTATTATGAATGAGACAAATCTCTTGTGGCGCTTCTTAATAGAGATTTTCTCCCACAGGTATAGCTGTATTATAGCTACAGTACACCGTCAGGGATAGCGTGTAAAACGTACCCTTTACTTGCATTACTTGATCCTTTCAATCCAAATAAATTGCTATGCAATCTGCCTGAATCTTCTTTCAACAGGATGTCTGTGAGCTAGAGTAATCTGTGATAAGAGATGTTGTGCTGTGAATTAATATATTAATGTAGAACCTCTGGGACCACAGCTCCAAATCCTATCAGACCCAAGTGATGAAGTCATTCCCATCTGACAGCGAAATACATTTAGGTAGTGTAAAGTAACAACAAAATATTTATATAGTAGTTAAAAAGAGATGGCAAGAAATGCATAGACAGATTATTCATAGTTCACAATAATCTTCAAGATAAATTATTGGATATGGGGCATCAGATAACTGCTTTTCCTCTCCTCCCATATGCCTACTAACCCTTTCCTTCCCTACACTTTTTTGTTGCTACAGTACATCCTGTATGCTCAACTCTTTAGTGTGTTTTGAAGGATTTTGCCTGACATCTCCAAATTCACTCCACTTTCCTCCTGCTGACCCCAAATACCATTCCCTGATTCCAGTCCTGATTGTGAGATGATGGTTAGCAGGGTCAGCTTTAGTGTGTTGGGGCCCCCCAGCAAGATAAGCCATGGGGCCCTTACCCAACTCAACATGACCTTGTTTTCTACTCTGTCCCATATTCATATTTTATTTTCAATACAACCTGTTACATATTTGTGCTTTTCAGGGGAGGTGGCAATGTTAGTACTGCAGACCCCTCTGCCCAGCTAATCTATGTCTGCCAGCCTCTGAGTGACTGGGCCATACCATGGCAAATAATCTCATGACCTTATGACGCTCCATCAGAAGTCTACACAGAGCCTAGTGATGCCCCTTATTGCTGTTTTACTTTAAATGTAATAATTTTAAAACATTTTAAAGTAATGTGGCACTCTGGCGGAGGGCCTCCATGAGCAGGGGGCCCCCAGCAACTGCAGGGTTCACTGGTGCCTAAAACAGGCTATGATTGTTAGTCACTTAAACTGGTTACAGCATCCATGGAATTCAATCAAAAGCTGAATTCCAAAATTCTGAAAGCAGAATAATAACTGTGGAATTGTATTCCCCAGTTTATATAAACCACTTATTCATTTTCTACAAACCATGGAATAATATTTTGCAGAGAATATTCCACAGTTTACATAGAAATGCTTTTTTTTTAATCCTATGGAATTAAACAAATTCTGGAAAGCATTTTAGAAGCAGAATTGTAATTTTGTCTGAATTCTGCCAGTGGAATTCTGCATTCTGCATAGCTCTAGCAACAACCAAACAACTCCACCTGACAATTTAGCCTGGCACTGCAGCAACCCTCCCCAAAATCAAACGCCCCTCTGTTTCCACTGGCTTCAGTTCCCACCCTACACATCACCTGACCATAGACTATCCAAACAATTTAAAATATCCATCCCCTTCTTCCTGGTTCCCTTATCTAAACTTCTTCTTCATGAAACCCAGGACCAACTGACACCCACAAATAATTTAAAATATCTGTCCCTTCCACTTTCTTGCTAATTTTCCAGTCATAGACACATAGATGTTGTAGGCAGATAAAGGCCTTTGGCCCAGCTAGTTTGTCCATTATTACAATTTACTGTTCTTGTTCAAGTGTCCCTGGAACAAGGTTATCCCTTCCTCAACTACCAGGATCCCTTATGCCTATCCCATGTATTCTTAAATCCTGTAATCATCTCTGCCACCACCACCTCTTCTGGCAGGCTGTTCCATTTGTCCACCACCCTCTCTGTGAAAAAGTACTTCCTCACATTTCCTCTGAACCTCTCTCCCTCCAGTTTCCTCCCATGTCCCCTAGTCCTGGAACATATTTTTCTTTGAAAAATTGTGTTTTCCTACACCTTGTTTCTCTCTGTGAGGTATTTATATGTCTCAGTCATGTCCTCCCCAACCCCCTTCTCTCCTCCAGGGAGTACATGTTTAAGTCTTTCAGCCTGCTCTTGTAGGGTTTGTGATGTAATCTTTGAACCATCTTGGCTGCCCTCCTTTGAACTGCATCTACCCTGTCTATGTCTTTATGCAGGTAAGATCTCCAGAACTGGACACTGTGTTCAATGTGTGGCATCACAAGTGTCCTGTATAGTGGAATTATGAATTCCCTTTTCCTGCTGGTGATACTCCTTCCTATGCATCCCAGCATCCTCTATGCTGTTCCTGACACCTTGTTGCACTGACTCCCTACCTTGAGGTCATCAGAGATGATGACCCCTAGGTCCCTTCCTTGCTTGGAGCATTCTATAACCCCTCCCATGTTGATATGTTGTTCCTGGGTTTTGTGCCTTATCTTGCACCTTTCTGCATTAAATCTCAACTGCCAGTCCCTTGACTAGTCCTCGAGTTCTGCAGATCTCTCCTCATTATCTCCACACCCTCTGGTGTGTCTACCCTATTGCAGACAATTGTATCAAACAGAATACTAAACAGATACTTCTGCTCAGTCTTTATGGAGGAGGGGGAAGGAAAGGGGCCAGAAAGGAATACAAAGGGTAGTATGGGTACAGAAATGGATACAGGCCCTTTTCCAAGGAAAGGGTCCTAAGAGAACTGGAAGAACAGGCACATTTTCCCATCTAGGTCCTCTGTAATGTCACTGATAAAGATATTGAAGAGGACTTGTTGCAGCACGGATCCCTGTGGAACACCACTGGTCACCTTTCCTCTGCAGAGTGACATCCATTTACCACCACCATCTGTGTCCAACATGGATCATGTTAAAGCAATGCCTGTGGGAAACATAAAATATGCAACTGCAGCCCATGCGAGGAGTTCAACAAGCCCAGGGATTCACTAGCTTTTATTTCAGGTGATTAATAAAGTAACACAGAATCTGAAGGGTGGATTTGAATTTGATGGTCCTGCAAAGCGAGGCATTTTGGATTCTCAGTATAAAAGCAACTGTTATACCAGGATTGAACACCCCCGTTGACATAAAACCATTTCTTAAAAGATATCAGTAAGTTCTAAATATTAGAAAATAAGGCATTGTGAGGCAGGACCGATTGTTTTCAGCTGCATGAATGGAGCAGGGTGGTGTCAGTTGCAGTTGTCATTTGTGTAGCTTTTATACAAGTTAGTTGTAAAATTAACATAGAAACGGAGGGGGGGGGGACTGTAATTTTATGAGCCCGTAAAGGGAGGCATCTTTAAATTTAAAGATAACTATTAAACTAGATTTGAATGCCCTCTGCACACAAAACCTTTTAATAAAACAAAACAAAAAAAGTTTAAAATATAAGAAAACAAGGTATTGAGTGGGAGGACCACTTGTATCTAGCTGCATGAATGGATCAGTACATGATCAGAAGTAGTTGTCATGACAACTGTGTAATTGTGCAATTTTTATGTGATCAAAGTAGGGAGAAATTAATACAGGTGCCAATATATTCTCATTTTCAGTGAATTATTGGGAATAAGAAAGATATATTTTACAATGAATAAATATATTAGGAGTGCAATATTATAAGGATGTCTTTGAAATCATGTATTATAAGTGAAGTTGTTAAAATCATACATTCTAAGTGCAAGAGTGATAGCTGCAGTGATTTTATTAAGTGTTAAATTGGGTCATTGTTATTGTTTATAATGCCTGTCTCTTTAGTGAGTCTATCAAGTTAATGTAAACAGGATCTAATGAACTGATAGAGAAATTCCAGCGATGTTTTGTATGGTTTTTAACATTTTCAATTATGGTTAATTATTTGTTGATGTAATCTGTCATGTCATGACACAATACTATTTAATGTAACCAGCAATCAGTTGTATTTTACCTTTGATAAAGGGCACCAAGGTGTCCAAAATATGTCAGGTAACCCTGATTGCTAGCCCTGTGGTGACCTCTTTTTTATTTTAAATAAAATTTTAATCTAAAAGTATACCTGTTCGTGCAATTTTCTGAGGTGAGAGTGCCAGAATTGATTGATTACCTTGTTTAACAGCAGTATCAAAGGCCTTGCTGAAGTCCAAGTAGGTCATATCTACTGCCCCTGCCTGATCCATCTCCCTTGTCATCCAGTCAAAGAACTCAACTCAATGAGGTTAGTCTGGCATAACCTTCCTCCTCTAAAACCATTTTGCCTTGAGTCCTGTAGACTGTTGGCAACCAGTGTTCCACTATTCTTTCCTTCAGTAGTGTTTCCATTATCTTCCCCAATACTGGGGTCAGGCTGACTAGCCTGGTGTTTCCCGCTTCCTCTCTGCTTCCGCTTTTGTATAGGGGGGTCTACATCAGCTCTCCTCCAGTCTTTGGGTACCTCCCCTGTTTCCAGTGACAGGCTGAACAAGGTTGCCAGAGGTTTCACCACCACCTCTCTTAGCTCCCTCAGCACCCTGGGGTGTACCCCACCTGGCCGCATAGCTTTATCGACCCTTATTCCTTCCGGTTCTCTTAGGACCTTTTCCTTGGAAAAGGGCCTGTATCCATTTCTGTACCCATCCTACCCTTTGTATTCCTTTCTGGCCCCTTTCCTGCCCCCTCCTCCATAAAGACTGAGCAGAAGAATCTGTTCAGTATGTCTACTTTGTGGTTATCATCTTCCACTGTACAGTCCTCTTCCCCTTTCAGTCTCACTACCCCCCACCTTCATTTTTTCTCTGATATATCTGTAAAAGGTTTTCTCCCCCCCACCACTGATTTCATAGTGCATTCTTCCATTTGTGCCTTGGCTTCCCTTATTGCCCTCCATGCTTCCCTTTGTTTCTCCTGGTACCTTTCCTTGTCCCCTTCTGCCTATGTCTTTTTGTGCTGTTTGAATGCAATGTGTTTGCATTCTCTTTCTCAGCTACCTCCTTGGAATACCAAATGGTCTCCTCTTCCTTTTCCCCTTGCTAACCTGTTTTACACAGAGTTCTGTTGCATTAGTTATTTCAGATTTGATCACCACCCACTGTTTCTCCACTCCTAATTTCCTCCCTATTTAAGCTAATGCCTCTTCTAAGCTTTTCCCAATTTTTCCAAAATCTGCTCTCCTAAAGGCAAGGATTCATGTTTTTGTGTGACTGGATTCTGCCAGTGGGGTTATCCCAAACCCTTCTGATCAGTGATCATTATTTTCCAGGTGTTCCCCTACTGTGACCTCCTGTCACACTGTCCCTGTTTGTGAGCACCAGGTCAAGACTCTCTCATATAGGTGCAATGACCAGTTGCTTGAGGAAAGCTCCTTGTAGGGAGACCAGGATAAACCTGCTCCTGGTCATTGATGCTGCAGGAGGCTTCAGTCTATGTCCAGTAATTTGAAGTCACCAACTAGCACTACCTCCCTCTTATGCTATCCTTTGGATAGCCAGCATCATCTCCCTATCTCCTCCCTTGGTCTGGTGGTCTATATATTACAACTGTGCATATGGCTGATCCTGATCTTCTTTCTAGTTTAGTCCTACCCATTCCCCTGCTTGACTTAGAGCTACCTCTCTAATTTGACACACTCTTTCTCTCATTGTGCGGGGTCCCTAGAACCCATCCTAATCCCCACCTGACCAAGGACCCCAACACATATTGAAAATGTGCATCCTGCCTACCTGCTGGTTCACTAATCTAAGCCCATCCCATCCAAACAAAAACTTCCCACTGATTTAAATTACCCCATCCCTCTGTCTCTCAAATCTTACCCCCTCCCACCAAACCCAGGACCTTCCAAATGTATAATTGGTGTGCTGTGGACCCCTCCATAGCTATTGCAACCCCTCTTCCACAAATGGCAACTGGCATAGTCTTCCACTGGCCTCCATGAAAGGGCACTATCTGATCAAAAATACCACAAACTGTTATTTCTAATAATGAACAGCTGTGTATTGGAAATCAGGTCTTTCACTGTTAGAAGAAATCACTTATGACACTTTTTTGTTTTACTGTGCTGCACAGAAAAAAATGCAGTTTTTATTGGGGCCAAATACTGAAGATTTCATACAAAAACAACTTTTAAGATGCTAAAGCTGTAAACATATGACATGGAAGTCAAATACAGCAAGGAAAAAGAACAGAAATGCAATGTGAATACATTAAAAAGCTCTTTTGTTGTTTAGAGCTGTTCTTATACTATTTTGAATCTTCTGTTTTGTTGTTATGTAATATCTGACTAAGCAGCAAAATGGCTGATGTGAAAAAATTTCACATTAAGGTATGAATTTTGAGAAATCATGTTTCAGCATTTTAGACTATATTGTGCAGCATTTTAAGACGTAACATGCATAATTTTAAAATCAAATGTAGCCAATAAACCAGTCATTGTAAAGAAGTGCCTATAATCAGACAGCAGCAATAGGGCCTACACCTCTAAAGCCACACATATTCATGCGTGCTATATGACATACACAAACAGGTGTCACCACATAAGCTCAGGCTACTGTGCTTATGCAGCTGCTGATACAAGTCCACAAATGTAGCACATCAATGCTACTACATTTGTGTCATCTGGAAAACATTTTATTTTCTTTGTCTTTCCTGATGATGGCTGTCTGTGGCTGCTTGCATGGTCTTGTCCATTTGCTGCTTGTATGTGGGAAGTAAGAGTTTGAAACTTTACCTCCACATTTCCCTACTTTTGTGATGTTAATTTTAACCCTGACTGGTGCATTAATGCAGTTTTTGTTGCAAATAATTCTCTTTTTGTTTTAGACAGTAGAATCAAGTCTTCATTCATGCAGGTCCCTTTGGGACCTGTGAAGAAGTTGCAGAGGTGCAAGTCCCTGGGTCTTGTGCCAAGGGAACATTCCATCCACCTATGGAAGTGCAGTACCCTGCAGACCATGCACTTCTGTTCAGCAACAGGTGACAAGAATTCATGTGGCTGTCTGGTGGGCTGTGGAAGCACAGGGCCATCTGGGCCCCACACTTCCATGTGGCCACAGATACAGATGCACAGGGCAAAGATCTGATCTGTCAGTCAAAGTACAGGGTCCTCTGGCACCCATGGGTGCACAGGTGCAGGGCTCTATGCCAAGAAAATAGTTCTCTTCACTATATGGTACTTGGGTCCATGTGGGCAACCTTGCACCTTACCTTCCCAGGCTGGGAGTGGTGTTGCATGGCAGCATCATTCCCCACCTCATCCTATCCAGCTGGCTTACTGAGCTTGCCCCAGAACTCAGGTCACTGGCACGGGATCACAAAGCACTACCTGCTGGAGTAAAGGCTGGCACTACACAGACTGTTTCTTATGAATTATTATGTATGGCCAGCCCAGTGGTGCAGTGGTTGTGTTACCAACCACCATGCTGCTGACCCATGAATGGGAGTGACCTCAGGTTGCTGTAGGCCAGTTGGGGAGGGAGGAGAGGATGAGCTTCCAGAGACTGATCTCCTCTTCTGGTGGAGCATGCTATTCCTGTCAAATTACTACCATCAGGTGGAGGCCTGGAGGCAGTGTGGGCCCACAGAGCTGTACAGGAAGGGAGGGAGCTGTGGAACTTCAGCTGTGAGTGCACATGCCTTGACAAGTGTGCACATCTGTGTACATACCCCAACATGGGGATTGGTGAGAAAATAGAAAATCTAGGGGCCAGGGATTTGTGAAGCCCTGCCATGTCTCAGTGATGTGCCCTACTGCTCTGGTCCCAGAGTGAATCTGGATATGTCTACCAGGTAGGACAGCCCACCCTCCACCTCACCATGGAGTGAAATCTGCAGAGGAACAATCTTTAGGACTGGAGAGAGGAAAAGGATGGTTGCCAAGCATGGGTACAAGGCTAATAGGAGAGAATAAAAACCTTTGAGAAAAAAGAGAATTAACATGTATTTTAAATTTCAACTCCAGAGAAGCATGGCAAGTGGGCGTTTATAGCATAGTGGCTGAAATGTCATTTCACACAACAAGTGTGAAACACATGTTATTTAGATTAAAAAATGACACCAGTCACGTTAATGGGGGAGCATAGCTATGTAGAAAGATTGGAGTCAAAATATTGAAAATTAACAAGTTCTGAGTAAACATTGACATTTTTCAATGTTCATGCATAACTTGGTCATTTTACAATATTTTTACAAAATGTTCAACATACTCTTCTTATGACTGCAACTCATAGGCGTGGTAGATGAAAAGTTTCAAATCCCACCTAGATGACAATGTTCAAATCCCACCCAAAACATGATTTGTCAGAACTACTTTGAAATCACCTTTCAGCACAGATTTCAAAAATGTCACCTGAGTTGTTCATGAGGTGTAATCCCAAAAAGGCAATGTTGAAAGTTTGGTGGAAAAATGTTGAAAACCAGCGAAATTATGAATGAACATTAAAATATTTCAATATTCACTCATGACTTGGTCATTTTACCATATTTATCTACCATTTTCAACATAGTCTTCTTATAATCCTACCTCAAAAAGCAAAAAGTGAAAATGTTTAAATTCCAAGAAAAAGTGATTAATGGCATGACTGTGAAATCTCCTTTTGGGACTGACTTGAAACATTTTAACTAACTTGTTCTTGAGGAAGGTCCCAAAAAGGCCAGGTTGAAAATTTGGTGTAAAAATATTGAAAAATGACAAAGTTATAAGTAAAAGTTCAAAACGCACAAAAATACATTAAATTTACTTACCTTGTTTTCTCATATCACAGTCGCTGGTTCCAGCAGCAAGCTATGTTTTTGAGTAGAGAGTGGATCTATGCTATGGGACACTTTTAGGTGAGTGAGGATGTGCAGGGGTGTGTGGGGTGGTAGGTCCTGACTGGGGGCGTCGAGGTGGGTGGGTGGAGGTATGGAGAGTTAGATCAGTGAGGGACCATTTTCTAATTTATAGGGTCAAAGAAACAGAAACTTTTCTTTTTTTTAGCTTTACTGGATCTGACACTGGGGATTGGGCACACCAGTGTTGGCTTTTACTCTATGGCATCACCAGGTGTAGCACCTAAGTGGCAACACCTATGCATTGGGGGTAATTGGAGGGAGGGAGGGGTTGGGCAGGTGGTACCAGGGCTGGACACACTAGTCCACTTTTTTGTATATCAGGAAAGATGAGGAAGGCTGGATGAGATAATTAGAAATAAACAGATAGAAAGAGAAGATAGATAGATAGATAGATAGATAGATAGATAGATAGATAGATAGATAGATAGATAGATAGATGTAAAACAACAAAAGTGGGCACTAGGAAAGTGGTTCTCAACAGTAGATAAAAATCTCAAAAATCACAAAACTGTGGCACACACAACCAAAATAAAAGCACTGGAGCTACAAATAAACTTTACTTTATTGCTGGAAAATGCTACATAACCTGACACGTTTTGGATGAACAGCTCTGGTGCTGTTATTTTGGTTGCATGTGCCATAGTTCTGTGTGTTTTATAGATAGATAGATAGAGAGAGAAAGAGATTGTGTGATCACTGCTGATACTCAAGACAGAAGCTGCACTCCATGTGCAGCTGCAGAGAGAAGAAAGTCCCACTATTCTCATGCAGAGAACATAGGTGAACAGCTTGTCCCACTTGACTGGGCACCCAGGATTTTTGGGTGCCCAGAAACCTTATTTTTATCATCATATTTAAAAACTACAAACACCAGAATATAGCTAAACAGAGCCTATATAGCTAATTCAGGTGTTTATTTTTTTAAAACACATCATTTTTAGTTTTTTTCCACATTTCTTAGTTGAAAAAAAAAACTAAACAAGATGTCGGTGAACTGAAAAATTTTGGTTTGTAAAAGACAGTTTTGGTTTGTGACAACTGAGTGCTCTGAACTGAAAATGTTCTCACAAACTGAATATTTATGGCTTGTATCAGATGCTTATCCAAAAACCCTACTGAGCATGCTCTGAAAAAAAACTTTAAATCCTTATAACTCTGGAACCGATTAACAATTTTTTCATGAAACCTTCAAAAGGCACTACCTTAGCACAGGCTGCTTCTACACAAACTGCTGAACTTTTTTTTACCACCTAGGCTGTATGTGAGAATTAAACAAACAAACAAGTGTAGTAGTATAGAAAAAAATGCACTTCATTAAAAATTGACATTCCATATTTTGGAAACTGCATAAGATGCCAGTGCAAAACTGTTCATGTCTTTAGACCTTGCCAGCTGGACTGTGCATGCCAAATTTGGGTTAGTTCATCAAATGCCATGAAAGTTATTAAGGTGCAAAAATTGGAGTTTAACATTAAACACCTTACTCAACCTTAACTATACTGGCACTACCATGCTAGTATAATATATACAGCAGTACTAGAGGAAACTGGACCAACACTAGTAGTGTAGCGCAAAGTTAAGAAGACAGCACAATTAACACTATACTCTAGCTGTGCTACACTACTTTCATCATGTGCTTGCTGTTGAGTTGCCACTCTGCTGGTTTCGGTACCCATTTGCGTACCAGCATATTATACTCAAGGTTAGTTGGTATGGCTGTGTTCGTTTTTTTGTTGTTGGTGTATTTGAGTTGGGGGATCTTCCCCGGCCCCCTTTCTTAACACGGGGTGTGAGGGCAAAGCCCCCCAACTCAGATAAACTGGTTAAAAGAACCTACAGACTGATCTGGCGTAGAGTGTGCCACAAGTGGATATGTAGCTAAGTAGGTCCTTTATCCTCTAGTATCACCATATATACAACATATATTTTGAGATATCTGGCCACATAAAACGTAACATCTCTGGGGATTCTGGGAGACCTTCACTTTTACTTGGCCAAATATGGCTGAATTGGGTACCTTGGAATACAAATCAATACAGACCTATCCAAATTGTTGTTCTTAGTTATCAGAAGCTGGGGAAAGGTCCAACACAACCTGGTTAGATGGGCATTATTACCACTAACTCTGGCAAGCAGAGTTGATACTGTTGAGATGAATCTCCTCCCTAGGTTCCTGTTTTTATTTGGTGTTCTGCCTTTGCCTATACCTATAGCTTTTTGGACTCCTCTTAATAAGGGCATATACATATTTACATGGTAAGACAAAAGGGCCTAAACCAGTTCTAAGATTGTAATGTTTCCCAGGGAGCAAGGGGGACAATATCTCCTGGTTTTCAGATAGTATTATTTAGCCAAGCAGATGGTAGATGTCTGCACATGGGCCAAACAATGCCAGATTTCAGGCTGCTATGCATTGAGACTACTGAGGCAGGGGGTCAGCCACTGTTTACCTTGGCACTCAAACTGGTCTCTTCTGAGTATGCCTGCAGCATTCCAAATGATTGGGACAAGCATACTTTACACATGTTAAATAAGGTTAGAGAGAATTTTTGGTCACAGGTGCCCCTGGGTCCCACCTTGCCCATCAGATACCCCCATGAGTTTTTACCACCTAAACTTGATAGGCACTATGTAATTTGAGAACCGAAAGGCTTTACTTGTTTCTCTCTGATGCTTGAAAATGGGTCATATATGACACTTCAGGCTCTAAAACAGAAATGTAATCTAGAACACCACAGGCTGAATTCTCAAAGAGCCCTTAGATTAATTCAAGTTGCTGCCAAAGGCAGCTTGTGTCAAAGTCTGGTGTGCCAGGGATCCTGCACATGATTCTCTCTTGGACAGTGTTCCAGTGGCAAAGTCCTGCAGCTTGTGGCAACTCTGGCCGTGCACCAAATGGACAGTGCATCCAGAGGGTGTGCTGCAATCTGTGGGGAAACTGTGCACGGTATACCCATTCGACAGCAAAACATCAACATCGACCAACACTACAGTGACTATAGTGTCAGGTCGCTGTAGTGTCAGCGCTGGAACCCAGCACTGTCTTCGCGGTCTTGCACCCCAATAAACTCTTACCTTGGAGTTGATAATCTATAATAGGGGTGTTGAGGCAAAGCCCCACAAAGAAACCATGCTGCCCTGTAGGAAACTGGCTGCCGACCGCGAAAAGCAACCGACTTGCCGGTTTCGCTGTCTGGTCATTTGACACAAATTTTGTTGATGACCAGTCATAGATCCACTGTGCACCACTCTAGCCAGTCCTGGTGGCTAGTGGCACCCCCTACCGATCTGCCCCACAGGTATATTATAGTACCCAACATTACCCTGGTGGTCTAGCTGGCCTCCCCTCAGCCCCAATCCCCCCTTATCATACACAGATGATCCCTGGTGCTCTAGCAGCCCTCCTTCCCAAACTCCAACATCTGTCAATCAATGAGCATGTACTGAATATAGTGCAGCGCTCATTCAAAGCTCAGTTGGAGGCTGCCCATGATTGTGATTGGTGGACTGTGCCAGTCACACGGCTCAGTTTGGGAATGGGGAGTGGGGTAGTGAGGACACTGCCTGACAAGTGGGGTCCACAAGACCACCAATAATGTGGTGTTCTTCATAATGTGGGATCAGGGTTTGGTGGGGAGGCACTAAATCACTGGGAAATTAGGAATATACATATTTATTAGGAATATCAGGATCGGGTCCACTAGGCCACCAGTGGAGTTGTATTATAACTAATATTTGGAGACATCAGTGATTGGGAAGGGGGGCCGTAGATCACCAGGGATAATTATTTTATGATAATGGAGGATTGGGGCTGGGGGGGACTGTGGCACTTTGCCGCAACATGCTACACTCTACCAGAGGTATATGTCTAAGTACCCTTAGTAGAATTTCTCCCCCTGGGAGAGTTTTGTGAATCCCACTTTCGGGGATGTGGCAACTTGCATCTGTCTCATGCCCCTAGTGCCATGTTGCAGCCCATTTTCCAGCATACAGGCAGTGCATGCCCCATTTGGTGCAGGCAGCCTGCAGCTGACATAGGCTACCTTTGAGAATCACTCCCAGTGCATCATTTGGCACAAGGGGCACTTTGCCCCATTCATTGTGGTGGAAACTCCTTGTGCTGTGCCAGAAGCTTTGAGAATTGAGCCCCATGACTTCCATGTGTTTTTACAAGTCAGGCACTCCATTAATTCAGGTACCAATAAACTCCCCCTGAACAAATCACATACAATTTGTGGTGGGTTCATGTACTGAGTGATCACATTAAGGGGAAAGCAAAGAAATAGCTCTGATATCTACAGAATGTTGCAGTCCTCCAAGGGAGACTGATTGACCACAGGGAAAACTGCTTGGGAGAAGGAAGCAGCATTCACAGTCGTTAAGGGGGCCTGGGCAAAATGTTTGGAGTGGGGTTGGAGAAATACCTCATCACCCACATGGTGGGAATTCTTTAGGAAGCTTCTAGTACATTACTTTAGGATGCAAACAATAACTAAACATTTCCAAACTGTATACACAGCAGACTGCTGGGGAGGTGTGGCGGTGGGCATGTATTTTGAGACTGACTGAAACTTCAACTTTTCTGAGGAAATATACAGAGTGTGGTCCAGCAGACCTTGGGGGGAAAAAACATACCAAACACATTCACGGACTCAGTATTAGGCTTTCTCACTATGGTTGGACTACCCACAGACTTCTACCAGATAGCTCTTATAATTATTGTGGTTGCTTTAAAGTGCATCACTTCTCACTGGCTATAGGAAAATCCTACAACTCAGGAAGGGTGGTGCAATAGAGTAAGACAGATTTATGATATGGAATTTATCACAGCCAGACTAAATTTAAGAGAAGACAAACATCTGAGTAGATGACAAGTCTGGCAGCTATGGAACTCCAGAGAAATGCTGGAACAGGAGACCCCATTAGCAGAGGGCAAGAATTGCTATTAATAGATACCTCCTGCCATGGCACTTAGGTCTTAATGAGAATGGTTCCTCCTGAAGATGACTATGATTTAGATTGGGGCATCCGTGCCCAGGATCTGTGAATGCTTGCATCACTTTTCCCTGCCCCCGTCCCATTGTACCCTCTAGACTCCACTGCTTATACCAGTTAAGTGTTGTGAATATACAAATGAAATAAGAATGTGCTCACAGGTTTCTTTTAATTGTGTTAAATTAGTTTACTGCTAATTGTTAAGTTAATTCAAGTTCAACAATACCAGCTTATCTGGAAATGCACTCTGGGCATATGCTGTATGAGTAACACCAGCCTGTACATTTGTACCTATGAAGAAAATTTTGATAATTACATGATATGTAGATGTACAACTTTTTTATGCTGAATGTGAAACATTTTATCTCAGTTGATAATGCTTTTCATTGCAACAGTTTGATGCATTTTGTCTTGTCATCTATCCTGAATATAGCTGAGTTTAAAAAAAGTGATATCGCTTTGAACATGAAGAAAAGAGATTAATATTTTTTCATGAGGCATTATGTCATAGTGATATCTTGTACCACTATGTCATAGAGCACTGGACTTGAGACGCATCATTGTCAGTAAGTAAGTAAATAATACATCAGACTACCACAGAGCAGCCCTAGTGCTTCTACCACAGGTGTTCTTTGCCAGGGGGCATTGGGAACAAAAGCGCAGTGGTTTAAGGCTCTGAGCTGCAAATCTGGTGACATCCAGCAGACCAGACCTGGGTTTGAATCCCACAGCTTCCACTTGCATACTGTGTGGCCCTGAGCAAGTCACTTAACTTCCCTGTGCTCCCAGGTTGCACCTGTATAAAAGCTTTCAGCTTAGTGTGTCTCACCTGGTTAAACAACTAAATAAATAAAATAAAATAAAATAAAATGTTTGAACATATATAGATTCTGGATGTATGTATACAACCGCAGTCTTCTAACGAATTCACCTTCAAATATTACTAGTAATTACAAGCCCTGTAACAAGCATAAAAAATAGCATAGATTTTTCATAAATGTCACAAGCACATTTTAACACCTACAATCAAATTTATCCCAAAACATCTGTATGTATAAACCAAACATAATATGGCCTAACTGAATGTATAATTATCATACAATACTGTACTATTTCTGTGCACTCCTGTAACTTTTGCTACTGTGTTTTTTTATCTTTTATTGTAATTTGCTTGTATGTACTACCCTATTGTAACCTGCTGGGTCATACCTGAAAATAACCATTTAATTGTCTAGTGTGTTTACCTGGTCAATAAAAACTAACTAACTAAATCAATCAATAAATAAATAAGATCATGTTTATGTTCAGTATAGGCCAATGATATTAATATATATTCCACTTGTGGTTTTGCCATTTGTGAACTATCATAATGTCAGTGGCCTCTCATGAAGATAAATTTGATATATTTAGTCATGTCATGTCATATCCCTCTCTCTCTCTCTCTCTCTCTCTCTGTCTCTGTCTCTCTCTCTCTCTCGCTATATATATATATATATATCTACATATATATATATATTTATGCAATAGGAGTGGGCTCAAAACTCATTGAATAAATCCATTTATCTTCACAGCCATTGAATAAATAAAATTTATAGTAGCTATGTCACAGTCACTCCAGAACTCATTTAGAATGTTCAGCCTCAGTAGCAGTACTAACCATATTCAAATGTGAATAACTTTAAAACAAAAAATTATAGCATGGTACTGTGAGCATAAAAGTTGTTCAGTACAAAATTATCTACAAAATGAGTGATGTTTCATTTATAGATACCTTATAGATTTTTTTATAATTAGCAAAAAAGAGCAGAAAATGCAATTTTTTATTCGCTTCTTTAACAAACACATGCAAAAGAAGATAAACAATCAAAAGCAAATGTCCCTGCACTAACAGAAAGCATCCCTATTGCATAAATGAAATATATAATGGTGTGCTGTCAGATAAATTATTTATCTACACTTGTGCTGTTTGACCTCGGACATCTCACTTGTGCTTTACGCTACTGGTGAGGGTTACCGAGGTCAAATGCTGCCTAACGTAGATAAATCTTTATCTGACAGCTCCTGGTCAATATATCATATATATATATATATACACACACACAGTATAGTTAGGGTTAGTACGGTACTTATTGTTAAGGCCCTTTTACTTTTGTACTAGCAGCATTCAACAGAATAGCCCAAAAACTTTGCTCAGGCTGGTATAGTCTGAAAATGTGAAATGTTTTGTTATGCACCTCATGTGGTTTCCCAAGATCTAGATACCCTTATTTTATAAAAGGGGTGCTTTTTTCCTATGTATTTTTTTTTTTTGCTCTCATCTACAGCCTAAACGGTATGACATTTTTTCCACAAAACTTTCAGTGTAAAAGAAGCCTGTGCTGAGATAGTTTCTTTCAAAGGGTTCATGAAACATATATTAATTCCAGAGTTATAAGGATTTAAGGTTTGGTTTCTGGATAACTCTTTGATACGAATGGTGGAAAAAACACAGTTTGGGAGGACTTGTTTTTTATGATTTACTTGTGAGAAACAATTTACTTGTCTTGAGAAAAAAATACCAATCGTGATGGCCGCCATCCTTTATTTTTAACTAACAAACATTGGACCCTATATGCGAATATGCTGAGTACCTATGTGCCACATATCTGAGGTGTATAGGTAACCCCTAAGTCGGAATACTGCACAGCAGGGTTCAGATGACCCTTAGTGGCATTTGCAACAGGTGCACAAGCCCCTAGTGCACCCGATCTCCTGACCACCCATGCAGCTATACACCAAGGGTGGTCATCCAGGGGAGTGTCAGGGGTGTGTCCACACTACATACCATACACAAAGGCATGTAGTGCCAGAAAAAGGGGACACAGGTTACGGCATTGAGAACCCTGCTATAACTATAGTGCATGCCCCCACCAAAGATACCCATCGGCTCTTGCAGCATGCTTTCTGACAGCTATGCATGTTTGGTTTGCAGTTGCTAGCTCCATTGCATGTATAGTAAGCCACAGGCCAGCCTACAGTGTGCTTTGAATCTCTGTTATGATTTGTATATTGTCACTCCTTATATAATGTGGTGTTATGCTGGGGCATTGTGGTGGGGGTACCATGCCCCCTCTTGCTTCTCTGTGGTTGAAAAAATACTTGTGAATCTTATGTGAAACAGATCTCTTGGTTTGCAAATATATATACTTACATTGTTGAAATGATTGCAGAAAGCTATTTGATTTCCTTAAAATGGTAACAATCTATGTCAGAGGGGTTGATCTTGAGATATAGTTTAACCTACAAAAACTTGTTTATTAATTGTCAGCAGGAGACCAGCACTGGGACAGATGTTCTATTTTGTTGCACCTGCAGACTGACCTCAGTAAAGAAACTGACAAAGTTGTGAGACATTTTGTGAGAGACATGAGATGAAACTTAAAAGAACAGGATGCAGAAGCTTTAACTGCAAGGAAAATACATCTTGTAAAAAGATAGCAATGTTTTGTTGAGAGAGAGAGAGAGAGAGAGAAAGAGAGACTGGGATTTTAGAGAGAGACCTAGAGGAAAGATTTTTGTTTATACTGCCTGTATGAAGAGCTATCCTGTACAACCTTAGTTTTTTCAATTTCATTGTTATTAATCATAATAAAATGCTACTTGTGAATTTTATAGCTTATCCTGGTATGCTTATGCTTCCTGACGTATGCTTCTACAACACCATGAAACAAAGAAAACCATCCCTCCTTGGCTTTTTTTAAGTTTGTAAAAAAGAAACCAGCTCCTCACTGATCTGACTTCTCCCCACCCCCTTCTATTCTACACTGACCATCCACTCAACACCCACCACCCCACACACACCCACACACACACCCTCACCACCCTCACTCACCTGAACATGTCCCATGTGATAGATCCGCACTCTGACTGAAGACAGATCTTGTTACTGGAACCAATGACTATGATATGAGAAAATAAGATAAGTCCACTTTAATGTATTTCACTGGGGCTTGAACTTTAATTTATAACATTGTCATTTTTTTATATTTTACTCAAAATTTTCAATATGGCTTTTGGACTACACATCACGACTAAAGGTAGTAGAATTATTCAAATCCAGCCTGAAATGCAATTCTTTGGTCACTGTTAGGAAATCCCTTTGGGGTGGAATTTGAACATTTTCACCTTCTGGCTTCACGAGGTAGGGTCATAAGAAAGCTATGTTGAAAATTTGGAATCAAAATATTAAAAAGAACAAAAAGGTTATGAGTGTACATTGAAATCTTTTTATGCTTGCTCATAACTTTAGTACTTTTCTGTATGTTGATCCCAAATTAATCAACATAGTCATTTTTCACAGTACCTCATGAAAGTGATGGCTGCCATTTTTAAAACCCTGACCAAAATTTGTTTTCACACCTTTGGCATAGGTCATGGTCAGACTGGAGCACAGGGGAACACCTGGAAAGTTGATACAGGGCTCATCTGCAAAATCAATAGAGGAAGACCGAGGATAAAACATTCTTCCACCTAAATCTGATACACTAACTCTTTGTTTGCATCTTAAATTTGCATGCAGTGTCCAACATACCCCATTTAATTAGAAAACCGATGATAAATGTAAAATTTTCAGAGTTTAGAAGGTGGCCTGGTATGCATCAGAAGGGGGCCTACCTGGGAATTTCCAGGTATCCTGGTGGGCCAGTCTGACTCTGGCATAGATTGTCATTTTGAGGGGATTTGAAATTTTTCACCTAACAGGTTCATGAGGTGGTATCTTAAGAAGGCTATGTTGAAGCTTTGATATACAAATATGGTAAAATGACCAAGTTATGAGTGAACAATAAAATAGTTCAACGTTCACTCATAACTTTGCTAATTTTCAATATTTTTCCACAAAATTTAAACAGGGCCTCTTTGGGGCCCCACATTATAAGCAATGCAGGTGACATTTTTCAAATCCATGCCTGAATGGTGATTCTGCAGTTGATCCATTAAATCACATATTGGGCAGTGTTTGCAAATTTTCATCTACTGAGTTTGTGACATGGAATCTTAAGAAGACTATGTTCAAAATTTGGGGTCAAAATATTAAAAAATAAGTCATGAATGAATGTTGAAATTTTTCCATTCTTGCTTATAACTTTAGCAATTATCAGTATTTTCATTCCAAACTTTCAGCATAGCCATTTCTTTCACACACCACCTCATAAATGTGACAGGTGTTATTTATCAACTCCTGGATGAAATTTTTTCACACTTGTGGTGTGAAATTAAGTTTCAACCACTATTCTATAAATGCCACATGTCATGTTTATAAAGAGGAGTCATAAAACAACTGTCTTGAAAATTTGAGGTCAAATAAAAAAAGATAATTATTTTAAAATGCTGTGTGTAGTGCAAGCCTTTACCTCGGTGGGTAGTGTTTGTGATCCTGTCTCAGTGAGCTGAGTTTGGGGCTCAGCACAGTGATCCACCAGGATGGGATGAGACTGGGGGCACTGTCATGCAGCACCACCACCCTACCTGGTAAGGAAGGGTGCAGGATTTCCCACACTGACTCAAGTACCATATAGTGAAGAGAACTCTTTTCTTAGCATTGAGTCCTGCACCTCTGTAGCCGTGGGTGCCAAAGGGCCCCGTGCTTTGGCTGAGAGATGAACTCTTTGTTCTGTATATCTGTATTTGTGCCTACAGCTCACATGGACTCTTCCCTTAGTGCAGGGTCTAGAGGGCCCTACACCTCTGCATCCATTTACACAGTTCCCATAGGGACTTGTGTGACTGAGGATACAATTCCAGTATCAGAAAGAAAGGGAATTCTTTGCAAAAAACTGTGTTAAGGCACCAGTTAGGGTTCAGCTTTATGCCAAAAAAGTAGGGAAATGTGGCATTAGGGTTCAACCCTGATTCCCCACCAACACCCAACCCCCCAGCAGCAGAAGAAAAAGACCACACAAGCAACCACAGACAGCCATCATCAGGAAAGACAGACAACATACAACTGTTTTCAGATGATACAAATGCAGCTGCATTGATGTGCCACCTGTGTGGATTTGCATCTGTAGTATGCACACAGCAACACATACACACTCACTTCTGGTTGCAGATGGAAATCCACAATACTGAAATCACAAAACTAATTTTGTGTGCAGAAACACAGGCCCCTGAGGGGCAGTGTTTGTGTAGTCACAGGTGCAAAACATATACACTGACCTCTGGCTGCAGAAGTGCATGCACCACAAAATCCATGATACCAGAATAGCAATAGTACTGTCTGCAGAAGCACAGGTCCAACAGTTCAGGCAGTGCAGATAACAAACTCCAAACATTGGAGGAAGGTTAAAATGTTTATTAAGTAAAATCAAACAGTAGAGGAGCCTCCTGCTGCCACCAGTGTTTCACACAGACTAGTGCTTTGTCAAGGCAGCATACAGATTCCAATCACTATTACTTATTTAAACTCATTTTTTTAAAGAGACATATTTCATTCTCATTGGTTAAAATTCAGAAACTGGACACAGTACTCCAGATGAGGTCTCACCAGTGACCAATACAGTGGTAACACCACCTCCCTCCTCCTGCTGGTGATACCTCTCCCTATGTACCCTAGCACCCCACTGGTCCTGCCCATTATTTTGTCACTGCCCCACCACTTTGGGGTCATCAGATATGATAACCCAAGGTCTCTTTCTTGCTTAGTGACTGCCACTGCCCCCTTCATTTTATACTCAGATCCTGGGTTTAATGCCCTAAATGCATGATTTGCCACTTTCTGGCATTGAACTCCAGCTGCCATGCCCTTGACCTCTCCACAAGGTTTCTAAGGTCCCTACTCATTCTCTCTGACCCCTCCTGAGTATCCACCTATTACAGATTTTGGTGTCATCAGCAAAACATCATACCTCCCTTTCCAGTTCTTCTGAACTGTCACTGAAGACATTAAAGAGAACCAGTCCCAGCACTGAGCCTTGCAGCACCTGGCTGGTCACTCCCCCTCATCAGAGTGAGTGTCATTTGCCACCATTCTCTGTTGCTTTACCTTTAACCAGTCTTTTAGTAAGTTTTCCACTTTAGATCCCACTCCAGACTATCCAGTTTCTTTATCAGTTTCCTATGTGGTACAGTGTCAAAGGCTTGCTGAAGACCAAGTAGGCCACATCCACTGCCTTCCTTGATCTATTTCCTGGGCCACCCTATTGAATAAATCAATCAGATTCATCTGGCCTGACATCTCACTGTGAATCCATGCTACCTTTAGTCTTGTAACCCATTGGATTCAAGATACTCCACTAGCCTTTCCTTTAACAGGGTTGCCATTAATTTCCCGTCACTGATGTGAGACTCACTGGCCTATAGTTGTTAGCCTCCTCCCTGCTGCCACTGTTATAGAGCAGAACAAGATCTGCTCTCCTACAGTCCACTGGAACCACTCCTTCCAGTGAGTTGTTGCGATGGGTCATCAGTGGTACAGGCAAGCACCTACCTAAGTTCCTTAACACCCTTGGGTGTATCCTGTCCTGTCCCATGGTTTTGCCCATTTTCAGATTTGCAAGTCCCTTTGGGACACTTTCTTCTGAAAATGGGCTTGTGTCTTCCACCCCCAGTGCTCAGGTTGCTCATTGATGGTCCTTGCCCCTCTCCCAACAGTGTGAAGAATGAGCAGAAATACCTGTTCAGGATGTCTGCTTTTTTCTGATATTTCTCTCTGCAGTCTCGCTCTGCCATCCTCCTTATCCTCACTGTACCTGCACTTGCCTTCCTCTTCTCGCTTATATACCTGTTGAAAGTCTTGCCCCTTTTGTTAACCCTTTGGCTCTCCTCTCCTTTCCTCTGTTTGTGCCTTTGCTCCCTTCACTGCCTTACTTGCTTCCCTCTATTTCAACTGGTACACCTCCCTAGCATTATCCCTCTGCATTTCTGTATACCTGCTGAATGCCACCTTTTTTCCTTCACCTTCATGGCCACTTCCCTATAGTACCATAGTGGTCATTTTCCTCCTGGTTTTGCTCACTTTCTTCATGCAGAGGCTGGTTGCCTTCACTGTGCTTTTCCTTAATTTTCATCACCGTTTCTTTACCCCTCTCCAGCCATCCTCTCCTGCTAGGCTGCTTCTGAGGCATTCTTCCATGTCTTTAAAATCCACCTACTATAGTCCAGGACCATGATTCTCTTCTGAAGGGGACACTGCCAATCTTAAAAAGTAAAACCTGCTTCTTATACAAAGCAGGGGATGAGGTTACATGGAGAGACTAAGTGAGTTCCTATGTCAAAGAGGCCCCGTGCTGTATGAGCAAGCACATGGCCTTGTGCTTTGTGAACAAAGGCCTATGGTGGGACTCAAAACGAATAGCACTGAGTGATTTCTAACCAGGTTGGTTGCAGTGTGACTGAACGTGATTGAGTAAATTAGCCATTCCCCTTGTCAAACCACTCAGGGTATCTTGGGAATTTGCTATATTACAACCTTCACTCTCATTTATTAGCTAACTCACTGTAGGAAACTCACAAGGAAAGTAAAATAATGGTAAGTTGGATATTCACTGTCATTTTTTTTTTAAGAGAACTTAGCCTACTATGAACTGTTTTCTCTTTTGGTGGGGGTAAGGGTTTTCTCTATATAACATGCAATCTTTGATTTTTATTTTTTTATGTATTTTATTAAACAGCCACTGACATATCTCAGGAGGGACGTGCCAGTAGTGCCCTACCCTGCCTACAGTACCTCCCGGTACAGAGAGTACCGCAAACACTGTAAGGCAGGATTTGACAGTACAGATGTGGTGGAGTGCAATGCGTGCCTGCGCCACAGCCTCAGGTCTCTTCCCAATCCAATCCTGAGAATGATGTCAAGTCAGGATGGGGACCTGGTGAAATTCCATTTTGCCAGCAAAGTGCCATGGAATTGGTATTTGCTGGCGAAATTGCTACGAAATCCCAATTTCACTGCACTTTTGCTGGTGAAATGGAATTTCACCAGGTCCCCATCCAACCTGATGTCATCCTCAGGATTGGATAGGGAAGGAGACCTAAAGCTGCAGCAGGGGGCACATTGCACTCTGCCGCATCTGTACTGTCCAATACTGCCTTACAGTACTTCTGGACATGGTACTCGCTGTACCGGAGGTACTGGTAGGTAGGTAGGGCACTACTGGAACATCTTTGAGATGTGTCAGTTGCTCTTTAAAGAGCATCCTGTTTTGATGTACTTCCTTGCTTATTTTAACAGGTTCAGGCTCTGAACTCAGTGTTATGTAAACAATACCAGGGTGCTGGTTATCTGAAATACAGCCTTTGTTTCCCTGCTATTCAGATCACCAACTCGGTTAACAAGTGTACTTATGACCTAAGTGGGGGCTGACTATGGCCTCTTAATTACCTTCATTTCAGAGCTGCAATTGCAAGCCAGTATGAATGGTTCCCACAAGAAGATATAATTTTTTTAACTGAACTTCAGCACTAGTTATGGTTAATTAAACAATATTGTGCATCACTGAATGCAGTGACTTGAACACGAAGACAGCTGGGAAAATTGTAACATTAGCTAGGAGGGCCAGCAGGGCTTAGT
Source organism: Neoceratodus forsteri (assembly GCA_016271365.2). NCBI lineage: Eukaryota > Metazoa > Chordata > Ceratodontiformes > Ceratodontidae > Neoceratodus > Neoceratodus forsteri. Next base: position 34,861,292 of record JADMNL010000037.1, on the reverse strand, counting down.
TGGAAGTGCATCTTGTCATTTTATATAGTTTTCACAAAAGAAACAGGTTAGGGATAGCCTGTGAAAACATTAGATGGCTAAGTGTAATGCATATATAGTATTTTTACAATGTGTATGTGCGTATATTATAGATACCTGTGTTATTTATCTTAGCATGCCACACAGGACATGGGTAAAGCCAGCTGTCACATTAGCATACTACCCATTTCCTTTTAAAGCCTGGAGTCACGTTGTTTCAAAGCAAAGCAGGCCATCCCTCCTATCTAGGATATGATCATTGCTCATTAAAGAACATCTGGTTTCCATTTCCCTAAATAGGTTGCTGCCATCATAATTATAGTACAAACAGATTCTCTCCTCAATCAGAAGCCTTGAATGCAGCCTAGCTGCCCTCTGATAAAACCACTGCTGTGATATCACTACTACATTTTAATCACCGGGCAGTTATATTAGTACCTCTGACACCATCACCCAACTGTCATCATGTAAGAATTGAATAAGCTGTTTGTCACACATCTTAACCAGAATGAACATTTCAGGGTAAAAAGGTAACGCAGTAATCAGTTCTGCTAATGTAGATTTTGGTATTGTAACATTGTTGCATGGTTTATTAATAGTACCAGCAACGATTTACTTGGTTGAATATTGAAAAAGATAATAGTCCATGTTCAAGCTGGTAAACTACTGAGTCTGTAGTGGAACAGCTTAGTAACTCTGATTGTCAACTTTTATAATATGAAGTCTGGGTAGTCCTGCCTCCTAATTGGTCAAAATTTGGTCACATGGGTATATCTCACCCTATATGTAATCCCTTGCTACAGGTGTGTTACCTGAAACATAAAATGTCAAAGTTAATGATCATCATGCAGATGAACACACAACTATATAAACAGTTACATTCAGAAAATCATTATACATATCAAGTGCATCCACATGACAGAAATGACCATATAAGTTACTCCCACCATAGAACAAACAAACACAAAAGTAAAGAAACAAACACAAAATAAGCAAGCAACCCAAAAACTAGCTGACAGCAAAATATACCTTGGTTTGTCTAATAGGTCACAGCCCCTTCTTCTACCTAGACAGATGAGAGCAACAACGAACTTGGAGGAAATGGCCGCAGCATGCATTTATTAATATTTTGCCAATTAGCATCCAATTAAATTGCGGTTCAGATATAGGCATGACGTGTACAGCAAGGTAGTCGCCTCTACTAATTAACCAATTCTTTGTGCCCACACATAGCTCTTAACCTCTCACATGGCTCATAGCCTGCTGAGGTGTTTGTGGTGGTTCTGAATTGGCAGGTCCTTAACCGCACTCTCACTCCCCATGGAGGGTGTCACTGACTGGTGACCTGCATCACAGTGTTATCTCTCACCTATGGCTGATGCCCCTCTGGCCCCAAGCAAGTAGGTCTCACCTCTCCCCAGCCTCAAGGCCTGCCTGAAAGTAGCGATGTTCCTGTTCACCCCCACATGCATGCTAGCATGCAGCTGCCATGCCACCACATGATGAGTGACCAACAATAATATGCAATGACTGTGACAACCTGCCTAATTAACTAGCCAGTTCCTCTAGTACCCTGCTGGGGAAGGTGAAAAACTAGAAAACCTCTTTATAAAACAAATGTGAAAATTCTTTCCTGACTCCTAAAGTGATTCCCCCTTAGTGGGACAGCAGGTTCTGTACCCCCTAGCTCCATGCCCCTGCTTTTATGAGAGGAGGGATTGGGAGGGTATTTGCTGCAGGTGGAGTGAAATGAAGGTAGAGCCCCCTGATGCAGCCCTTTAAATAACCATGTCCCATCCTGTAGCAGATGCCAGTCTTGCCTCCTGGGAACTCTGTACCCCTGCCCGCCCTCACTCTCCTAGCCTGACCCTTCCTCCACCTGGCCATCTTGGTGTCATTCAGAGTGTCCCAGCTCTGCCTGCTGCCAGTCCCTTGCAGGTTCTGTCATTCTCTTAGCAGAAACAAACTCTTTAAGTCCTACCATAAGGCAGTGCCCCTCCCTCAAGCAAACAATCCCAATGGGAAAGAAAAGAAGCACTAATCAATTTGAGTAAATCAAAAGTAACTCACAAAAGAATATACAATCACTAACCTTGTCTGTCAAACACAAAGAGGAAGACACAGGAAGCTAGAAACTCTAAACAGGATGTCATCATTATCACATCATCACATAAAATGGTCTTAAAATGGGCAACAACAGTAATATATAAAACCTTTGCTGTACAGAACACAGAAGGAATAGCCTCAAGGGAACTGTGGTGCTCGATGTAAAACACAGACAGCAGACCAAAAACCTGGCTCAACATAACCAACACATTAATGTAAGGCACTCAAATTCATAGAGGTGGTAATACTACCTTGATTCAGGTGAAAAGGTGCCTATTGCAGGAAATTATAGCAGTGTGCCCCATGCTGGATAACCTAACATTTTCCATCCAACAAGACACTTTATCCAATCAGTTCATTGATGCATTATTTATACATATTGAGTTAAATAGACAGGAGAAAGGAGCAGATAATGACAATCATTCCAAAATCCTTTTCACATCAATATTTTATTCATTTGGTAGAGGAAAGTGGTATAGCATCAGAATCGTTTCACGCATTCTTACAATATAAATATTTATGTGGATAGATAGATAGATAGATAGACAGACAGACAGATAGATAGACATACAGATAGATAGATAGATGAAGGACAACTATCATTCCATTTAAAAACTACAGTATGAGACAATCAATATATGCCATGTGTACCAAATAATGTATACTACAAGAATATTGATCTTTCCCATGAATTCAGATCTACTGTAGTTACATTAAATCATAATATTTCTGAGTATCTTCAAAGAAATTTTCAAAGTGCAATGTATTTAAAACATTATATTTCCATATTGCCTTTTGGAATATGATCTGTATCTGAGTATGTGCAGCGGCTAAGCAAAATATTCATAGAAGCAATGTTAACACGTTCTGTCTCAGCTCTTGTTAGAGGTATTAATCCATAGTGCAGGAACAGGAATGCTTCCATATTGTATATCATATTGTTAAGTAATAATCTTGTAGTTAAATAATTGGTCTGTTTCCAACATTAGAAAAGACTGATGACCAGAACACATGCTCCATATCAGCTGCTTTTTCCCCACAGTGCTAACATTGTGAATTGGATTCTATTTTAATTTATGTAGGTGCTGTGGACTATAGTAACTCAATTTATCTTGTATTGCATTGTTTTGTTTCTTGAACATTTAAATTTGTTGTTAGACAAGAATAAAGAGATCTTACACTGGATAGTTTGATAGGCTTTATTGGACCAACATATGTCTTGCTATTGAATGGGGACAAAGCCATTAAGGTGCAAAATTAGGGGGTTTACATTGAACAGCCTACTCAGCCCTAACTATAATGGCACTACCACACCACAATAATACTGTAAATATATATGTATATATATATATATATATATATATATATATATATATTTATATATTTATACAATAGGGGTGAGCATGTAACATTGACAATAAAACATGTATTCTCACTGCAGTGGAATAACTCCGTGATGACATAGACACTGTGGGTTTATTTCATGATAAACCCACAGTGTCTACATCACCAGCAAATATACTCACAATGGTGATGTCACCAAAGTCAGCCTATCTACACTGCAGTCTGCATTTAATAGCTTCACAGTTTCTCTTTCTCACTGAATCCTGCAACTAAATCAGCATTGTGAAAGACAATCACCTGTGTCCCATAGTTATTCTGACGATCCTAGCACATTACTGTGCTGCTCTAATCTTCAAACCAGCCTCCTTCATAAACCAATTTCTCTTTCTGAGTGCTGACTGCAACAGTTTCTCTGTCTCAGAGAAGCCTGCAACTTACTGAATAAACAGTCTGTTTCTCACTCCTAGCTGCAGGTAACACAATTATCATTGCAAATCACATGCACCTGTTTCTCATAGTGTCTAACATGCCCAGCCTATTCAGAAACACTTACACACACACTCAGACCACACACAAACAGTAATGTCAGTATAGCCTAGAGGTTAGAGTAACAAGCAATGAACCAACTTCCTACATCCAGCAGCCCAGACCAGTGTTTAATTCTCACAACTTCCATTTCAATACTGTGCAACTCTGAACAAATCACTTAACTGCCCAGTGCTCCAGGCCCCCCAAAAAAAAGTACCCAATTACCAAAATAAAGTAAACAGGGAGAGAACACAGAAAGAATGTTCCTAAAGGGTACTAGCCCTATTGAATAAATCGCACATTGATGTGCAACTTGTGGAATATGGCAAACATTTGCACCGTGTAGAGTGAACTGCAATAGTATCACTCGTGCCTTTCTGCACTCATGCAAATATTTTCCATATTCCACAGTCGCCCATCATGCATCCTATATATATATATATATATATATATACTCTATATAGATGTAATATTAGCTTTGCCCCAGTTCAACAAAATTGCATGAATCTTTGCATGTGCAGTGGGGTGGGAGGCAAGATGTCTTGATTTACCAAGTTTTGTTCGGTTGAATATGCAGATTCTAAGATCCGAATAGTGTGTTTTAGGAAAAATTTAGTTTTGCTGGGTTGTTATATTTTGTCATCACCTACTATCCAGACACTTTGGAATTTTTGTCTGAAATTTTAGGTAGAAAGGGCTTCGAGAATGATGTCTGTTTTGGTTTGGTGAAAAATATTAATCTGTTACCAAGTTATAAGGATTTGAAATGTTGGTCCTGAGCATGCTTAGTAAAGTATCAAACATGTATACAAAGACCCTGCTGAGCACACTCACAACAAAATTTCAAATCCTTATAACTTGGAAAAAGGTTACAATTTGTTCATCAAACTAATAAAAGGCATCATTCTGGAGTGTAAGCCCTTTCTACCCTCAAAGGTTCAGACCAAAATTCAGACCATCTGTGGTGTAGGTGACAAGCAAAACAACAAAAAAAAAACAGATTTCTGAATCTCAGAATCTGCACATCTGACTGGAACAAAACTTTGCAAATGAAGAGACCTTGCCTCCCAGACTGTGCATGCAAAATTGTATGCAGTTCTATTGAATGGGTCAAAGCTATTAAGTTGCAAAGTTAGGGGTTTAACATTTAACAACCTACTCAACCCTAACTATAGTAGCTCAACTGTGCCACTATAATACTGTATATGTGTGTGTGTGTATATATATATATATATATATTAATATATATATACATATATTAATAGCTTCTCCCCTTTCAATAGAATTGAATGAAATTTTACATGCATAGTCTGGTGGGCAAGGTGTCTTGATCTACCAAGTTTTGTGATACTTGGACATGAGGATTCCAAGATACAGATAGTGCCTTTTTAGTACAGATTTGTGTGTTTTTGCTGTTTTGGGGTAATCACCTACAGCCCAGATGGTTTGGAATTTTGGTCTGAAATTTTCAGGGTAGAAACGGCTTGCCCCAGAATGGTGCCTTTCATTGGTTCGGTGCAAAAATATTAATCCATTCCCAAGTTAAAAGGATTTGAAATTTTGGTTTTGAGCATGCTCAGTAGAGTATCAGACATTTATACAAAACATCCTACTGAGCATGCTCAGAATCAAAATTTCAAATACTCATAACATGGGAGCAGATTAATATTTCTTCACAGTTCAACAAAAGGCACTATTCTGGAGCAAGCCCTTTCTACCCTGAAAATTGCAGACCAAAAATCCCAACTGTCTGGACTGTAGATGGTGACCAAAAACAACACAAAACCCTGATTTTTTCTAAAAATGCACTGTCTGGATCTCAGAATCCTCATATCCGATTGAAATGAGACTTGGCATATCAAGAGACCTTGACTACTCATGCAAAATTTTGTGCATTTTCATTGAGTGGGGACAAAGCTATTAAGGTGCAAAGTCAGAGGTTTAACATTAAACAGCCTACTCAACCCTAACTATAATAGCGTACCATGCCAGCATAATATATTTCTTAGCCATATGAACCACTACAATGGGTGTAACTCTAGAGTGCTGGGGCAATAGTTATGCTGCAGCCTAGGAGGTGGATGGGGTTTCCTGTGCTATGCTGGATTGATGCCCACGCCCTACTGATTTTCAGTGTGGTCAGTATCAGAGGTAAATTGCACAGGTTGCCTTTTCCTGCCAACCCCCCCCCCCAATTGTTCCATATTAATATATGCCTAAGGGTTGAGATTGAGCTGATGTAACATCCAGCATTGGTAACAGCCCACTCTGAATGGCCCTAGAGGATTACTATTTGGGGGGAGAAGGTAGTTATACCACAATTGAATGCCAAGGGGGGAGGGGTTCTTGTTATAGTGCTACACTGAGAGTGAGTACCAGTGGAGGGAGATTGCACTTTTATGTTCAAGCTGCTAGGAGGACACAGGAAGGTGAGCAGCTCATGTCATGTCAGGCTGACACAATGTCAAGGCTAACTTAACACCACCTTGCTAGTCAGCAAACACCCAGACAGCAGGCTAGGTGGCTCTAACAACTTGAAGTTCTGCAATCTGTTCTGTTTTTTCTGATGGCAAGTGTTCTGGGAATTGTGTGGGTCGGGGGGAACCGACACCCGGTTGTTGCCCCACAGATGGGAGAAGCTGGAGTTTAGTGAAAGCTCAAGATGGCAGAGGGTGGGTTAGTCCAGTAATATATGTGGTCTAAATGGCTCAGTTGAGAAAACCAGAGTTCTTCAAGAACTAAAACACCTAGGGGCCATGGTGTTGTTCATACAGAAAATGCACCTAACCAGAATAGCATACCAAATTAAAAATGGATGTGGGTGGGGATGGGGTGGTAAATTCATCTCATACTGAGACCACCACCACAGTGACAGAAGAGGGTGGCCATTTTGGTTTACAGATATAGTCCTCTGGAGGTGATGGAGGTTCTTGAGGACCCAGAGGGTTGGTACATCTGCAACAAGGGCACATGAGAGACAATACCATGTACCTTGGTTAATAGCTACTCCCAAACCAGGAATCAGAAAACATTACCTTTCTGAAAGACAGGCTGGTAGATTTTGTGCCCCATGACTTATACCTGGTTGGCGGGTATCTAAATGGAGTGATGCAGCTCTGCCTCGATATGTCAGGCCTCAGTAACTCAGATATGCTATGAGTAGGGGGTTGCCTTTGTAGACTGATGTCCGAACTGGGGTTAGTCAACATATGGCACTGCCTTCATCCAATGCTGCTGGATTACACCTGCTGGTCTCCAGTTCACAATGCCTATTCCCACATTGACTACTTCCTAGCCTTATCCACCTGGCTCATATAGCAAAGGTAAATAAAATTAAAAGTTTTGCAATCTCAGACCATGCTCTGGTTACATTAGATTTACTAGCAGTGCCCTCTCAGAAAACCACCAACTGGAGATGTAATATTTCATTCATGAATAACACAGAGTATGTAAAGATAGTTGAGAGTTGTCTAGAGGAGTTTAAGGCCTCCAATCCAAACATGATACCACATATGCAAACTGGTGGGATGACTTTAAGTCAGTGATCACAGTCCACACTATTAGCTTTGCCTCGCACCTCAAAGAAGAAATGCAAAGACAGCAAATTGACCTGGAATGGTGGCATTTCAACCTAGTGGCAGAGCACAAGATAGTGCTAAATGAAGAGGTCAAAAACTGACTTGAAGCCTGCCAGGTGGAATTATCTCTTAGAGGCTAAAGTGGAGGGGGCACTGCATTATTCAAGGCAGCAGTTACATGAATTGGGAAACAAAGCAACAGGATCTTAGCACGGCAGCTCTGCTGGAAAGCCACCAGCAGAGTAGTACACTGATTCCATAATCCAGAGTGTGCCTCAGGGCTAAAACAGACCCTCAAAAACTTTTCTCCCAGTTTGGAGCCTTCTAGAAAGCCCACTACATGCAGGATAGAATATAAGGGTAACAGGGGAAAGTTGACACTTTGGTTACTAAGGTGGTAGTCCCCTGCCTCACATAAGAGGTGAAGGAGGCCTTAGACTCATCCATTAGCCAGACTGCAATCAAGATTGTGATCAGCAGCCTGAATATGGGTAAATCCCCAGGTCCTGATGGGTTGGCCTCAGAGTTTTTAAAACTTTTCTCAGCTGCTGACCCCCTTCTTTGCACAGTGTCTGATGCAGTGGAGGAGAGAGTACCTCCCTTGTTGCAGTATGCCCAAATGGTGATCCCAAAGCTGAACAAGGACTCATCAGTCTATGGATCATACCACTCCATATCCTTCTTTCATGTGGCTCTGAAGCTCTTCACAGTGATCTTAGCAACTAGACTACAAATATGGGTGGGGTCCCTAGTCACTAGGATCAAACGGGTTACATAAATGGACATCTGATCCACGATAATATTCAGTGCCTCTGTAATATTGTAACGTGGCAGCGCTAACACACTGAGTTTCAATGGTGGTCTTTTTGGATGCCAAAAAGGCCTTATACCAGGTGAATTAGGGAGTTCTACACCATACATTGAAGGAAATGGGGCTGGGGGGTCTTTCTGCTCTATCATAAAATCCTTACATGCCTCTACACATGTGATATTGAAGATTAATGGGATTCAATCAGACTGCTTCTTCCTGACTAAGGAATGAGACAGGGCTGCCTCCATCATCCCCCCTTTTGTGCTCTTAATAGACCACCTTGCAATAGTGGTAAGGCTGAACCCAGGAATCAGAGGTATGCGAGCAGGGGAAAGGGAGCATAACATTTCCCTGCATGCCAATGACTCTCTATTCTACCTGACCTCCTCTGATACACTTGTCCCCACCCTGTTGGACAAGCTGAAAGCATAAAGCAAGGTAGCTGGATACACAATTAATTTTGATAAATGGAAAGCTATCAGGCTGGGAGGCACGTACCCCAGGAGCTTCAGAGATACTTTCCCCATTAAATGGGCACTCCACAATGTAGTCTGATACCTTGGAGTCCAGATATCACCTACCATCTCTGATTTATTTTGCCTTAATTATAATAAACTACTACTTGAGATCCAAGCAGATATTGCATGGTGGAACCTGCTCTTTCTTAGTCTAGGGAGATGGATAGCTATTGAAAATGAACATCCTACCAAGAGTCTTTTTCTTATTCCAAGCACTACCCCTAAAGATCCCTGAAAGGTTCTGGAGATGGCTCCAGGCAGTCTTGAAATTTGTATGGGCAGCCGGCAGAAATGGGATGAGCAGGAAACTGCTATGCCAGTCCAGAGATGGGAGGTATGACCATGCTGGACTTCAGTCTGTATTACCTGGCAGCACAAATTAGCCCCATCATTAGATGGTCAAAACAGAGAGACATCACTGGTTGGCTGGAAATAGAGATGCAACAACCTCTTGAGGCATCATTTGGTTTAGGTATAAGTGTTAATACTGCCATGTTGAAGGATTCTGAAGTTTATTTTCTTGCATTAGTAACTGAAATAGTTTGCATAAATACAGGATCAAAATTATTTGAAATTTCAAAAATAATGTTAGTGGAAAGTCATCAGCATCTGGTGACTTTCCTTTTTCCATGGAGGTCATTGTAATCTCAGTCTTTTCCTCAGATATCTCAGCTGCAATTATATTAACATCCTCTGTAGATATTTTTGATACATGTTCACCCCTATAATATTGTTTTATTTCAGTCAGACCAGCTTTTAATTCTGAAAAATATAGTTTTTCATAGTAATCCAGGAAGAACTCCTGGATTCGAGTGTGATGATACTTAATATTCCCGTCCTTGTCCAGAATACTTAACTATTTCAAATTTTTCATTGTTCTGTTTTATTCTTTTGGCTAAATAATGACTTGCCATCTTGCTCTGCATATGTCATTTTTTTCTTATATGTAGCCAATTTTTCACCCGTGGTTGTTGTAATATTTTATCGTGTTTTAGGACTTTACATTCTTCTTGAACTCCTGTGTTCCCTCCTCTTACTTTGGAGTCTAAAGTTTTTAGTTCCTCTTGTAACTTATTTACTTCTTCTTTCTGTTTTTGTATGAAGCCAGGTGGCTTTGGCAGTAATGATACCATGAACTGCGACATGAAAGTTGTTTCAAACTTTCATTACTTTATCATCATGAGACAAGTTGTTTTGCCAGAATTCCATGATTGCTTTTTGGATTTTATTGCAAATATTTTCATTTACTAATACTCTTGCTCATTCTCCAAATGTTTGTACTTTCTTGTTTCTTCACCATGGTGAAGGACATAGTAATCAGATTGCGGTCAAATTTGTATGCAGGTTGAATCATTGTTTGTAGGAACTCAGTTAATACAGTCAGGTCTTTGAAATTAGAAATAATTAAGTGTTGCTGGCTCCTTATTGTGTGCTAGCAATGTGTGAACTCTTTACAATGAGGGTTAAGTTCTCTCCATACATCTATTATATTATTAGAGGAAAGACAATGATCAAACATTCTGGATCTGTATTTGTCCCAAGCTGTAATTTTGTCTGATTAGTCTTGTAATGGATTGCACATACAGCACATTCCATCAAAATACTAGGGCCTGGATATTCAAAGGGTTATGCATGGCATAACAGGGATGCGCTCATGTGCAACCTAACAATGCACCCCAGCTTGATATTCAAAGGGGCAAGTTGTGATGCGCAACTCCCGATGCGTCGGGGTGCATTGGTAATGTATACAACGCAAGAGCAGGGGGTATGCCCATGCATATGCGGCACATCCCGATATTCAGCCCGGGATGTGTGACGCATATGCTGGCACAACTCCATCTTGCACCACTCAGGTGTAAAGATGTACCTGGTAAAACCAGGAACAAGTCCTGGCCACCCACAGGTGAGCTGCCATATTGCAGGGTGCAACACAGCAGCTGCCAGCCGTGGGTGGCCACCAGCCCACCCAGAACACTGTTCATAAGCCCTCTGCCCTGGGAGCATTGTGCTCCCCCACCCTGTCATCCGACCACGGTCAACTGTATTAAACACCTCCCTGGTGGTCCAGTGGAATCCTCCCCATCACCTGATCGCAGGCATAAGTACAATGCATATCCTGGTGGTCCAGTGGTACCCTTCCCACCCACCCACTGGGGTCCCCAGCACCCCCATCATCAGCAGGTGGCACTCCACCCACATGCCAGCCAGTCACCTGCCAAATGACAGCATGGTATGGTCTGTATGCCTATTGGTCAATACGTGGACCAATGGGCAAACGAACCATACTATACTACAGGCCTGATATGTGAACATTCATTCACATATCAGGCTCTGTATAGTGTAGTCATGGTCTTCACCCCATTGGTCCACGCAGTGGGCCACAAGTGATACAGACCGTACTGTAGCTGTCATTTGAAGCGGCAGTCAGGTGGTGGCATGTAGGCAGGTGCTGCCACCAGCCAATGACAGGGGTTAAGCTGGGTGACACGGCCTGAGTGAGTGGGTGGGGAGGGGGGTACCACTGGACCACCAGAGTTTCTATTGCTATTTCCGCCCACATGATCGGGTGATGGGGGCTTCCACTGGACCACCAGGGATATGCATTTTACTTATGCCATGTTCGGGAAATGGGGATTTTTCTAATGGACCATCAGGGACTTTAATATTACTAATGCCCACGATCAGGTGATGGGGGGGGGTTTCCACTGGACCACCAGGGAAATTCATATTTCTTATGCCCATGATTGGGCATATGGGAGCAGAGGACTGCCATGGGACTGCAGGGAATCGGTCTCTGACGGCTGCAGCCTGGCAGGGCGTCAGGTGCAAGTCGCCAGGGATCGGCACACCACATGCAAATGGGGCCATAATGAAGTGCAAATGGCCCCATTTGCACCTTGCATGCATAATGGCCTCATTTGCATGCCCAGTGCTGAATATCATGGTTGATGCACCTAGTGGAACTGCACTTGTGCTGGTGCATCCCCCCTGCTCCCTTTCTGCCATTGCACTGGTGCAGTGCCACTGCACTGTGCGCAGTGCATGTGCCCTCAGTGCTATATTCATCTGTGCTGTGCCATGGTGCAGTACCATTGAATATCGCCTGGTCCATGCCCTGGAGCAGCCCAGTTGCACTGCGCCTAGGCTTGCACCCCTGCCCGGTGCAGTCTGAATATCCAGGCCTATAAGTAAATTTGTGTTCTATTCTAACAGAAATTTCTTTACTGTTGCAAAGAAATTACATAATCCTTGATAAAGTGCATATAAGGTTCCAACCACCAAATGTTCTCCTGAATTTTTATTTTTATTAACACAATCCATCCCTCTTTATCCAATTTAATCTCCAGAATTTCACTTTGGTTCTTCTTGTTGATTAAAATTATAATATCCCTGCTCTTCTTAGTCCCTGAAGAGATTATCCATCCTACCTGGCCTCATTTAAGTTTTCTGGTCTTCAGCCTCCTCCAGGAAGGTTTCCTGAGAAGGTCCAAGTCCACATGCTTCCTTTTTAGGTAGTCAAAAATACAATAGCATTTTACAGGCAAATTAATCCCATTTATCTTCCAGGTTGCAGTATGCAGCTATGTAATCATTTTTTATATTTTCAATCTCCATGTACTTCTTTTCATTATTTAACTGTATTGTTAAGTACATACTTGTCACATAAAACTTCTTTCCATGATAACTTTAGTGAACTTCCACTGTAGAAAATTTCATAGTGCCCTTTATTTTCCCATCCTCTGTTTTTTTTTTTTTTTTGGTAGCCCCCACCCCTCCGTTCTGGTGCTTAGGTGCTGTGGCCACAACCTTCTGATTTATCTTGACCTGTACGCAATGGCTCAAATCCCCCTTGCACCTATTTAGTATTTTACTTTTGTTTTCAACTTTTCTGTCATAACATAAACAGTAGCAATTACATCTTAACTAGTACACAAAAAGTCCAGTCCAATGCATTGCATAAGTTTATTGTCCAGTAAAGAGTTGTAATCAGATTTTCAGATCGCTGTAGGCTACATCTACTGATTTGTAAAAAAATGTTTAACTGTTAAGGGTAACTTTTAATTTGGTTGGAAAAAATTATGGCAGATTTTATTTTGTCTGTCCAAATTAGTTCTTGAATTGTATTACATTTATTGAACTATTGCCATGGTTAGAAAGAGAAGTCCTGTTTACATTTGTTGTGTTTCAAAGTTGACTCCCTTTTTCTCATTTGCTTTTCTCAGGACTTGTTCTTTATCATCACTGTGTAGAAGTGCTCAAATCATTGGCATGTTTTTCTTTTCCCCCTGACTATATATTTTTTTGGACCATTCCTATGTATTCTGTCCGTTTTCACCAATTTTTGTTTCTTGTCCCAGTAATTCAGCCAGCAGTTCTAGCATGATGTCTCTTAAATGGGAAATGTCCTCCCAACTTTCAAATACTGTACCATAAATCTGAAGCTTTTTCCCTGGATCTATTTTAATGTTTATCTTGTTTTTGTTTTAGTAATAATTAATCATTCCATAATTGTTGTATGTTCTTTTCCATTGGAACTTTTAACCTTCTAGATCAGAATGTCTCTGTTCCAGTTCTGTTACTCTTTTAGTTTCATTTCCCAACTTCTACTCTAATTTCTTCATTGAAACTTGCAAAGTAGTTAAAGCTTCAGGAACTGTTTCAAGTTTTCGAGGGCACGGGTGTATTCCCTATATGTTTAGTATAATTCACTGACCTACATAGCAGTATAGTGTTATGCTTGTGCAACTGTGTTAGTTTGGTTTTGGCTGTTCACATTCTCTATTCCAGAGGAATTACCACCCTGTAGGGATACGAAGGCAAGGAACCCTTGAGACGGTCCCACCCCTAGAGGTGTCATGGGATGATTCCTGTGGCTAAAGGTACCTTAGGAATCCCCTAGGGAGAGAGTGCTGCCACTGGAGGAGGAGGGAGGATGTGGGACAAAGAAAAATGCTTCACAATGAGGCTGAGAGGAACTGCTCATATAGTTGAGGAAGTGGGAGTGGCTGGCTGTTTGGCCACTGAACTCCAGGCAAAGACTTTCCAATTCACTGACCTATGCAGCTGTATAGTGTTATGCTTGTGCAACTGTGTTAGTTTGGTTTTGGCCATTTGCACTCTCTATTCCAGAGGAATTACCACCCTGTAGGGGTACAAAGGCAAGGAATCCTCTCCGAGGGTTCCAGCCCTAGAGGTGCCACGGGATGATTCCCGTGGCTAAAGGTACCTTAGGAATCATCAAAAGAAATGTAGTGTCATCCCCAAAAAGGAGGCACCACAAAGCATATGAGCAAGCTGTAACTGTGACATAGGAGCAGTAACTGTAATGTAATTGTGGAGAAGCATAGGCAGTTTGATAATGCAATGAGATGCTCAGTTGGATAACGTAATGAATACCCAGGCTTGCATAGCATGATACTGATGGTTTGCATTGAGATTAGGGGATCCCCTAAGGAGAGCGGGAATGGCAGGACATCCTCCACCTCTGTGCAACAGCGGAACCTACCTAAAGAAACTAGGAGAAACAACTACACTTACTAAGTAGAGAAAAAATCTGTGATGAGGAGGAAATCTCTGGGAATCCAAGGCCTAGGCTGCCTTCCCTCCAGGCTTGGGATAGTTTAGTTAGTGACAGCTCTGCAGCTGCAATTTGAAAACCAATTAAAGGGAGGTGGAAAATATTCCAATTTGGAAGAAGGCTCTCACTGAACCCTCTAGGGGAATGCGTGGAAGGTTGCAAGAAAACTCTGCAGCAATACATGCATCCAAGGTGCAAGAGGAGAGCAACAACAACTGCTGAGGCACTCACCTGGCCTACCCTCCCTAAATCAAACCAGATGAACCAGAGGCAGTCGTAGGAGAATGCGGTGAAGGTGCCTGCTAGGGAAACCACTAAAGTCAATTGCTAATAGTTATAGTGGAACACTAGAGCCAAAGGAGGTAACTCTTTCCACCCTTCACGCTAGTGTTAAATTCTACCAGGAGCTGCTGTCATGTAGCAGGCAGCTAAGCTAAGCCCAGAGGTAACAACATTCCCAGCTATGGGCCAGGTGAGAAGGATCCCACCCCAAGCTGGACACGATCGAGATGCAGACTAAATGCAGAGCGAGACGCCAGCTGCAGGAACCTTGCACCAGAAAAGAATGGCTGGCATGCCCCAGAAATTGATAGAAAGCTGATGAGCTGAATGAGCACAGCATGCTGAGATCATAATGAGGACTGAGTGCTGAGACCTTGCAAGGTCGAATGCAGATTGAGTGCAGCAGAATCCAGAGGCTGAAGCCGAGGGATGGCAGTAGGCATGAAGCAATGGTTTGAGTAAGCAAGGAGCAACGGTTGCATAAGCAAGTATGACCTACACGTAGGTCAGTAAGCAGTAGTAGTGATAGGTGGACCTACACTGAGGCCTGCATAACATACTGTATAGCATTAATAGCACTGAATTGGGGGCAAGCCAGCCAGGCATGCATAGCCGAATCAAGGTGATGAATACTCTGAGGATTTTTTGGTGACGAGGCAATTTTTTAATATTAAAGCTATAGTAACAGCCTCAGCAGGAGCTTAGTTGGCTGACCTCAGAGTTGTAACTGCTATAAAACAGGGAGACAATGCTTTGAAAGCAGGTGTAGCCAGGCAATGTAATAAAGCTACAAGTAGAATTACAGCAAGAATGAGCAGCACAGCTAGGGTCAGAGTAAACTGAGTCAGGTGAAAAGAATTGAGTATGCAGCATGGAGCAGCTATGGTTGAGCTGAAACACACAGATAATGATTGCAGTTACATTGCAGTAGTTTGAGCATAGTGAGCACAGTGTAAAGACACAAACACTGGGTACAATAGTAATTAAACAGCAGCAGTGGCTACAGTTGTAGGTGGAATAGTAGTAGCAGGAGCTCTGAGTAGCAGTATGCTAGGAGCTAGAAACAAAGCACCCACCCAAAAAAAAAAAAAAGGAAGCAAGCACACAGCTGAAGGCAAAATACAAACCAGAAGCAGGAAAATATACACAGAAGCCCAGCAGAGACAAGCAGGAGCAGCAAGAGGGGGCAGGCACGCCCAGCCAGTCAGGGCAGGCCCAAGCAGCTCAGAGGACAAACCGGCTAGAGCCTTCGCTGCAAAGAAAAAATGTTTCACAATGAGGCTGAGAGGAACTGCTTATATAGTTGAGGAAGTGGAGTAGCTGGCTGCTTGGCCACTGAACTCCAGGCAAAGCCTTCCAATTGTCTGAGCCCACAATGCTAATGATAGGAAAACCAAGAGGAGGACATTTTGAGTACCCCAAGTGGAAGTTCTGTTAAAGCACTGTGGAAACAATGGAGAAACAATAAACTCCAAAGAAAAAATAGAAAAACAGGCTTTTATTCCAAAATCTTAATAAAAGATGTAGAAAAGTAACTATTTCTCTACCTTATTACTTGTTTTGTCATTTCATTTAAGACTGAATTACTGGTGGATGCACTGGAACCAGTGTATTTATTAAATGCTTTGCTAAATACTGCATTAAGCCCCCAATATTCAAATGCTAAGCATGGTACTAACTGGGTTAGCTACTGTGCTAACCATGAGTAGCACAGGTGGCCAGTGTGGGGCCATACTCAGAGACCACTGATTCACATGTGCTAACCTGATAGTGCAACAATTAAGCAATAATGCACAACAGGGTGTGGGTTGTGCTGGGATAACCTCATGCCTGAGGTGCTTTGGCATGAGACCACAGGCTAATTGCATCCAACACCCCAGAAGTACAGTTATCCCAGCACAACCCACACTCTGGAGTGCATTATTGCTATTATACAATGGCTCTTATTTATTAATATTGTGGGGACAAAAATGAGAAAGTGTCAATGGCTATTAGGTAAAGAACAAGTGTTGAAACATCCGTTTATGTGTAGGGACAGCTATTTTATAGCATCAGTTGTACAGTTTTATTTTTCTAATTATTTTTTATGAGAAAACACTCCCCATGTGAAAGCACTGCATTATGGGTATGCAAATAATCAATTGTCTGGTATCACCGTAGTGTGTTATGCGATACCAGGCAATTAGATATTTGCATGCCCATGATGCAGTGCATTTATATGTGGTGTGTTTCCTAATAAAAAATAAAACTGTAAAACTGATACTATAAAAGAGATGTTCCCATACTATAAAGGAGATGTTCTGACAGTTGTTCTCTGCCTAACTTTGAAATGTTTTAGCCATGACAAATATTGTTGTCCCCACAACATAAGTACTAAGGTTTTTATATTAAACTAAGCTTGTGCTACTTCAATTGCAAGACATCAAACTCTCTTGGTAAGAGAGGCTGTGGTTGGTTATTCAGTGTTAGGAAAATTCAGTCTGCTATACAGTCATGTGTATGTCTGGACTTGATGCTGTAAGGTTATCTTCAGATAACCCCACTGCAACAAGCACACATTGACCAGAGTCCAGGAAATGTTCTTGCCATTGTATAATGCATAATATACTACTGCTTCTATATAAATGAGGGATTTCTCATGCATAAAATGCACAGTGCCATATTAAAAGCTTTTAGCAATGCTAAACAGCTGTCATTACTGTTCTGTTTAATGCTGCTGAAAAGCTCCCCTTCACTTGGCATAATGGCTGCACCCCCCACGCCTGATAACCAATTCCCTGTAACTATGTCTATTCCCTGGTGTCTAGTGGTCCCCCACCACCCAATTACCCATGCTATTTACTATTATCATATTCTCTGGTGTCAAGTTGTCCTCCACCCCCCAATTACCCATGCTGTTTACTATACTTATATTCCCTGCTGTCTAGTAGTCCCACCATCACCTGTTCACTGTAAATATGGCTGTTTACCAGTGGCAAGTGCTCCCTCCCCCTGAACATTTGTCAAAGCCCCCTCTAAACCTGCGCACTCTGGACTCACCATCCCACTCCCCTCAACACCCCTGATAACAGTTCATGTTCACAGGTATTGATGGCAACCAACACAGCCCTCTGTCCACTTCCTCAACCAGCCATTTCCTGACTGTCAGGAAGGAATCTTGGGTGCAGTCTTGCAGTTGCTCACTGGCAGTTTGCAGCTAACTGAGAAGGTGATCAGAAGGCTGTGCTGCTTGGAGTCAATGTCTATTAGTACAGACTGGTGTCCAAGTGATGGGGGGCTCAGAGCAGTGTGACCATAGCAGATAGGTCAGAGAGGGGGTTGGCTACTCTTTGGAGGTGAGGGGACCACTAGCCACCAGGGAATAACCATATTAACAGGAAAAGATGATCAGGGGTCAGGAACAACTTGACAGCAGGGAATATAATTATAGTAAATAGAATTAGGTTCAGGGTTGGGAGGACCTCTAGATGCAAAGGAATATGTAGGATAACTATAGGTAAATGCATGAGTGATCTAGTGGGTGATGAGCAAACACTAGGTAGTATGATCAATGTAAACAGAATGGGCAATTGGTAGGGATCATAATGGTGACACCAGCTTATTATGATCAGACAGGTAGGGTGGGTCTTAGGGCTGCATGCCATGCTAATGAGCCCATAGGGTGAGCTAA
The DNA here is from genome assembly GCA_016271365.2 of Neoceratodus forsteri. Classification (NCBI taxonomy): domain Eukaryota; kingdom Metazoa; phylum Chordata; order Ceratodontiformes; family Ceratodontidae; genus Neoceratodus; species Neoceratodus forsteri. The sequence continues at coordinate 34,842,859 of JADMNL010000037.1, read as the reverse complement.
TGGCCCATTACTGCCCTGCATGCCCAAATGGCTCATTTGCATGTTAGAGCTGAATATGGCCCATAGGAGCCCTAGTGCTAATGTCATTGGACAGAATTATCTACAGTGGGCTCCTCTGTGGGCCATATTAAACCATGAGCAATGTCAGTACATTGTACAGTCATTGGGGCTGGTATGGTTATAGACAGCTAGTGCGCACCAGTCAGAGCACACTCATCTGTATGAATATTGCATAAAGCTGGTCGTGAGTTATTTGCTACACAGTGCTACAGTGTGTACAGTGTAGACAGCCAGCTTTGAAATATAAGGGCCTAAGAAATATAGATGGTACATAACACAACTATTTGATCTGGTGTGTGCAAAAAGAACTAAAGAGCATACTTTCAAACATGGGGGCAGAATAAGGAGAAACATTAGTAAATACTACATTACACAACTAGTGATCAGTATATGGAAAAGTCTAATGGATGGGGTTGTGGAAGCTAGTAGTATTATGGCTAAGCCAGACTACAGAGAGTTTTGTTGAAGGATGACACTAAGGATTATATAGGTTAAACTGGGGTACCATTCCATCAGATAAGCTTGTATGTGTTTAGCACCTAATTTGGGGCATAATCCTACTGTGCAGCAGAAGAGATGTAAAGATGGACCCTTACTCCTGTTTGCCAGTACTATACTGTGTTACTACATAACTTGGGAGAGTGCTGTACACTGTTATCTCCAATAATTTGCAGAGCAGGTTCCCTGCCAAAAATGCGTAGAATAAACAAGCACCAATAAGTTTAGTTTAGATAAGAGGAACTAACAAATTCTCTTCCTACAGCATCTACCATTTTGCAGAGCTCTTTCTTTAAATTTCTATGAAACGTGTTTTGTACTATAAGGCTCTTAGAAGCTGAACATTATTTGATGTCTGTTATATTGGCATGTATATCCTGTAGTAATAAAGGAGATTGATGACTTTACTGTAACTAAGCGCCAAAGCTATAGTACAGTGGTACCCAACACCAGGTTCTATCATGGCTAAAAGATATCCTGATACTGTTACGATTTTCTCAGTTACAATTGGCTAATAACTGTTGGTGTTACTGTTTTAAATGCTATAAAAGATACATTATCATCTGCTGGGTTGTAGCAGAGTCAGCAAGTGGGGTTATACAGAAACAGTACTGTGCATGAATGTACCTTCACAAGCTCTTTAGCCTGTGGGTTCTAGTGGTCAGCTGGCAAAGTGAAGATGACAGGCAAGTGCAAAGTGATGGCTTGACTAGTCTAGATGGTTAGGACCAGGCAATGAGGAGATCCTGATACTGGGCTCCACTGTACCGTATCCTTATTAGAGATGCAGCAACTGTAAACTTCTTTGGGACGTTGGTGCGAAGTTAGGTAACTTCGCACTTCATGAAGCTTGGCAAAGTTCTCTATAGCCCCTTTAACTTTGCCAGCCCATGTTCTTGCAAAAAAAAGGGGGTTTACAAAATTCAGCAGCTCCCTTGCCCACTGTGCCATCACTAGCCTCCCTCCTTCTACCACACAAACCCTTTGATGTTCATTACTTCCACCCTACCACCCTTCCAGTGATGTTCACCACCACATATGTGCTACAATAGAGTAGAGAAGTGATATGAGATTGAGTTCCTTCACCTCACTTGTGCACAAAAAACATCTCCCCCTGCCTCCCCCACTTGATCGGACCCTGATCATGAATCTGAAAGCCCCAAGCAATCCCTTCTATTCCCCGAGCACCCCCAAAATATCCATTTTGATGTACCTGTAAAAAATTAAGTAAAACATCCCTCAAGTGCAGATGTCTGCTCTGTTCAGCCACAGTCAATCAAGTTTTATTGTAGGCAAAGACATCAGCAATCATTCAAAGAGAGCTGTTTTTGATGAAATACAGGGAGAAAAGATTTATGTCAAACTTGTTACAAAACTATGCTTCAATGTTTAAAGTCATGCCTATTTGTTAGAAGTTGGAACAATTAAGTGTTTACAGCCCTTCTTTGAATTAGTGCAGACACCAGCTAGACATCGGGAGCCAAGAAATCGCTCCTTTTGTCCTGCTAATTTGCTCTGTTTGCACTGGACTGCTCGGCCCTGCCATAGACCAGCATTAATAGTCCCCCTTCTGTCTCCTCTAGGGATCACTGATCTTCGGCTGCAGGACTAGTGGCCACGGGTGGTTGGCACTTCCTTAGCTGCCGCCCGAGACCCTATTTCCTGGACGCTCCTGCAAGCAAGGTGCGGCATGGCAAAATTTTCACCCTCCCATCCCCTCCTGATCGTTATTATATAGCCCCATTCACCACACCTTAATTTCCATAGGCCCTTCTCCACTCCATATAGACCTCAATACCAACCCCTAAGCGAAGTGATATTGTAATTCATCACAATACAGGTATTCCTTACCCTCCCTTTTTCTTTTCTCTCCATGAAGAATTCACAATAAGTGAACCTTGCTTGTTAAAACTAATAAATAAGACGTTTATGTCACTAGGGCTGCATTCAATTACCTTACGTAACACCAACTCCTAACGTCCCCAGTCACAAACTGAACAATGAACTTGGAGACTTAAAGACTTTGGTTAGTAGGTCCTGTGTTAGTCCACCCCTCTTTTACTCAAAAGGCAACTATGGGAGGCCTCGGTTGGCTCTGTTTATTTGTCAGCCTTTGTCTGTTATCTAATATGGATAGACCACCAGACAGAACCTATCCCAACAAAGAGTCATGCCCTACGCTACCAGTCTATTCACATAGCAAGACTATGTACATAATATGCTGCCCCTGTATGCCCTTGATCCCCTCACAGTTTGTGGAATTTCCTCGAAGTGGGACAGCCACCTACTCTCCAATGCATGGCCCCAAACCTCATCCATCCAAACACTGTATGGTTTGGTGTTGCTCTGCATGGGCCTTAGGCTATGCATTTGTAGGGCAACACAAGAGGATGATTCGGTCCCTGGATCCCTGTACTCAGACCTACACTAGACGCAATAAGGCTCGTGCTTTTAAAATTCTCCTTGCCGACCTGAGGAAAATTGTGCTCCTTCTACTCCTGTGCTCAGGCGACATCGAACTTAACCCTGGCCCCACGAAACTGATTACATCCCCATCTGAAATTACAACTCTAAAAGGAATCAGCTTCTTGCATGCCGACGTCTGTAGTCTTTTAAAGAAGTTGGATTCCATCCAGGCCTGGATTATTCACACTGCTCCAGACATACTTGTGATCTCAGAATCCTGGCTTTGGGCATCCACTACAGACAGAGAGGTCAATATCCCCAACTACCTCCTCTTCAGAGCAGATAGGAAGACCAGGGGTGGTGGAGTAGCCATTTATGTTAAAAACAAATTCACAGTATCTATATTAGATGCTACCTCCATTGATAGTGGATTTGAATGCCTGTCTCTTAAAGTTGAGTTCTTCTCATCAGTGGTATTCATATTATAGGTTGCTATAGACTTAGCAGTAGGACTACAGTTTTTGGTTATATCTGTTATCCTAATTGGATTAGTAATTTGAAATAATTATATTAGGTGTTTTTAATTATGATGGTTGTTTAATGTTTTCTATTTTAAAATACTTTGATTTTATGTGTTATTTAATTATTAATTGAGCAATTTTGCATTGGCCAAGAAAATTAATAGAAGTGCTTTCTTGATGTCTTCTTGTTGGTGATAAAACCTTTATAGGTACATTAGGGAGTGTAGAAAGACAAAGGAGGGATAGTAGGCTGAATAGAATGAATGGTGAGTGGGCAGAGAGGGACAATAAAAAAGCAGGGATACTGAACAAATACTTCTGCTCTGTATTCACAAAAGAGGAGGGGGGAGGTACCTAATCCAATTAACAGAAGCAATCTGGATAGGGGGGGCCGATCCCAGTCCTTTCATAGAAGAAAGGGTTCTGAAAGAATGCCTAAAACTGAAGGTGGACAAAGCAATGGGGCCTGATGGGATTCACCCCAGAATTCCAAAAGGATTAAGGGGAGAACTAGTGACACCACTGACTACCCTTTTTAACAAATCATGGGAGGATGGTGTGGTACCTGAGGACTGGAGGAGGGTGGATGTGATTCCCCTTCACAAAAGTGGTAGCAAGACAGAGGCAGGAAACTACAGACCTGTCAGTTTGACCTATATGGTAGAGAACGTGATGGAATCACCTCTGAAGGAAAGAATTGTTGAATACCTTGAGGCCAGTGGGGCACAGGACCCAAGGCAGCATGGGTTCACAATGGGAAGGTTATGTCAGATGAATCTAATCGATTTCTTTGACTGGGTGACCAAAGTAGTAACCAGGGAGGGGCTGTGGACATGGCCTACCTAGACTTTAGCAAGGCATTTGACACAGTCCCATACAAAAGATTAATAAACAAATTAGCCAGCCTGGGAGTGGGTCCCATGGTGGTAGCCTGGGTAAAACATTGGCTGGACAACAGGACACAGAAGGTAATAGAAAAGGAGTCCACTCTGAAGAAAGGGGTTACTAGTGGGGTACGTCAGGGTTCAGTACTGGGTCCAATCCTTTTAAAGTCTTTATAAGTGACATTGCAAAGGGACTGATAGAAAAGTATGCTCTTTGCAGATGACACAAAGATCTGCAACAGGGTTGATACACAAGGAGGCGTGGAAAGGATGAGAAGGGTCTTGGCAAGGTGGGAGGAATGGTCAGAAGTATGGCAGCTTGGATTCAATGCAAAGAAGTACAAAATAATGCACCGGGGAAACAAAAACCTAGAGTACGAGTACACAATGCGGGGGTAGTAACAACAACAAAAATGGAAAGGGACCTGGGAGTGATCATATCAGATGACCTTAAGGTTGGCAAGCAATGTGAAAAAGCAGTAGGGAGGGCTGGGGGGATACTGGGATGTACAGGCAGAGGCATCACCAGCAGAAAACAGGAAGTTGTTATCCCTCTGTACAGACAGTTGGTGAGACCCCATCTGGAGTACTGTGTCCATTTCTGGAGATCCCATCTCCACAAGGAGATAGGCAGGATGGAGGCAGTCCAGAGGAGGGTAACTAAAATGGTGTGGGGTCTGCAATAGAAGCTATACAAGGAGAGACTAAAGGAGCTTAATATGTATACCCTTGAGGAAAGAAGGGAGAGGGGGGACATGTTAGAAACTTTTAAGTACCTCAGTGGAATCTATAATGTCCAAGAAGGTAACATCTTTCAGAAAAAGAGATGTGCAAGAACAAGGGGACACAATTGGAAGATAAAGGGGGATGGCTCAGGGGTAATATAAGAAAGTATTTTTTTCACAGAGAGAGTGGTGGACACATGGAATAGCCTTCCTGGGAAGGTTGTGTGGTCTAAAACTGTGGGAGAATTCAAGAATGCATTGGACAGACATAAGGCAATTCTTGTGGGGGGTAGGAAGAAATAGGCTGTTGGTTAACTAGGATCTGCAGCTTATCCAGCAGGTAGGGAAATGGGCAGACTAGGTGGGCCAAGTGGTCCCTATCTGCCATCAAAGTCTATGTTTCTATGTTTCTAGTTCATATTTAACTTAAAAAGTAATTATTAATCTTGATTTGGAGCCATTTTAATATACTGATCTTTATACCATGCCATACCAATGTTATTTGTATGTTGATCTTCTGCTAAACCCATCCAGCATTCCTAGCAAGAAAACAGACAACAAAAATTTCAAATCAACAAAGAAAGATTTATCTCCTAAAACAATAAATAACATGCCAGCATAGCTCAGTTGTTAGCACGTCTGCCTCTGGGCCAGAAGATTGTGGATTCTAGTCCTACACCAGGATTGCCCTCATACCATAAAAATGCTGGTGCCTGAGTGCAGTACTGAGGGGATGAAATACTGTCAGGGTGTGATGTCCTTCAGCAGAGATGTTAAACCATCTTTCTGGTGGTTGCTCAGGTGGACATTAAAGACCTCAAAGCACTTCTCAAAAAGGGTAGGGACATTTCCCTGATATCCTGGCCAAATTTCCACCATTCACTAAAAATACCACTAACAGCTTAATCTAGTTCAATTTCAGTTGCTTTGCATCCCCCCTCCCCCCCGATGAGGCTGAAAATAGGCAGTAGTGTCTAGACCTCCTTTCCTGGTCAACTAAAACTGACTAAATAAATTATTTAAATGGTCTATATTGAATCCTATTTAATGATGGTTGGACTTGCAGAATTCTGGAATTGCACAGAACTATGTAATTTTTGGAATTCTACCCATGTATAATTCATGGAGTTCCACCTTATTATGCCACAAAATGGCTAAAGTTCACAGTTTGCTCTGACGTCCATTGTATATGTGAGAAAAAAACTGTAGAAAAAAATCTGCAGTTTATATTGTCTTTTATTGAAATTCCTCAGTTTAAAATTATGTTTCATATATTTTATATGTGAGAAAAAACAGCAGAAAACAAATCCACCATTTACACTCTCTGAGGGGAAATGTTCCAAAGTTTACGTAAACCCCCATGGTATATTCCATGGCAGAATTTCATGGAATTTTCCAAAAGTTCCATGAACGACGCATTATTGCAAACATGTTGCAATCTCACAAGAAATACATTCAGGTATGGGAACCTCTTTTTACCTTGTTGATGGTGAATACTGGGAGACAGTAGAACTCTTGTTACTCCCCAACCACTCCTTAATCTCTTCCTTTATCATAGAACCCTCCATGGACTGGATTCATGAAGCATGTGAAAGACCCACAGCTGTGGGTAAAACCACAGTGCAAGTGGGTTGCCACTTGTGGATCCGCGGAGTTACCACTGCGGCGGGTATTCACAAAGCTGGGCTGTATTACGACTGCCTCCACCAGTTATGGCCACTTGCAGGTGGTGTCATCAGGGAGATGGCTGCAGCAGCGGGAATGTGCTATGACCGGTGGGAGCAGCCGTAAGACCCTCTGCAATTGCTGTGGCTGTGAATTGCAACTGCCACAGCTGCGGGTGATTACAGTCTGCAACAGCAGTTGCGGAGTGGGACTTAGGTTCTGGGCACTTCATGAATCCAGCCCCATGTCTCCATCTCTCATAGTCTAAACATTTGAGAAGAGTTGGATTCTAATAAAACCACAACCTGCATGTTGTGACTAATTACCATCATTTGGGCTCTATTTAAAATAATACAGTCTCTGGAGAAGGGGGAGGGAGTAGGGGGCAGTGGTCATTGGAAGGGAGGTGGGATAAAATGTAAATATTATAGCTTGGTTGAGAAACATGTATACTCTTGTTTCTTGGATTACCTCTGCACAGACATTGAGCTTCTTCAGTTGTTACCTATACAACCTCAGTTTAACTAACAAATGATGTGACATGTGTTTAAATAATCCATGTACTTTTTCTGTTTTGGATGTATTGCTTTCAACCAAGTTAACAAAGTATATTAAATTATAAAAAAGTAAAATTAAACACTATGGAAGCTTATTGGCAATATAATCAAATTCTGCCAGTGGGCTTGATCAGTCTCTGCACCTATAGTGCTGACCATAAAAACAAGTAAACTAGCAATCCCTCTGAACTGACTACATTTTATCAGTGTTAAGGAAAGGAATGATTGGACTTCTAAAAGCACTATTAGAGGAAATGGGTTATTAAGTCACTCATAAAAGGCAAGATGTTGAGCTAGACTCTAAATTTTACAAAGACAGAGCAATTTGATGTTTTGTAGAAGATGGGTCAACATACAAGCAACTGTAATTGCAAAAGAAAAATTCCCAGCTGCTCTCAGATCTGATGAGGGTACCCACAACAACTCTTCTGTGTCTAACTTAAGAGGTTAAAAGACTATAACATTCTGACAGCAGGCAAAGTAGCAAAGTCAGATGTCATAATAAATTTGTCAATTAACAGATTGGGATGCTTCTTTGAAGTCCTTGTTCTAAAAAAAAAAAATAGTTTAAAAGCATGCCATAAGGGAAAGGGAAATTGTTTAACCAGGAAAGGCACACTAAGCCAGATCTTGTGCTGGATTCACAAAACTTTCTGAAGGTACAAAACCTTCCCTATGTCCCCAAAACTGTCGTAGCTATGGAAACAAAGGAATTTGCACTGAGTGCTATCAAAAAACCCTCCACAGTTGCAGAAAAACACAATGGATTGTGGAAAAAATGCAGCTGTGGATGTCCCTGAGGAAAAAAAGGCATGTAAGGCACATCCCCTGAAAGACTATTCACAACCAGTTTTTTTCCGCAGTTGCGGAAATTTTTTACACACAGTGGAATGAGGTGTAACTCTCCCTCAGCAAATTGCAGTAGTACCCAAAAATTGGAATCAATTATGGTGGCGGTGAGGCACAGGTAATCGCATCCCAGATAATACAACAGTGGGTGATGTTACAGCAACAAAAGCACACATTGCCATGATATGGCAACAGGCAACAACCACCAGACCCAGTGCAGCCCATGACGGAGCCCCACAGGCAGTAGAGCCTGGCCAGCCTGCAGCAAGTGCTACCCCTGCAGGCAACAGGAACACCCCAGGGAGGGAGGACCAGCAGTGACAGTCGGCCACTGTGGTGCCATGTGTGCTGGTGCCTATGGTGCTGCAGTGGTCCCAGTTGATGAACTGGTTGCTGATCTCTTTGTGGGTGCTTTCAGCTTCATTCTATGGCAGCAATGTTAAAGTCTGCTGCTCCAGCTAATTAAGTTCACTGTTGCTGTGCTTCCTAAGCTATTTCTGCAGCTACAGATCCACAGTTGTGGATTTTCAGCACTTGCTCAATTTCTGCAGCTGCTGAATTTTTGCAGTTGCGGGGATTTTACGGAATTCCACACCTGCTCAAATTTTCTTTATGAATATCATACAACTGCATTTCTGCAGTGCTGCAGGCCAATTTCCCACAGCTGCAGAATTTTTGGCTTTGTTTGTGAATCCTGCCCCTTATTTCCAGGTGCAACCTGGGAGCACAAGGAAGTTAAGTGACTTGCTCAGGGTCACACAGTATGCATGTGGGGCTGATGGGATTCAAACCTAGGTCTCCAGATATGCAGCTCAGTACCTTTAACCACTATGCTATACTGCCTCCACCATAAAAAACAATATGCATCTCCAGACCTTGACTACAAACTATGATTTGTGGTGTCACTGCATCCTGCTGTGATCCAGTACATTAATGGATTGCAGTTTGGAGCCAAACAACACAGAACAATATCTCCAAAGAGAGGTGTACTAGTCCTCATAAAAATGGCATGGATAAGTGGCCATCTGAATGGTTGAAGTAAGTCTCATGACCATGCCATTATTCACCTTAATTACACAGGTGTACTTTTAAATGTATTTTGGGCTTTACTATCCATATTATAAGTACAATAATAAACTTCTGGAACGTGTAATTTCTGGTCAATAATTGCACCTCTTGAGTGTTGTTATAGGCACTCATCTGCATCTTTTGCCTAATAACACACCTGAGGTGTGTAGTTATTGGCCATAATTATATACCCTATTGTGTCTCACTGCTTGCTTATACCCCATCTAGGGATCAATGATGACTCCTTCCTGAGCAAGAGTTTTCATCATTTACATATTTTTTATGGCACTTGTGAACAGTAAGTTCCATTTCACCCATGAGGTAATAACATCACATCTCATTTAAGATACCTTTTGTTTTCCCTCTTTTGGTTTGCTGCAAAATGAAGAGATTATGTAGGCAGGATTTTCAAAAGGATCAGCCCAAGATGCATCTGACCCTATTTTCAAAGCAGAAATGTATCCAAACCTGCTAGGCCATCAATTAGGTGACCTAACAATGTTCAAAGTTTGCATCCAAAAAATGGACACAACTGTGTTCAAAATGGATGTTGTTGTGAGTTGCCTCCAGTTTGGATCCAATTGCAGCCATTTTCTGCTGCAAATTGTGACTGTTTGTTGTAAAGGGATGCAGCTTCTTAAAATCACAGCAGGGCTACCTGGACACAAGTGGATAGATGCAGATACAGCATGCATCTGCATCTGATTACAACACATTTGAAATCCCCCGTAATGACTAAGTAGTATCCTTTACACTACAGAAGGTGGCATGGGACCCCACAGGAGAAAACAACTCCTGGTGGGGGACTCAATCATTAGGGGAGTGAAGGGGAGAAGGGAGGAGGTAAGGTGCCTGCCTGGTGCCACGGCTTGGAGGAATAGGAAGCGAATCCTCAGGATCATGTGAGCAGCGCTGCATGAGGAAGGATCTGGATGCCATTGTCCACCCTAGGGACAAATAACCTGGCTAGGAATGGGATCAGAGCAGTGCAAGTGGAGTTTGTAGAGTTGGGGAGGAGCCTTGAACAAGTAGCACATATGGTAACCTCCTTGGAGTGCTGCCTATCTATGGCAAGGGTGATGCTAAGTGCTCCTCACCAGGAAATTCAATGAATGGTTGAAGAACTGGTGTGGAGCTCAGGGTTTTGACTTCATTGGGGACTGGGGAGCCACCTGGAGGATGCAGACCTATACTGGCATGATGGTCTGCATCCATACCTCAACCTCCTGCCTCATAAATCAGGGACAAGTCTTAAAATAATCAGGGACAAAGGACCAAAATCAGGGACACATCTTCAAAATTGGTGATATCCACTCAGGAAGCTGGTAGAATAAGGGGCTTATTGTAAAATGCATTTTCTAAGGAAAAACAAGTCTGTAACTTTAATGTTTGACATTATTTTGTGCCTACAACTTCCACTGCTTGGTCACGGAAACACAGTTTTTAGGAGGGACAGAGTAAAATTTGAAGGCAAAATCAGGGACGTCCCTGAAAATCAGGGACAGTTGAGAGGTATGTCTGCATCTGTCCGGGGGGGGACCAGGATCCTAGGTGAGAGGTTTAAATGCTTCACTGGCAAGCATTTAAACTAGCTAAGGGGGGAGGCACTGAGAAGGAGCAGGGAAATCCCAGCCTCCCCCCCCCCACAAAACACAGTAATTAGTGAGGCAAACACCAGGGTAGAGAAGTCATTAGGGAACAGGACAGAGGTAAATGTAAAAAAAAGGCAAAGGCAGTAAGGACAAGGATGGGGCTAAAAGGGGTAAGGCCATCAAAAAGTGGAGGGTGATGAGTACCAATGCCTGTAGTCTGTGTAACAAGCTCCCTGAACTAGTGGCTTTGATGGAAGAGGGTTGCCTGGATATTGTGGCAGTCACAGAAACATGGTACACAAAGAACCATGACTAGGATGTCAACATACCAGGATACACAATCTACAGGAGGGACAAGGAAGGGTAAAAGAGAAGGAGGAGTAGCTCTGTATGTAAAGGAATGGATCAAAGCAACAGAACTAAAGAGTAAACAGGGAGCAGATGAGGCACTCTGGATCACCCTGGAGACAGGGAAATGGCACCACAATCTGCATGGGGGTTGTATACAGACCCCCATCTCAGGGGAGGGAATAGGCAAGGAAATGATAGAAGGCATCCTTAGAATGGCAGAAAAAGGAGATATTGTTGATGGGGGACCTGAATATGCCATATGTTAACTGGAGCACCTTTGCTGTAGGCATTCAAGAGCAGGGTCATTCTTGATGCCTTACAAGGGGCATGCCTCAGACAGCTAGTATTGGAACCCACTTTGGAGGGAGCAATCTTAGACCTGGTACTCTCAAATGGGGATGGAGAAACAATCTCAGATTTAGAAGTGGGTAGTCATCTGGGAACAAGCGACCACCAAACAGTGTGGTTCATGATAAACAGAGCCATACAATCAAGCCATACAAAAGCAACAGTATTGGACTTTAGGAGGGCTGACTTTGGGAAAATGAGAGTGCCTCAGAAAAGCACTAGCAAACTGGCAAGAAGGAGGGGTGGAGGAACAATAGGGAGTAATCAAAACAGCCATCACAGAGGCAACAAGTCTTTGTGTAATGCAAATCAACAAAACACAACGAAGGAAAAAAACGCTATGGTTCTCAAAAGAGGTGGCAGGGAAGGTTAAGGAGAAAAGGATAGCATTCAGAAAATATAAGGAAACACAGAAGGTGCAGGACAGAGAACTTCATCAGTTAAAACAGAAAGAGGCAGGGAAGGCAGTCAGAATAGCAAAGGCACAAACCGAGGAAAGGATAGCCAACTCTGTTAAGAAGAGATAAGACCTTTGTAGGTACATTAGGGAGTGAAGAAAGACCAAGGAGGGATACAGAGGCTTAATAAAGGGAGGGAATGTGGGCAGAGGGTGACAGTGAAAAAGCAGGGATACTGAATGAATATTTCTGCTCAGTATTCACAAAGGGAGAGGAGGGGGAGGTACCTAAACCAAACAAGAGAAACACTCTGAAGATGGGGTTCGATACCAGTCCATTTACAGAAGAAAGAGTTCTGAATGAATTAATAAAATTGAAGGTGGACAAAGCAATGGGGCCTGATGGGATTCACCCAAGAGTTCTTAAAGAACTAAGGGTAGAACTAGTGACACCGCTGACTACTCTTTAACAAATCATGGGAGGATGGGGTGGTACCTGAGGACTGGAGGAGGGTGGATGTGATTCCTCTTCACAAAAGTGGGAGCAGGACAGAGGCAGGAAACTACAGACCAGTTAGTTTGACCTCAGTGGTAGGGAAAATGATGGCATCACTTCTGAAGGAAAGAATTGTTGAGTACCTAGAGGCCAGTGGGGCACAGGACAGAAGACAGCATGGATTCATGATGGGAAGGTCATGTCAGATGGATCTAATAGATTTCTTTGACTGGGTGACCAAAGTAGTAGACCAGGAGGGGCTGTGGACATGGCCTACCTAGATTTTAGCAAGGCATTTGGTACAGTCCACACAAAAGATTAATACATAAGTTAGCCAGCCTTGGGTGGGTCCCAAGATGGTAGCCTGGATAACAAATTGGCTAGACAACAGGGACGAAGGGTAGTAGTAACGAGTCACAGTGAAGAAAGGAGGGTTACTAGCAGGGTACCGCAGGGTTCAGTACTGGGACCGGTCCTTTTTTCTTTATAAGTGACATTGCAGAGGAACTGGAAGGAAAAGTATGTCTCTTTGCAGACGACACAAAGATCTGCAACAGGGTTGATATACAAGTTGGAGTGAAAAGGATGAGAAGGGACTTGGCAAGGTTGGAGGAATGGTCAAACGTATGGCAGCTCAGATTCAGTGCAAAGAAGTGCAAGGTGATGCACCTGGGAAACAAAAACCCAGGGGAAGAGTACACAATGGGGAGTGAGATGCTGACAACAGTAAAAATGGAAGGGAACCTGGGAGTAATGATATCAGATGACCTAAAGGTGGGCAAGCAATGTGAGAAGGCAGTAAGGAAGGCTGGGGGGATACTGAGATGCACAGGGAGAGGCATCAATAGTAGAAACAGGAAGTGTTATTCCTCTGTACAGACAGTTGGTGAGACCCCATCTGAGTACTGTGTGCAGTTCTGGATGTGCCATCTCTGCAAAGACATAGACAGAGTGGAGGCTGTCCAGAGGAGGGCAACCAAAATGGTGCAGAGTCTGCACCAGAAGACATATGAAGAAAGACTAAAAGAGCTCGACATGTATACTCTTGAGGAAAGAAGGGAGAGAGGGGACATGATAGAAACTTTCAAGTACCTCAGGGGACTCAACAAAGTCCAAAAGGGTAGCATCTTTCAGAAAAAGAGATGTGCAAGAACAAGGGGAAACAATTTGAATATAGAGGGGGGACAGCTCAGAGGTAATGTGAGGAAGTATTTTTCCACAGAGAGGGTTGTGGATGCATGGAACAGCCTCCCTGAGGAGGTTGTGGAGTCAAGAACAGTGGGGGGGAATAAAAGAATGCATGGGACAGACATAAGGCAGTCCTAGTGGGGGGTAGGAGGAAGTAAGCTGTTGGTTAACTAGGATCTGCAGCTTATCCGATAGGTAGGAAATGGGCAGACCAGGTGGGCCAAGTGGTCCTTATCTGCCGTCAAATTCTATGTTTCTTTGTTTCTAAATGATGAATGATAAACAGGTGCATAAACAGGAAATTATACCTTTAACAGCAGAGTGCATAAATCAGATCAGCTATAACAAGGCTGATGCAGCCTTATGCATTATTGGTTTATGGTAAAAATTGTATTTGGAAGCCAGCCTGGTGGCATAGAGGGCTAAGGTGCTGGCACCTTACCGGCAACCCGGGTTTAGGAACAAGCCTGAGGCATCAGAGGTAGGCACGGGGAGGAGGGAGGATGGAGCGGGATGGAGCTGCCGACAAGCAGGGTCTCCTCTCTGAAGAGGAAGCGCAGCATCCCTCGGCTGATGGACAACCCTTACTGGAGGGTAGAAGCTCATGCCAGAGGGGTATGCAGTAGGCCAGGGGTGGGGCAGGAGGCCATGACCAGGGCTGTCCAGCACATGGATGCCTCCACACGCATATGCACTGACTCCTGGGGTCTCTGGGAAAGAAAACTAGAGAAAATGCCGGTCGGCAGAGTGAAGACCAACCCCCCACAGGCACCACTCCTGGGCTGGGCAGATAAGAGCCGGTGAATCTAGGGATGGGGCTGAGGGGGGGTCAGATGAGGCCGACTGGCAGAGGGAAAAATGTTCCATGATTAAAAAAAATTGTATTTGGACTGCAGCTTTACCTGTGGCTACCATTTAAGCAATCATCTCACCTTTCTTTATGATTACATAGCCCTGCCTGATTGTGACCTTTTCTTCTCTATCTGAATTATTCATCGTTGTCTGTTGAGAATGCTTCAAATTAGAACTGTCCAGAGCTTCTTTCCTTGATTAATAGTCTTCAAATGTCAGAAAGTCTGTATTCATCTTGTGCACTTGGCTAGTTCTGTGCCCCAGATGTTGACAATCTCTCTTCAAGCTAAATGAGTCAGTAGCATCCAAGGCAATTGTTCAATCAGAAACAGAGAACAATCACTTTGAGCTCCTAAGCAGTGTTTTCTTTGCTGACTGCTTCCTAAACTGCATTAATGATGCAAAACATCCTCTAAGGCAAGATAGATGTGTGTTTCTCATTGAGAAGGTCCTGCAGATGTGACTGGGCTACTTACTGGAAAATATGACTTTCATCAACACACACACACCACACACACACACACACACACACACACACACACACACACATTGTATTATAGGTTAGGCCTTGGTTTTATCATGCAGTATACTTCAATAACTCTGGCTAAGATGCCTGTGTGCGATGCCAATGTCCCGGGTTCGGGAATGGACCTAGGAAGTTGGAGGGCAGACCGGGTGGAGAAGGATTGAGCATCTGATGGATGACTCTCATTCTCTGGGGGGAGGGGGGTTGTCCGGTACAACAGAAGCTTTTGGCAGAAGTTGGGAGATCTGTGGCATCTCATGCCTAGAGATGTGGGAGGTGGGACAGATGTAGGGTTCTTTCCCTTGACATCATTGCATGTCCTGCCTCAAGGAGAGAATAAGCAGCATCCAGAAAATCTGACCCCCAGGCATGATGCCCCGCTCCACTTCCACTCCCATTGCCCATTGTCATCTGCCGGGGAGAGAGTTCCACTTCTGGGGCCCCACCCTGGGGTAAGCCAGGGCTTGCCTGTTATCATCCATTCAGGTAGTGCCCACTCAGTGGCCCCACCTGGGGGTAAGCCCAGGCATGGTGGGGTGGAGCAGAGTAAGAGGATGAGTCCTTCTAGAGGAGGCTGAGGATTTGGGCCAAAAAAGCAATCATCACATAAACAGTGCACTAATTAATCAATTATTTATTTATTTGAAAATTGGTAAAGGAACACTGAGCCAAGGCTTATTTACAGGTGCGATCTGGAGAAGGGGAACAGTAGACAAACAGCAGTACAGTACATAGCAACAAAACATTTGCATAACATTTGGTTAAAAAAAATTAGTACACATTTAGAATGAATCCTAAAAATTCCATATGGAAAGAATAAAATAAGTTACAGCTCAAAATAATGCCTAGAAAGTGCATATTCAGAACTGGCAGCAATACTTGAGAACAACAACAATACTGACAACAGGAGATTGACCTGAGGGGCAAATTATTGCCTCACCTCATATTTGGAGGGAGAAAACTGTAGTGGTGTGGAAGTGAAACAAAGGCAGAAGAGGAGACCTGCCAGGTGCTTAAAGAATGGTTAAGGTTTGGCCGTGGAGGTGTTAGGAGGAAGGGTAGCAGGAACAGATGGGGAGGTATAGAAGTTTCAACTGGTGTCTGATGGAGCCAGGGGATGGAGAGAGAGGTGAAGGTAACAGAGGAGTTGGCTCCAGAGTAAGTGCAGTTGATAGTTCAATGCAGATTGCCCAGCAGAGGAGCAGGAGTGAGGAGTGGCAAAAGTATGATGGTCCCTGGAACAGAGGGAATAGGAAGCAGTGGGGAGTTGGGAGAGAAGAGGTAAAAGGGAAGGGAACCAATCCAGTATTTGGATATGAAGGAGGTACAGTGAGCCTAGTGACAAGACAGCAGTAGGAGGGTGGATAGGGACAGTGAACAATGGTGGGTATGAGGAGGGGAGTTTGTAGCAATACAGCAGAAGGAGTTGCACAGAGTGTCCAGTCTGGTAATGAAAGTGAAATGGGTAGTGTCATAGACCACATCTGCATAGTAGAAGACAGGGAGCACCACTCTGGTAAAAAAGCTCCCTGCAGACATGCAGAAATTAAGCAGCCTTTGTTGTAGTACAGGACATTGAGATTGGTACATAGTTTTGCATGGATGGCATTGATGTGAACTAAGAAGTCAAGCTTACTGTCTAGCCACACTCCAAGGTACTTGAAGGACTAAACTGCTTTAAGATGCATACCATGGAAGCTCTCGTGATGACATCAGTTCTGGCAGCGAGGAGCTGAGCAAGATGCTGAGATGGATGCTGTCAGAGTAAAAGGTGGGCTAATATGTTTGAAAAGCAAGTAAATTTGTTTCTTTTTGCATCCCAGAGAAGCTACTGCTCACAATGAGTTTGACAGCATCCGACTAACTATGCGATTAATCCAGCTTTTATTTTCGGTTGCCAACTTTCGATTCTCATTTGGTAGCATATAGTTAAAGGATGTTACAATGGCTCCCCCTATTTTTGTAAAAACTCAAAAATGGAAAATCAGGATAAAGAATAAAAAGCAAGGAGAGAAGTGGGACCGAAGAAGCTGGCTGGATACATGGCATGTCGAAATCAGTCGAGTAGTATTAAAAAATAATGTGGCATTACAAACAAGCATTTGTCAATGCCAAATGTTGCCTCACTGGCATTGGCATTGGTAGTGTTGGAGTTAGAGACACATAATAAGAATGGCAGTGAAGTATTGAAGTGATGCCAACCCAACCCCCACCCTGTAGAGACCGACAGGCATTGGGGTGTACCTCTGGGTCATCAGCTATAACGCTCATGCCATTGTGCCTCACCCTACCCTGCAGACACTGATAAGTGTCATGGCTTGCTTCGGGGTCTTTGGGCACTATACTTACCCCATTCCCTAAGGAAATATGCTGAGGTGGGTGCAGTATAGAAGAATGGGGTGAACTTTGTGACTCAACAATGCAAGGCACACCATGATGCCTATCACTGGCTGCAGGGTGGGGGTGGGGTAGGGGTGGAATGGAGTGAGCATTACAGCCGATGATCCCAAGTCACATCCCTGATGCCTGTCAGTCTCTACAGGGTGGGGTGCTACAGTTGGAAACCCTAACACCATAGGCGTGTATTGGTATTTTCACTCCAAATTTTCAGCATGGGCTGTTTGTGAGCCCACCTCATGAAAAGCGGCACTATCAGCTTGTTAGCTGAAAGGTGGTTTTGCAGAAGCGGCTATGCCATTTGGTGACACAGGGACAAAAACACATTTTGGGCAGTATGTGGAAAATGACAACTGTGTTGTTCATGAGGAGATGTAAAAAAATGGCAATGTTGAAAATCTGGAGTGAAAATATGAAAAATTGGTGAAGTTATGAGCATGCATAGAAACTGTGCAACACACGTCCGTAACCCAATTATTTTTGGGATTTTTAACCACTTGTTAAACATAGGCATTTTGGGACCTCCTCTCATGAACAGTGGCACTGTGATTTTGTTAATTTGTCTGAAACATTGATTATGCACAGTGACCATGCCATTGTGCACCACAGGTGCAAAAACACATTTAGGGCAGGATGTGAAAAATGACAGCTGTACTGTTTATAAGGAGGTGGGAAACATGCCAGCGTTGAAAATCTGGCATGAAAATATTGCAAATTTGCCAAGTTACAAGGGTGTGTGGAAACTGCGCAATGCACACTTGTAACACAGTCATTTTATGGAATTTCATCACCAAATTTTCAACATAGACATTTTAGGACTTCTGCTCATGAACAGTGTCACCATCATTTCCTCAAACTGTCCCAAAAACTGATTTTGCACAGCGACCGTGCTATTCTGCACCGGACATGTGAAAACACATTTTGGCCAGGATATGTAAAATGACAGCTGTAACGTTCATAAGGAGGTGTGGAAAATGCCAATTTTGAAAATCTGGAGTGAAAATATTACAAATTCATGAAGTTACGAGCGTGCATGCTAACTGCGCAACGCATGCTTGTAAAACAGCCATATTTTTGGATTTTTCCCAACAAATTTGCAACATAGTCTTTTTGAGAGCCCTCCTCATGAACAGTGGCACTGTCATTTCATTAACTGGTCCCATAAGGTGATTCCGTGCAGTGACTGCAAAATCACCTTTCGTGACCAAATAACGCCATGACAGTGCCTGAATTCATGAGGAAGGGTCCCAATAACCCCATGTTGAAAATATGGTGCCAAAATTCCCAAAAATGGCTGAGATATGCACCAAAGTTGAAAAAACCCTATTTATGCCATTATACAGCTTACCAGCATTTCTTCAGTTCGCGGTTAGCTTTCAAGAGTGCAGACGTGTTCCCGGTCCACCGAAGATCATTGCGCCAGACTCTGGAGGTAAGTATGGAATGAGGGGGTGTGGGAGGCAGGGTGCACAGAAGGTGGTGTGGGTTGTGGGAGGGCAGGGAGACCGCAAGGAGACCATTTCTTTGCAGGTCTCTTAAAAAAACAACATCGTGGGACTTTTTTGCAGAAGATTTGGCACACTGGGTGGGCACCAGCATGCTACCTAAGTGTTTTGGGGGATGCTGTAGCTGATGGAGGATTTGGGCACCCCATTGGCAAATACTGAAGGGGAGGAGACACGAGCCGAGGGGGATTGGGCACCCCTCAGCACACAACAAAAGTGGGGAACATTATACTGATGGGAGAGGGCTCCCCATCAGCAAAATAAATGGGGATGGGGATAAATGCCGATGGGGATGGGGCCCCCATCAGCAAAGAAAAAACATTGGGGGGGTGCATGATGCCGAGGGGGATTGAGCACCCTCTTGGCATACATTTTAAATGGGAAGGGGGTCATTATGCTGATGGGGAGTGGGCTCTCTTATCAGCATTGTGACAGGAGGTGGTGAAAGTCACTGCCACCATGTTGCCAGCATGTCGGGAGGTGTGTTGTGGTCCTGCTGCATGAGAGCTTTGCTCTCATTGCAGCAGACCTTTTCATTGAGCTGGTGGCCACATTAGGGATGTGTGATGTTAGCGCCTGCTGCTGGCTGATTGGGGAATGAGGGACGCACCTACTGATGCATGTCCTGCATTCACTCAACAGTGACTGCGCCTCCAAATTCTACTACTACTGCAATATGTTAGCTGCACATGCGCGAGCCAACGTAAAAAGGTAAAAAAGGGGAGAAAGGTAAGAGGAATGCTGAAAAAGAACCTGACAAGCATTTTCAAATAACTAGTGAGTTACAACAGGAAGGTTGGGTAAGTGAACTATTATTGTCACCAATACCAGAAACCCCCTCCCAGACTTCTCAGGAATATGAATGATAAAGAAAGTGGTAAAATTACACAGTTCTGTAAAATTAGAATAAGCTCTTTTACAGAGACTAGGGAAGGAGAATCCACTGAAGAAAACCAGAGTATAAAAGAACTATCGGAAAAAGAGGGTGAAAACATTTTGCAGGAAGAAGATGGTCAGAACTTAAATATTATTCCAGTTGAGGTGGATTCACAGGGAAGGGGGAGAATTGCAGAAAACCTATTTTCACTCTCAGACAATGGGCCCAGCACAAGAAAAGGGGAACAATGAGGGAGTAATGACCTTGGAGGATTCAGAGAATATACAGAACCAATACACCCTCCCTACCCCCCGCCCAAGATCCTAGTGTCATGAATGGAGGAGTAATGGAGTCAGTCATCACCTTGTGAAATGACATGCTGAATTCTATGGGGGAGCTGGGTCAATTGATAAAAGGGATATCAAACACAAGTAATTCTTTAACAGATAAATTGGCCTCACTTGTGGTACGAACACAAGATTTGGAACAAAGAGTCTCCCAGGTAGAAGAGATCAAGGGTCCATTATTAAAGATACAAACTCATCATGATATTCAATTAAAAAATGTAACAATGAAAATAGCTGATTTAGAGGATAGGTCCAGAAGAGGAAACATCAGGCTTAAAAATGTCCCAGAAGGTTTGGAAGGTACCAGGGATCCCCTCACATTTTTTGAAAAAATGGTAACGGAGGCAGTGGGGAGGAAATTCCCAGAACAAAAAGTGGATTTAGATAGAGCAAACCAAACAGGCTTGAGGTTTAATAATGCTAACTACAATTTCCCTCCCTCTGTCTTGATAAAACAGCATAAATTTCAGGATAGGGAAATGATTGTTCAAAAAGCAAGAAAAGAAAGAGGCCTAAAATATGCAGAGCTGACATTAAATGCATATCCTGATTTATCAGTCAACACTATGAACAAACAGAAACTCTTTAATCCTGTGGGAAAAAATGTTATGAGCAAGGAATACGATATACTATGCAATATCCCACAAAATTATGCTTTGTTGTGAATGGGAAAATTACCACACTCGATGATTATGAGGATGCAGAAGAGGCCTATGATAAATGCTATGGATGTACAGCTGGAGCTAGGGGCCACTCGTCCCCATTTAAGAATTGGAGAACACATCCATATGAGTAAAGATGAATAGGAGGGAGGAAAGGAGAAAGGAAAAAAAAAGGAAAAAGAAGAAAGAGAAGTGAAAGGAAGTTGAAGAAGAGGAAAAAAGAAAAAATGTTCAATTTTTTCGATCAGAAAAATAAAAGAGGAAGAGGTAAGAACAGATGAATAAAAAGAAAAGAAAAGACAATAAAAATATATCGGATGGTCTCATAACAGAAAATCGGAATTGCATAAGATGGGTTGAGGGATGAGCACTGAATAGCAAACAGTGTGGAAAAGAAAATGTATAAATATATAGTGAAAACTATTACTCTGACCATGTCACAGAAGTGCAAGATATGTCATTTAGTGCATCTCTGCAAGTTGAGGAGGGTGGGGATCCAGAGTTCCCATGAGGGTACAGGGATGAGGGAGACTGGAGCACATGGTGACGGTGCAGGGTAAGGGAGAACACAAAAAGGAAAATATTTTAAAATCAAACTTAAAAATATGAAGAAAAATACAGGGTGAAAAACAGAAATGAATTATATAAATGCTAAAACAATTCAAAAGAAAAATCACTTTCAGGAATGATCCAGTCTAAAAGAAAAAAAAATTGTACCTTTTATATGATTACATTAAAATACTCTCATGGAATGTTAAAGGTCTAAGATGCAGAACAACAATGATTAAGATTATAAACTATTTAAACAATAAACATATAAATTATGCTTTAATGCAAGAAACACACGTTTTAGAAACAGATTTTGTCTAGTTTCAGAAAAATGGGAAGGGTTTGTTCTCTGCATTTACTCCTCAAGCTAGGAGTTGCCATGATTTTTCATAAAGGAATTCCACCTCCAAATATTTTGAAGGAAACGCAGGACCAAAATGGGAGGTATGTTATTAAGGAAGTAAGAATGGAGACTCAAATCATGACAATAGCAACAGTCTATGGACCAAACTATAATAATCCAACATTCTTTTCAGACTTTTTTTTTTGCAACTGTCTGGCTTTAATTCACCGTATATAGTGGGGGGAGATTTTAATTTGGTATTAAATAAATTGGATAGAACTTCTGGATCATTACATATATTTCAATTCAGCAATAAAAGTTATTAAAGCATTTATGGGGGAATTAAAATTAGTGGACCCTTGAGTATAACTGAAGAATGGGTGCAGACAATACTCTTATTACTCAAGAGTACACTATTCATTCTCTAGAACTGATGTATTCTTAATAACAAACTCTCTACTGTACATGGTTAAAAATGTTTTATATCCAGGAATAGTGGTCTCAGGCCATTCCACATGTGTGTTGGAAATATAGCTAACTTCCCTATTAATGAAAGCCCCTAGTTGGAAAATGGACCCTACAGTAATTAAGGTTTCAGTGATTTCAAAATATATAGAAAGGAAATGAAGGAATTCTATAGAAGAAATACAGTGGAAAATATTGACATAATGGTGTTATAGGATTCCTTTAAAGCATGGATTAGAGGATATTACAAGAAATGGGGGAAGAGGAAAAAAATGGAATCAACATCGAAGAGCATTAGAAGAAGAAATATGTACATTGGAGAAAATTCATTCTTCCAATCAAGATATTAAAGTATTTAATCTTTTAGTAAAGAAAAAAGATGCATATATCACTCTGATTATAGAAAAAGTAGAAAATCAAATCTTGAAAATGAGAGCAAATTATTATATAAATGCAGATAAAACCTTAAAGCTGCTAGCCTGGCAAATAAAAAAGGACCAGGAGAGTAATAACATAAAGCAAATAAAAGATAATAAGGGAACAGTGAAAAAAATCTACTGGATATATTGAATACCTTTGTAGAGTATTATAAAGAATTATATACTGCTCAGGGGGGATCAACTGAGGCGGGGTAGGGTAAGTTCTTGGAAAAGGTAATATTAAGGAAATTATCTAATGAAGCAAAAAAATATTTGGATCAATCGTTTACATATATTGAAGCTGCAAATGCAGTGGAAGAGATGAAATTAGGTAAAGCACCAGGACCAGATGGTACACAGGTTGAACTTTATAAAAAATATGAATAAATAATTATCCCTATTTTTGCAAAGCTGCTCAATAAAATAATTGAATTTAAAAAGATTCCAAGTACCTTTTATGAAGCATATATGCTACTTTTTCATAAACAAGAGAAAGACCCAGAACTCTGTAAATCATATAGATTGATATTACTGTTAAATGTGAACTATATGGTTTTCACCAAAGTTTTTGCTGAACAATTAGAAACAGTTTTGCTGTATCTTTTTAATCAAGATCAAAATGGATTTATTAAAGGCAGAAAAAAATGGAAAATATCAGGCACACCTTAAATATTTTGGAAAATAGAGATAAGCAGGATTCAATACAAATAACGGTAGATGTGGAAAAGGCATTTGACTGCATTGAATGGGACTTCATTATAGAAGCAATGCAGAAAATGAACACTGGAGATAATTTTATAGACTGGTTAAAAATTATATATCATCTACCCACCGCACAAATAAAATAAATAATATTCTTTCCCTGTTTTAAGCTGTCTAGAGGAACAAGATAGGGATGACCTATTTCACCACTGATATTTGTAATACGTATTGAACCATGGGCAGAATTCATAAGGCAAAATGTCAAAATTAAAGGTGTTCAATATGGTTTAAAACATCATACAACTAGTGTATATGCAGATGATGCTCTCCTCTATTTGAATAATGATCAAGTATCCATTACATAGTTTATTAGGGTGTCAGAACAGTTTGGAAGAGAATCAGGCTTTAAGATAAATTATGAGAAAACACTGATCCTTAAAATTAAAGACTCTGGGAGTACAATTTTAAAGATGAATGCTTCTGCCCAGAAGTAGATTCATTTAAATATTTAGGGACCACTCTCATTAAAAAATTGGATAAGCTTGTTTCAATTAATCATGAAAAACTTTGCAACAAATAAAAGTGGAGATGGAAAGCTGGAGGAGCTTACCTCCTACTTTAATGGGAAGAATTAATCTGTTAAAATGAACACACTGCCAAAATTGTTATATATTTTCAAGCCCTTCCAATAGAAGTTCCAATGTCTTTTTAAGTCACTAAAAAAATGGTAACTAACTTTATATGGTTGAATAAAAAAACAAGAATAGCATTTGATAAATTAGTTCTTCCCATGGAACAAGAAGGTCTAACCATGCCAGATTTCTATAAATATTTCTTGGTATCACAAGTTATGATTACATGGAGCTGGTTAAATTATCAGGCAGAAAATAGAATCTCAATAAATATGGAAATGTTAATGTCACAATAGCCAGCTTTAATGGATGCACTATTCTCAGGGCAGAAACTTGATAAAACTAAGCAAGAAGAGTTTCCTATATCATCATTTACAATGTTTAAATGTTGAAATCAACTCCATAAATATTTCAAATACAATATAGGAGTTACAAAATTTACTCCTTTGCACAATAACTTGAATTGTTCTTCATCAATGTATGATCAGATTACTGAAAATGGAAATCTTTATGGGTTAATTGAATGTGGTCAACTTTTTGATAACTCAAATTTCAATTATTTGAAAAGTTAACAGAACAATTTTCTATACCACATTCACATTTGTTCAAATATTTACAAATTAAACAGTATGTAAAAAAGTTGAATGGGGCATTAAACTCCTGTCAACACCAATTTTGGACAAGCTAGTGGAACAAAAGGAAAAGAAAAAAAATAATATTAATTTATTCATTATTATTTCTGGATGTAATAAAAGACATAGTAAAATTAAGACAGAAATGACAAATGGAGATGGGAAAAGAGCTTACAGAATAAATAGAGGAATTATGAAATAGGATTCTAGGATCTACTTTAATGAACATAAAATCAACAAAACTAAGGCAGATCCAATACAGTGTATTACATAGGACATATCTCACCCCATATCAATTACATAAAATCAATGCAGAATTGAGTGATAAATGCCCTAGATGTACAAATACATTGGGCACATTGATACATCTAATCCATGCATGCCCCTATCTGACCAACTTATGGTCCAAAATGTATAAAATTATAAATAAAGTCCTGAATAAACAAATTTCATTTAAGATTTTATTTTCAATGTTTGGATTATTGGAGCAGTGGAATATGATAAATCAATAACAACAAACATTTGTTTCAATTGCTATGGCAATTGCAAAATGATGTATTCTAATAAAATGGAAAGATCCAAAACACGGACATTAAAACCTGGATGAACTATATCAATCAATCAATCAATGTCTTTATTTATACAGGTGATCACCGTTGAGCAGAACTTATTTACAAGGAGGACCTGTTTTTACATGTATACATAGTTTTTACATTCAACGCATGTCAGTACATTATACAGATAGGGCACTGCCCCCAGATAAAGTGATACAAAGATAATAAATTGAATAGACACACAGTTAACCTCATACGAGGGGTAACATAAAACATGGACTGCAGACCCCATATGTATGTAGTGTCGTGACTATAAGACAGGAGAGAAATACGGCACTGCGTAGGGGTAGGGAGAGGTAAGAAAGGAGTGGTGAATATGATGCTGATATAATAGTCAGTCGGTTAGCTACTCTCTAGGCAAATTAGACAAAGCTTTGCCTGTACCTTGGAGGTGGTTGTGGACAGAATTCAAACAAAGGAGCGAGCTATGAATGAGTTTGGAGTTGGAGTGGGTCAGGCAAAACAATTACAGGCTTCGGTGACCACACACGCATATAACGCCTTGAAAATGGGTAGGGAGACAATGGTGCTTAGTTTGAGTGTCCATTGAAGATTATTCCATAGGGTGGGCAGTGTGAAGCTAATTGCTGCTTTACTGAATCAGGAATTAACTCTAGGTACTATGAGGGAGATAGAGGAGTAGCTTCTAAGTGCATAGTTTCCTGCAACGCTAAGAGGTAGGCAGCCAGATATATATGAGGGTAGTTTGTTTGTAAGGGCATGGTAGATCCAGTGAGCAGCGTTTTTGTGGCGTCTGAGTTTAAGGGAGGGCCACCCCACAGCCGCATACAGGACACAGTGGTGAGCAGAATTAGGGAGACCCATGATGAACCTTATTGCACGGTGATACAGCATGTCCAGTTTACCTAATTGGGAGATGGGGCCATGACTATACAAGAAGTCCACATAGTCCACCAGGGATAGGAAGGCAGATTGGACCAATCTTTCCTTAGCGTCAGTTGTCTGGAATTGTCTTAGTCTAAAGAATAGTCTGAGCCTTTGTCATAGTTTTTTCAATAGATCCTCGATGTGTTTGGTGAAGGAGAGTCTGCTATCGATCCATACTCCCAGGCATTTGAATTTGGTTATGAATTCCAGCTCTTCTCCTAGTATTGTACTAATTTTGGGAACAGATCCACAGGCTGCTGGATTGGGTGCATGGGCAAGTGGAGAGAAGAGCATAGCTTTTGTTTTTTTAGCATTCAGAAGTAATTTTTTTGTGAATTAACTGGCTTTGCTGGAGGTTGAATTCAGTTTGGAGGTCATTACAGGTGGTCTCTGATGTGGGCCAGCTAATGTATAGGATGGTGTCATCTGCAAACAAGTGGATATTGGCATTTTTTATATGATAGTCAATGTTATTTATGTAGATTGCGAATAAGAGTGGGCCAAGGATAGATCCCTGAGGTACTACCCGTAAGAAGGGCTTAAGAGGGGGACAGCTCGCTTTCTGCTTTAACTTGCTGGAATCATCCTGTAAGGTAGTCAGAGAACCAGGGCAGTGAGGAGGAGTCCACTCCAATGGTTTGTAATGAGGTGAGAAGAAGGGTATGGTCGACAGTGTCAAAAGCTTTACTTAGGTCTAAAAAGACCGCACATGTAAAGTTCCTTGCATCAAGGGCTCTCAGCCAGTCGTCCATGACTTTGGCCAGCACTGAAATAGTACTATGTTGTGCTCTGAATCCAGATTGCATAGGGTTCAGTGTATTTGTGGATTCGAGGAAGGAACTTAGCTGTACATTCATGATTTTCTCCAATAATTTGGAAAGCACTGGGAGGAGAGATACGGGCCTATAATTGTTGAGGTCACTTAGGTCGCCTGATTGAGGAGTGGGATGACATGAGCAGTCTTCCAAATGGGCAGCAGGGTGCCCTGGGTGAGGGACAAGTTAAAAAAGGTGAGTGATAGGGATGGCGAGGATGTGATATGTGATTTTGAGGAAGTAGGGGTCCAGTGAATCCACGCCTGCACTTTTTCTGGTATCCAGATGTAATAGGAGGTCTTCAACTTCTTTTAGTGAAGCGAGTTGAAGCGTAAATAGGGTGGAAGTATCAGTGGGTATTAGAGATGAGTAATCTCTCAAGGAGCATATCTTACAAGCTGGGGAGTTATCAAACTCTAGACCAGCAGTTGCGAAGTGGTTATTGAAGGAATCTAGGATATCCATCCTTTTGTTAAGCGTGGTATTGCCATAGATAATTTTGTTTGGGAGAGAATTGCCTGTGGAGTGTCCCATCAGATCCTTTATAGTGCTCCAGAACTTACAATGGTTCTTAGAGGCATTGTTGAGTTCTGATCGGCAAAAGGAAGCCTTTGCTTCTTTAATCACTTTGGTGCACAGGTTACATGCCTTTCTAAATAGGTTTCAATCAGTGGGTGTGTTTAGTTTATGAGCCCTTTTCCAGAGTTTATCTATCTCAAAAAGTAGAGATCTACTTCAGGGGAGAACCATTTGTTGGTTTTATTCTCTGTGTG
The DNA here is from genome assembly GCA_016271365.2 of Neoceratodus forsteri. Classification (NCBI taxonomy): domain Eukaryota; kingdom Metazoa; phylum Chordata; order Ceratodontiformes; family Ceratodontidae; genus Neoceratodus; species Neoceratodus forsteri. The sequence continues at coordinate 34,815,256 of JADMNL010000037.1, read as the reverse complement.
GACTCTGGTTAGGGGGGCATGTTTGTTTAGTGCCCCTGATATAATGTCATGAAAGATGTCATAGGCAGGGCCCCTATTTTTCTGCGGCACAGTGGGACCAAGTTCTGTGGCAAGACTACCATTTGCCGCAGAACTTCTGCGGCAGTGGTTTGTAATTTCTGCAGACGTTCTGCTGCACTAACAAACTACCACATCATAGTGACAGCTTGTCATCCTGACTTCACTTTCATGGCAGTGGTTATAGCAATCAGGATGGTGGAAAGCACAGTAACACTAGTTCAAAAAATAACAGAATTATAAAAATGTTATGCCTAAAAAGGCAAAAGAAATGTCTCTTCCTTAAGGTCCTAGCCTGTTAAATAAATGACATATGCAGAGGGGATCTTATGTGATAAATAAGGTATTTCTATATGCATGCGATCTATCCCACTAATGAGGTTTCCACTGTCTATCACTTATATATTTGTATGTGCTTTCTACACCACTCATGAGGTTCCCACTGTGTATCACTTATATATTTATATACAATCTGTAACATACATACAAAGGTGTGTGTGTGTGGTGAGAGAGACAGAGATACTGTGTATATGTGTGTGTGTGTGTGTGTGTGTGTGTGTGTGTGTGTGTGTATATATATATTTTTTTTTTTTTTCCATGAACTTGCATCCTCATTCATACAGGTCCCATTAGAAATGGAATAGAGGAGTTATTGCAAAACTCATTTTTGATGTCAACCTGCTTTCCCTGACACACTGCATAACACCATCTGGCCATGACATGCATGTGAACCGATTGTGAGATAGAGCTCTCCAGACCAGCACAATTTGTCCACCATGTGATAGATCACTGCACCATACCTTCCCAGACTCCAAGAAATGATGTGTTCCACCAATCCTTGTGCTGCCCAGCCAGCTCCAAGAGCTAATCTCTGAACCTGAGTTGCGGCATGGAAACACAGCATGCTACCCTCTGGCCCAACATCTGTTCCTGCACACAACATTTCTCCATAACTTTTAGGTGATTCTATCAGTCAATGACAATATGTAATCAATAACCCTGGCAAAAATGCTTACAGTGCAATTATTTATTTAACAGGTCTATTCTTTCAACAGGTCTACACATTATTATATTCCACTTTTCTGGGCATAATTACTTTATTTTTCTTAAAAATGACAGTTAAATTCATTTTACCAGTTATTCATGTCGGATGGCATCTCTATACCTTAGAGGCACAAATAGGCTTGTACAAAGTGAGGTATGGACTTAACAGGTCTGCGCTATTGACAAGGTTTTGTTTAAGTTGGCCCTAGTGCAATAATGTAAGACTGAAAATTGTATCAGGCTGTAGTGCAGGTTGAGCAAATATCACCATGCCTGATGTGCTGTGCCACTGTCTCTGGCAGTGGGAGCTGTGGTAGATAAGTGACTGTTCATTTCTGTTGCAGATTGCAGCCATTTCATTAGTTAATGTATGATGTTATAGCAATGATAACATCGCATTCTGAGCATATAAGGGGTTTAGGATATAAAAGGAGGGAAAGGGAACCAGATTCTATGGGGAAACAGAAATATTAATAAAAAATCAACAAGAAGAGTGAATTATGTGGCATCGCAGAAGTTCTGCAGTAGCTTGCAAGTTCTGCGTAAAATTCTGCAGCCGCAGAATTCTAGGGGCCTTGGTCATAGGCGGCAGTGATTGTTTTCGCTAGATCATTGATATATGCAGCTATGTTGAAATTCTGTCTTGATCTTTTCAGGGAAAATTTAGATGTAGCGTGGTGTTTATTGGTTGACCTTATTCCTCCGATAAAGCAATGGTCGCTGACGTCAGAGAAAAAGGTGCCAGTGTGGGAGAAGAGGTGCGGCTTGCTTACTAGAAGAACATCTAGAGTACAGCTTTTATCAGGGTTTTTGGTATTAGGGTGGGTTGGATCATAGATAAGCTGGGTCAAACCATGGGCATCACAAAAGGTGACGAGTGGAGCAGCTGCTCTGGATAGCCAGTCAAGGTTGATGTCTCCAAGGATGATGGTTTCGAGTGATCCTTGTTCCAGAATATCTCTTAGATGGGATAGAAGCTTTAGGCTGGCAGAGGGGGGCCTATAGCATCCTATTAGTTGGAAGACACACTTCTGGGAAATTTCCACTTTAAGGGTAAGACATTCATATTCGTTAGCAACAGAGGATACAGTAATACAGGAGGCTGAGAGTTTATCTTTTACATATATAGCCACCACCTCCTCTAATAAGCCTATCTGCTCTGAATAAGGCATAGTTGGGGATGTTTACTTCACATCAGTAGTTGACAGTTTGAGCCATGATTAAGAAATCACTAGTATTTCAGGAGAAATGTGGGATACCCAAGCTTGGATAAGGGTGAATTTTTTTAGTAGGCTACATACATTGATGTGCACAAAACTCAAACCTTTTAACAAGGGCAGGTCTGAGGGTGAAGAGTTTGGTGCTGGTGGGCCAGGATTTAACTCTATGTTGCCTGAGCATAGAAGGAGGAGAAAAAGGATTTTTTCTGAGTGCAGCAGCGGACAGTTTAGCAAACTTGGTCTTGTCCCAGATTTCTTGCTTGTTGGTTTTGGGCAAACCATTGTTCCCATTGAGGAAGGCACCTCCCGTAATTGTAGCTAGTAGAACTCTGAGTGAGTGATGCCTGGGAGTATATGTATACTGCGAGATGGGGAATGTACTCAGTGATCATGGAATCGAATGTGTCCCACTTGTGAGGCTACCCAAACATAGGGGTGCAGTCTAATGTCCTTAGTCTTACAGGGACAACCAGGCAAGAAGGTGCCGTCAATCGTAAGCACAGAATAGGATTATAATCCAAACAAGGTGATGGACCACTGAGCATGTGTATACCGGCCAGGATTCCTATTAGGAGAGGCCATATGCAGAGCCATAGAAGACCCCACATTTTGGGGCTTTGTACTTTGATATCTTATTGGAATGCAAGCTAGGCTGCTAATGTGGGGGTAATGTCAGAGGCAGGGAGGACTGACGAGGAGCCTACTGAAATTTTACTCAATTGGGAGGCAGTACCCTATAGGATTGAGAATTGGGATGTGGTGTACCACTGATGGGCATGGAGTAAGTAATTGGTGACCTCAGATAAAGAGGGCATTACTTGGAAAAAGGGTGGGAAGCAAGCATATTTAATAAATGGTGGAGGTGGGGGTGGGCATAAAAGTTGTGGCAGTTGCTGTACCTTTTCTGGCTGAGGAGTCTGGGGTTGTGGAACTGGGTGGCAGCTGAGGTGGCGGCAGCTGCCCACTGACTGGGAGATCCCATGGCTACACTGGAGAGAACCTGGGAGGGCGGTCCACAGTTGGAAGGAGAGAGGATAAGAGAGCAGAAATTAAATAGGGCTGTGGACAAAAGGGCAGACAGGCAGCAGAGGGATTGATTAAGCTACACAATGGAAATGTGTATTTTTTTGGCGCCTAAAGTCTGGGGCCAGTACAAGGGTCAATAAGAGCTGTAAACACTTAATCCTGCAGTCTTGACTTTAGCAAGAAAGGTAAAATATGCAGTATACAGTCCTAAACAGTAAAATCCTGAGTAATTACGATCTAATTTTAAAGCAATTCAGAGAAAAACGGCTTTTCAAGGACCAATCTGGGACACCGCCTGCAAAGGCACTCCGTTCAATTGGTTGCAGCAGTTGCCGTGACCTTTTCTGGCTGAGGAGTCTGGGGCTATGGAACTGAGCAGCGGCTGAGGTGGCACCAGCCGCCCACTGGCTGGAAGATCCGCGGCTACACTGGAGGGAGCCTGGGAGGGCATTTCACGGCTGGAAGGAGAGGAGAGCAGAAATTAAATAGGGCTGTGGACAAAAGGGCAGACAGGCAGCAGAGGTATTGATCAAGTGACACAATGGAAATGTGTATTCTTTAGCACCCAAAGTCTGGGGCCAGTACAAGGGGTCAATAAGAGAGCTGTAAACACTTAATCCTGCAGTCTTGACTTTTGCAAAAAAGGTAAAATATGCAGTATACAGTCCTAAACAGTAAAATCCTGAGTAATTACAGTTAATTTTGAAGCAATTCAGAGCAAAAAACGGCTTTTCCAAGGACCAATACGGATGCTGCCTGCAAAGGCGTTCGCATTCCGATTGGTTGCGGCAGTTGCCATACCTTTTCTGGCCAAGGAGTCTAGGGCTGTGGAACCAAAGCAGCGGCTGAGGGTGGCGCTGCCCGCCGCTGGCGGAGATACCGCAACTACATTGGAGGAGCCTGGGAGGCGGTCCATAGCTTTTCGGCCGAGGTCCGGGCTATATGGTGGATGCCATGAAACTTGAAAGGTGCAGTACCTGAAGGAGGCACGGAAGAAATCTTTGGGAAGATATGGCAACCCTTTAACATATTAATATCAGATGGCTCTATAAAGCAAAGTTTTATACAGGAATAAGAAGACAGAATAGCAGGAAAGGGGGAAATATATAAGGAATGACCTCTAATTAATAGGATATAATTTTAAAAAAAGATCAAATTATTGATTTTCATATTAAAAGCAGATTTAAAAGAAAGTTTAAATAAATATATTAATTAAATAAGAACTATAAAGTTAATTGCTATTCCTGGATCATAGCCATAGGACAGAGTAGAGTAGGAGGTGATGATGAAATGACAAATATGGGTGATATACTAATGAATGGCATATATCAGATACTGTAAAACTTAACTTGTCTAGAAAGAGTGGATGGGACACTGAATTGAAGGCTTTGCCAGATCAATGAATATAGCAGCCATAATTTGCCCTGATCCATCCTGGAGAAGACAGAATCAGTGACATGCAGGAGGGAGGGACACGACAGTGGAATGGTGCTTCTGGAAATAAGACTGGAAAGGTAAGAGGATGTTGGAGGATGAAAAGAAGTTATGGAGTCTACAGTGGACCAATTTCTCTTGCAGCTTAGGCGGGGAGGAGAGGAAGGGTATGGAAGGAAGTTGCTGGGGAGGAATGGTCTCTCCCTTTGTAAGAGTGGAATAACTTTGACCAACTTCTAGGACTGAGGAACAGCACTGAGGGATAAGGAAATATTGAGTGGGTGAGTAAGGAGAGCTGCAATGGCAGGAACTGAGAGGTGGTAAAGCTTGGGGTCTAGACTGTTAGGGCTGGACTTTGATGGGTTGAGGAAGGAAAGGGCAAGCAGAGTGTCCTGGATGATGACAGGAAATTATGACATCACAAAATGACAACTTTAGATTTACCTCAACCTCAAAATTTGGCTTCCATAAGAAGGCTTTCTCAATTGTTTGGGATTGTCACACACACACACACACACACACACACACACACACACACACACACACACACACACACACATATGCACACATGCTCACACGCACACATGCACACACACACACACCACACAACTGAAAAGAACAGATCACATTTGAAACATTTCAGATACCAGAACCTGGGAGGGTGGACCAACAGCATGTCCACCCCCACACACACACACACACACACACACACACACACAAGCTGAGGCTAAAAGCAATATTTTAATATAAAACATTTAAATGTAGCTTTAAATGTGGCTTTCAAAACACTTTGATATATTAAACATCGCCATGATCACAGCATTAGTGAAACTGAAAATTAAATAAAAAGTAAAAGCATATTAAAGTGCTTGCCAAGAATAAAACCTTTGTGTTGTGCTAAATTTATACAACTGTCAGGCAGGCAGGCATGCCTTTTCAAAATTGATCTGCCCAAGATGCATCTGCACTATTTTCAAGACAGAAATGCATCCAAATCTGCTAGAGTGCCCATTAGATAGCCTAACAGTGTCCAAAGCTTGCATCCAAAACAAACTCAGTTGCGTCTATTTTATGCTGCAAACTGTGACTTTTTGTTGTAAATAGATGCAACTGCCTGGATGCAAGCTGGTGGACGGTGGACACAGATGCATTTATGTCTATATCCAACTCTTTAGAAATACCGCCATAGACTTTTGGACATAATTCACACCCTGGCCTCAAGCATATTCTCAACCCTTTGTCACTGAAATGTGGAACACTGACACTTGAAATGTGAGACTGTCCCATATTCATGTGGGATGCTTTTTATTGAAGGACATAATAACTCAAAACACTGTGGAAACCAGTACCTTGATGGTGTCTAGCGTTAATTTTGATTTAGAAAATTAGAATATTATCAATTTGAACATTAAATCCCTGAATTTACTGCACCTACTCTGTGAAGGCACACTTTTCCCATGTGGGACAGATACAGGACAGAGCAATGTTCATGGGGAACATGAGGAACATTTCCAATAATGAGGGACAATTGAGAGGTATGGCCTCAAGGTTGCTAAACCTCTGAAACAACCAGTGTGCTGTGAGATTTTTCTAGTGAAGATTCCATATAATGTTTCTATCAAAGACATTCTGGGACGGATATTCAAAAGGGTTGCACCATGCGCAATTGGGTTGTGCACGCGCAAGTCCAAAAGTGCGCCATTCTGCGATATTCAGCAGGAGGCAGTTGCGCCACCGAAAATAGGCTGAGCAACAGCGCAATGCAAATGAAGGCATGCGCAACCGAAGGGGGTAGATCCATGCATAAAGAGCGCACTGCGATATTCAAAGACTTGCGCAATGCGCAAGAGTTGAACAGCCGGACGTTGCACCCCAGCAGAAATGAGCCAAAATAAAAAGGCTCAAGGAAGAGGCGCAAGAACGCGACAGGGAAGACACATGAGGCAGAGAGACAGAGAAGGCCAGAGTAACAAACAGTGCAGGCCAGGAGTGCACAGGACAGAAGAGGCAAGGGAAGGTGTATGGGGCCACAGAGTGCAGAGGCCAGTGGGTGTACCAGGTGCAGTGGAGGTAGCAGTCAGGACAGTGGGGTAACAGAGCAACATCAGCCAGGGGGTCACAAGCCAGGAGATGGACAGTGCCAGCTTCCACATGGAAGCTGTAATGAGAGGGGTGAGAATGCATGCTGCAGGGGCGTGGCCATGGAAGGCCCGTCGTGATGCGCCCAACAGGCAGTACCGTGCCGCATCAGCTTTGAGCTGTACACAGATGTGAGATCATGGGCGGTACCGCCTGAACAGGGCAATACTGAAATGGCTCTGTGAGCTGTGCAGTGATGTGATGCAGGCACCCTCACGACGGAGTCATGCTCTGTCGGTGGAGAGCAAGGTGACAGCCTGCATGTGCCAGCTCACCACGGTCACCTTCCAGAGGCTGACAGGGGACACCACAGGCATCACACAGTCGGCCACGTCATGCATCCTCACCCAATTCCTCAGCGCACTGCTGCCACATGCTTCGGAGCACATCCATTTCCCCAGCACCGTGGCAGAGCGTACAGCAAACATGCAGGAGTTCAACAGGGTAGCACGTATGCCTGGCATGCTAGGGGCCATAGACTGCACCCATGTGGCCATATGCATGCCACCTGGCCCCGATGGGGCTGCATATAGGAACAGGAAGGGCTATTCCAGTGTCAACTGCCAGGTGGTGTGTGATGCCACTGGGCGCATAATCAATGTCTGTGCCACACACCCTGGAGGAGCACATGATGCCTTTATATGGTATCAGTCTGCACTGTGCCATCAATTCGAGAGTGGGGACATCCCCACAGGCCATCTAGTGGGTGAGTACACATGTAGGAATTGCAAACGTGGGGCAAGGGTGGGAATGCCACAGGTGCTATGGCAGTGGCACACAGGGATATTGGCAATATGGACCTGAACATGATACTCATCTCCACCATCTCCACACAGGTGACAGTGGATACTCACTCCATCCCTGGCTGCTCACACCATACCGGTGCCCCATGACCCCATCACAGCACCGCTATAATGAGGCGCATGCCGCAACATGCAACATCATCGAACGGGTGTTTGGGATGCTAAAGGCACGCTTCCGATGCCTAGACACCTCCGGCGGTGCCCTACAGTACAGCCCCTCAAAGGCCTGTGGGATATTCCTGGCCTGTTGTATCCTGCACAACATGGCCAAAGACTGTGGGATAGTCATTCAGGTCGAGGAGGGGGACAGCGATGGAGACACCAGCGGCACCGGTGATGATGGTGATGAGCAGCCCCCCCTTGGACGACGGGACCCCCGACTGATCCGGCAGGCCCAGCTGCACCGGAACACCATCACGGAGGCATTATGCACAACACAGGTAAGTCAAGGGGCCATGTGCAACCAACACTGTCCTGGCGCAACCCACAGGCACAGAGGTAACACACCAGGGGTGCATGGACGGCAAGGGGAGTGGAAGGGACCAGGCACACAAACACACCATCAGGAGGGGCGAACAGTCATATGGACACACACACACACACACAGGCACAAAGCATACATGGGCAGGTGCACAGCAGAGCAGGAACAGACATGGCAAACACACAGATCCACGGACCACGCCCACCACCTGTACTGTCCAAATACATGTGTCAGATGCTGGGCACCCTTGCACCTAGTGTACAGTACAATACAGGCATCATCATGCACACACACCTGTGGACAGCAGTCGGGATGGTGTGCAGGTGGTCCGTATGTCGGCGTGATGTGCAGGGCACCCACAAGTGCACTGCCCACCATGATGCACAGTGCACACAGGGCAGCACCAGACAGGGCCTGCACTGGGAGACAGGTCAGTCATGTTGCACCATTCCACGGCCACCGCGGATGTGTGGGTGGCCCCACCATGACCCAACAGCACTGGCAGGCTGAGCAGGGTCCACATGGGGTGGCACCGATGGACCGCCAGGGGTCCCACTGCGCGATCGCGACCTTGTCCACAGTGGGGTCTGTAGTATGCCAAATATACCTGCACCAGGGGTGCTCGGGATGCCACAGCAGAACCCGGCATTGACAGGCTTGGTGTCACTACGATGCGGGAGCGGGGAAGTGGAGGCGTACTGTGTGGGGTGCGTGGTACAGGGGCACCTGCTTGTGTGCCCAATGCAGCCACGACAGCGACCAATGCCTGGGTCTGCCTGTCAATGGCGGGCGGTCACATCCATCTGCATATGGACCATCTCTGCATGGGCGAGAGCACAGTCCCTGCAGTGCCACTCCACAGCCACGCACAGTGCCTCCACGGACGTTGCAACCCGCCTTTGCTGCTGTACTTATTCCTGCAGCAGGCGGGTATGCTCTTCAAATGGGTACTCTGCCACAACAGCATCCTGTCCCCCAGGGTATGGAAGGTCCTGATGCTCAACACCCCTTGAGAGTGGGTGCTGTTCACCAGGACCAGGAATGGGCATATCAAAGGGTGGTGGGCATGTGCCACCACTGGACACTGTACCCCCAGACCTGGTGGGTGACTGATGCTGCTGCCCCTCCAACCGCTGTGCCCCAGGGACCACTCGTTCCACTGCTGTGGCCGCAACAGTGCCAGACACCTGCACAGCCACCGGTGCTGCCCAACCGGTGCTGACAGGCACAGCCTGGGACTGAGCCGACATGCTGGCACACACGTTGGAACCAGCTAGGCCCAGGGGCACATGTGGCCTGCTCTGTGTCCATCATGGGACACACACATGTCACTGCCCATTGCAGTCCTTGCATCATCAATGGTGCAGGTACGTGCTACAGCCACAGTCACAGCATGCTGGCATGCTTGCATGCCAGACTGCTGAAACACAGGCTGTGCACCCCCCACACCTGACTCACCGACACCAGAGTTGGCAGCCTGGCGTGCATGCTGGTGCAGTGCATGCTGGCTGGTGACAGAGGTGGATGGACCCTCCTCCATGTCCAGCAGGTCTTCTCTCTGCCTGGACCCACCACCATCCCTGAAGACAGAACAGGATCTGTAACAGAAAGAAGGACATGCGAGTGCATGTGAACAACCTCCCCAACACCACCACCATGTCATACCGTGCAGTGATGGGCTTCCACCTGTCTCGAATCCACCTCCTGGTAGCCCTCAATAGCACTCCACTGCATTGATGCAGCCAGCGGTCCTCAGCCGGGTCAGCTCCACCACCTGGCTGGCCCCGCTGTGCTAGCACATGTCGCCCTGAGGGCTGCCACCTTCTCCTTCACCCTCCGCAGTCTGTCCCCATCTTCTTTTTGCATTCCTTCACAGAGCACTGGTGGCTTCCATTACAGGTTCACTGCCCGAGCTACCCCTCCCATGCAGCCACCACGGGCCTGAGGGTGCCTGCCCTCCACTCAGTAGTGGCTCCTCCTCCAGGTAGGCCTGGAAGAGGGCCTCTGTCTCCGCTGTGGTGAGCTTGGGCCTCCTCCCCGCCCCACCATCCTCACCCTCACCTTGGCTCTGGATCGGTCATGTCGATCTGTATGGGTGGAAGTGGACACCTGTCACTGTGCAGTCTACAGCATTATCCCATGACCATTGTTCAGAACATCACAAGCATGCAACCCACCTCCACCTGCAGTAACGAATCTGGCCAGCGCGGCTCTTATCACACATTTATAGCGCAATGCATGCAAATTAGGAGTGGAGCAACTGTAATGAGATGCAATCGCGCCACTGTGCCTTTGAATGGCTGATCAGATGATTTGCATGTGTTGGCTGAATATTGCGCCGTTGCGCTTTGCTGTCTGGTTGAGCAAGCTCAGCCAATAGCGCGGATCTGTGACTGTGTGGTACACTGCATTGAGCATGCCCAGGTAGCTTACGCAGGCGTCTGCTGCGCTGATGCCATGCTGTGCGCGATCGGCAAGTCAGGCCATGGCCACCATTGTGCCAGTGGCGCTACAGCACAGGGCACCATATGGCGCTGTGGCACTACTGCACAACAGTCCACTGTGGCACTGGCACGCAGGTGACCAGTCACACAGGATGCGTAGACATCAGATGGCACTGTGCGTGGCCTTGCGTCATAGACCCCTGACCTGGTGTCCGACCTTTGCCCACTGGCAATGTTCGTCTACCATGTGTACGGCTCTGTTGTGCTGTTTGGTGACAGCACTATGTGAACCGATGGTGCTATACGAACAGCGCGATTGGAACCTATGGTGGTCTATTGCGCAACATTTCCACGTGGGGTTGCCGCACTGTGGGGCACCATATTGCATGCTCTACGACCACAATTATGGCACGCAGGAGAGCTCCCCAGTGGAGTCAGGTGGAGGTGGCCAACCTGGTGGCCGTGGTTGAGCCCCACTTTGGGGCACTGTTTGGGGATCAGCCCCTCACCATGGCCTGCACCCATGTGTAGCTGCAGGTGGCCACTTAACTGGTGAGGGTCACAGGGCGGTGCCGGTCTGCGGAACAGTGCAGGCACAGATATAGTGACCTCCGCAGGAGGGAGCTGGACGTGCTGCAATGCCTCAGGTCACGTGCCAGGAGGGGCGTTGTGCCTAGGCCAGGTGGGTGTACCATCTATGCACCTGTATTCTCCATAGGGGTGTGACTGTGTTTTGGTGGTGGTGCATGGGGGATGGCTCTGCCATGGTTGGCTGTGTCAGTGTGTGCAGGTGTGAGATGCATGGGTCTGGCTGTGTGGGCAGGCACACTCACTGGGGCAGGGGGCAGTCTGCTTTGGGGTCACACTGATGTTTTTCTCAACATTTGTCACCCACAGGCCTGGCGGAGAGGATGCAGGCCCAGGCTGAAGAGGGCCGTGGAGGGGCCCAGGTGGCAGCCGGAGGAGGCGTGATGGGTGGGCCACAGTGGCAGCAGCAGCAGCAGCCACAGCTGCTTGATGAGTGTGAGTGTCATTACATCATGGATTCTATTGCATGCTGGAGGGGGTGGGCATGACCACCACCCATGGACAACACAACCATGCACGACACAGGCGACAGTCATCACTGTCCAGTGTCACTGCACGTCTGTGTGTGCATCACTGGTGGTCCATGCATGCACTGGGCACATGGCTGTGGAACTGGCATCCCACCACATTGCCATGTCACTTGACAGCCTTGTTTGTGCTGTGATGGACATGGGCAGTGTGTGTGTGCAGTGGTGCACATAGCTGGTGCTGCCTGGTTGGGCGTGTCATGTGCATGGTCACTGTGGGTGGGTGCATACCATCACAGGTGCGGGGCACTAGGCTATATGCCTTGCAGGATGGGTGGTGTTCAGGGTTGTGGGACGGTCACAGCCATTGACTGTGTTCCCTTTTCCTGGGTCTCAGCATCCTATGCCAGATGGACCGTGCCCTCCAGCGGCTAACGGGTGTCAGTTGCGACACATGACCTCCTCAGGGACATGCAGCGCCATGGGGTCAGAGCGACGCCAGGAGGAGGCGGGAACAGCAACAGGCAGCAGGAGACCAGCCTGCCAGGTGCTGAATGTGCTTCCCTTCCCACTTCACCCATCCCTCCCACCCTGCCTTCCCTCTCCCAGTTGTTCACCCTACCCTTACCACCTTGTACCCCTATCCCCCTTGTCTTGTACATATATGTATATAGTTGTGTTATTGGTCTTGGTGTTGTACATATCTTTTTCCAATATATATATATATTTTGTTATGAATGCTGTGGTGGTCTCTGATTTGCCGCTGGCTATGGTTGCTCAGTTGCAGTGGTGTGCACGGCATCTGGGGTGGTATGGTCCTGGGAATGTGTGTGTGTGTGTTTGTGTGTGCGTGTGTGTGTGTGCATGGGGAGGTGTCTCCAGTGTGGGAGTGACTTTCAGTCAGTCTTGCCATCTGCTGCCGCCCACTGCTGGGTGCCCAGGGTGGGTCTGGCTATGTGGTTCTGTGCTACATGAGGTTGCAGTGTGCGGGGGGATGCATGGTGTTACTGCAGTGACAGTCACTGCACATGGGTGGTGTCTTGGGGTCACAGTGCAGGGTGTGCTGTGCAGAAGGGGCTGATGTGCACTGTGGTTGTCGACCCCCTGTGTGGCAGTCTCAGCCTGCCAGTGGTTGTGCTGGGGCGTCATGGCCCTGCTGTTTGTTGTGGGCTGTCCCCATGGGCCGGTGGATCATCCATCCCTCCCCCAGTGATGCTGTGCTTGGGGTGTGTGGGTGTATTGTTAGTTCTGCAGTGTGTTCCTGTGCCCATGTGTGGCATGGCTGGTGGTGGGCCCCAGCCTGCCTCCCTGGTTGTGCAGTTCCATTGCTCTGCTGGGGGGGGGCTCTACTTGCGCTATGGCACCTCTGGACTGCTCAGCTGGGCTAGTCTTGTTGCGCTATGGTGCATCATTTCTGCTCAGCTTCCCCTTCCTGGTTGCGCTATGGCGCAGTTTGTGCGATATTCAGATGTTGGCTGCTTGCACAATTGACCTTGCTCCATGTTTGAATATTGCGCTGATTACGCCTGTCTTGTAGTGACTAACGCTTGCTCCTGCTGTTGCGCACTTTTGGCGCAGTTTGAATATCCCGCCCTCTGTTTTAGGTAGATTCCAAAGTAAAATCCCCAGCCATGGTTAGTATCCATGTTACTTGCTTCATGGAAGTGGGGCAGAAAAGGTAGACTATAACAGGTGATTTCAGTGCAGTGTAACTCTGTAGCTCAGCTAGGATCCAGGAAACTTGAGTTTGAGTTCTTTCAGAAAATGTATATTTTTATATTTCAGGCAAGAGACAAGGCTTCAAACCATGAGAGGAACTTCACTTCTTTCAACATTTTGTTTTTTGCTTGAACATCATCCAAGTAACATTCCATGGTAGTTTGGAGTTGACCTTGTAAATCTAAAGAATATGGACTTTATTTGACATAAAATAGGTATGGTGGAATTTGGTGCTTTTAACTTCAAATATATGTTTTTTTATTTTTAACAATTTAATACATTTTTCGTTTTCAATTCTAATTTTATTATTATAGTAATTCATGGTGGTTTTGAGATGGAATAATAAATTTACAGAGCCAAAATGTTGTTACTGTATGACACAAAAATGATGATACCTTGGCTCCAAACCATTCTTAAATCCACAATTTGAGGTCCACATCACTACCAATGTTGTCATCAACTTGGAGAATTCAATTGCCCCTCTTTAACATGAACTTTCTTAGGACTTAAGGGGACTGTTAGTCAGTTCTCTTACTCATGGGAAAAGCAGAAAGTCTTTGGACTAACAGAAGGGGTGGTCCTTGATGGGCTGTTCAAACTTTTCTCATTCTAGTGTTTTCTGTGTTCCTATAGGGGATATGCAATAGGTTTGCCACCACTACTGGAATCAGGTCAGCCTACAGGCATATTTGGCAGTGTCCAGAATAAGAAATTCTGTGCAATTCTAATGTTTTGACACTGAAATAAAATGGCACATTTCCACAATATGTCCTCAGAGTTTGCGTCTGTTGGAGGGGTGAGTGCCTGCTTTTTGTTTGTTCTTGTCTATTTGAGATTTATCATGAGCACCACATCTTGGCATCAGGTCTGTATGTATTCTTTGAACTGGCTTTTTGAAATTGCCACACAGGTTACATTTTTCCTATATATTGTGTAAAACCTTGTTTTATTAGATGCAGTATCAGGCTCTTATTTTACATTTTTTTGAGCAGCTGAATCGTTTTTACATACCAAATATGTAATTGGAAGAAGCACCTAATATAGATCCACCCAGCAATGACCCAGTATCATACGCAAATAATATCCTAGCAGCTGCAGGTGCAGTAGACCCTCTTTTACTAGATTCCATTGACATGCCAGTCAAGGTAATAAGTGAAAAAGCAGAGACATAATAGGAGGCATTTAAGGGGCTGGCAAAAGTTGTACTGAAAGTGAATTGCCTTGATTGGAATCAGGTCAGCCTTGAGGCATATTTACCAGTGTCCAGAATTAGGTGTACTGTACAGTTCTAATGTTTTGGCATTAAAATAAAATGTCACATTTGTATAATATGTCCTTACAGCCTGCGTCTTCTGTTTTGCTTTTGGAGGGGTGAGTGCCCAACTTTTTTGTTTCTGTCTGTTGGACAATAGGCTGAATATGAAGCAAATTAAGGGAAGTGATATTGTACTGGTGAAGCCACAAGTGGAGTATTGTGCCCAGTTCTGGGCACCATACTAAAAAGGACATTATAGAATTGGAAAAGGTTCAAAGTAGTGGGACGAGGGTTATTAGAGAAGTGGAAGGTGTGTAGTATGAACAGAGGCTACTGCAGCTAGATCTCTTCTTTCTGAAGAAAAGGAGGATGAGGGAATTCCATTCAGGTGTTTCAAATAATGAAGGATACTGAAAAAGAAGACACAGGTAGTATGGTTGTTGTAAGCCAAGAAGAGAGAATAAGAGAACATGAATGGAAACCTAAAGGAGGGAGGGTTAGCATGGAAAAAAATAAACATTATACAATAGCAAGAAAGAATGCTTGGCTCTGATTGGTCAGTCTGGGATTGGACCCATGATGTTATCCCAGCATAACATCATGGATGTAGTCCCAGCATGTACATGACCATTAACACAAGAACAAAAATCACTGCACGGTGATCTAGTGGTCCCACCCCCACCCCCATATGCCTGGTATTGAAATTTGCAATTTAGAAGTTATCCTGATGGTCTAGTGGTCCCACCTTTCCCACCCTGGCATGTAGTGCCCATTACCCTGCTCCCTCCCATCCTATACCCTGAACTGGCACCAGCACAGCCCTCCTCATACCACCTCGGCTAGTGCTGACTGAACTGTCACTGAGCGGCTGTACTGCAATACAGTACACACTCATTGACTCAGTGAGTGCATAATGTATTGTAGTACAGTCACTCAGTGATAGCTCAGTATGTGCCAACTTAGGTGGTGTGAGGAGGGCCTTGCCAGTGCCAGCTTGGGGTATGGGATGGGTGGAGCAGGGTGGTGGTATACATGCCAGGGTGGGAGGGATGGGACCACTAGACTACTAGGATAAGTTCTAACATGCAAATGTCAATACCAGACATATGGGGTGGGGACAGGACCACCAGGGTAAATGAATTGATAACACTGCATCAACAGGCATATGGGGTGGGGGACAGGACCACCAGGGTAAATGAATTGATAACACTGCATCAATAGGCATATGGGGTGGGAACAGGACCACCTGGGTAAATGAATTGATAACACTGCACCAATGGGCATATGGGGTGGGGGGTGGGACTGCTAGGCCACCAGGGTAAAATAATTGATAACTCTTCAAAAATGGGCATGTCAGGGTGGAAGGAGGGACCACTAGACCACCAAGGGAAAATAATTGATAACTCTACAACAACAGGCATATTGAAGTGGTGGAGGGACTGCTAGACCACCAGGGGAAAATAATTATTACAGCCACATTAACAGGCATAATGGCATGGGGTGGTATGGGTGGGGGGCCCTTCTGGACTGGCACACAGCTACCCCACAGCTTGTGACAAGCCCTCCTGCTGCACCCTTGGTGTGGTGCATGGCCAGGGTTGCCACAAGCCTAGGGTCATTGCCAGCAGGATCCTACCAGTTAGAGAATCATGCACAAGGTCCCTGGTGCACTGTGCTTTGGTGCAAGCTGCTGTTTGTCACAGCTCGTACCAGTCTCAGCCCTCTTTGAGAACTGAGCCCTTGGTGATCTAGTCACTAGATTCTTGTGGGTGCCATTCTACCCTCAGCAGATGGCCTATTCTCCTTTTGACTCCTAATTCTTAAGTAATCTTGTTATATTAAGTATGCATATTGCCTACTATGTATAATAGTCAGAAGTGTGAAGGAACACACTACTGGAGAGGTCTTTAGCATGGCTCAGTTGGTAGTACATCCACCTCTGGACCAGAAGGTTGTGGGTTCTCATCCCACACACGGGAATGGACTCATACCTAAACGTTGGCACCCGAGTGCAATATTTGGGGGTTACTGGACTGTTGGGGTGTGCCATCCTTCAGATAAGGTGTTAAACTGAGGTCCCGTCTACCCATCCTGGTGCTGTCCTGGTGGGTGTCCAGGTGGAAGGAAAATAACCCAAGGCATTCTTCACAAAGAGTAGGGGGCAATCCCAGTGTCCTGGCCAATATTCCCCTTCCCATAAAACTGGTTCATGCAATTGTCCAGGCTGTGTGTGGGTGCAGATGTAAAATATGGCTGCCACTACACATTCAGTCACTTCAGTACCAGTCTAGCAGTGCTTTGGGATACATTGTGTATGAAAAGCACTATGAAAATGCTGATTATTATTCTTCTCTTTATTGAGAATGTATCCCCAACTACAAAACTATAGAATATTGGGATCTTAAATAACAAGGGGAAATGAAGAGATGGTGTGGGTGAACTGGGGGCTAATAGTTAGGGAAAGTTATTTTCATAGCATTATACTATCTTTGTTTTCCAGATCACCGACACTCAAGAATAACACCGTTTGTTGTACAGCATAGAAGAGAGAAAAATAAAGCAATAATTGATTGCATGCATACAAAGACAGCAATTACTACTTCTCATATAAATATATATACTATCATCTAATGTCGTCATTTTATGAGTACTGTGCACTCCCGTAGTTGGGGGTGGACACATGCACATTTTAAATGACCTAAAATCATATCCATCCATGTTAAAGCAGAGTTAAAATAGACTAATGAAAACAAGTAATGAGAATTCTGATATATTTTCATGGGTTTGCCTCAAAATAAAAGTACATATATGTATTGAACTACAAAATAACAAAATAAATATTTGTCACATCACAGTTTCATCCACATATGTTTAGGAAATAAATGTTGAAAAACAATGTAATTCTCTATTTCTGTAGTACAGTAATATTATTTTTTTTTATAAATCTCTACCTCTTTATCACAGACAGAAATTAATAAAACAAAAACCTTAACATTGCTAAATTATAGAATGAAGTATCCCCTACAACAAGAAAAATGGCCATATTAACCATCTTTATGCAGATTTTCATTGTGGAAGTAATTGAATACTTTACTTGCACAATATGACCTTATTGAACAAAGACTCTGCAGCCACCTCTCTCCTTGACTACCTGGCTACCTTACCCCCGACAGCTGAACAGTTAATTATGGGTGACTTAAATTCCAATTGGCTCAGCCCGTCGGCAGATAATCTGAAATATGAGCTTGCAGCCCTTGACCTGTCCCAACTGGTCACTCAGCCCACTAGACTTAACAAAGTAACAGGAACTAGCTCCCTCCTGGACGTCATCCTCTCTAACCCGACCTCATAAAGTAGTCTCCGTTGATGTCCTTGCGGACTCACTCAGTGACCACTCCCAGTCATCTGCTTCTGGTCCTCCCCACCCTCTGCCCAGGGGTACAGCAGGACCCCTACGCCAGTTTCTCCCTGGAGGTCTCGCCAACCTCAAACGTCACCTAGCCCAAATCGACTGGTCCCCATTGGCCAAGCGCTCCTGGCGTTAACTATGCCTTACCTACCTCTCCACGACCTTCAACCATGCCTGTGATCTGTATGCACCCTTCAACACGTAGGATAAAAGGCGGGCTGCTGTGGATCACTCCGCGCTGATCCAACAATCAAAAGAGAGATAACCTCTGCACTTAGCTAATCACTCCGGCAGGGTTGCTGACAGGCAAGCCTACAGGGCAGCCATAATCAATGCACCTGGGCAATCAAGCAGGCTAAAGCTAAATTCTACCAGGCCACGTTGACATCCTCCTGGGGCTCGTCCAGAGCATTCTGGGACAACATTAAAGATTTAAGCGGTAAGACCGCTCCCCCTCCATCCCAGATTGTCATAAGCGGGACTGTCTGACTGACCCCACCTGTATTGCTAACTGCCTTAATAAAACCTTCACTGACTTAAGTGCGTCCTCCCGGCCCATTTCCAGACCGGTTTGCCAAACCCGCCGCGCTCCACATTCCCGGCGCGCAACTCCACTTCCGAATGATCTCACCCCACGATGCCAAACCTTTCTTAATAAAGGGCCTTGCCTCTCAGAACCCTACCAATGACCCTCTCAACTCCAGAATACTACCTCGTGCTGGATGTCATGCTCACCCGCTGACACTTATCATTAACAAATCCCTATGCCTCGGCCAATTCCCTAAGGCTTGGAAGCATGCAGAAGTAACCCCCATCCATAAGTCCGGGAACCGCACTCTGCCTAATAACTACAGGCCCATCTCCATCCTTCCCCCCCTATCCAAAGCCTTAGAAAAAATAGTAAACACACAGCTCTCGGAATATCTCACCAACTACAACCTTCTTTGTCCGGAGCAACACGGGTTTCGCCCTGGCCACAGCACATCCACTGCCCTTCTGGAATTCTCCCACCACATTCACTCAGCACTAGACAAGGTCATCTTGCAGGCGGTCTTTATTGACCTGTCCAAGGCCTTGACACTGTACCATCCCTGCTACTAAACTCCCTCAGTATACTAGGTCTCGCAGCCGGCCCCTGAAGTGGTTGCAGCTACCTACACAACAGGTCCCAAAGAGTCAAGCTAAATGGGACCCTCTCTCCTACCTTCCTGTACACTCGGGTGTCCCCAAGGCTCCATCCTTGGCCCGACCCTTTCAGCCTATTCCTGAACACCCTCCCAGCTCCTGTTCCAGTAAAATACTACTCTATGCTGATGACGCTGTTATCCTTGCATCACATCCTGACCCACTCCCACTCCAAATCATACTGCAAAGCGCCTTCCTCCAAACCCGAAAAGTGGTTCAACAATCACTGCCTAGTCCTGAACCTAAAGAAACTAAGTCCATGCTATTTTCTCATCGGCAAAATAATGCCAGGACTTTCCCTCCACATCACCACCAGCACACCCCTTCCTCTGGAGCAGGTTTCATCCTACAAGTACCTGGGCATCACCTTCGACTCGACCTTACTTTCCATCACCTTAAAGCTCTGTCATCTGCAATGAACTCCAGGATCGGTCTTCTCTACACATACAAAGACTGTCTCCCTGAACCACTTAAAACTAGCCATCACCTCATTGGTATACATCGCTGGCTGACTACGGTCTCCCTGTTTACGCTGCCGCTGATGCCTCTGCCTTATCAAGTCAGACCTCTATTAATAAAACCCGTGGGCTCCTTACCAGTGCCCACAGCCAGAACCCACACCTGTTTGTATACTCCATACAAAAATACTCACTCTTGAGGAAAGACTGAAATATCAAACCTGCCTACTGGCCAAAAAATCCTTGTCAGGTCTCTGCCCCCTGGGGTCTCTGGACCTTTGCAGCGGGCTGCTGGGTCCTGCCAGCCGATGCGCCGCCACGCCACCTTCAAGCGTTCCCAGGCGAGGACCTCTGGCTGCAAAGATCTTTCCATCACCTAGCCCCATCCTGGTTTAAACTCCCTTCCTGAAACTATCTCAAGATCCCAGGTATTGGCCTTCAAAATTGCCCTCCGCCAGCAAATTATTGACAGCCGATGTTGTAGATACCTGTGCTACCCCTAACATTTCCCTACGCCTATGCGGTCCCTACTAACCTTCTCAAGCCCCTCGCCTACGGACTTATAACTCTACATATCAGCTTGTGACATATTCAATTTGAATAATGTATCTCTTATTATTTTACCAATGTTAGTACCTATTAGCTTGTGACTTGCTGTCAAATTGAATATGCATCTCCTGTTGTTCCACCAATGTAGTACCTTCATGAAGCTTTAATCCAGCGTAGCTCACTGCTCTCTCTCTAAGTGTATATTTTTTATGTATTCCTAACCTGTTCGTCACTCCATGTCCTAACCTCGCACTATTGTTGTCTCCCCTTTTTGATGAGGTACCTTTGTAAGCAGAGTCTTTGACTCAAAGGTTGTAAAACTGATCTCTACAATAAATAAATAAATAAATAAATATGATTGTGATTATACAAATCTGCAATTTGTATTGCATATGGCTATTGGATATATATGGGTCAAGTGTGGACTTCCATCATCTGTGCCCAAGTAATTCTTGGACACAAAAGATGGAACATTTTCAAAATCTGTGTCTTTACATGTTTGACTACATCTATTCAGTTGGAGAAAAACTTAGTGATGCACTTACACTATTTTGGTATTCCATTAATATAGCATTGAAATTCTAACTGTTTAATGACTGTTTATGTCTGTTTTAATCGTTATTCAAGTAATGTAGCACATGTCTAAATATGCAAAACTGAAATGTAGTATATGTCCCCATATATTACTAGAAATGGGGTCCACCGGATCTCGCCCCATTACTTAGCTTTGTATGAAAATTGCAATTGATATATGGTTATCCCATGTTATCCCCCTATGTATTATCTGTTCCATTTTGTACCTTATGTACTGAAATTGATATATGGTTATTCCACGATATTCCTTATGTATGTCTATTATCTGTTGCACCTTGTGCCATATGTATTGTTAGTGAATTTTTGATCATGTATGCTTATATATACACCTATGTATAATTTTTCCTTTTCTTTGTATGTGACCTTGTTATACCCAGGTCCATCTTGCAAATGAGCCCCGCTCAATGATGTTTGCCTGGCTAAATAAAGATTTTGCTTGATTGATTTTGTAGGATGGTATGTTAAGTATTAGTACAGTTATGAATTTGTCTGCTATCATGCCAGATATGCAGGACAACACTGTAAAATAGATCCTTCAGATTTAAAGTTTTATATAATGTCAGAAAAAAATTGTACCTAATACCACTAACAGTAATGAACACTAGGTACTTCTAAGAGGATGCATTGCCTTGTTAAATGCACAAGTCTCTCTTGCCTCTACCCATTATAAATGCATACATTACATCCAAAATTAAGCAACTAGCAATGAGAGTTTTTGTAATCTGATAGTCCAAAAGGAAAAAAAAGTTTACCTGTAGTATTCAGTACAGTAATTCAGTGCTACTGTAAAACAGAGTCAACTATTTCAGTCGTCTTTGTGGGCATTGTTAGGATATATACTGTTCACCACAAATAAATGGATCACTCTCAGTATTGTCTAAATCTGCTGATAAAAGATTTTATTTGATTTCAAGAACTGCTGAGTAGATTTATTTTCCACAGACATACATAACTCATTGAACAGAACTTTTGTCATAAATGAGCTGGGTACCAAAGGAAAACATGCACTGTCAACTCCAATGAAATTATTTTATAACTGTATTAGCAGCCTACCCCCTTAAAGATTTGTATATCCTTGATGCTCTGTATGGATGATGTAGGCTTTAGAGTGTATGTAGGTATGCAAGGGGTTTGAATATATATATATATATATATATCTGCAGCCAAACCTCAGCTGTTGAGTGCTATAGGGCCCTTTACCTTGGGAGGACTGGCAAGAGTAAATTAAAGTAGAAAAAGTGGTAGGGCGACAGATGTGAGGTCAGACGGGCACCCATAAGCACACTGACTAAATAACATGAAAGTCCAAACTGTAACAGAGTCAAGCAGCAAGGCAGGTTCATTTAAGCGTCAGAATTCATCCTCCTGTAAACACATCAGGCAGGGTATTCGCGGCTCAGAAGAGACTGAGACAGGTGACATATTGATTTAAGTCTTCTCCTTCCACCAACACGTGCCATATGATGGGACAGCCCATTCAGTAACTAAGTAGTTTTAAACCCAAGGCACACTACATCATATTACTAAGTTGTTAGATAAATAGGCAGCATAGCCAAACTAGGCACTTGTAAACAATTATGCTTTAAACCAGTCACTGGGCTCTTTAGACTTAAGCTAACACTATAGCTGATAGTGAGCTCAGCATAACAGATAGGCATTATTGCAGAGCAGGGCACATTACGCTCAACAGCAATTAAATGTAAACATCACCTACAGACAACTGTACATCAACAGCTATTGCTGATCTCTGTTGCAAATTGGAATCTATTTGATTTATACACTGGCACCACCTCTGCAAGGACCATATTCCTACATCCTTAAGTTATGTTGGTACCTTGATAGTAAAGTCCATATCCAAACCTCAGGACACAGCTTTCCTGGCAAGTGGAAACATACAAAGAGACACCACCATCACATCAGCTGGTCAGATTTTAGCATTTTCCCTGTGGAGAACATCAAACTTGACACTAGAGCTGGGCAGAATGCATAATTCAGCTGGTGGAATTCATGAAGAATGGCAATTCTGCTTCTGAAATGCTTTTTGGAATTTATTCTTGAATTCCATGGAATTTTAGGAAGCATTTCTATATAAATCATGTGATAATAGTCCATGGATCTTGTAATCCACAGAATATTATTCCGTGGTTTGCTGAAAAGTAATCTGCAGTTTACATACACTAAGGAATACAATTCCACAGTTAATATTCTGCTTTTAGAATTTTGGAATTCTCCTTTTGATGGAATTTCACAGAATTAGGAAGATTTTAAGAAATCCCTTGGCATTCCAGTGGAAGACAATTTTGAAAATTCCAATTAGCTCTACTGTGTACTTGGAGTACACACTTGTTTGATTGAACTGTACTATACTCTCAACCAACTGATTTTAAAACTACACTCTACACATAGGCACACATTCAGGCTCTACCTACTGACACATATTTCCTATAAAATGCCCAAGATGAACCCATTGATTAACTCCTTAGGTGTCTAAGCTATCTCTAATGAATTATGGGCACCAGCCGGGTATATCCAGGGTTGCATACAGAATCCAAACATTTGGAAATCAGATCACATATACTGCTCTTAATCAAATATGCTGTCTATTATGGTATCTCTAAATGTACCAAATACCTGATAAGTACCTGATCAATTGGCGGTGGAGCTGAGAAGACTCTCATGTTAGATCAGGGAAGGATAAAAGTGTGTTATCTCCTAATTCAAATTGATATTTTTCATACAATCTTCAAATTCTTTCTTTTCATGGATGCCATTATAGTTGCAAGTTTCCCCAAATGAACCCACTGTGGATTGCTTTGTATGAGGCTGATACTGGACTGCCTTTGATTTCCAAGCATCAGAAAAGCCCTGGACACTTTAAATTTACCATCAGAAAGCTCAGTCAGCAAATCAAAAAGCCCATTCACCAGATCTGACTCATCAAAGTCCATAGACAGGCTAAGCGCAATTTTGTTTTTGAGGGATAAAATTACAGATGAGCCCATTTTTTTTAATTTTTATTATCATGAATATTGAAGGATCTGGTCATTGTTACATTTTAGCAAACATTGTTACATTTGAGCTTGTACTCAAATTGCCAATGTTTGTGCATAGTCACCATTTTTTACTTAAAAAATCACTTATTTTATGCACTGTCCCACCAACCTCTTACAAACTCACATAATTGTTATGTCTTTTAAATAGAGCCTGTAAGAGAAACAAAAAACAGGTACTTGACAAGTGCTATGCAGAGCTAGGGTTCACAGACAGCTTTCTGCACACAAATATTGCACTACAATGCCCCCCCACCTTCCCTGCTCTCCCACCTGCTGGCCAGCTTGCTCACTTCCTCACTCTGCTTCTTGTTTGTCAAGTCTATGCATCAGCAACTCATTTTTTTTTATTGAGGACATCCTGCTCATAGGAATATGTTTTAATAGTGGTCCAGGTCACAGAATAAGCATCAGGGAAAGGGAACATTGTTTAACCAGGAGCAGCAGACTAAGCCAAAGCTTGTTTCCAGATGTGACCTGGGAGCACAAGGAAGTTCAGTGACTTGCTCAGGATCATACAGTATGCACCTAGCTTGGCAGAAGACACCAGGAGAAAGGACTGCTGTATGACTGAACTTCTCTGCTGGGACTAAAGTAGAAGAACTTTTGTACTTGGACCTTTAATTTAGGGTAAAAAAACTAACATACAAAAAAAAAAGTGTGTGTTTGGGTTAACTGAACTAAATGGATATCTGAAGAGTTATCTAGGTGTAAATCTCAGGTGACTGAAAGGACTTAACTGCTGTGAGGTTTAAATTACTTGTAGAAAGATCTGGTAAGTAGGGGGAGTGGCTTAGCTAGAAGGAAGCTACATTTAAAGACTGCCTTAGAAAGATTCTGCTAATAGCTTGGCAGAAGACACCAGGAGAAAGGACTGCTGTGTGACTGAACTTCTCTGCTGGGACTATATTGCCCTCCTTCCTCCCTTTATCCCCCACCCAAAGCTAGTTCTATTTTTATAGGCACAGGATTTGACTGACAACAGGACTTCCTGTTTAGGGGCAGGAAGTGAGTGATCACAGAACCACCAAGGACCCACCATCCTAGAAGGCAAGAGTAGCTCTCCGGCCCCTCTAGCTGCTGGAGGTCTGCCTCTGAGCAAGTAAGTGGTCTACTGAGAAATATAGGATATTCTTGTCTCAGAACAGGACAATCAGGAGCTTAAAGGGCACACAGGCAGAAAATAAGGAAAGAGAGAAAAAACAGAGGAAAGAGTAAGGATTGCAAACAGTTAAGGGGCCAGAAATAAGACATGATTGGAGTGGTGCAGTGCAGTGGCTGTGGAGCAGCAGTCTTCCGGGAGATGTTCTGGAGGATGCGGTGTTGTCCCATCTGCAGGCACCTCTCTGGGCTGATGGAGGAGGTTGCTCATCTCCAGACTGAATTGGCCAGGATTTGTGGGGCCTCCTCTTCCATCCAGGGACCACCAGTGCCACTGCCGTTGCCTCAGAGGTTGCCAAGAAAGAGGAGCGGTTGGACCACAGTGGGCTCAGGGAGGGTGAGGGTGGTGGAACAGAGATGCATCCCTCCAGTTGTACCTCTCGACAATTCCTATACCATTCTGGCAAAGTGTGGTTCCTCTATGGAGGCACCCACAGTGGAGACCAAGGAGGATGCTGGAAACCTCCACAAAGGAGACCCACAGGAGGGTGGCAGGGGACCCTGCAGGGAAGAAACAACTCCTGGTGGGGACTCCATTGTTAGGAAGGTAGAACTGGGGAGGAAGGGAGAGGGAGGTAAGGTGCCTGCCTGGCGCCATGGCTTGGAGGGACAGGAGGCGAATCCTCAGGATTGCGGAGCAGCTG
Source organism: Neoceratodus forsteri (assembly GCA_016271365.2). Classification (NCBI taxonomy): domain Eukaryota; kingdom Metazoa; phylum Chordata; order Ceratodontiformes; family Ceratodontidae; genus Neoceratodus; species Neoceratodus forsteri. The sequence goes on along the minus strand of JADMNL010000037.1, from coordinate 34,789,529 downwards.
CACAGGGAGGGAGCTGGATGTCATTGTCCACCTAGGGACAAATGACCTGGCTAAGAAAGGGATTAGAGAAGTTCAGGAAGAGTTTGTGGAATTGGGGAGAGGCCTTAGTCACGTATCATGCGGTAACCTTCGGAGGTGCTACCCATCTATGGCATAGGAAAGGCTAGGGTGTTCCGCACCATGGGATTCAATCAGTGGTTGAAAACTGTGTGGAGCTCAGGATTTGGCTTCATTGGGGACTGGGGGTCCACCTGGAGTGATGCAAGCCTATACTGGCATGATGGGCTGCATCTGTCTGGGAGGGAACCAGGATCCTAGGTGATAGGTTTAAATGCTTCATTGGCGCTTTTAAACTAGCCAAGGGGAGGCACTGGAAAGCATCAGGAAAATCCTAGCCCCCAAATAATCACGGTAGTAAGTGCAGCAAACACCAACATAGAGGTGTCAATAGGAGAAGGGCAGGGTAAATGGAGAAAGTGACAAAGGCAAGAAGGACAGGGATGGGGCAAAGGAGTAAGGCCATCAGGAAATGGAGGTAATGAGTACCAATGCCCGTAGTCTGGGCAACAAGCTCCTGAGCTGATGGCCTTAATGGAAGAGGATGCCTGGATATTGTAGCAGTCACAGAAACATGGTACACAGAGAACCATGACTGGGATGTTAACATACCAGGGTACATAACCTACAGGAGAGACAGGCAGGGGAGAAGAGGGGAGGAGTAGCTCTCTATGTAAAGGAAGGGATAAAAGCAACTGAACAAAAGAGTAAACAGGGAGGAGAGGAGGCACTGTGGGTCACCCTGGAGACTGGAAAGGGTACCACAATCTGCACAGGGGTTGTGTACAGACCCCCATGTCAGGGGGAAGGAATGGACAAGGATATGATAGAAGACATTCTTAGAATGGCAGAGAAAGGGGAGATACTGTTGATGGGAGATCTGAATATGCCAGATGTTAACTGGAGCACATTTTCTGCAGCTACATCCAAGAGCAGGGCCATTCTTGATGCCCTGCAGGTGGCAGGCATTAGACAGCTAGTTTTGGAACCCACTCATGAGGGAGCAATCTTAGACCTCGTACTCTCAAACGGGGGCAGTGAGAGGATCTCAGATCTAGAAGTGGGTTGCCATCTGGGGACAAGTGACCATCAAACAGGGTGGTTCACGTTAAACTCAGCTACAGAGTCAAGCCATACAAAAGTGAGGGTACTGGACTTTAGGAGGGCTGACTTTGGCAAGATGGGAGAGTGCCTCAGAAAAGCACTAGCAAACAGGCTAGAAGGCGGTGTGGAGCAACAATGGGGAATCATCAAAACTGCCATCACAGAGGCAACAAGCCTTTGTGTGAAGCAAATAAACAAATCAAAATGAAAGAAAAAGCCACTATGGTTCTCAAAAGAGGTGGCTGTGAAAGTCAGGAAGAAAAAGATAGCATTCCGGAAGTATAAGGAAACACAGAAGGAGCAGGACAGAGAGCTGTACAGTTAAGGCAGAAGCAAGCAGGGAGGAAGTCAGAATAGCAAAGGCCCAAACTGAGGAAAAGATAGCCAACTCAGTTAAGAAGGGGATAAAACCTTTTATAGGTACATCAGCGGCGAAAGGACAAAAGGAGGGATAGTGAGGCTGAATAGAATGAATGGTGGGTGGGCAGAGGGGACAGTGAAAAGCAGGAATACTGAATAAATATTTCTGCTCAGTATTCCCTAAAGAGGGGAAGTGCCTAATCCAATTAACAGAAGCACTCTTGATAGGGGTGATCCCAGTCCTTTCACAGAAGAAAGTGTTCTGCAAGAACTCCTAAAACTGAAGGTGGACAAAGCAATGGGTTCTGATGGAATTCACCCCAGAATTCAAAAAGAATTAAGGAACTAGTGAAACCACTGGCTACTCTTTTTAATAAATCATGGGAGGATGGTGTGGTACCCGAGGGCTGGAGGAAGGCGGATGTGATTCCCCTTCACGAAAGTGAACCAAGACAGAGGCAGGAAACTACAGACCTGTCAGTCTGACCTCTGTGGTAGGGAAAGTGATGGAGTCACTTCGAAGGAAAGAATAGTTGAGTATCTAGAGGCCAGTGGAGCACAGGACCCAAGGCAGCATGGGTTCACAGCGGAAGGTCATGTCAAGGCAGATCTAATAGATTTCTTTGACTGGGTGACCAAAGTAGTAGACCAGGGAGGAGCTGTGGACATGGCCTACCTAGACTTTAGCAAGGCATTTGACACAGTCCCACACAAAAGATTAATAGTCAAATTAACCAGCCTGGGAGTGGGACCCAGGGTGGTAGCCTGGGTAAAACATTGGCTGGACAACAGGACACAGAAGGTAATTGTAAATGGAGTCCACTCTGAAGAAAGGGGGGTTACTAGCGGGGTACCGCAGGGTTCAGTATTGGGTCCAGTCCTTTTTAATGTCTTCATCAGTGACATTGCAAAGGGACTGGAAGGAAAAGTATGCCTTTTTGCAAATGACACAAAGATCTGCAACAGGGTTGATACACAAGGAGGCGTGGAAAGGATGAAAAGGGACTTGGCAAGGTTGGAGGAATGGTCAGAAGTATGGCAGCTAGGATTCAATGCAAAGAAGTGCAAAATAATGCACCTGGGAAACAAGAACCCAGGGGAAGAATACACAATGGGTGGGGAGGTAGTAGCAACAACAAAAAAGGAAAGGGACCTGGGGTAATCATATCAGATGACCTTAAGGTTAGCAAGCAATGTGAGAAGGCAGTAGGGAGGGCTGGGGTATACTGGGATGTATAATGAGAGGCATCAGCAGCAGAAAACAGGAAGTTGTTATCCCTCTGTACAGACAGTTGGTGAGACCCCATCTAGATACTGTGTCCAGTTCTGGAGACCCCATCTCCATAAGGACATAGACAGAATAGAGGCAGTCAGAGGAGGGCAACTAAAATGGTGCAGGGTCTGCAAGAGAAGCCGTATGAGGAGAGACTAAAGAGCTTAATATGTATACCCTTGAGGAAAGAAGGGAGAGGGGACATGATAGAAACTTTAAGTACCTCAGTGGAATCAACAAAGTCCAAGAGGGTAGCATCTTTCAGAAAAAGACTTGCAAGAACAAGGGACACAATTTAAAGATAGAAGGAGGGCAGTTCAGGGGCAATGTGAGGAAGTATTATTTCAAGAGGGTAGTGGATGAATGGAATAGCCTTCCTGAGGAGGTTGTGGGGTCTAAAACTGTGGGAGAATTCAAGAATGCATGGGACAGACATAAGGCAATTCTTGTGGGGGGTAGGAAGAAATAGGCTGTTGGTTAACTAGGATCTGCGGCCTATTCTGTAGGTAGGGAAATGGGCAGACTAGATGGGCCTAGTGGTCCTTATCTGCTGTCAAAGTCTATGTTTCTATGGGATTCAAACCCAGGTCTCCAGATTTGCAGCTTAGAGCCTTAACTCACTGTGCTATACTGCATCAGGCCACACATGTCCCTCTAGCTGGAGTAACTGTAGTGTGAATGAAAACTGATCAGTCATGTTGTTCTGTGATGGAACTACTACAGCAGAAAGAAAAATCATTGTGCTATAGTAGGTACATCACTACTGTAGCATTCCTGCATTTTACAATGTATGGAGTTCCATACAGAACGCCTTTCCATATACTGTAATACCGTAGCTTGTGTGTCCTGTTTTACTTTCAGCGTGAGTTGTAGCTTAGATCATTGGGACCAGGTTACTCAGAAGCAAAGTCCATTGCTTCCTGCGTGGATTCTTCACAGACTCAGCCCTCCCTCTCCCTGGTATCTTGTGTTCAAAGATGTGGTCCAAAGTCTGACACTTTTTAGTGGACGTTTTGAGCTTTTATTAACAGATGCTGTTCAGTTTCTGTTCCTGGTCCTTAGAAGGCCTTTCTGTTCAGAATGTAAGACTTTTAATAAGACTTTTAATGAGACCACCAGTTCAAAAACAGAGACAAGCTCTCACATAGCCTTTCAGGGTAGTCAGACCACACCCCCTACTCCTACAACAATGAATGGCCTGGTCCAGTGAAGCACTCTTCAGTCATAATAACTCCCAACTGAACTTAATAGGTGAAGTCTGCATGTGTTCAGCAACAAGTGTGGAACACATGCTTATTATGTTAAATTGGAATAGACGGCATGCATGTGGCATGCATGCAAAAAGCAAGTGGTCACTGATAAGTGCACACATAAAAGTTAAGTGACTTGCTCAGGATTATACCATATACTGTAGAAGTGGGGGTTGATGAGATTCAAACCTAGGTCTTCAGGTCTCCTGGTTTGTAGTTCAGTGCCTTTAACCACTAATCCATACTGCCTGCACACATATGGGGTGCTTGTACTTCAGTACAAATCTGCACACTGTACATCTGTACACAAACACCTTAAGGGCATTAACAAGGTGAAAGAGTCTAACATGTTTCAATATAAGAAAAATAGCAGGACAAGAGGACACAGCATGAGATTAGAGGGAGGCCAATTAAGGGGTAATGTGAGGAAGTTCTTTTTCACAGAAAGGGTGGTGGATGCATGGCATGGCCTACCTCAGGAAGTGATGAATATGAATACAGTGCAGAGCTTCAAACATGCATGGGATAGGCATAAGGGAGCAATACAGATGAGTATGAATAGATAGGCCATTGACAGAGCAAAGGCGGATGGCACATTTATAAGGTAAAAAAAGAAATGGGCAGACTGGATGGGCCTTGCAGTCCTTATCTGCCATCAGTTTCTATGTTTCTATGTTTCTATGCAGCATGCTTGTAGCCACTATTATACTTTTCAGTTTTCTTGTCCACCCTCAGCTGCACAACTGAACGGTAGCATATATACCAATAGAAATACATGTGGCTCTTCTTACCCCCAATACACACACTTACCCACAGAACTACTTAATTGCTTTTCTCTGGCCTGTACTCCTGCTATTGTCTTTCCATAGTTTTCAATGCTATCATGCAAACAGACTTAGTTGCAAATACAAAAGTAACAATAACTCAACTCCCACCTACATGGCCAGTTCCCCCATGCACACACACTGCAACAGGTGTGCCATGCTACAGACAACCCAGCAAGTATAGACATAAGTTGAATCTCTTACCTGAGTACTAGGGAGTCAGAGGTAGGTGTCTTTAAGAGATGATGTCATGGGTCAGAGTGCTGGGGCATAGTCGTACCCCTTTAAAATGAATGGAGTTATTTTTTATTATTTTATACATTATGATGGTGAGCTGTAGAATAATGAAGGCTACTGTTCTATTAACATGGCCCTTGTTAGTCGAGCAGTGCCTTCATTAATCTCCAACTCTCCATCAATAATGTATAAAATAGTAATAAAAAAATACCCCCATTCATTTCAATGGTGCATGCCCTGCAATCTCCCTTGCTTTATGTCATAATGAGCCTGAGTGTAGTGATATGGAGGTCAACTTCACTGGGCGGTAGGGTATAAGCTTGATCAGAGTGGGGCTCCAGTAGTCTGTGCATTCCATACTGCTTAACTGTCCCTGAATGCAAGGGACAGCCCTCATTTTATCCCTGAAAACTGTTCTGCTCCTCATCCATCCTCATGGGAAACATGCTGCTCACACAGAGGATGTCTTGTAAAGTAAGACTTTATGGCATGGGCACCATTTCAGATTTCAGCATGTGGGATCCAACAACTAATGAAGGCTAGGTGCTAGTTGGCGCCTAGTTGGCAAGCTCTAAATTGTCTGGAACGTCTCTAAAAGGTAGAACTCATTTGTTGTTACTGAAAAGTGATATGCAAATCAGGAAAGATTCAAATGTGTAAAATTCATCTGTCTATACCCCAGAGCAGTGCATCAGATTTGGGCTTAAACCCACCAAGTTATTAACCATTTTTCCTAGCTGATTTTCTGACTCCTCCCCCAAAAAACAACAACTTTGTCCTGATTTCTCTCCTGACTCCATTCCATTCAATACCCATCCCATATGGGTCATGAAGCCACCAAAGGTGCAGAAAAATGAAAACACATCCACATTTCAGTCCTTCCTCCTTCCCCAGTTCCCCTATAAAAATAATTATTTACTTTTACTTACCTGACCATCTGGCCAGAACCTGCAGCCTGGACAGTGTGCCACCAACACAGTTTTCAGTCCGCTCCTCCTTCTTCCTTCTGCCAGAAGCTGGATGTGAGAACCAACCATCCCAGGTTCCCAATGTGATCCATGACCAAGTCACCTCACTAACCAAACACACCCAACCGTCTGCTTGCTTCATGCTTGGCTGCTGCCATGACTGCTGTTGCACTGCACTGATGAAGGCCTATGAAGGCCACCCACACCACTGTCACCACTGCTGCTAGGCCTAGCTTGCTGCCGAGGGGGCCTGTGCTGTTTTTTGGTTTTTTTGTGAGGTGAGCCTAGTAGAGTTAGTAGGTAGCCTAGTCTTGAATTAGTTTCCAGCTCACCCCCTGTCCCTTCAGCCACCAGGTAAGACAGAGGCTCACTAAGAGTAGACCAACAAAAATATGCCTCCACAACACTGCTATTGAGTGTTCAGTGCTCACCGACTCTTCCAAGCTGTAGTGTGCAGCCTGTCTACTCTGTAGCGGGAAAGACGGTGCGTACTTGCATGAGTCATGTGCTCTTACTTGGCTGGAGCTCCTCCATGTCATGTGTGATGGTGCCACCACTAATAGGTGGAGAGGGTGGACAACACAATACAGACATAGTCAAGTCAGGAGTGCACCTGCAGTGTGAGCCTACACAGGCCAGGGAGACACTTATTGTGCAAAAAATGAAATCCAAATTTAATGCCATTGTTGCCACACCATAAGAACAACTCAAGTCACAAATGGGGGTAATTGCCCCTCCCCCTTGCCCTTCTTAAATAGCACCCCTGCTTTATAGTATAAATTCATTCTTAGGTATCAGTACAAGTAAATACAACAGTTTCCACTGTGTTCTGAGGTACTGTATCTCCATGTTTTAGGATGTGTCCTGATCATCACGAGGGTTAGTGTCCCTCATTGTACCTCATTTTGAGTGTCCATGTCTCTCATTTCAGTGACAAAATGTGAGGTATGGTGCATGCTTCCAAATCCTACTCAGCACAAAGAGTGCTTAGCATGGCCATAGTGTATATAATCCATACCAATGACAAAGGGGAAGTACTGGGCAGACTAGATGGGCCGCTGTCCTTATCTGCCATCAAAGTCTATGTTTCTATGTTTCTACTGTAAGTGAGCAGAATCAGTCATGGAGAAACACATTTGTAGCACTAAATATGCATAAGGGGATTTGCATTGCTCAAAACAAAAAGTTCAGGCTTCACAACACAGAGGCCCCTCTTTGCACATCTGGAGTGGGGGATGTTGGCTGAGTATATCCTAGGCATTTAAAGCATTAAGCAAACAATACTTTAAAATTAATAGAAATTCAGTGACAAAAATCAAAAGCCATTGAACAACTTGTGTGGATAGTTACTGGCTTTGTACTATTTCTCCTCGGGATACCTGATGATGCTGTATGAATTGTATGTTTCTTGCACCTGCTTGTAATCTCTGTATCTTGTACTCTCCCGGTCGTACCTGAATATAGGCAAGCTTTCATGCCTAATGCACTTATCCAGTAAACAAAAGCTAATAAATAAATAAATAAACTTGCAAAAGGATAAGAATTAATGAGTTTACCTAATTTTAATGGGAAATCAATGAAAAAATGTATTTTAATGGCTCTACTTGCTAGCAGTAGTATGAGAAATAGAAACTGATGTGTTTTTTTAGATGAGACTTGTACCAGCTTAGTTGCTGCACACAGGGCAAGAGTGCAGCATGTGAACCTAATGTGATTTTGAAATGATGTTCACACCTGCTTAACTGCTGCAGTCATGTCAAGCGTGCAACACCCAAACCGAATGTGATTTTTAGAAGATGTTCATACCAGCTTACCTGCTGCACACATCAAGTTTGTAGCATGTGAATCAGATTTGCCTATGGTAGCCTGTGACATGGGCGCCTGAATCAAGGCGCCATCTGAAATGGAAACGCAATGTGGGCAAAAGCCCGAAAGGTGAGTGGGCAGGGTGGGCGACCGGATGTGGTGGGTTGGGCAACCCTAGTGACAGAATGTCACTGTATGTACTGTACATGTGCGTGGGGTGGGAGCGAGCACTGTGAGCATGGCCTGGGAGGGGCGGAAGGGATATAGGGGTGGCACTGTGGTCAGCTGCTGAGCTGTGCCATAGCATCAGGGATTGGCCTCTGCTTGCGGTGTGTGGGGGTCCAGGTCTGGGTCTGGGCGCTGCATCATTTTTGTTGCACCCGGACCAAAACTTGTGTATTTTTTTTTGCTTTTGCCCCCTCGACATGCACCCCCCTGGAGTTGAGAATCCTTCTCAGTAGGGGGTGTGGTGGGCAAAGCCCCCATGTGGGGGTGTGTGTGGGAGGCACAGCCCCCCACAGAAAGCAACCATTGCATCTCCGCACCATTCTCTGTGTGTCGAGGTTGTCAGAGCAGCAAAATTGTTTTCGCACCTGATTTTGCGATAATGCGGTCACCGCTTGACGCCGCCATTATCACATAGAACCTTTGCCTTTTAGACCTGGTTCACTTAGGTTCACTTTGTGTATGTGAACCACATGCAAACAATGCAAAATTAAGCATGTGGCATGCATTCTGCATGTACACAGCACACACCTATTTTTGTAAGGGTTTCAGAGCAAAGTGGTTGTTACATGGTCAGGAAATGTGCTTTTGGAATTCTAGGTATCAGGTGATATCAGGTATTATTAACAGTTTTAAAGGCATTGCTGAAAAATACTGTATCTACTATAATTTTTTTGCTGCTATATATGTGTATTTCTATGCAGGTAAAATACCACAAGATTAAATTGAAACAATTGGTTCTTAACACATTGTTCTAGCAGCTTTTCTCATGAGAAGGGTCAAATGCATGTCAGTTTGCTGTAGCAGTTCTTTATCACTTGACACAGTTTAACTATAGCCATGTTACTGCTTGTGCTTTACCTGATGTAGTAGATTAAGAAGTGTGCTGATCAGGTGGTGTATTTTCAAAAGTGAAACAATGGCCTACATGCAGTAAAAAAAGTTGTGCAAAGGAGGATGCCCTTATGTAAGTGCAATTTTTGTTGCATGCGTGTAGTTTTAAAAATAGGTTGTTTTTTATGACCTTGCCCACATTCTATAACAACTTGTACAGATTCACCAGGTGTAGCAGGCAGCTTGCATAAAAATTAAAGCAAATGCAACTTGTGTGCAAAATATGCTGAAAATAACACTGTTGCTGGTGCAGGGATTTTCCCTGCACTGGTAAGCTGCACACGTGTACCAGTCCCTAGATCATGCTATGTCCTTCAAAAACTGGGCTCCAGTAGGGCAAACAAGAAGTTGTGTCATTAAAACTTAGAATCATGTTGTAACAGAAGAGTAGCAGCTCTGACTCAATTGAAAGTGAGATTTTTAAAATAACTTTGCTGATACTGTTTTCCTTTTACTTCAAGACTGCTGTTTACAGTAGATTGTTCCTCCTGTAAACAGCAACTTACACCCATTACATAATGAAGCAAAAATTACCCAGGGACAGAGTAATAGCAATTTCTTTTAGATCATTAAATATCAGGTAGCTAGTGTGAGGATGCAGATTTTGATGCATATGTAGTAATTAGAATCAGGGTTTTCTGAGCTTTTAAGAGCAGTTTGGCAACATTTTTCAATAGAATATATCAATCAGACTAAATTAGAACCTGCTACTTTGAGTTGTCTCTTGGTTTTCTTAGTCTTCCATTTATTTAGGCATCATCATATATGCAACAGACATTTACCCCAAAGATACAAATAAATCAGAAACTGACGAATGTGTAACATAAAAAGACAATAAAACATTATTTTTTATCTTTGTAAAATGTGTTTTTATAATCAAAAAGTGTTTTGTTGTTATTGTCGCCAGGGTAACAGAACAGCAGAGTAAAGAAAGTTATTTATATATCTACATGAAAATGCATGATGGACCCTGCTGTAATATGATTCTATAGATATAGACTAGGCGTGGACTAAGAACCAGGCCACAGTGGACAAATATTACTTAACAGTCTGGAAGCTAAAGGTAATTGTTATTTGAAGCCTGATTAATTAGTCATGAGGGCACAGCACTCTCTCATTGGCTGCCATACTGGATGTTAATGACATAGAGGATTGTGTTAGCAAGATATATTGGGCCATAGTTGTGATCGAGAGGTTTCCATGGTAACCAGAGACCTCGAGAGCGTGAGCTCGAGAGGTCCGTTACCACAGAAATCTCAAGATCGCATATCCTGCCTTGTTTGTGTATGGTTGCTCATACACACCTTTTTATAGTGTATGGGCAACCATACACAGTACTCGTGAACACAGGAACAAGTATCTAAAAAGCTTACTTCTGTTTCTGCCCCACTTGCTTCCACGTTTGTCAAAAGCCTCGATTGACATCTTGTGAATATTATTCGATCTTTTTGTGCTGCACGGTGGCGTACTCGGTGCAGCACAACAAGATCGTGATGCACCGAGTGCAGGAAAACAACGCTGTTCCAGGCATGGATTTCCATGCGGAACAGCGTTCCACCATACACTATAAACGTTTTTGGTATTGCTACGAGATCTGTAGAGCATATCTGTAATCAAAAATGTATATAAAAAAAGATAAAGTAAAAACAAACTTAGACCATCACCTCCTCCCCCCAGGAAATCCCCACTCGTTCAGGTGTTACTACTGAATTATCTTTTCAAACAACTGGCTTGACATGAACAGACACATTCTTTGGAAGTTTTGCAGAGTGCAAAAGGCTGCATAAAACATGTACAAAAATTAAAAAGAGTGTCTGCTTTGTTGAAGTATAGGACTGCTCAGCTACTGTGGTGCCCAGCGTTGTTCCATCATTCCATCATGACTAAAGATATCCAGATACTGCAGTTAGGATATCTTCAGTTGCAACTAGTTTTACTGCTCAGTGTCACTCGATGTTATTATTTTCAAATGTTAAAAATATACATCGTCTGCAGGGTTGTGATAGAGTCAGCAGGTGGCATTGTACAAAAACAGTGCTGTGACTGTGCATGCCTGCACAATTTCTTTAGCTGCAGGCTATAGCAGTCAGCTGGCAAATTGCAAAAAGTCAGGAGAGTGATGGCCTTGCTTATTCTGGACTATTCTTCACTCAGCATAGTGACTGCTGCAATGAGACCTAACACTGGGCACCACTGTAGCATTAATTCCAGTCAGAGTCCTGTCAAAATATTTATTTTATAGACTTAAAAGGAGAACGTGTGCTAGCAAAACATAGAAAGATAGAATTTTTTTGCCAAATAAGGACCACTTGACCCACCGTGTCAGAACATTTTTTTTACTGGCTGTACTGTCACTGCAGATCCTACCTGATCTCCAGCTACCCCTCTCCACTTTTCTACCAAGATTCCTTTGTGCCTGTCCCATGCATGCATGAAGCCTGCCACTGTTTTTTCCCTACTGCCTCCACTGTAAGACTGTTCCAGGCATCCACCACTCTGTCAGTAAAGAAGTACTTCTCACATCCTTCCTAAATCCCCTCTTTCCAGCTTCATTGCATGCCACATTGCTCTCGTACTTTATCCTTTGAAAAATACTCCCTCCCATACCTTACTCACCCTGTGAGATATTTATAGGTCACTATCATGTTCCCCTTTCCTCTCTTTCCAGGGTGTACATATTGAAATCCCTCAGTTTCTCTTCATAGGACTTTTGATGCAGCCCCTGCACAATTTAAGTTGCTGTCCTCTAGACAGCCTTTACCCTATCTATGTCCTTCCTAAGATGTGGTCTCCAGAACTTGATGCGATATTCAAACTGGCTGAGCTGCTGGCTATATTTCTGTTTCTGCTTGCTACCTGATCCAGTTTGTTTATGCATGTCTGTTGATTAGTAGTGCAGGTTTAGCTTCTGGTTACCAACTGTGTTAGCACTGTCTGAGTTGCTCATTTTCTCTTTGGTTCTACTTAATGACCTCTTATTTTTCTGGCTCTCTTCTGTTTGGCAGTCTAGTTGTATTGTCGGAGTGTCTGGCAACCGGGGGGGGGGGGGAGCTGATATCTGCTTCTTTGGTGTTGATGGCTAACCTTTCGGTGGCCCACTTTTGTTTTCCTGGGCTGTTCACTAGTAATGCTGTTTTTATTTTAAACTTTATTTTAAACTTTTGCAGCATTAAAGGTAAATGAGTCCTCAAGCAACTGGTCATGGAACCAACTCGGCAGAAGGCAATACTGGACCTTGTGCTCACAAACAGGGACAGTGTGATGGGGGTAACAGTGGGGGAGCACCTGGGGAACAGTGACCACCAGTCATTGTGGTTTGAAATCACAGAAAGAGCAGAACCAAATCACACAAAAACACGTATCCTGGATTTTAGGGGGGCAGACTTTGGGAAAATGGGTAGATACTTGAAAGAGGCATTAAGGGGAATGGGACAGGAATCAGGGGTTGAGGAACAGTGGGCAGTATTTAAAATGGGGATTACAAGAACAACAGAATTATGTATTAAGCAGGTTAGCAAGAGGAAAAGGAAGAGGAGACCATTATAGTTTTCCAAAGAGGTAGCAAAGAAAGTGAAAGCCAAAAAGATTGCATTCAGGCAATACAAAAAGACACAGGCAGAAGGGGATAGGGAGAAGTACCAGGAGAAGCAAAGGGAGGCAGGGAGGTCAGTAAGGGAAGCCAAAGCTCAGACAGAAGAACACATTGCAAAATCAGTGGGTAGAGGGGACAAAACCTTTTACAGGTACATAAGTGAAAAAAGAAAGACAAAGGGAGGGATAGTGAGACTGAAGGGGAGGATGGGGAAGCGTGGAGGATGACAACAGTAAAGCTGACATACTGAACAGGTATTTCTGCTCAGTCTTTACTGAGGAAGAGGAGGGTAATGGGTCTGAAGGGTGTACAAGGGGTGAGAATGGTGCAGAAATGGACACAAGTCCCTTTACACAGAAAGGGTCCTGAAGGAACTGGAAGTAATAAGAGTTGATAAAGCAATGGGGCAGGCGAGGGCACCCCAGGGTCCTTAAAGAACTAAGAGAGGTGGTGGCTGAACCTCTGGCTATCCTGTTTAGCCGATCACTGGAAACAGGGAGGTACCCAAAGACTGGAGGACAGCAGATGTAGTCCCCTTATACAAAAGTGGGAACAAAGAGGAAGCAGGGAACTACAGACCAGTCAGCCTCACCTCGGTAGTGGGAAGATCATGGAAGCACTACTGAAGGAGAGTGGGTGGAACATCTGGTTGTCAATGGACTACAGGACCCAAGGCAGCATGGTTTCACCAGGGGAGGTCATGTCAGACCAACCTCATTGAATTTTTGACTGGGTGACTAGGGAGGTGGATCAGGGGAGGCAGTGGACATGGCCTATCTGGACTTCAGCAAGGCCTTTGACACTGTGCCACATAGAAGACTATTATACAAACTGGGGAATATGGGTGTGGGCAGGACACTAGTGTGGTGGGTAGGTAACTGGCTGGGTGGCAGGACACAGAGGGTGGTGGTAAATGGCTGTCACTCCACAGAGGGAAGAGTGACCAGTGGGGTACCACAGGGATCAGTGCTGGGACCGGTCCTATTCAACATCTTCATCAGTGACATGGCGCAGGGCCTAGAAGGCAGAATTTCACTGTTCATTGATGACACAAAGCTCTGTAACAGAGTAGACACACCAGAGGGTGTAGACAGAATGAGAAGCAACCTGCAGAAACTTGAAGAATGGTCAGGGGTTTGGTAGTTGAAATTCAATGCAAAGAAGTGCAAGATAATGCATATGAGGCACAAAACCCTGGCACAATATATCAGTTGGGGGTGAGGATATAGCATGCACTAAGCAGGAAAGGGATCTTGGGGTTATCATCTCTGATGACCTCAAGGTAGGGAAACAGTGTGACAAGGCAGCAGATAAAGCAAATAGGATGCTGGGATGTATAGGCAGGGGCATTACCAGCAGGAAAGGAGGTCATAATTCTGCTATACAAGACACTAGTGAGGCCCCACCTGGAGTACAGTGTACAGTTCTGGAGACCATACCTCGTAAGGACATAGACAGGGTGGAGAAGGTTCAGAGGAGGGTAACAAGATGGTGCATGGATTGCATCACAAGTCCTATGAAGACAGGTTGAAGGAACTGAACATGTACTCCCTGGAGGAGAGGAGGGAGAGAGGGGATATGATAGAGACATACAAGTATCTTACAGGGAGGAACAGGGTGCAGGAAAACACTATTTTTAAGCGAAAAAGATGTTCCAGGACTAGAGGGCATGTGATGAAGTTGGAGGGAGGACGATTCAGAGGAAACATGAGAAAGAATTTCTTCACAGAATGGGTGGTGGACAAGTGGAACACCCTGCCAGAGGAAGTGGTGGGGCTGAAACAATCACGGATTTAAGAATGCATGGGATAGACATAAAGGAATTCTGGAGGTCAGGGTAGAGTGCAACAAACTTCTAGGAAAACAAACTGAACTTACAAGCTCAAATGGGCAGACTGGGTGGGCCATAGGCCCTTATCTGCTGACACTGTCTATGTATCTATGAGTCAGGAGAAATAGAAAGATACATTATGTTGAATTGATGTGCACAACCAAATAGTCTAGATCCTTGAATCTCTAAGCTGAGATCTGATCGAAACATTCAAACACCTCAAGGGCATTAACAAGGTGAAAGAGTCTAAAATGTTTCAATATAAGAAAAATAGCAGGACAAGAGGACACAGCATGAGATTAGAGGGAGGCCAATTAAGAGGTAATGTGAGGAAGCTATTTTTCATGGAAAGGGTACTGGATGCATGGAACAGCCTACCTCAAGAAGCAGTGGATATGAATACAGTGCAGAGCTTCAAACAGGCATGGGATAGGCATAAGCGTGAGTATGAATAGATAGGCCATTGACAGAGCAAAGGCAGATGGCACATTTATATGGCAGAAAAAGAAATAGACAGACTGGATGGGCCTTGCAGTCCTTATCTGCCATCAACTTTTATGTTTCTATGCAGAACATACTACATGACTGTTAGCTAATATACAGACCTTCATGTAGTCAATGGCATATGATAAGTACAGATTAGTTTGAGATGTGTAACAGGGGATCATAGACAGTCAACCTCCTATTGTCGTTCCAGCCGGAGTTACTTACAGCATCTTTCCCATCATTACTAGTCTTCTTATTATACTGTACCCTTTTCTATGGTCTCCTGAAGAGGGGCCCTCTTAGCTTCAAAGGCCTCTGCCAAGCCATTAGCTCTCAGATGAGCTCTCTAACTGCATACTGTCCTTGAGGCTTTCTAGGCAATGTGTTATTGGTGGTGGTGGGGGGGGGTCTCCTCCAGTCAAATGTTGTGCTGAAGTTTCCTGGCATTGATCAGCACCAGGTTCCGGAGTTTGCCAGGGTAATTGTTCTGATCTCGTTGTTTCATACCCAGGAAGAGTCCCAGAGGGGTAGTGAGAAGAGCTTGTTTAAGGACTGACTCCATTACTGCATGCACTCCTCCCCTATATGATTGCCCTTTGGGACAGGATACCATATGGGCAAAGTTGCCTTCTGCGACTTTACACTTAGGACACAAGGCATTAATGTCCTCTCAGAACTCGTGCAGCTTAGCTAGAGTGATATATGTGTGGTAGAGAAATTTATATTAGAGTTAGTGTCGTTTGTTGAGTTGTGAACACGGATCGGCATGGGCTATGGCCTTATTCCGGGTTTCTTGAATAACTGACACTTCCAGGTCTTGCTCCCAGGCCTCTCTATAGTCACTAAGTTCAGGCTGTAACCTCTGAATCAGCTTGTAAAATGCTGAAAGGGGTTTGGTTCTCAGTCGTGGGGTAAAGATTATGACTGCTGCTGAAGAGCATGTCGGAGTGTCCAGCCCTCCCCCCGTGACTCTTCCAGCAGTCATCTTGCACATAGGTATAAAAAAAGGAATTGGTCTGAAGATTGAATATGCATTTTAATTCCAAAAAGAACATAAATTTGCTCCCTTCAAAGAAGTATTTCACTTGTTTAATCCCCCCTTGCTGTCCAGGCTAACAGCCCTTGATGCACAAAAACATGTACCCTTTTCTCCCTTTTTAAAGTCTGGGTAATGTCTGCCCATGACGATATGCCCTGAGGGTGGACTATATGTTGGTGCACCTTAGCCTGCATTTCCAGGCTGAGCTTAGTGAATGGATTCCATAACTTCGGGGCTGAGTTTCCAATGCTGGGCTTAAATGAGTTTCCAACTTGCCCCTCAATTCCTTCTCCTCCATCTCCTTCCAAGACAGCCCTGGCTGCCCCCTGCCAAGTAAGACAGTTGTGATGCCCAGTAATATTGTAACACATGGGGACATTTTGTACACTGTTGTAGGTGGACATCATAAGTCTTGCTGGCTTACCTCTCTGGAAAAAGTGATAGAATTGACTATGGACTGCCTTAAAGAATCTTAAGGGAATGTTGATGGGTAGAGCCTGTAACAGGTACAGCAGTTGTGGAAAGATACACATTTTTAGCATGTAATTTGTTCCACCATTCCAGGTCCTTCCTGATTTTTTTTAATAAGGGGGTAAGTTTGGTTTGTACAGTTTACCTATGGCCTGTGGAATCTGTATTCCCATATACTTAAAGGGCTTAACTATTTTGAGAGGGAAACGCGAGACTGCTGGACTTGCACCCCCTCCTACTGCCCACTAACATAGCTCACTCTTACGCTAGTTTATTATGTGCCCTGAGAAGCTACCATAGATAATCTGCCACCTTTCCAACTGTGGGAGACTATCTACAGGACTGCATAGACAGACTAGAAGGTCATCTATGAATATTGATACCTTGGCCTGTTCTTCTCCTATGCACATTATCTGTATCCTTGAGTCATCTCATAAAATGACTGACAGAAGTCCAATGGACATTGTGTATAAGAGTAGAGGCAGGAGGCATCCATGTCTAATCTCTCCTGTAAGATAAAGGGCTGGGTAAGGCCTCAATTTACCATTATCTGGGTGGTAGGTTTTGTGTATAACATTTTGACCCACCCTCGGAACTTCTCCCTATCCCAAATCTGCCTAACATCCTATGAAGGTACCCCACTCCATGTGGGTGAACCTTTTTCAGCAACGAGGGCTAATATTCCAGATGGCTCCCCTTACCCCAACTCCACCACCAGAAAATGTTGAGTGTCTCCCTGATGTTACCCTTACCTTGCCACCCTTTCATAAATCCTGCCTGATCTGGGTGGATAAAATCAGGAAGGACTACTTCCAGCTTAGGTGCCAGAAGTTTTGCCAAGATCTTGTAGTCTACTGTCACCAGAAAATCAGCCTATAGGAGGCACACAGCAAGGGATCTTTACCAGATTTTGGCAATGCTGGAATCTGACAACATGGAATGGGTAGTAGTGCTGGTTGAACTTCTGCCTGCTGGTGGGGTTATCCTGTGATGGGGTGCTAGCTGACAGTTCTAGCTGAATGTCTGGTTATTTACTAATCTAGCTGGCTTCTGCTGGACCTTCATGCTTTTACTGGTCACTAAATTCCTCTTTGTAGCTGACCTTTCTCTGGTTCGATAAGTGCAGTTGCATTTCTGTGGCACAGCTTTATGGCAATTTCTTTGAATGAGCATATTGTGAACTACTAGTCAAGTGACTAGGATACTCTTGTTATCTGGCTAGCCTCCAAGCCTGTAAGTGCATGAATACATTTTTACCCTGTGTGATTTGTTTTCTTTAATAAAGTATTTGTAAGCAGATAAAGGAGATTGGAGCCATTTTTGCACATTGCACCCATTGCACATGCTGTAGACCCTCGTTCGCACCTAGAAATGAAGCTCAGCTCAGTGTGCCTATCCTGGTTACCAATTATAAATAAATAAATAATTGCTTAAATGTTCTTGCCTTGTTTTCTGTATGGAAGTCACAGAAGTCACATGGCAGCCTTTTTTCCCTGCTTCAACTGGTGAGAGCTACCAAACATGCTCGATGACTTTGTGGTACCTTCAAGCGCTGGGACTGACATTGCCTGTTGCTGGAACTGCCTAGATCTAGAACAAAATGTGTTGTACTAGTTATCAAATATATTACAATCTGTAAAACCTCAAAATACCTTTTAACTGGGATTTGGAGGATTGCATTATAAACAGAAATATTGCTGCAATGTCACAGCCTCAACAGTGTTTAGTTAAGCTAGAATGAACAAATTATTCATGTTAAAAGGATCTTTTGCAATGTAAGGAAACCACTAAATTTTCATTTTGGTGAAGATGGAAAAGGAAAATTGCTTTTCTTTACATTGTAACAAAATTCCTAGAATAATGAACAGTTTATTCTGATTTACTTTACTGCATAATATAATCTGATTGCTGAGTTTTGGGCATCACCACAACTCCCCTTCTTGTCCTAGAAATGGATGCCTCCACAGGCTCCTACATCACTATTTAATATATATCATACAGTTTTGCTTTTTTATATTAAAGATATAGCATGTGGTAAATGCAACCTAATTATCTAGTTACTGGACCATTATTGCAGCTTTTAAATATAGGGAATCTGCATGGTGTTTAATGACATCCAGTACGTGCATCTCCAACAAAGATTAAACAAGAATAAACTCACACTGGCAATATATGCAGTTTATTGAGTCTTGGTTGAAACTGTTTTAAGAATTTGAGGAGGGATTGTTTTTAAGACAGGACTGTAACAGGGAGCTCCTGCCACTCTTGAGGACTGACCTTTTCTTAAATCTGTTGCAACAGTTCTTCTATTTCTAAGCCTAATCTATCATTTACTATTTCTAGTCCATAAGGTTGACCACCTGTGGGCACCCCCTTCTCCCTCCCTTGACTATGCTACAGTGTCCTCTTTAATTTTCCTTTTCCCTCTCAGGTCCTTGTACAGGGAGGTTATACCTCAGAGTATTTGTAAAACAGGTTCTAGTTATTGTTGTTGGATTTAGTATGTAATAGCACTATGTTATAAAAAACCTTAATGTATACACCTTATGTTTATGAAACCTGTAAATGTTGAAAATACCATGGAACTTGGTGTTTTTGGTAATGGTAAGACGTACTAGGTGACTTATAGAAATTAGGCTAGTTGTGCTATTTAAAATCATGTAAATTGTTGTAAACTTAACAAGTAAGAAATGTTTGTTTATTTATTTATTGAAATAGTTTCACCAGGAAAGGCACACTAAGCAACAAGATGCTCATCTCCTGGTGTGACCAGTGTGGGGTGCAAGGGGTTGGATAACATGCAGGTTATCAACTGAGCAAATAACAGAGGCAAGTAGCAGCTTATGGATACAATTGCATTAAATGACAAGCTACAACACATGGAGTACATTGCATATTGTATAGAGCATATAACAATTACTTGACATATAGCAGCAATACAAGGGAAAATTTAGCACATAGTAATATGCAGGTATAAGCAACAGGAGATGTAGAACACATGATGGTGCAGGACAAAAGGCACAGGCACAGAAAAAGTGCATAGGTTGGGGCTACATGTCAGCATTTATAGCAAAGCTAAGGCTGCTGGTTGGGCAGTGGGAAGTTGAGCAATTGGCGCACGGCTGAGTCAGGTACAGGAGCAATTAGTGGTGAGGAAGTTAGCTAGGGCAGTAGAAAGAGAGTGGGCAGAGGAGGAATGCTGAATTTGAGGTGGGAGATCATTCCATAGCTTGGGTAACCAGTGTGAGAGGGCGGCTTGCCCGGAAGTAGTCTTCCGCTTAGGGATTGATAGTTGGCGGCAGTCACAAGATCTAAGATAATGGGTGGGGAAGGGGGAAGCTGAGAGCATAGAGGAGAGGTAGGAAGGAATGGTGCCAAGCCATAGATTAGATGCATATTTAGCACAGTGTGAAATGCAGCGGTTTCCGAGGGGTGGTGGTGCCAGGGAACGGTAAAGGTTGCAGTGGTGGGTAAGGGGTGAGGCATCGAGAGCAAAGCGGCAGAAGGCATTAAAAGTGTGTTCAGCTTATATAGGGTGGACTTAGGGGCTGCACCATAAACGATGTCACAGTAATCAAAGGAGGAAGTATCATCTTCTGGACCAGTTCATGTCAGATGGGGGAGGAGGCTACGCGGTTCCTATAAAGTGCACCGAGCATGGGACATAGTTTTTGAAATAGCATCAACGTGGTCTGGGATGGACAGATGGCAGTTGAGCCATACCCCAAGTGGTGGAATGAGGAGACATCTTCAAATTTTTGACCATCCAGGGTGTGGAAATAGGGAAGGGATGGGAGTCCGGACAGGCGTTGATGTGTGCCAAAAGTTATCGTGACAGTTTTTTTTTCATTTAGGGAGAGCTGGTGAGAGCTGAACCGTTGTTGTACTTTGTTGAAATCAGCTTGGAGGTTAGTTTGTACCACTTCAGGGTCGGAGCCTGAGGAGAAAAGTACAGTGTCATCTGCATACATGTGGATTGAGGTAGTAGAGCAGATGAGCGGCAAGTTGTTTAGGAATATAGAGAACAGTGTGGTCCCAGAACGACCCCTGGGGGAACACCGGTAGTTAAGGGAAGGAGGGAGGAGATAGCATTTGCGACTCTAACGGACTGGGTTCTGCAAGAGAGGTAAGATCTGAACCAGTTGGTGACAGCAACAGAGAGGCCTGATTCAGTGAGACAAGAGAGCAATATGGGGTGGGAGACAGTGTCGAAGGCTTTCGCAAGGTCGATGAAGGCAGCTGAGGTGATCAACCTACTGTCCATACCAGTCAGGATGGAGTCGGTAAGCCTTATCAGGGAGGATGCAGTGGAGTGTCCCTTTCTGAAACCTGACTGGTAGGGTGTGAAGAAATAAGAATCAGTGAGGAAGGAAGTAGGTGCTCTTGTAGTTTTGCTAGTACTGGGAGGAGGGAAATAGGGCAGTAGTTTGAGGGAGAGGTGGGGGTACCTCCTTTTGGGAGGGGGATGACAGTGGTGTGCTTCCATGCTTGGGGGACAGCAGCGGCAGCATAGGATTGGTTTAAGAGTTTGGTAAGCGGAGTTGCTATGGCGGTGGTGGAGAGGTAGAGGAGTTTAGAGTCCAAGCCATCTGGGGATTTGCCTTTTGAAGGGTTGAGAGAAAGTAATGCATCTAGGGCATCTGCTGCAGAGATGTCATTGAAGGAAAAGGAGTGAGGCCTAGTCAGGTTCGTTACATCTGTAGAGAGTGCGATAGTTGCAGGGTTTGGCAGGGCAGAGAGGATAGTGGCAGTACAAGTGGAGAAATATATGTTGAACTCAGTAGTGACTGCTGTTGGCTCAACGAGAATGGAGTTGTTAATATTTAGAATTGGAGTGGGAATGGCAGCTGGTGGGGTGAAGAGGGAGTGAATGACCGTCCAGAATTTTGAGGGGTTATTTAGGTTGGACTGTAGGGAGCTGCTGAAGTACTCTGCTTTAGCTAGGCGAGTGGCTCTGGTACACTTGTTTCGGAGCATGCGGTATGTGGAGAGATGTTGTGGGAGGCGTGAAGATTTGACATGCAATCAGTTCTTGGGTGATCCATGGCAGATGGTTGCCTCATACCCTTGCACATCGCAGTGAGGCATGTTTGTCCCAGATGCTGAGGAAAGTGTCTTTAAAGTGGAGAAAGGCGTCGTCAATGGAGTCCATAATAGGGGGGGGCCCAGTTTGCTAATGCAAGGTTGTCTAACACTGGGGTGAGATTGAGGGATTTGAAGGAGCATTGGACTAGAAATTTAGGGGGGGGGGATTTTGAGCAGTAGATTTTGCGTACTAAGAAAGTAAAGTGGTGGTCACTGAGGGAGTCAGGAAGAATAATGGCATTTATGACCCGGTGAGGGTGTGTGGTAAGAGCCTAATCGAGGAGTGAGTGGTTACCAGATTTTGGGATAAGCCGGGTGTGCTCAGTAATGATTTAAATTGCATGATGATTTGCATACATCCCACGATGCATTGCATTATAGAGGTATGTATGATGTTGTATTTCTTTGAAACTTGATTTGTTACCAATGCCCTTCGGGGTAACTGTTCTTTCAGTGATTCTGCATTGAGGTTCTTTGTTTATAGCTTGTCTGTTATCCCACAACCCCCTCCACAAGGACTGAACTGCATTTCTCTTTTTGTGTTTCATTATGTTCATGTAAACACTGGAATAGAAACATAGACATTTTTTCACAGGCAAACAGACCAAAGGTCTCCTATCTGCTCTGACCCAAGTTACTGTAGGTCCAGCCTATTGCTGGGAATGCTCTACATCACAGATGCAACACAAAATAGACAATAAACAGAAGTGAGGAAAAAGTCAAATAGTCAATCACCTATTCTGTTAGATGGATGAATTCCTTAATGTATAATATGTGATGTACTGTACCTTCGTGTCCTGGGACTTACGTGTAATAATAGTGGTATTATAGGGGAGGTGAAATAGGGGGAGGTATGTTATACTTCACAATTCATTTTGTTGACAGCAAGATGAATTGAGGAAAAGGTCCAATTATGCTAAAAATATTCAGTTTATTAATTGCTAGATAGCATATACCTTTCAAATCCAGCTGTTTTAATTATCTCCTCTATCCAGGAACCTATTCATTGGTGACCTGGTTCTTTCCTTCTCATTAGTATTTGGCACTTGACTTTGAGGGCTGCTACTAGAAGCCAGGTTGACTTCCATCTGTCTTTAAAAAGGGCAGATACATTCCTCAAAATAAATATACCTGGGTTGAATGGAATTGAATACATAATTACTTTTCACAAATGTAATGTATCCTGTACTTGACATTGAATAGACCTGAACAGAACCATAATACATGAAGTAATGATCAACCCACCACAGTACTTTTTTTAGCAGTTATTCCATTCTAACAGTTCATATTCTTTAACATTTGGTGCTGTCTGATACCATCTGTGGACTATCAATAAATTTGAGCCAGTTTTTCTTGTGGTAATTTAATGCCTCTGACTCTTTGACAAATATTTTCTCCATGTTGATTAACTAATTAACTAATTTGGGTTGGCAATATAAAATACACAAAATTCAAGTGAGAAATGAGGAATGCTGTGATCCCAAATGCATAGCCAATGTCAATTAATGTTAGGTTTTTGGATTTATTATCATTCTAACAGCAACATCTTTCACCCAATGCTGAAAGCCTTGATCAACATCTTGAAAAGAGATTTGACCATAACCCTGGGAGTCCTCCTTTTTATATGAAAGCTGTCTCAGTTAATGATACCTATAAATAAATATTCAGTTAATCACATGATAGAGGTGTAGGTAGTAATAAGCTGGATCTAAGGTTTCTTTCATCAGCTGCCAGCTCTACTGCATGACAGTTATCTAAAATGTAATCTCTTTCTTAGCACCCAAGCAACATCAAATATTTGGAAGTTTACTAGGTCATTCCTGTTTTAATGTACTATATACAATAGTCATTGATAACTAATGTCCCATTTCTATCCTCATCCCTGAGTAAACTTTTACAAATATAGTTTTCAATCAGGTAAACAAAGATATTTTTAAAGCATGACTTTGGAATAGATTCCATACCAACAATGCTTTTGGTCTGATTCATGGATGATGTTAGAAGAGTTATTGATGCAGGCCTACTGACAGATATTATATTCTTGGATCTGCCCAAGGCATTTGATGTAGTACGCCATGCTATTTTGTTACAAAGTCTGGATACTTTAGAAGTTTCACCATGCTTCTTAAATTGGTTCAATAGTGAATTTAACACAGGAGAGTCCAATTTGTTAACTGTTTATGTGTTTTACCAGAGGTTCCTTTGAGCAAAGCTTATTTCAAGAAAGTCTTGGCATAGACTTCAAGCATGGTTACAAACTCAATTTTCTATACAAAAGTTTAACATTTGAGATTACATATGTAAATATGAAAAATGGCACAATAAAACGGCTAGTTGCAGTTACAAACATCAATGTAACAACAATTTAATAAGGCCTTAAACACTTCATTGCTGACCTCTGCATTTAATTGTAAGGAGTAGTGCAAAATATTCTGCAATGGTGGTGTTTTACATCTGTATGAAAACCTTTCATGATTTGTATAAAATCTGGGACCCTCTCATGAGACCAAGGATAAATTTCTCAAAACACACTGATATCTAGAGATGTACAAATTTGGGAGGCCTTCACTTCTCCTGGACTTTGCACAGTTTCCTGACTTTGCACAGTTCTTTGTTAAGTTCTTCACCTACCAGAGTGGTGATTTTCACCTGGAAAATCTATGCAAAGTGCCAGCAAACTGGCACTTTACCTAGTTTTTGGAAGTATGTAAAGTGTTTTAATAGTGATTCAAACACTTTTTTAATGAAATCTCACCTACTCAGTTTGCTAGAACCCACCCCTCACCCATCATACAGAGCATATAAATCAGCCCTTTAACCCAAACCACCCACTGCTGTGCAAAACACATCTTCCTCCCAGCACAGTTCATGGCCCCAATAAAATCAATCAGCTGTTCTGTTCTCAGTTTAGAAATATCCCTTCCCCTCACATGCATATCACAATCCAACTCTCCCACATAACACCCCAAGCAACCTAACATGATGAGATAGTGAAGTCCTATCTCTCAACCCCTCACTTGGCCCCAACCACCCTCTTCAACCCAAAAATCATTTATCTACCTGTAAAAAGGAAAACCATCAGGTATTGCAGAGAGACATGACACACACCAGCTTTGTCACCCTGTTCGAGTCAGGGACTGTCCCATCTAGTGCTGTATTGCTTCCAATCAGGGGAGCATCCACTGTTGTTGGAAAAATGTTTTATTCCTTTATTGCCTAGGCTAACTGTACTTTGCGGAATCAGGGGTAGTACTGCATATAGTATCCACTAGCATAGTATGCAATATCTCATTTTCATGGATGTCCGGGAGACAGCACAAGTTATTGGTGCAGTATAGGTCTATGTACAGGTACTTTCAGTATGAATATAACAACACAGATATATTCAAAAATACATAATTATGCCATTGCATCATAAATACATAATCATTGTTCAATGTTTCAGGCAGTACATATATTTGTATAACTACAAGACACTTGCCATGCACTATACATATTGCATTGTGTCAGCATGAGCTAAGGCACCCCAGAGTGGCCCCGTTGCTTTATAGAATCACCTGAAATGGAATTATCCTGTGAGCATCACTCAGGCAGGGATTGGTGGTAATTGCAGAACTAATGAGACAGGATGTGAGGAAGAGGAAGTTATTGATATCACTGCCTTGTAGACAACCATTGGTACTGACCACACACAAAAGTTAATAACTTGTTTTTTAAGAGTGTGTCCCACAGTGACAAATCAGTCACACACAGAATTCCCCTACAACTTATCTAAACTGGGGAGCAGCACAGTGTTAAATGTTAATTATAGTTAGCCAAGTTAGTGGCTAAATACGAAGGTTCATCTATAATCATCTAGTCAGTCAGATCATAACATTGTCAGTTTCAAAATTGATATCCACTAATTTACTGCCTTTAAAAATGAGTGACTGGAGACAGTGGAGCTCTGGTATCAGTTTCCATCCTGGACACTGTTCACCTGAAAAGTCATAACAGAGAAAAGAACTCTACCAGTGTCTGTGACAGAGTATGTGCATGTGACATTGAACACATGGACTGAGGCCACACAATTGACTATTTACATTTTTCCATAGCAGGAATTATGTAATGAGAAAAACAGCTCCTTTTAATTGGTTCCAGTGGGAGGCAGCAGAAAAATACGGCACACTCCTAATGCGCTACCTTTAAGACACCAGGGTCCAGATATTCAAAACTTTGCCTGGGCATGCCGACACAGTGGTGCCGAGGGTCGAGGTGCTGGATGCTACACCTCGCTCTGCGCTGGCAACCTGGGTTCGGGAATGAGGCTGGGTCATCGGGGGTCGGTAGGAGAGGACTAGGATTGAACGTCCGATGACAACTCTCCTAGTCCTGGGGAGAAGGGGTGGATGCACACCTGCTCTGCTGGTCCCTGGAGATGCCCGGCGGTACTGCAGTTATGCAGGAACCAGTGGGGGGTAAGCATGGCAGATGTTTGTGTGTCAGTACACTGACGTCCTAGCACATCCATGCTTCCATCAGGGAGATAAGTGGGGAAAAGGCAGCACAGATCAGTGGCAGCTCGATGGCCGCAGTTTCACTGGCTGATGATGCCCAGAAGGCATGTGCCGGTAATGGTTCCTCGCCAGGTGCGGGGACTATGGGGAACCCCCTTCACAGGTGTAGATGCATCTGCCAGCTAGGCATGCAGAGCTTTGGGGTCAGCGGTGGAACAGAGGATCGGTGGCTGGATGTAGTGCAGGACTGTGGCTGCAGGTGAGGAAAAAATGTTGTGATAAAAAAAAAAAAGAAAACTTTTCCTGGGCAAAATTCCTGGTTTGTGTGTGCAAACCAGGCTTTTGAATATAGGAAGTCTGTGCAAAGCCTGGTTTGCACCCACAAACAGGGTTTGCACCGGGGCCAACTGTCGAGGGGACACAATGCGGATGGAAGGGTGGGGACCTGAATATTGTCATAATCTAATATTCATATTATTTGCACTGTGAAAGGGCATTTTGTACTGTCCCCTTGCAAGGTGCAAATACTGCTGACAAACACCAGGGTCAGAGCTATGGCACATTGCAACACTGCAAATTTTTGCACTCCACTATGCACATTTTTATGTTTGCTTGCGCTCATGCGCAAGAGACATTATAAGGCAGCTTAGGAGAGAAACGGGTTGTGGAGTTGCGGCAGCATGGCAGCCAATGCCAGCACTGCATTTGTGTGCTTGGCGGTGTGCACCCATTACAGACTCAGTGTCCTGATGACACTGGTTCTGCAGAAGTGCCACCAACTTGAAATGATTTGGCCACTGCAATGAGGGGACACCTCATCATTGCAGCATCAGCAATTCCGCTGCAATGAGGGAGCAACCTGTCATTGCAGGGTGGTACCTCACCTGGTGTAACAGTACCAGGAACATGACAGCTGTATGCAGCTGCCTCCGAGAAGACGGGGGTGCCCAGTCCCCCTGCCAGCATGCCCCCGACCCCCTTCATTTGCTGATGGGGATCCCAGTCCCCATCAGCATAATGTCCCCACCTCCAAGTTTCTGTTGTGTGTCGAGGTGGTGCCCAATCCCCTTCGGCATCATGCACGCCCCAACAGTCTTTCTTTGGTGATGGGGGGCCCAATCCCCATCAGCTTCAGTCGCCCCTTCCCAGTTCAATTTGCCAATGGGGGAGCCCACTCTCCATCAGCATAATGTCCCCCCGATTTCTGCTGTGTGCCGAGGGGGTGCCCAATCCCCCTCAGCATCATGCTCCCCCACCCATTTCTGTGCCGGTGGGGCCTCAATCCCCATTGGCTTCAGTACCCCTCCCCACAAATGCAGGTGGTACACTGGGAGCCCACCCCAGTGAACCAAACAACACCTGTGAAAGAAGGAAACTGACCCGCTTAGTCTTTTTTTTTTACCTGTAAAACAAGAAAATGGTCCCTTGCGGTCTCTCCTGCCCCCTCCCACAACCTGCGCCCACCCTCTGTGTACCCTGCCTCCCCACACCCCCCTCACCCCATACTTACCTCCAGAGCCTGGCACGACAATCTTTGGAGGAAAGGGAACACGTCTGCACTCTTCAAAGCTGACTACGAACTGAAGAAATACTGGTAAGCTGCATAATGGCATAAATAGGGTTTTTTTTCAACTTTGGTGCATATCTCAGACATTTTGGGGAATTTTGGCACCAAATTTTCAACCTGGGGATATTGGAACCCCTCCTCATGAATTCAGTTTCTGTCATGGTGTTATTCAGTCCCAAAAGGTGATTTCACGGTCACTGCGTGGAACCACCTTTCAGGACTGATTAACAAAATGGCAGTGCAACTGTTCATGAGGTGGGCTCTCAAAAAGCCTATGTTGCAAATTTGGTGAAACAAATCCAAAAAATGACTGTTTTACGAGCATGCGTTGTGCTGTTTCCACGTACGGTCATAACTTCATGAATTTGTAATATTTTCACCCCAGATTTTCAACATTGGCATTTTTCCGCAGCTCCTTATGAACAGTACAGCTTTCATTTTACATATCCTGGCTGAAATGTGTTTTCGCACTTCTATGGCACATTCAGCATGGTCGCTGTGGGAAATCAGTTTTAGGGACAGATTAAGAAAATGACAGTGACACTGTTCATGAGCAGTGGTCCTAAAATGCCTATGTTGAAAATTTGGTGATGAACGTCCATAAATGATTGTGTTACAGCATGCATTGCACAGTTTCCATGCACCCTGTAACTTAGCAAATTTGCAATATTTTCATGCCAGATTTTCAACACTAGCATTTTTCATACCTCCTTATGAACAGTACAACTGTCAATTTTCACCTCCTGGCGAAATTTGTTTCGCACTTCCGGTGCAGAACAATGCGGTTGCAGTGGAAATCAGTGTTTGGGACAGATCAGCAACAAGCGGTGAGAGGGGGAGAGCAAGCTCAATGAAGCTCTGTCGGGACTGCTGCAGATTTCTTTGTGGGCAGAAAAAGGTGCCAATGCAGGCAGGAGCACAGTACAAAAGGGCAGTCTGCAGCGCCATGAGAAACAGAACGAAAGAAGTGAGGGGAAGTGAACTAGCTCAACGGAGCTCTGGTCGGGACTGCTGCGATTTCTTTGTGGCAGAAAAGGCTAATGCAGGCAGGAGCCCAGTACAAAAGGGCAACCTGCAGCACTGGGAGAAACAGAATGAGCGAGTGAGAGAGGGGGAGGAGCCATCCCACCTGCCCAGAGTCCTGTGTGGTCCTATATTACAACAGTGTCTCTGGGTGGAGACAAAGCAATGATTGGATACTTTTACGATTGCTGTAATAATACAGATTAAGTTGTTCTGTTTATTTCTCTAACTGAGATAAGTACTGAGCTATACTATTAGGATTGCTGTAATAATACATATTTATTTGTCCTGTTTATTTATCTAACTGAGTTGAGTAATACTTGGAGTGCAATACAATTTCTAACTGGGCTAAGTGAAACTATATGAGAGCCGAGAACAAAAATGATGGTAGCTGAGGGGTGAAACACAGACAAGGAGGCTTTAGGATTGCTACAATAATACAGTATCTAACGGATGAGATTTGAGACTGAATTACCCCGGTTGGCAAGGGGTCAGTAGGGGGACTAGTGTGGGGGGGACAGAAATTTGAGTAAATAGGGGCTTAACAGTTGTGGTAGGTACAGAATCTGGGAGTAAGAGCCCGTAACATAAGATGGGGGCCAAAATGGGGCAGGTGCCACATGTCAATAGGGCAGGCATCTTTGGAAGGGTGGAGGGGTGTACAGGGTGTGGGTCTGCCATGAGCCTGGACTGGGCTTGGAGGATGGGGGGGGTGTATGGCCTGTAGATGATTGGCTAGTTTGAGGGAAGAACTGTGAAGGTTAGGGAGGAGTGTAACTGGCAGGACAGATAAGTATGGTAGGCATCCTGAGGGGGGGAGTAGGGGTTGGCAAAGGGGAACAGAGGAAGAATAACTAGGGACTGAAACCAACACCAGTGTCAGAGGCAGTAGCAGAAAAGAGAGAAGAAGGGAAGGGATGCCCGAGGCGAAGGTGGGGGGCCTCCTGATGGGGGAGGAAGAGACCACGAGGTACCAGGGAGCAAGAGCAGATGGCTGGGGTAGGGAGGGACAAGGGTGCCATGGAGGGAACAAGTAGCAGGGAGAACCAATGGGGAAGAGATGTAGGACAGGTATTAACTATGAATAGATTCAAACCTCTGCTATGGGACAGAGAGGGGGAGCAGGAACATACTGAAGGGGAGATTACAAGTGGGGCATGAGAGGGATGGCAACAGGTAGGGGAAGAGATAGCAAGGACAAAAGGGTAGAAGGGGCTAGTAAGGAAGGAGGGGTGGTGACTGAAGGAGAGAAGGCTACGGGAAGGGGAGGATGGGAGGGGCATCACTATCGGGGTAGATGGGAATGGGGGCTCTAAACCGACAACAGTGGGGATAGGAGAGGGGTTGGAAATCAGCAGGGGAGGAGGGGAGGTCGACATGGGAAGCCCAGTAGAAAGTAGTCAGGCTGGGAAGGGGTTCAAGGGGGATGAGAGGAATAAGGCAGAGAAAAGGGGTGAGGCAGAAGTAGGGGCTACAGATACAGAAGTCACAGAGGGTGCAGTTGGCGGGGGTAAGGGACAGGGAAGAATGAAAACTGGGGTGGTGGAAGGGGCATTAGAATGGAAAGGGGGTAAGGGGGTACTCATCCTGGGGGATTCTATGCTGAAATGGGTGAGATGGGGTGGAAACGGGAAAAGTCACAGCCATATTTGGGTTGAAGTTGTCCCCAGGTTGACTGCAGGAGGGGCTGGGCAGGCACTGCTCAAGCGTGCAGTGAGGGGGAGGAAGAAACCACATTTACTGTTGCATGTGGGTACAAATGACTTGGCGAGGGACACGGTGGAAGTAGTGAGGGGGAGGTTTAAGTACTTGGGCAGGCAGTGTGAGTGGTGGGGAAGTCGGTGGCATTCTTGGAGGTTCTGCCGGTACCATGTGCAAACATGGAGAGGAAGGGTATGCTCGAGGATTTTGAGTGGCTGAGGGATTGGTGCCACACAAAACATTATGGGTTAGTGACTAACTGGTGTAAGGTCTGGGGGGAATAGTGACTTGTATGCGGGGGACAAGGTATACTGGAGCAGGAAGGGGAGGGTAGTATTAAAGGCTGCCGGGCCACTGGTGCTGAGGGTTGAGGTGCTGGACGCCACACCTCGCACCACACTGGCAACCCAGGGATCGGATGCAAGCCCGGGCCGCCAGGGGTTGGCAAGGCAGGGATAGGATTGAGCATGTGGAGGACTGCTCTCCTATCCCGGAGTAGGATCCAGGAACCCACCACTCTGTAGCGGCCCATGGTGATGACCGCGGGCGCTACTACAGCGGTGTAGAAAAGGTGGTGGAGTGTGGCAGACATTGGCATGCTGTGCCTAAGCATCATTGCATGCCCGCACTCCACAAAGGGGAAAAGTGGAAAATGGGCTACAGTCAAGCAGCATGAGCTTCTGACCCCTGCCCACCCTGAATGGTACCTCCTCAACCAGATCCTGTTCTGGTGGGTTGACCTGGGAAGCTCCTCACCACCCCACTTGGAGGATAATCCATGTAGGTGAGCAGATCGGCCTGATGTCAGGGGCTGGGCTGGGGGTCAGTCAGGATGATGAAGCTGACCATAACCCAGTGAAAAATATGTAAAAAAAAAAAAAAGCCAGGATTAGATGGGTATATCTCTACTAAGGTGGATTTAAACAAAATTGGGGAGAGGTGGCCAAAAGACTGTGGTTGGTAGAAAGGTCCGGACATGGGAGCCTGATGAGGTCACTGCCCTAGATATAGATAAAGGTGGAGGTGTAGTAACCCTGGAAGGGGGCAGGCAGAGTGGTCTGAGTGTAATACAGAAATCACCACCACCCGGTAAGAATAAGAAGGAGAGAGCGTGCGGACTACCGGGAGGAGGGACACAGGCCAAGGAGGAGAAGAGTGAGGAGAAGGAGGGGTACGGGTGGAAGGTGGTCTGACTAAATGGATAGATAACTGGTTACAGGGGAGGGTGCAGAGGAGGGTGGTGGTGATGGGGTAGCTCTCGGCACCCAGAGCAGTGACAAGCAAGGTGACACAGGGCTCAGTGCTTGGCCCAATGCTATTTGGGCTCTTTATCTCCAATACAGCACACGGAGTGGGGAGCAGGGTTAGTCTGTTTGCACATTATACCAAATCGAAAGCAAATAGTTATTGTAGTAGAGCCCCCAACTCACACACATACACACTCCCGGAAAAGCTACTTAAAAGCCTGCAATTCATTCAAATCAATTTCATTTTCTTACTTACTTGGGGTTCAATGCCAACAAGTGTAAAATGATGTACCATGGGCATAGGAACTCAGATGCTGGGTATGAGATAGAGAGGTACTGATACTCACCAGACATGAAAGGGTCCTTGAAGTTATTATATCAGAGGACCTCAAAATCGCAGTACAGTGTGACAAGGCTATGGGTAGGGCATATTGGATTCTGGGGTGCATAAGGCAGCATCTCCAGTAGGGAGGAGGAGGATGTTGTGCTGCCATTGTATTGCTCCTGATATACCCCAGCTGGAGTACTGTGTCCAGTTTTAGAGTCCACACTTTAGAAAGGACATAAGGTGGGGGTTTCAGAAGAGGGCAATTAAAATGGTTCAGAATTTTCACAGGAATCCCTACAAGGAAATGCTGAAGAATCTCAACATGACACTCTGGAAGAGAGGAGGGCAAGAGGTGACATGATCAAGACCTACAAAGTACCTCACATGGGTAAAGAGGGTGCAGTTGGGGAGTTTTCTTCAAATGAGGATGAGCACCCAAACCAAGGAAATACAATTAAGGTGGGGAGAGGCATTCAGGATAGATGTGAAGAAATATTCTTTACTGAAAGGGTGGTAGACACCTTGAACAGACTGCCAGGAGAAGTGGTGGAAGCTAAAATGGTAGGGGGCATAAAGCATGCATGGGATAAATATAGGGGTATATTAGAATAAGGGGAAGGAGGGGGTCAACGGAGATCAATAGGGCTATGGAAGTGGAGTAGGTTCATGTTCATTGCAGGAAAAATCCATTAAGCAAGCTCATTCACAAGGAGGTCCTGATAGACGCAGGCAGAATAAGACATGCAGTAACGTATACAGGCAGGAGTTACAAGTAGGTAGAGAACACTTGGGCAGACTGGGTGGGCTGAGCGGTCCTTTTCTGCTGACAAATTCTATGTTTCTATGGCACCATGTGTTAATTCAGGTGCAGTGTTTATTTAAAGTTGGGCCTACCATATTTCCAGATGTAAGGTACAGTAAATTACCAAATTAGATGCAGCCCACTTACACTATAATAAACAGAACCCCAGTGCTTCAAGAGGCCTTTACTCTTCATAAGGCTGCTTAAAGAGCTGGGGTTCCATTTGCAGTGTCCACACCAGTATGCTGATCTTAAAATCGACGCCGCATCTGAATGAGTACTTGATTCTTGCTCACTTCATTTCTTCCCCACTTTTTCACTTTCCCCACTCCTGAGTTAGTTTTGGGCTGGTAGCACCTCACCTGTGTTGGAAGATGACCAATAAGTGGCACTGAAAGACGTCAGACTTCACAGACTGTGAAGGCAGCTGCTCACGGACAGACATAAGACAATTCTACTGGGGGGTAGGAGGAAGTAAGCTGTTGATTAACTAGAATCTGCAGCTTCTCCATCAGGTAGGGAAAGGGACAGACTAGGTGGGCCAAGCAGTCCTTATCTGCTGTCAAATTCTATGTTTCTATGTTTCTCACCCACCATCTTGGCAAGAAGAAGGCTGCAGCTGTGGCCACTGATTACTGTTGGGGTGTGAGGATGGGGGGACCAAAGGGGACAGTCATAAGGAGATAAAATCATAATAAAAATTGTGAGACCTTCACCAGCTTTCCTAAATGCTTATCAGTAAAAGAACACTGTATGAAATTTTTCAAATAGCAACACAATCTGGTGAGCCCTCTGTCTGCCATCTGACACCAGGCATCAATCAGCACAAAATTGCCTAAAGAAGACAGTGTGGTCATGTGGTTCCTGTAATACTGTAGATTACAGATTTATAAGAACAAAAGAATATCACACAGAAGATGGCACATATGTCTATAGTAGCTGTCTCCTGCTTCTCAGTAGTTATATTTATACCCTTGAGGTACTTAAATGTTTCTATCATATCCCTCTTCCTCTCTCTTCCAGTGAGTACATATTGAGGTCCCTTAATTTCTCCTCATAAGTCTTGTGTTGCAAGCTCTGTACCATCTCATTCGCCCTTCTCTGGACCACCTCCAACCTGCTAATATCCTTATGAAGGTGCAACCTCCAGAACAGCACACAGTACTCCATGTGAAGCCTCACCATGGTTTTATTTAATGGCATCACTATCACTCTCCTTCTGCTGGTGATACCCCTGCCTATGCACCCCAGCATGTCACTGGCCCTCCTTGCTGCCTTACCACTTTGACATTTTCAGGTCATCTGAAATAAGAACCCCCCAGGTCCCTTTCCTTCTTTGTGACCGTCAGCAACACCCCCCCCCCATCCTGTACCTTTCCCCAGGGTTTCTGTGTCCCAGGTGCATAATTTTGCACTTTTTAAATTAAACTTCAGTTGCCAATCCTCAGACCAATTCTCAAACTTCCCCAGGTCCCTCCTCATTTTCTTCACCCTCTGGGGTATCCACTGTGTTACACATCTTGGTGTCATCTGCAAACAGGCAGACCTTTCCCTTCAGCCCTTCTGCAATGTTACTAATGAAGACATTGAACAGGACTGTCCCCAGGACCACTCCTTGCGGCACCCCACTGGTCACCCCTTCTCCCCAGACTGCACCCCATTTACCACCACTGTCTGCCTCCTTTCTGTTACCCAGTTTCTAACCCAGTTTACCACCCTTTCCCCTATGCCCAGCCTACTCAGCTTGTTTATCAGCCTCCTATGTGGGACAGTGTCAAAGGCTTTGCTTACATCAAGGTAAATGTTGTCCACTGCCCCACCCTGATTTACTTCCTTTGTCACCCAGTCAAAAAGATCAACCAGATTTGTCTGACATTACCTCCCCACTGTGAATTCATGTTGCCTATGGTCCTGGGCTCTGACGGCTTCTAGATGCTCCACTATCCTTTCTTTAAGCAATATCTCCATGATCTTCCCCACTACTGAAGTGAGGCTGACCAGCCTATAGTTCCCCGCCTCCTCCCTACTGCTGGATTTGCATAGAGGGACCACATGTGCCCTCCTCCAACTCTCTGGTACCACCCCTGTGTTGAATGACTCAGTGAACATGGCTGCCAGAGGTACTGCTATTTCCCTTCACAGTTCTTTTAATGTCCTTGGGTGTATGCCATCTGGTCCAATCGCTTTGTCCACTTTCAGTTTACTCACCTTCTGCAGGATTCTTCTGCCTGTGAATGGACTATTGTCCACCTCTTCACACCTTTGGAACTGCTGTACTGCTGTGGCCCTTGCCTCTCCCCTCTTCTGTGAATACTGAACAGAAAGACACAGTGGATGTCTGGGGGCACATGACAGTTCTTAGGCATGGTACTTTCACCTAAAATATCTAAACAGCACATATAAGCAATCAACATTCGGCATTGACAAATGCTTGTTTATGTCCTGCCTGAAATATGTGTTTACACATCTGGCTCAGAATAGCATGGTTGCTGTGGGAAATGAATGTTTGGTATAGATTAAGACAAGCATTTGTCAATACTGAATGTTGTCTCGCTAGCATTGGCATTGGTAGTGCCAGAGTTAGAGATGCATAATAGGAATGGCAGTGAAGTACTGAAGTGACACCAACCCCATCCCCACCCTGTAGAGACCGACAGGCATTGGGGTGTGCCTTTGGGTCATCAGCTATAATGCTCATGCCATTGTACCTCACCCTACCCTGTAGATACTGACAAGTGTTGTAGTGTGCTTTGGGGTCTTTGGGCGTTATACTTACCCCATTCCATAAGGAAATACACTGAGGTGGGTGCAGTATAGGAGAATGGGGTGAACTTTGTGGCCGAACAGTGCAAGGCACACCACGATGGCTGTCACTGGCTGAATGGTGGGGTGGGGTGGAATGGCGTGAACATTACAGCCAATGATCCCAAGCCACACCCCTGATGCCTGTCAGTCTGTACAGGGTGGGTGCTACAGTTGCAAAACCCTAACACCGTAGGTGTGTGTTGGTATTTTCTACTTCCATTTCCAACATGGGCTATTTGTACCCACTCATGAAAAAGCAGCGACTCAGTTTGTTAGCTGAAAGGTGGTTTTGCACAGTGGCTGTGCCATTTGGCGACACAGGTCTGAAAACACATTTTGGGCAGGATGTGGAGAATGACAACTGTAATGTTCATGAGGAGGCATAAAAAATGGCAATGTTGAAAATCTGGAGTGAAAATATGAAAAATTGGTGAAGTCATGAGCATGCATAGAAACTTCGCAACACATGTCCCAATTATTTTTGGGAGTTTGTTAGCCACATTTTTAACATAGGCATTTGGGGACCTCCCCTCATAAACGCTGTGATTTTGTTAATCTGTACCAAAAGTTGGTTTCCCACAACAACCATGCCATTGTGCGCCACAGGTGTGGAAACACATTTTGGGCAGGATGTGAAAAATGACAGCTGTACTGTTCATAAGGAGGTGTGAAAAAATGCCAGTGTTGAAAATCTGGCATGGAAATATTGCAAATTTGCGAAGTTACAAGGGTGTGTGAAAACTGCGCAACGCACACTTGTAACACAGTCAGTTTATGGACTTTTGGCACCAAATTTTCAACATAGGCATTTTAGGACCTCTGGTTTCCGCGAACAGTGTCACCGCTATTTCAAACTGTCCTGAAACCGATTTCGGTGACAGCAACCGGCGTTATTCTGCGCTGGATGTGCAAAAACATATTTCAGCCAGGATATGTAAAATGACAGCTGCACTGTGCATCAGGAGGTGTGGAAAAATCCCAATTTTGAAAATCTGGAGTAAAAATATTACAAATTCACGAAGTTACGAGCGTGCGTGGAAACAGTGCAAAGCACGCTCG
Source organism: Neoceratodus forsteri (assembly GCA_016271365.2). Classification (NCBI taxonomy): domain Eukaryota; kingdom Metazoa; phylum Chordata; order Ceratodontiformes; family Ceratodontidae; genus Neoceratodus; species Neoceratodus forsteri. The sequence continues at coordinate 34,752,999 of JADMNL010000037.1, read as the reverse complement.
TAAAACAGCCATTTTGGGGATTGTTTTCACCAAATTTGCAACATAGGCTTTTTGAGAGCCCCCCTCATGAACAGTGGCACTGTCATTTCATTACTCAGTCTCAAAAGGTGATTCCGCGCAGTGACTGCAAAATCACCTTCCGGGACCAAATAACGCCATGACAGTGACTGAATTCATGAGGAGGGGTCCCAAGAACCCCATATTGAAAATTTTGCCGCCAAAATTCCAAAAATGCCCAAGATATGCACCAAAGTTGAAAACCCTATTTATGCCATTATACAGCTTACCGGCATTTCTTCAGTTTCATGATGCGGCTTTGAAGAGTGCGAGCATTCCCGGTCCGCGAAAATCGTCATGCTGGACTCAGGAGAGTAAGTATGGGGTGGGGAGGTGGGGAGGCAGGGTGTGCAGAGGGTGGGCGCGGGTTGTGGAAGGGGCAGGGAGACCAAGAGGGACCGTTTTCTTTTTTTACAGGTTACAAAAAAAACCCATCACAGGACGGCTTTTATTTTTCAGGGTATTTGACACTGCGGGCTCCTGCATGCCACCTAAGTGTTTCGGGGATGTTGCAGCTAACGGTAGATTGGGTACCCCATCGGCAGACAAGGAAAGCAGGGGGCAAGAGCAGAGGGGATTGGACACCCCTCAGCACATAACAATGGGGTATTATGTCGACGGGAGGGCTCCCCATCGCTCATACATTGGGCAGGGCATGCTGACAGGGTTGGGCACCCCCAAAAGTCGCATTATGGGAGGCAGTGTGACGCCATGTTAAATTTGTTTCTCTCACCAGGGAAAGCACATCGGGAGGTCTGCTGCATATGATGAGCTTTGCTTGCATTGCACGGACCTTTCCTTAGATGTGCTCACCACATTATGTATGCATGGTGTGGTACCAGCATGCAGACTTATTTGGGAATGAGGAAGCACCTACTGATACGTGCCCTGCATTCGCCCAACAGTGACTGCGCCCAAATCTACTATTATACCGCAATATGTTGCCGATACGCGCCGAGCCAACATAAAAATCATAGTGACAGTGTTCATGAGCAGAGGTCACAAAATGCCTATGTTGAAAATTTGGTGAAATAATTCCACTAAATGATTGTGTTATGCGACACGTTGGCGCAGTTTCCACGCACGCTCGAAGTTCTAGCATTTTAATATTTTCACTATCAATTTTAACATTGCCATCTCTTCACACCTCCCTATGAATGGTGCAGCTGTCATTCTTCACATCCTGTCCGATCTGTGTTTTCGCATGTGGCACACAATGACACGGTCACTGTGAGAACTCAAAGTTTGGGACACATTGACAAACTCACAGTGCCACTGTTCACGAGAAGAGATCCCAAATGCTTTCATGAGGTGGGAGTCACAAAAAGGCCATGTTGAAAATGTTTAGTGCAAATACCAACAAACACCCGGGGTGTTACAGTTTCTAACCATAACATCCCACCCTGCAGCCAATGACAGGCATTAAGGTGTGCCTTGGACTCTTCGGCCCCAGAGTTCACCCCATTCTCCTATATTGCATCCATTTCAGTGTATGTTCTTATGGAGTGGGGTGACTGTAAAGCTGAACATCCCAAGGCATACCTCAACACTTGTCAGTGTCCACAGGATAGGGTAAGGTGAAATGGCATGAATGTTATGGGTGACAACCCAAACTCACACCCCAATGCCTGCCTGTCTGTCTCTGCAGGTTGGAGGTGGGGTTGGCGTGAAGTTCAATACTACACTGCCATTCCTATTCTGCATCTGTCTAACTCCTGCATTTCAAATGCTAATACCAGCAAGCAAACATTCGCATCGACAAATGCTTGTTGAACAATTTGAGTTATAGCACCAGCATTAGGCTGGCACACCACAGAACCTAACGCTGACAGCATAGTACACACCCACCTTTGAAATGAGCCAGACTGCAGCAAAATTCTTGAGAAACTGTGGAAGGAGTTGAACCATTGCCTCAGGCCAAGTAACTTGAAACCCAGGCTCATATTATTTGGCAATGGCTCCAACAATGTCAAAGCCATTACAGATGCCAAGTACACATACTGTATGTTCACTGTTTTGCACATTTCTTAAACTTATTGTGTGGGGTGCGATCTATTGTGGGGCAACCAACTTGCTAAGAAAAATGTTGAGCCGATCATGGAAGATTTGTGGTCAAATCAGTCCTTCTCTAAAATTCCCAGAAAGAATAATTGCAGCAGTCTAATGGCCTGCTGCTGCATGAACATGATTCTGCATCAACACAGGTATTAGAACATCACACTGTAACCTGCTGTTACATGCTTCAGAAAGTCAGTGTGTATGGAATGCCACACAAACTGTGGCAGGCCAATATAATCCGACTGCATCACAGGGGCTTTCAAGGAGTTTAGTGATTCTATGTAAATCCTTTGGAAGAATCAAGGAAGTGAGTGCTTACAGTATATGTCTTAGCAGAGTTCTCCCAATGGTTCAGTACAAGCAGTTTTGCCTGCGGGACATAAAACAATAGCTGGCAGAGAAGCAAGACAATAATGCTGCCATAGCTTTTCCTGAGGACTTGGCTACAATGCGGTTAAACAGTGAGACAATCAAGGATAAGTGGCATGTTTAAACAATAACTATAATAATAATGTTAATAATATAGATTTCTTTTTAATCAGAAGAATGGAAGAAAGCATTGAGCCATTGCTCATTGACAATGGTGTCATGCTAATGCAAAATCAAAGTTACTGTACAAAATAACAGTATATATATATAATAGCATGAAAATAATGGAAAGTCTAATTAAAATATAAAATTGAAACAGAACTGAGGGAAGTTGGCTTATCAGACAATTTACAACATGGGAGCAATTCTAGAAGCAACCCTACATGTCGCAAGTTTCGACATGCAAGGGGTGCAGTTGCATCAAGGACCCAAGCCCGGAAAGCCCCTGGAACTGCTGTGTCCCAGCCCCGGTCTGTAATTGCCCCACAGGACATCTCACACCCCCAGCCCCTGATCCTCCAAACTGTATTAGCTCCACAGGGCTCACCTCCAGCCCCTGAACTCGACATCACTAATAGACCCACAGGGCAGCTTTGTACTTCCAGGACCTTTCCTGACTTAAAAATTGTCTCGCAGTGCCGCCAAACCCGTGGAAATCAAGATCTCGGTGTTTAGCACACCGCAGTGCCAGTCCTCCCTCGCGGTTTCTTCGATCTGGCATCCCCAGTTGAGATCACAGCTCACCACACTATGGTTAGTTATCGACCGAGTTTCCGTAGGATAAGATACTGTATATATGCACTAGAATGAATGACAGTACATTCATTAATTGAACACATAGCAGTACATGCTGCTACTGAGCTCAGTTGGCAGCTGGCCATGGTGGTGAGAGGTGGGCTGTGCCAGTTGTCAGCTGGGGATGGGTCAGAGGGTGCGGGGTGGACTGACACTGCCGGGTGGGGGAACCACTAGACTACAAATGATCTTGGTGAGTTATTGTTGTTTTACAGTTTGCGGCACTGCAGAGACCTGTGTTTTTGGGTCGGGGAATGGGTCCTAGAGGGAGACAGAGCTGTCCTGTGGGGCTATTACTGGTGTGGGGGTTCAGGGGCAGGGGGAGTGAGCAGCCCTGTGGTGCTAGTACAGTTTGGGGGATTAGGGGTTGGGGGCGTGAGAGATGCCCTGTGGGGTGTATACTGTGGGTGTTCTGGGCATGGGGAGGAGGGCACATGTATTGGGAGCTGGCCCGGTGGAAGATCTGCACAACCCCCAGAGGGTGTAAGTACACTTACACAGCTAAATGCTGGTGTAACTGTACTTTGACAGATGTCCTCTGAGTGTTGTTCTAGAATAGCAGATCTGGGAACTTTATTGTTGCTCTTTCAGAATAGGGTGCAACATCTGCCGTAAACCCCCTAGCACCATGTCGCAGAGGGTTTAGGGCATAACTGGTGGCATAAGTCGACATTGGTGCAAGCAGCCTGCGACCTGTTGCATGCTGCTTTGCTGAATACCGAATGATGCAACTGCTGGAGTAACTTACTACTTGTACCATTTTTTATGGTGCAAGTCAAGTTGCACCAGATGTATTCCTTCTATAATCGAGCTCCATGGCTTTAAAAAACCAAAAAAACAGATTGTGTGCAACAAATGCTCTATGTTTTTATGAAAAAGCAAATAAAACTTAAATATGAACACACCTGTAGGCATAATTTATTTAGACATTTAAAAAGTCTTTGATAAGGTTCCACACGCATTATTAAATAAAAATTAAGTTTTTAACCTGGACACCAAAATCATTAAATGGGTATAGAACTGAACGCAGAGAGACATAGAATCAGTGGGGTGCTTTCAGATTCTGTCCCTGTGAGAAGTGGAGTGCCACAGGGATCAGTGCTGGGACCAGTGCATTTTCAGTTTTTGTCAGTGACTTGCATATGGATATCAAAGTTTGGTTTATTACATTTGCCGATGATACTAAGTTGGGAGGCTTGGTAGAGACAGTTGAAAGTATGATGAAGCTAAGCATTGATTTAAAGGAAATAGAAAAGTGGGCAATAAATAATGGAATGTCATTTAGCATTAATAAATCTTTGGTTATTCACCTAGGCATAGCAGTGTGGAAAATAATTACACAATAATTACACAATTAAAAAGGTAGAGAGTGAGACCGATATTAGGGTAATTATTAATAATGACCTTAAATTTAGTAGGCAATGTAATAAGATGGTTAAAACAATGGACAGGATTCTAGGCTGTATCAAGAACATTTTCATAAATAGAACTGAACAATCTATCATTTCACAAGAAAGATCTTGTAACAGTCCACATCTGGACTACTGTTTCCAGTTATGGAGCCCATACCTTAGAAATGACTTTGAGAACATTGGAAGTATTCAGAATGGGGCAACTGAATTGGCAATGTGATTTGGGACAGATCCTATGAAGAGAGCTCAGTAGTCTGGGACTACAGTATATAATTTGGGAAAAAGATATCTAAGGGAACCTGCTACAAGCGTATAAAACTGTAAATGATGAGAGTTTAAGAACTGCAATGGGAATTAAATTCCAGCACAAAGGTATTTACATTACGATCACACAACAATCAAAACAAGCTAAACAACAATAACAGAAATGACAGGAGATGATCATACACAATGAGAGCAGTGAGGCTGTGGAATATCTTGGCTATAGAGATAGTTCAGGCAGGAACAATCACAACTCATAAGGCAATACTTGACAAATGCCTCCTTGAGGGTGATGGGCAAAACTGACCCACTAGCGAGGCTCAGACTAGACAACTAGACAGGCTTGTAGCCTCCTTCTCAATGAACTACCAAGTATAACACAAAGTTTAATAACAAACCATGAAATCAAACAGTATCAATATAGAATAAACTAGGTTTACTGATGCTTTCCACAACCATTTGATGTGCTGATTGAATGAAGGTACACAGTACAATTCCAAGACCAGTTCAAAAACTCCACTGAATGGATAATAAATAACAAATTACTGTATATGCCTTGCAGCCAAAGCAAGCAGAAGTGTGTCAGCCCACCATGCTCTTAGGTGGTGGGTAAACAGACATGAGGACCTTTAAATCTCATAAACTAGGTCTAATGCAACAAATACTATGATGCTCATTAATATATTCAGGCACTCTGTGGCAGATATATTTATGCATGAATTTAATCAGATGGAGATGCCGAGAGTCAGCTAATGACATTCATTCATGCTGTCCATAAAGACTGCAATGAAAGTATCACTAGGGGTATTAAGTATAAAGTGCACACACCCATTGAACAGCACATACACTTTAAGTAAAAAAAAATCAGCATCCCATAGGTGAAGTCCTAATAATTTAGTAAAAAAATTAACATTGAGTTTACTATTTCTAAATCTAACTTCTTTTGCTGCTACCCTCCACCTTAACATAAATTCAGTAGTGGGTCCAATATTTTTAATAATTTTATAGATATGGATATCCTTTTTATGTTGATTGCGCACATGCGCAAGAAACATATTGCAGTAGGTTGCCAGAAGCAGGTTGTGGAAGTGTGGCACTGTTGTGCCCAATGCCCCCACAGCCTTTAAAAGCTTGGCCCACTTTCTCCAATGCCATGCACGCTGCTGCTGATGTTAGTTCAGCCAGCGTGCCCACAACTCTGTAAAGTTTCAGCTGCTGCAATCAGAGGCTGCCTCATCATTGCAGTGGAAGCCATTCTGCTGCAATGAGGGCGACCGTCATTCCTGGACTGAACCTTGTAACACTGATATTGTTTGTGAACATGGCGGTGACACCCACCATGTTCTAAACAATACCCTGCCAAGGGGTGCCAATCCTCATGGCAGCATGGTCCCACCACCATGTTTGTTTGCCAATGGGGCCCCAATCCCGTCAGCTTCAGTGCCCATGTGATGTTGCCAATGGGGGCGCCTCCACATCGACATTATGTAACATCTCCCCGCTTTTGTTGTGTGCTGGCGGAGGTACCTAATCCCCGTTGGCATTATGTCACCCCAACTTTGGTTGTGTGCCAATGGGGTGCCCAGTCCCGTTGGCTGAAACTGCCCCCAAAAAGTCTGTTGGCATGCTGGGGCCCACAACAGTGTGCCACATGCCCTGTTAAAAAAATGGTCCCGCAATTTTTTTTACCTGTCAAAAAAGAAAATGGTCCTTCATGATCTCCATGCCCCCCTCCCACAACCAGCACCCACTCTCTGCGCAACCTACCTCCCCACACCCCCGTCACCCCATACTTACCTCCAGAGTCCGGCGCAATGATCTTTGGTGGACCGGGAACACGTCTGCACTCTTCAAAGCTGACCGCGAACTGAGGAAATGCTGGTAAGCTGTATAAGCTATTAAATAGGGTTTTTTCAACTTTGATGCATATCTCAGTCATTTTTGGGAATTTTGTCACCAAATTTTCAACATGGGGTTTTAGGACCCTCCTCATGAATTCTAGCACTGCCATGGCATTAGTGGCCCCAAAGGTGATTTCATGGTCACTGCAGGAATCACCTTCGGGACCGATTGACAAAATGACAGTGCCAGTGTTCGTGAAGTGGGCTCTCAAAAAGCCTATATTCTAAATTTGAGTGGCATCAAAAAAATGACTGTTTCTAGCGTCGCTGTGCAGTTTGTATACCGCTTTCGTAAGTTCGCAAATTATAACATTTTACTCCAGATTTTCAACATTGCCATTGCTCTGCACCTCCTTATGAACAGTATAGCTGTCATTTTTCAAATCCTGGCAGAAATGTGTTTTCGCAGTTCTGGCGCAGAATAAGCATGATCACTGTGGAAATCCATGTTTGGGACACATTATGAAAATGAAAGTGACACTGTTCATTAGCAGAGGTCCTAAAATGCCTATGTTGAACATTTGGTGATGAAAGTCCATAAAATGAGTGTGATTCGAGCATGTGTTGCGCAGTTTCCACTCACGCTCGTACCTTCACAACTTTGCAATATTTTCACTCTAGATTTTCAACATTGCCAGTTTTCCACACCTCCTTATGAACAGTACAGCTGTCATTTTTCATATCATGGCCGAAATGTGTTTTCACTCTTTCGGTGCAGAATAACTCATTCACTGTGGGACATCAGTGTACGGGGCACATTAAGAAAATCACACTGACACTGTTCATGAACAGAGGTCCTAAAATGCCTATGTTGAAAATTTTGTGATGAAACTCCATAAAATGATTGTGTTATGAGCGTGCATTGTGCAGTTTCCACTCATCCTTGTAACTTCGCAAATTAGCAATATTTTCATGCCACATTTTCAACACTGCCATTTTTTCCACACCTCCTTATGAACAGTACAGTACAGCTGTCATTTTTCATATCCTGGCCAAAATGTGTTTTCATGCTTCCGGTGCAGAATACCGCAGTCGCTGTCGGAAATCAGTGTTTGTGACAGATTAGGATCAAGCGAGTCGGGGGGGAGTGACCAAGCTCAACTGAGCTGTCGGGACTGCTGCGGATTTCTTTGTTGGCAGTAAAAGGTGCCAACGCAGACAGCAGCCCAGTACAAATAGGCAGCCTGCAGCGCTGGGAGACAAAGATCAAGCAAGTGAGGGAGAAGGAGAAGTGAGTGAGCTCAATGGAGCTCTGTTGGGACTGCTGTGGATCTCTTTGTGGTCAGAAAAGGCAGCAATGCATGCAGGGGCCCAGTACAAAAGGGCAGTCTACAGCAGCAGGAGAAACAGAATGAGTGACTGAGAGAGGGGGAGTGAGCGAGCTCAACGGAGCTCTATCATGACTACTGCGGATTTCTTTGTGGGCAGAAATGGGCAGCAATGCAGGCAGGAGCCCCATACAAAAGGGCAGCCTGCAGTGCTAGCAGAAATGGAACGAGTGAGTAAGAGAGGGGGAGTAAGTGAGGTCAACGGAGCTCTGTTGGGACTGCTGCAGATTTCCTTGTGGGCAGAAAAAGGCGCCAACAGAGGCAGGAGCCCAGTACAAAAGGGCAGCCTGCAGTGCCAGGAGAAATAGAATGAGTGCATGAGACAGGGGGAGTAAGAGACCTCAATGGAGCTCTGTCGGGACAGCTGCGGATTTCTTTGTGGGTAGAAAAAGGTGCCAATGCAGACAGGAGCCCAGTACAAAAGGGCAGCCTGCAGCACCGGGAGAAACACAATGAGTGAGTGAAAGAGGGAGAGTGAGCAAGCTCAACAGAGCTCTATCATGACTGCTGCAGATTTCTTTGAGGGTAGGAAAAGCGCAATGCAGGCAGGAACCCAGTACAAAATGCCAGCTTGCAGCACCAGTAGAAACGGAATCAGCGAGTGAGAGAGAGTGAGCGAGCTCCAGCGAACCATGTTGGGACTGCTGCAGCTTTCTTTAGTAAGCAGAAAACAGCGTAATGCATGAAGAGCCCAATACAAAAACAAACATAGGAAAACAAAATAACCAAAGAAGATAGAAGTAAGTAACCTCCAAACTCTCATGACTACTACAATTTCTTTATGAAACTGAAAAAAAGCAACAAAACAAAACCAATACAAAAAACCCAACCTACTTCAAACAAAAGCAAACCAATGAAAGAAATAAACAACTCACAAAACTCTTCACAACTACTACAAATTTCTTTAAAACGAAAAAGCAATACAAGCAAAACCCCAACTCAAAAACGCCTACAACATCGCAAAAATAAACAAGTAAATGAAACTCAACAAACTCTATCATAACCACTACCAAATTTTAGCAAACAGAAAAGCAACTCAAGCAAAACAACATAAAAATACAACCTACACGCACTTGGCAGAATCACAAGTAGTAAGGCAGAGGCTGAAACACTCACTTAAACTGTATTAGAACTACAAATTTCTTTGTAGGCAAAAAAGGCACTATGCACCAAGGCAATACAAAAATAACATGCAAAAGCAAGAGAAACAGAAACAACAAGTAAGAGAGAAAAGGTAAGCAAGCTCAACACATGCATCAGAAAACATATGAGGACAGATGAACGGAGCTCAATATGTATACCCTAGAGCAAAGGAGGGAGAGAGGTGATATGATTGAAACATTCAAACACCTTAAGGGCATTAACAAGGTGAAAGAGTCTAACATGTTTCAATATAAGAAAAATAGCAGGACAAGGGACACAGCATGAGATTAGAGGGAGGCCGATTAAGGGGTAATGTAAGGAGGTTCTTTTTCACAGAAAGGGTAGTGGATGCATGGAATGGCCTACCTCAGGAAGTTGTGGATATGACTACAGTGCAGGCCTTCAAACAGGCATGGGATAGGCATAAGGGAGCAATACAGATAAGTATGATTAGATAGGCCATTGACAGAGCAAAGGCCAATGGCATATTCATAAGGTAGAAAAGGAATGGGCAGACTGGATGGGCCATGTGGTCCTTATCTGCCATCAACTTCTATGTTTCTGTGTTTCTATGTTCATATATAACGTGTCTTTTAAATAATTGATGCTGTTAGTTTTATAATTCTGCTGTTTTACTTTATTCTTACCTGCCACGGTTTAAAATTGTGAACATTCAGCACAAGTTTCATTTTCAAATGGACCTTTGCCATCTGTGCATGAATTCAAATCATGTAATGCTTAAGAATGGCATACACAGCATTATTAACAAGGTAGGGATGCCTGAATGTGAAACATCTAGTAAATGAATATTACTTTCATCTAACTTCTCTGTTCCTGTGCAGATTCTGTATTGTGTCCATAAGGCTGTTCTGTTATCTGTGTTTGCACTGGGCCATTTGCAGCCATAAATGTGTTCCCAAAAATGTTTATGTGAATGTCATTTGGACATGTGAAAGGATGGAGACTGTAGAGGAACTGTTGAATCCAGCCATCTGACCCCATGTGGTACATATATAATGGTACCATTTAATATCTTCAAAACCTATTGTTGGCAAATGCAGTAGAGAGAGACCAGGGCTCACTAGCAATCCAAACCTTTTCTGGAATATTTTGTTTTGCAGCCTCCTCCATCAATGGATACTATGTTGTATTCATAGGCAATTATCATAATAACCTTCACAGATGAACTTTGAATTACTTTAACTATGCCTTGTATTTTTTCTTTGGAGAATACAATGGGGATAATTTCAAAGAAAGCTGTGCAAATACCACTTTTGAGCAATTGTTCTTTAGGAGTTTGCCTCCCATTTCACCATAGTCAGTTCCCTCAGAAAGGATCCCTATCCAAGTCCAGCCAAAATATATTGCAAGTCGAGTGAACCCATATGTGAGGAACTGATCACTTGGATAAGTTCGGAGAAATGATGGGAACTGTACCTTGTCGCTTAGCAGTGGAACTGATGAGCCATAGCTGATCTGGAAATTAAAAATCGGTTTGGAAAAGCAATTTATATATTTACTGAAAATATACTTAACAGAATCAAAATTAATTGAATTATGGGGAATAATGATTAAGGTGTGGCCATACTGCATACTATTGGCAGGGATCAGATTTACCATGCCCTTGAAGACCAGTCTCTAGCAGATATCTGAAATGCATGTTCACCTTTTTTGGGCTGAGATAACTGTCCTGCAAAATGACAATTCTTTTGTCAAAACCATCAACAAATTCTTTGAAACATTGGCCTCATAAATCAAATAAAGTAAACTTTGAAAATTGCCACAATTTTTCTGCTAGAAAATATTTGTCTGTCTTATAGCTTAAAGTCCTGAAAGGCAAACTGATGGCTTGGCTGTGTGCACATTCTATTTGTCATTGTAAGCTGTGAATCAGATGTAATTTTATATTAATCTTTACGTGACCTTTTATTGTGTTATTGTATTACTGTGTCATATGTTTGCATGTTGCATTGTATGTGTACCAGACATAGCTGAAAACAGCTAGTAAAAGCGTAATCAGGCAATCAATTAATCAATCAAAACAGGAGATTTGACCCCTAAGCGGAGGCTGGAAGTCGACAACACATAGCTGCAAGCTTGGGGGCAGGTCGTGGCAGGCCTTGACTGTGGCATGCATGGGGCGTGCGTGCACCCAGTCGCTGGCATCATTCACGCCATGACCACGGGAGAAAAACAGTGGCGAGCCCGGCAGCACAAGGAGTTTGTTCCCCGTGGCGCCATTCCTGGAAGGGTGCCTCCTCTGGCATGGATTTTTTGGGGTGGGTTGAGTCACTCCCCACCACCCTGCCGTGAAGGGTAAGTCACGGGGTGCACAGGGGAGGGGGTCTGATGTCCAGGGATGGCGCTGGGGGGAACAACGGAGGGCGGGGGTCGTAGCCGGAGCTCTGGAGGAGAGAAAATAATACCCAAAAAAAACAAACAAAAAAAAAAACAGGAGATTTGCATATTTATTTATTTGAAATTATCATAAAGATGGCAGGATGGCCCAATGAGATGTGATGTCACATTTTAAAATCTGTCAGAAGTAGCATTATAACAGTGAGCCTTGTGATGGTCTACTACACCCACACTATAGCATAGATTAAAGACTGTCAGAGGTTACTTATGACGGTCTGATACAACACATATACTGTATATGAATATCCATCACCTAGTGTCAAAGGAAGCATTGTAACAAAAAGCATTATAATACTCTTGGTTAATATGCATTACTAAGGTTGCAGAGACATGAGATTGTTAGGTCTGTTGAGAATGTCTCCCGGGCTCGATTTTCAAATGTTAAAACTGTGATTCAATGTGCACGTGCCAAACAGGTATGACTTAAGTGGCACCTTGCATCATAGTTTGTGGTGATCCTGATTTTCGAATGCCAGCTGCAGTGAAATAGGAATGCCATGTGGCGAAGCCCCCATGTGCAACCTTGTGGCAAAAGCAGTGGTGTGCCAGGTTGCAAAGGGGCTTGCGCAGCAACACCTTTAGTATCATTCTGTGATACATATGGGTTTTCACAACTGATAAATGAACCAACAAGAATCAATAAAAAGAATCTGAGCAACAGCACACTACTCAACATCATACTGGTGAATAAACCCCACCTATTCACGCACACTGGAGTGCTTTTTAGTGATATAAGTGACCACTGCTTTATTGCTGGAGTAAGATTATCCAACAAACTAACGCCCCCAGCTAAATTCCTACTGAGGAGATCCAAGAAAAACTTCAATATTGAGGCTTATCTGCATGATCTAAATCACTCTACAAGATGGCAAGAGTTCTACCTAGCAGACTCTGTGGAAAAAGCACATCAGGTGTTAAACAGCTTAATACTAGGTGCCCTTAACACTCATGCACCAATCACTTGTGTTCGAATAAAAAACAAATCTTGCCGTTGGTTTTCAGCTGACCTTGAATCAGCACTGCTGGAGAGAGATAAGCTATGGAAAAAGGCGAGGAAGACTAAGAACCCAAATGACTGGACGATATTTAATAAAGCCAGAAATAGCTGTACCAGGAAAGTACGGGATGCAAAGGCTGCCTATTATAGGGCTGAACTCGACTCCTCCTACCACAATCCTGCCAAGTTCTGGAGCACCATTAAGGGCATAATAGGACAAGACTCTAGCACCTCACTACCAACCCAAATGCACCACGGTGAGGGTGTAATTTCAGACAGGCTGGAAATACTGGATGCATTCAATAACCACTTTACAACTGCTGGCCTTGCATTTGATACCTCTCCAGCTAATCTGCTACATGCACGATTAAGTTCCCAGTACACAGGGACTTGGAGACCTGATTCCTCCTTCTCCTTCAAACCGGTTCTGTTGAAACAAGTGGAGGATCTAATTTTGCAGATGGATATCAAAAAAAGTGCAGGGGCAGACTCCCTTGACCCCTACTTTCTAAAGATTGCAATACATACACTTGCAGTTCCTTTAATACATCTTTTTAATCTGTCATTAACATCTGGTTCTATTCCTGCAATGTGGAAAACAGCCCAAGTTTTCCCCCTACTGAAATCAGGGGACCCCATGGACCTCAAGAATTATAGGCCAATATCTATCCTTCCAGTGCTATCCAAGCTGCTAGAAAAATTAGTGAGCATCCAGCTAAGAGAATACCTTGAAGAAACTAATCTCTTAAATCCAGCACAATCTGGGTTTAGAGCTAGGCATAGTACTATTTCTGCACTGGCTAAAGTTACAAATGACTGACAAACCGAATTGGATAAAAGAATAGTGTTTGTGCTGTATTCCTAGATCTAAGCAAGGCATTTGACACGGTGGACCATGAACTGCTACTCTCTTCCTTGCATTCCATAGGCCTGGATCCATCCTCCCTTACATGGTTCAGGTGTTACCTCCACGGGAAGGACACAACAAGTGAAAGCTGCAGGTGATCTGTCTCCACTAAAACCACTTCTAAGAGGAGTTCCACAAGGATCTATTCTGGGCCCTATCCTTTTGCCATTTATATTAATAATATTGATTCAAATCTTACCAGAGCCACTGTTCACCTGTTTGCAGATGACACTGTTTTATATGTCAGCAACCCATCGCCTACTACAGCTTGTGAAATTCTACAAGCGGAATTCTTCTTATTACAACATCAACTATTGGAAAAAAAGCTTCTTTTAAATGCAAAGAAAACAAAAGCAATGCTGTTCTCCAACCAAAGCCATACAAGTCCCTCCTCACTAAACAATCTCCCCCAGCTATCCACTATCCTAGGAGAAAGCCTTGACTATGTAGAAAAATTCAAGTACTTGGGTGTGTGGATAGATAGCAGGCTCGACTACACAGATCACATTGAAGAACTTCTAAAAAAGCTTTGCCAGAGACTTGGTCTATTCTTCAGAATAAGGCACTTCCTAACCAGAGACTCCAAGATGAGGTTGGTCCAGGCCACATTTCTCCTGTGTGCTTGACTATGCAGATTTCCTTTACAGTCACTGCCCCATCTCCTACCTAAGCAAATTGATACACTATACCACAGAGCACTAAAGTTCATAACAGATCTTCCATTTAACACTCATCACTGCTCTCTTCTATGCTGCAGTCGGTTGGATATCCCTACACCTCAGAAGAAACAGAAATGCTGTATTATGGATTTACAGAGTATTGACTAAGAAGTTTCTAAATTATAGTATAGATTGTTTACATAGGTTAGAGTTAGTATTTATGTTTTAAGAAGTTATACTTATTATGTTTGGTGTGCTTGTGTTAGCTTGGTATGGAGTTTCTATGGTCAGCATTTAGTTATATTGGAATATTATATAGTATTTTGAAGTTGTTTCCAATTGATATTATTAGTATCTTTTCAAATATTTTTATTTAAGTTCTTTCCTAGATAAATGTGTACTGTTTTCTATGTTTCATTTAATTTATTTTATTTCTAATTTTCCTTTCTTGTAGTTAGCATTGGTACTTGGTAATCTTACTTTATAATTTTATTCTATAGATTTCTTTCTTTAGGTAGTTTCTATATAAGGGATAGTTTTGTTTCTTGTAATTTTGGTTTCATAGTTTTCTAATTTTGGTTATATCTCGCTTACTTTATTTTGGTTTTTATTTTTAGTTTTTATTATTTTTATTTTTGTATTAGTTTCTAGTTTATGTTCTAGTTCTCATACTTTTCTATTTTAGGTTGCATTAGAGGGCAGGATTGCTTATTTTTTTCAGTTACTTCAAATATTGTGTTCTTGTTCATATTGGCTGTTTGGGAATTTTAAGCTGGGTGCCAGTATGTTGAATGTATGTCATGATACTTCCATTGTTGATAAGTGTATATATTAGGTTGTCTAGTATGCTTTTTCATTGTCTACTTTTGTACTGTTATGTTTAATCAATTTCTGCCTTTTCTTACTGTATATATAAGTGTTTTGAATATATCTGTATATGTACCAATTATTGAACCTTGACCTTATCAGGTCCATCTTGCAAATGAGCTGTGCTCAACGATGTTCACCCGAATAAATAAAGATTTGATTGATTGATTGATTGGGCTAGGGTAGGGCAGCATCCCTTTGTGTGCTGTTTTAAAAGCCCTGCTATGGTTGCAACAGTCAGAAGGTGGTCTAAGGGCCAGGTGTCACAGCCTGGTAGGATGGTGATTGCGGGGACTGAAAGGTGGGGCTGGGGGCATAAAGAGCAGGGGGTGCCCTATGTGGTGACAGGGGCATGGCAGTGATGTACAGGGGTTGAGGTGGCACCCAGCTGCCACTGTCCCCAGCACTGTCAGCTGGCAGCAGTAGCTGCAGGTTATGGGTACCATTAGTGGCTGGGAATGGTCACCTGGTACTGTGACAGTGCCCTGGTACCTGGCTCCCCATAGTTACAGGCTGCTGCCCACTGGCTGTGCTGGTGATGTGGCTCCTAAGGGACACGTGCCAGGGCTGTACCCTTCAAAGGGCCCGCTCCCAGTCCCTGTCTGCCAGCCCCTTTTACCCAGGCCAATCAGCTGCCCTAATAGCACAGGGTAACCCAGAGGGTGCCACCAACTCCCTGCACATTGTAGCCATGCTCCATTGCCCCCATGATCCTTATGTTCCTGGTGCCCTTCTGGCAAGTGTATTTACCCCACACCCTGCCTTCACAGCCCCTTGAGTGTTCTGCCAGGCAGGGGGATTGATGGAGCCTTCCACCAAACACCACAGGTGCAGCAGCTGTCTGGTGCAACCCTGCAGAGGGGGCAACTCTCAGGTCTTGGGTGCAGGGACCTACTTTTTTCTAGAATATGGTGCTGGGTCCCTGATGCACACCGAGATTGCTGCAGCCCCTAGATTGCCACAAATTATGGCTGTCTAAGGGCTCTTTGAAAATTAAGCCCCTTCTTTGTAGCAGTTTTGAGAAGTAAATCCTTAATCCCTATATTCATCCAATTTATTTTTAAATTTATTAAAAGGTCTTGCCTCAACAAGCTCTAATAGTGAAGTATGCCCCTCTTAAAGAGTTACTGACGCTTCAAAGAAAACTTTAAAAAACATAATAATTAGATACAATTCTGTTTGCAATCCATGTATATTTTATATAGTTCTCCTTCCCATAATTTATTACTAAGAAATGTGTATGAATACATGACTGCTGTCCCTTAGAGTATAGTTTGAGTTCATCTGACTCTATAGCTTACTCCCTACCCCTGATCATAATCATCCATTATGACATCACCGTCTGTTGCCATGGGAGAAACTATGATACCACAAGCAGTGCTCTATGACTTCAGGTGGTGAGAAAGCAGCAGGAATAGATGAACTTTTCAGGAGCAGAAATCCTGTTTTCATACAGATGATGTCAGCAATAAGTAATGGGGTGGAGAAATACAGAACTAATGGAAAATACAAGCTGGACTGTGTCTAAATATTATGTTTTGTTAAAGTTCACCTGAACATGTCACCAGCTATTTAAGTTAGTGTTACATTTGTTTGCTTCCATCTGCCATTTGTGCCCCCTAGTGTTGTGAGATGTATTCCTGTGTCCCAATCCTAGTTAACTCAGAAGTGTGTCATATACAGCAATGAACATACATAATAAACCTCTCCCCTCTTCTCTCCAGGCTATGCATATTTAAAGCTGCTAGTCTTTCTGGGAATGTGAGATTTTCAATTGGTTTATTTAATTTTATCACCTGTATTCTTTCTAGTGCACAGATGTATCATCTTCAGTAAGATGATCCAAACCAAGATGAGTAATCTAAGTTTGGATGTACATATGAGATAACTAGCTGTACAATTTGCTCTCTGGGACTACTTGTAAAGGCTTTCCTGATACAACCCAATATTTGTCTTGTTTTCCTTACTGTCCATTCACAATATATTTTTGCTTTAAAGTGTTTCATGATTAAAATTCCCAAGTCCTTTTCATTTTCAATATATGAAATTAAAGTTCCCTCTGTGTAGTATTTGTGTTTTTGATTTTTCTTCCCCACATGAATTTCTTTACATTTATCCATGTTGAACTGCAGACCATTGATTTTGACCCAGTCTGTTAGCTTATTCATGTCATCCTGCAGTGATTGTATTTCTGACAATGTCCCTGCTGCTCCTCCTAGTCTACTATCGCCAGCAAATTTGGATATGTTTTGTCACATTATGATGGAGATCAGATATGAATATGGTAAAAAGTGCTGGACCCTAGATTGATCCTTGTGGGGCCCTGCTAAGTACTGTAATGTCTGAGGAATTAAGTCCTACTTTTGTTTAACCTGTTTCCTACCTATACAGAGAGGAAGTTGTCAAAAAATATATGTCTTGGTTGCATGCGCATACAGTATTAGTGAAAACATGGTTTACAGCCTTGAAAGGGTTAAAGGAATTCCTTTACTCAGGGACTAGCAAAAAAAACGAAGACTTGACTTCATTGATTTCATACATCAAGGTCTACTTTGTCATGTCAAGGGAACTTATTAAGGAAAGTATTCATTCAGACTATTTGGCTTATAAGGCTATAAAGAACAACTATAAGAACTCTATTTTAAAAATGGGATTGAATATTAATAATGACTGGGAAGTTTGTATTATTTTGGAAAATAAAATGAAGGAAAATTATCCAACAAAACTACTGAGTAAAATGTATGGCACTCTTGTCTCTGTCCAGCTGGAATAGAATATCAATACTAGAATTAAAATAGAAAAGAATTCAGTGCAAAGGCAAATTTTACCTTATCAAAAAAGAAAACTATACATATAAAAATGGACATGATACACAAAGAAAAAAGCTATATTTTGGCTAAAAACAAATATATTCAATATAAATTACTTTCCAGGGCCCATCCTACTAAATAGGCTGGATATCTCCCCTACAAATAAATGTTGGCATGGGAGTAACAGTATTGGTACTGTCATTGTTATAGGTTTTGGCCAAAAAATAAAAAAGTCATGACGGACCCAGACTCAAAAAGAATGGGAAAAGCAATTTGTAAAGCAGTTCAATTAAATTCTCAGAATTACATATACTCAGGGAATTAATCTTGATCCTACTAAAATAAGATTTTTTGTTTTGGCAACTATGCCCACAAATAGCCTCACATTGGAAAGCTGGAATTCCCCAAATCTGGATAACTTAAATGGACAACAATGGTTTAATATTTTTAAAGACACGCTACTGATTGAGCATTTTACGGATCATGTTTATATGGAGTTGAACCTCTAGGATACAAGCAGTAAAAGGTTGCAAAGCTTCCTCCCCATCCTTTAAAATTAGCTAGACTGATCCTAGGTTCCTGTCAATACAAAATGTTTAAAAGTTTTTTTAGTTATAGCCCTATCATTCTTGTTTTCATTCTGTTGTTTTATTGTTATAAGAAATACATATAATGAATTGGAGATGTATACATTGTACAGTAAAGAAAATCAATAAAACCAGTATTGTACAGTATTTCCAGCCACCATGACATTACAGTCCTTGAATCCCAGCTGCAGCTTGACTTCAAGTGCATCGAAGACTGGTTTAACTCTCATAAACTTGTCCTGAACCACAGCAAGACCAAAGCCATGTCCTTCTGTAACCGACGGAGCAGGCACAACTCTCTGTCCCTCACTATCAAGAACCACGCTGGGAACCCACTCGAACATGTCAAGGAGTTCAAGTACTTTGGTATTACCCTGGATAGTACCCTCTCCTACACTCGGCATATTGACACTGTTGCTAAGACCGCCAATATACGGATTGGACTGCTACACAAACACAAGCACTGTATGCCTGCAGATACCCTTAAACTAGTCACCTACAGCTCTGTCACAACTATCATTGACTACGGCCTTGCCATCTATGGTTCTGCCTCAACAAGTGCCCTCCGCAGGATCTCAGTTTCTCTCAACAAAGCCTGTAGACTACTGATGGGTGTGGCCCAACAAACTCAGACCTGTGACCTCTATGCACAGGCCAGATGGCTACCCCTTCTCAGCAGAATACAATACCAGGCCTGTTTACTTACCAAAAAAATTCTCCTCAGTCTCATGCCACCTGGTGTTAGCACACTGCTTACTACCTTCAGTGGCACTCAACAAATGCGTGGTGCCCAATCTCTAACCTTTCAGGTTCCCAGATGTCGCACCTCCATGGGTCAGTGGTCGTTTATCTATAGAGCCACTTAATGGTTCAATTCCCTCAATAAAGAAGCACTTTCCTCTACTACACTTGGACCCTTCAAAAGGAATCTCAAACTTTACCTCACCTCTACCACTCAATGTGACTGTTTCTCTGAATAGTGATCTCTCTAAACACCTCCTAGCTCACTCATGTCTCACAGCCCGCCCTTTCCCAGTTTTATTCCCTCTGGCACTGGGCCTTCCTTGTGACTCCTTTCCTGCTTCACTTCTCCACTGGTACAAGACATTTTCCCCCACCTTCTGACAGTGGCTCACTAGCCTGCCTACTTCCTCTCCCCCCCCAACCGGTTGCACGCCTGCAATACTAACTGCCTCCTGTGCCCTCCGTCTCTTATTGTTACCACAGCCAGCTGTCTACTCAAGCTGCTCGTTGTATGAATATTATCTCAAAATATGTTATAACTGTATATCTTTATTCTTTTTTCTTTTAGTTGTTTTGGTTGTTTATTGTGCATTCTTTTACACCTCTGTATGTATGTTGCCCCTCATCCTCTGACGTGGAACCTTTGTAAATGAGAAGTTTCTGCTCAAAGGTATTTGTAATCCGAGAATTTAATAAATAAAATAAAATGAAATAAAAAAGATGATTTGTGTCCAAAATTTGAAACAAGAACGATGCATGTGGTAAAAAAAATGTTGCAGACTCCATTTTTATCCTTTTGTTCCCAAAATTATTAATTTATTTCTTTATTTATTTAATTAAGAGTTTTATCAGGAAGGCATACTGAGTGGGGTACCACTCGATTCCAGATGTGTCCTGGGGGAAGGGGACAATGGACCATACAAATAATAGTCACAAGGAAGTTGTACATCACATGTAGATACACTTACATACAGATAATAGAATATATATATAATATGCATATATGGATATGTAACAGGTAAAGAGGAATAAAGCCGATATATACAGATGCAGAAAGAAACAGTCTGGGATCAAAGAAGGGTGTGCAATATATGGGCAACTATATGGACATTTGCATGGCAATGTATGGTGGATTAGTACAATTGTTTTTTTATGATAGAAATAAAAACACAATAGGCAAAGAATTACATTAAAAAACAATTGCCACAGTTCTGTGTGGAGACTGTGTGTGTTACCCCTAACTCTGCTCTACCTAAACATAATTTCTAGACGGGGCAGAGTGCTATGAGCACTAGGCAAGGAGCATGGGGAGCTGCACAGCTAGAGGCCCTAAATACGAGAAGGAGACCAGGGCACCTGCTCCTTGGTAGCCCGATGTGCAGGCACATGTTGAGGAGAAATGTACCTTGAGGAGGTAATTTAGATGCAAAGTGTTAGAAAAGTCTTGAATACCTGCTGGCAATACATTCAAAAATTTAGCATAAAAGGTATTGAAAACCTCTTAACATGAATGTATACATTAGAACATAGAGAAAACCAAAATTTCCCTCCAAGAAAATAAGCAAACTGTAATAAAACTAAGAAAGGCAAATTCCAAGTAGAAAGAACTGTACCAGAAATTTCCACTATGAATTGATACTGTAGACATGTCTACATCACTGGAAACATGCTCAAATAAAGAATCTATAGAAAACCAATACAAAAGTCAAAAACAATCAAAAACAAAAAATAGCAGAAAAAGTAGAAAAAAGAATTAAAATCTAGCACAAAACTTTTTCTTGTTTTTTTTTGTGGGGTGATTGTGTTTTTTGTATTTGCTTTACGGTGTATTTTTTTTTTTTTTGACGATATTTTCTTTTTGTCAGATGGAGTAGTAGTAGGTTGTTTTGTGTGTTGCTTATTGTTGTTATTTTCATATGGTTTTATTTCTTTTCAGTTTTGCTTGTCTTTTTGTTTTTTTTTTGGCTTTTATGTATTTGTGGGGTGTTTTTGTTTCCTTTGGCTTACTGGAGTTTTTTTTAATGTGTTTTTGTTTGAGTGGTTTTATTATTTGCTTTTGTTTTCTTGGTATTTTATTCTGTTTGTGTTTTTTGGGTTGTTTGAATGTAATTTTTGGTTTTTACTTTCTTTTGCTACTTTTGGAAACTATAATGGCCTCTCTTTCCTTTTCCGCTTGCTAACCTGCTTAATGCATAATTCTGTTGCTGTTGTAATCCCTGCTTTAAATACTGTCCACTGTTCCTCAACCCTGATTCCTGTCCCATTCCACTTAATGCCTCTTTCAACTATCTCCCCATTTTCCCAAAGTCTGTCCCCCTAAAATCCAGGATACGTATTTTTGTGTGGTTTGGTTCTGCTTCTTCTGTGATTTCAAACCACAATGGCTGGTGGTCACTGTTCCCCAGGTGCTCCCCCACTGTTACCCCCATCACACTGTCCCTGTTTGTGAGCACACGGTCCAGTATTGCCTTCTGCCGAGTTGGTTCCATGACCAGTTGCTTGAGGAAGGCACCCTGAAGGGAGTCCAGGATAAATCTGCTCCTAGTTGATGCTGCTGCTGGGATGCTGCAGTCCACATCTGGAATATTGAAGTCTCCAACCAGTACTACCTCACCCTTGTCTGCCATCCTTTGGATGGCTAGCATCAGCTCCCTATCTGTTTCTTCCTCCTGGGCTGGTGGCGGTCTATAGACCACACCTGTGCAGATGGCTGGCCCCATTTTTCTTTCCAGCTTAACCCACAATATCTCTCCCCCATTTTGTTCCTCCTGGATCTCTGTGGCCCTTATGTCATTTTTCACATACAGTGCCACTCCTCCTCCCTTCCTACCTGCCCGGTCTCTTCTGAATACGTTGTAGCCAGGAATGGCCATCTCCCAGTCATGGTTATCATTACGCCAAGTTTCTGTGATGGCCACAATGTGCAGGTCTGACTGCACCATGACAGCCTCCAGATCTTCCATCTTGTTGCTAAGGCTCCTGGCATTGGCCACATGGCTTTCTATGACTTGACCTCCGTAGACTGTTTTGCTGTTCTACTCCAGCCCCTTCCCTGGTTGTCCTTTATCCCTAGTTCTCCTTGCTGTCTGCCCTTCTGCTGATTTTGCCCTTTTCTGCCTATCCACCTCTTGGGCGTAATCTCCATCTTTGCACATGCTTTGTTGAGATATCCACTCCTCCAGGTCACTGGTTCCACTGCTATCTATCTATCTATCTATCTATCTATCTATCTATCTATCTATCTATCTATCTATCTATCTATCTGTCTATCTGTCTATCTATCTGTCTACCTGTCTGTCTGTCTGTCTATCTGTATAGAGAGAGAGAGAGAGGAAAAGCAGGTTTGATTAAAACACAGACCACTATACCAATATCTTTGAACATTATATAACAGTGTTAATTACATATTAACTCTATTTACGCTCTCGCAAATGGGACAACATCAGTCCTGTCATTGGGTCTAGGTCTACCCCCAAAGCTCCCAAATTGATGCATCCAGAAACCCTCTCTTCTTAGTACAAGGTTTGCAATGTCACCTCCCCTTCATCCTAATCAGTTTCTGTCAATCCCACAAAAATGTAATTTGTGGTCCCTCCCATCCTTTTGTTTCATGAAGTGGACTGTTAAAGGCATTTTGTGAGATTCACTGTCTGGTATCTTGTTCCTCACCACAAGCATAATTATCTTACACCCCCCACACACACACTTCCACTTAGCTGATAGTAGCAAGCCCATTCACTAGCCTTTATAGAATCAACCAAAGAAAAATCAAAGGATCCACAGCAAGGACCATATTCCACATGGTATAATCATATTGGCTTACTGTTTATTAACATTTTGCTTGGATACATCCAAGATTCATCATCAGAGATGTATCCAAGCAAAATGTTCATCTTTTGTTGCCAAATTTGTGACATCATTTAGTCACTGCCGGTGTGTTTACTTCACCTGCAATATTTTGGTTGCTGAAGTTTTGCTGTTTGCACACTCTACTAAATAAATGGTAAGCCAATATAATTATAACATGTGGAGTATGGTCCTCACTCTGGGTGCTTTGATTTTTCTGTGATTTATATTTGTGGTTGTCTATAGCACCATGGCTGTTTCCTGATGATTGCCCACTGGCTTCCTGCTTGCCTTCAAAGAATCATTAGTATTTGACCAGTCTTGAGTCATAACCTAGTGGTATAATAGTGAACGCTTTTTATAGACTAGCTTTAAAGTTGGGTGGGGCTGTCATACTTGCATCCAGTGACTGAATGCAAATACGTCACCCTTGTCTGAGTCAGACACTTATCTGTAGATTTTCCCAGTGGACTCACTGTTATGCTTCCAGGGTCTAGTTAAAGATATCAGGTGCCAAATACTCTCTGAATGGTAGAGGAGGTTTGCCAGCTTGGTGGGAGTTGGGGGTAGGGGACAAGATGCCACAAATGAAATTATATTTGAGGGTTGCTGGATACAGTAACAGTTGTAATGGGGTGATGGTGGCAGGATGCCAGATAGTAAATTATACTCAGGAGAGTGGGTGGTGATGGGGCAGGATGCCAGATAATTATGCTTTGGGTGGGCATGATCAGATATTTATTTATGTTGGGGAGGGGTTATAGGGTGCCAGGCAGTAAATTCTACTTGGGGTGGGTGGTATGACATATATATAAATGCCACTGGTGTACCAGAATGCCTCTTGTATAAGGGGAGTACTATATTTGATATGGAGGAAACTCTTTTTGAATAATGCAGTTCCATCAATCCACAGCAGGCAATAAAAAGCTCTACTACTGTCTAAGATGGTGAAAATTAAACCTTTTATTAGTGTTACCTCAGTCCCTTATGCTTAATAGCAAACACTGATGTTTCATGGCCAAATACTTTATTATAGTGCCACTTTTTCCCAGACTATACGGTGATCTTCATAGCTTCTCTTCAATGCTTTTCTATCACATGTGTAGCAAAGGGCCTTCCTCATATTTTTCTTAGGCTTGCCTGGTGATCCCTGTACTCTAAAACCTTTTTGCAAAGCCACACTAGCGTCTGACATATCTTGCAGGCCAAAGAAATATAAGAGGAAAGCCCTTCACCACCAAAGTGATTGATGAAGACCACCTTAGAACACTGAAAAAAATGACACCACAAGGGATCCTTATGTGGTGCATAACACTGAACCCAGACAAGGTCAACTCAGACAGATTTACTTCTGCCTGTCATATTCAGCCAAATATGCCTATTCCTCTGTATGACAAATTTTTCGATTCTCTCATTTGTATTGTTTATCTGATTGTTGTCGTTATGATCTGGAAACTTTGTAAACAAGCTTTCAGCTTAAAGATATTACAATCCAATAAATAAATAAATAAATAAATAAGGCTGTAAGTAACATATTTTAACAAATTTTGTGTTTTGTTCCATTCCATTTATATTCATGGTTAACTCTCTGTAAAATGTTTATATTAGATTATTGCCTAAGAATGCCCTTATCAAATCATGATCTTGTGTCAAAGGTCAAATGGTTTACAGATGGGGTCCACCATGTCTCCAGGTTAAAGGTCAAATTGGTTGCAGGTATGACCTGTGTCTTTGGAACCTCAAAAGTTTTATAACCGTGACCAAATAGCCAGGTCATTAATTAAGCCCCTGTCTTGGGGCTTTGGCTACAGCTCTCCTAGCTTTTGCAATTAATTTATTCCATGGGACCTTGTGCTGTTTGTTGACATTTGTTTGGATTCCTTGAGCTGGATTCTATGCACTGCTAATAAAAGCCACTCCATCAGGGATGGGTACATGCACAGCAATACCTTAAGGGAGCATCAGTGGCTGGCAATTATTATTTACTGACTGCTAAGAACTCTTTGCTAAATGGCCAGAAACCTTTTCCAGAAAAGGTTAGGAAGCTGTGGGAGTTGCTGAAACTTTAAAAATGGTTTTGTTTTACTGGATCTTGAGTATTGGGGAATTATGTTCAGACCAAGGTGGAAACTCTGAGTCTGTAGTATGAAATTAAAATGGGCAGTGTTAGAGATAGCTTAAAACCAACTCCCACTTCCTTGAGACTATGGTCCACTGAAGAGAGTGGGAAATCTAGCTAAATCTTTAAGGCACCATTAGTTCAGAGATGATTTTAGAGAACCTTAATAGAATATGGAGACATTGGGGTATGAGATGACATTGAGCGGATTTTCAAGGATGGATTATTTTGATTTAAAACTCCTGCAGAAAATAAAACAAATGTGTTTAGGATAAGCTATGGGGATAACTTGAGGAGGTATCAAGGAGATACATAAACTACCTTTTTTATCCCAAGAAATGGACATCTTAAATGACTCAGCAGAGGCCAGAACATGCTTGATATGATTGGGTACCTCAGCTATAGAAGTCAGATAGATATTAGGCAGGAAGCTGTGAATAGAGTAAGTGTCAACAAAGAGTGTTGAGGAACCCCATTATGAAGGACAGAAAAGAACATCATATGTTTTGGAGGGGATTAGTAATGCCAAAAGTGTGGGACATACTAAAATGCTTATCTGCATTTAAAGAGCAACTGACACATCTCTGTAGAGACATGCCAGTAGTGCCCTACCCTGCATACAGTACCTCCCGGGGTAGTGAGTACCGCAAAAAGAGGTACTGTAGGCAATATTTCATAGTAAAGATGTGGCGGAGCACAATGCCACCCCTGCCACTGCTTCAGGTCCTCTTCCTGATCCAATCCTGAGAATGACATCAGGTCGGAATGGGGACTTGGTGAAATTCTATTTTGATGGCAAAATGCCATGGAATTGGCATTTTGCTGGCGAAAGTGGCATTTTGCTGGTGAAATTGCTGTGAAATGCTTATTTCAGAGCACTTTGCTGGTGAAATGGAATTTCACCAGGTCTCTATCCTGACCTGACATCATCCTCAGGATTGGATCAGGAAGGGGACCTGAGGCTGTGGCAGGGGCACTCATTGCACTCCGCCACATCTTTACTGTAAAATATTGCCTACAGTACCTCCATTTGCAGTACTCTGTACCGGGAGGTATTGTAGCCGGTAGGAGTACTACTGGCACATCTTTTAGATGTGCTAGTTGCTCTATAAGATTTGTAACTCAGTGGGTAACATAAGTCAGTACAGGTGACAATGTCCAATGTTCTGTTTGCTCAAACATGCTGGAAATGCCCATATAAAGACTTAAGTAACAATGGAATAAAACTGTTCCTTGTGGTTCATACAGGAGCATGAGCTCTTCCTTGTCAGAGGGAACTTCCACTTGGTAGAGCTAATCAGGTTTTAATTGTTTTACTGTCATAAACCAATTGCATTGATGGCACTTGTTTTAATTACTCTTTATGTTTGCTTGTCCTAGGTTTGTCTAGTTCCTGTACTTGTTTATAATTCCATAATGTTTAACCAAACTTGTACTGACCACTTAGCCTACATTGCCTGTATTCTACCACCTGCGTATGGTTTCGTTATACCTCTATTTGTCCTGTATTGCTGTGTGTACCACTAGTCTTGTCTTGTATTGTACTTGCCCTATTGTAACCTCCCAGGTCATGCCTGAAATATTCATTTCCTATGTCTAGTGCACCTACCCCTTTAACAAATACAAAATAAATAAATAATCAGCCCAACCACATTTCTGAATGTCTGAGATGTTAACATTCGTGGATCTGATGGATAAGCTGTTTGTGTGTGTGTTTTCCTTAGCTTTATTTTGTTTAATCATTCCTTTATTACTGTATGTCTTAATGTTTAGTCAGATGACAAGGGCATCATCTTTTGTGGACGGGCATTGTAACAAAGTTGGGGTTTTGCTCCATACCAGTTGTACTCATGGTTAACTCTGTAAAATGTTTAATTAGCTTATAGCCTAGGATTGTCTGTATCAACCAAAGTCTTATGTCAAAGGTCAAATGGTTTACAGATGGGGCCCATGTCTTCTTGTCTATGATCAAATGGGTTGCAGGTGTGACCTGTGACTCTGAAACCAGAGAGGTTTTATAACCATAACCAACTAGCCAGGTCATTAATTAAGCCCCTGTCTCAGATAACCCTGTAAAAATTTGTTTAGGAGTGAAGGTAGGCGGGTATAAGAGGAACCTGGTTAGAGTGAACTTGAGCAGGAATAAGAAAATGATTGACTATTTGAGCAGGAGAGAGAGACTGCATGCTTGTGTCTGTGGAACTGCAGTGTAAACTGGAAGCTCTGTGACCTGTGTTATGTGCATCTACAAGGATATATGTACATATCTGCCGTAAATAAAGTAGAGTATATTTATTTACTAATTCTGCCTCCAAGTGCAATTTCTCTGTATGCCTGAGACCCGTCTTGGCAAAATCAGATGGGTCCACAAAGCTTGTAGCCAGCCCTTGTGAGATGGTGATCTGTGGAAGAGAACCCTAGCCATAAGACCTGGGACGAGCAGCCTGACAATATACTATTTATTGAATAACATGGGCTCGATTCTCTAAATTGGTTTAGATTAGTGCAAGCTGTGGCAAACAGCAGCTTTCACCAAAGCCCAGTATGCCACTGACCCTGCAACAGATTCTGGTACAGGAATAGTCCCAGTGCCTAAGTCCCCACACTTGTAGAGGCACTGGGTCATAATGTCGTGGACAAAACTGCCCATATCAAGAATGCTGAATGAATCAGCATGCGGCAAAATAATGTTGCCACAACACACCGACCAGGAAAAATATGTACACCATAGGAATATCTTTGTTTTGCAGGGGCTATTCATTATACTAGTGGCAGCATCAGGAACAAGGATGGAGGAAAATTCATGAATTAAAAGCTGTGGACAGCATCAGGGATGGGGAGTATTTTAATTATTATAATAAGGGCTACATCGGGGAATGGTGAGGAGGGACAATATATGAATTTACTACTAGGGCTACATCAGGGACTGGGGAGTGGGAGGTATATTATAAATAATAATAAGGGCAGCTTTGGCTTCCGAGGAGGACTTGGTTGGTCTGAAAGCTTAGGCACTGTTTTCTTTTGTAACATCTATGTTGGTCCAATAAAGGTAGCAAACCATTTGCTTCTGGATCTTACCTAAATAACACTCCTAACCTTTGATGAATTGTCTTAACAACATATTTAACATGATGATCAAAGGACAGTGTAGTGTCAAGCATTACGCCTAAATACTTCAAACAACCTGCTTGATAGGATCACCATTCAGATCAACAACAGGGTCTTGCGCAGTTCAGGTCATTTGAGAATACGTGGTAAGAAATATACAGATAGTAAGTGCATTTAGAAAGTGTGTAAAGATAGTGCTTACATGCAGAAGTCGTGAGAGCCTGAGGGTTGTAGAGTTGAATATCTTTAAAAATTTAAATAAATGCAAAAAAAAATTATTCTCTTAACAACACTAATCACTATGTACTTCAGTAATCACTTAGAAAGAAAGAAAAGACAATAAAGTAAATGACACTTGACACAAGTCTCCTATTTTTCATATATTTATTTCAATAGAATTGTTTGGGGAAAGGTCCCCAGCAGTTACACAAAACAACACATGGGGAGGTTCAAGACTAGGGTGTATGACACTC
Organism: Neoceratodus forsteri; assembly: GCA_016271365.2. NCBI lineage: Eukaryota > Metazoa > Chordata > Ceratodontiformes > Ceratodontidae > Neoceratodus > Neoceratodus forsteri. Next base: position 34,724,140 of record JADMNL010000037.1, on the reverse strand, counting down.
GGTGTGGGATGTTTGCTAAACCCCTTGGGTTTCACCCTTGGAGTTTATATAGTATCCCACACCTCGGGAGTGCATAACATTTCCATAATAAATGGGTCTCCCTTTTTCCCATGGGGAAACCGTGGTGTAATTTGTCATTATAAAGGAGTGTTTATAACAGCAAACATGCACACGATTTCCCTTGCTATGCGCATGCTCACGCAGCAGCGCGACCAGTTGAAACCGCTCACCACTTCCGTGTCTCCAAAGCAGAACCGCCACAAAAACTCGGCGGTAAGTCCTTTTCTTTTCTCCCCCCCAACCCCATATACCCTGGAAACACACAAAGACCTGCAGAAAGGGGAAAAAAAGTTTTAAAATATGAAAATCTCAACACCAGACTAAAGGAAAACAGACCTTATGATACACTAGGAGCTGTTTATTTTATATAGTTGCTGAGGTGAAAAAGGGAAACCCAGCAATTATATAAAATAAAAAATGGGTTAGGTGTCAAACTCTATTTTACACATACCCTCGTTGTGACATGCTTTTCACAAACCCCTCAGGCTTCACCCTCTGGGTTTATGTGGCATCCCACAACTTGGGTGTGTGTAAAATCTTGTTACACACCCTGACCCATACTTTATTCTATATATTATACACTCCTCCCCATGCATTATTCTATATGTAGCCACCACAAAATGGTTCAACAATATCTCTGGTTTGTTTTTTAATATATAATTATTGTTAATAATTTAATTATTGAAACAATTGTGAATCCCTTCATAAGAAATAAATACCATTGAGTGGTACATTGATTTCATCCCTCTGCAAGTCAAGCTGTAGGTCCAGTGTTGTGTCCACTAGGTCTGCTGCTTTGTGCAGGGCCCACTAAAGGTATCAGTTGTTATATATCATTCTCAAAAAGTAGAGAGATAAATTGCAACAAAACTGCCTTCATAACGTGTGTTAGAGATGATGCACAAAACATCAAAAGGAAATACAAAGTTAGGGGAAAAAATCCTCAGAGCCTTGGTGAATTTATGCTGTGCTATTCTTCAGAGTTTGAACAATCATGGAGTGCAGTGCTAATATTAACCTAACTTCGGCACTTCAGTCTCTATTCTCTGATGCCAGTTCATTTTGAGACCTATTCACATACACAAAAGGTTTATAGATGATTTGTTTTTTTTATTTGGAAGGGAAGTAGGGAAGAACTGAATAGCTTTGTGAAACATATTGAGAGATCCAATGACAGTCTCAGATTTATGGTTAACTGATTTAGGGTCAGTTAATTTTCTGGATTTAACTATCAAAAATAGAACAAAATGATGATTTAACTACCAGTTTCTTTCATAAGCAGACTGATAGAAATTTCTTATTGCATAGATTGAGCTGCTGTCCACCCCATGTTACCTGTAACATCCCAAAAGAGGTTTATGTACATTGGGGACATATTCAGAGCTTTCATGATGCACATGCAGAACAGTGCATCACACAAAAAGATGTGTTGGCCATCTCTGTTGTGATATTCAAACAGAATGCGTGATTGGAATGGACCCCATATTCTGTTTAAATTTTGGACCCTGGATGCACGGTGCATGGTAGGCAACTCCATGTATGGCACAGCGCATCCAGGGTGCAGGGTTGAAGACAGCCCATTGGGGAATGCGGTATACCTAGATGCCAAGTCCCCCATGGGTGATATTCAGTTAAACATGCAAATGAGCTCATTGGGCATGCATGGCACAAAGAGACCTCATGCATGCCCATTATGGGCTCATTTGCATGGCTGTACCAGGCTGAATGCGCTGGGCCAGCCTCTCTCCCAGCCAGGATCACTGAGAGTAATAAAAGTAATACACAGTCCCATTTTCAACAATGTGGGGACACCCCCTCCCTTCTCAATCATCGAGTGTAATTAAAGTAATTCATAATCCCCTTTTCCACAGTGTAGGGACCCTCTTCTCCATCCAATCACCAATTGTAATAACATTTGTTTGCAGTTCCCTTTCCACAGTGTAGGAACCAGCCGCCTCTGCCCGATCACGGGTATAATTAATGTAAGTCACAGTCCCTTTTCCATAGTGTGGGACCCCCTTCCTGCCTGATCACTGAATGTAATTAACATTATTCACAGTCCCTTTTCCATAGTGTGGGACCCCTTCCCTGCCTGATCACTGAGTGTAATTAACATTATTCACAGTCCCCATTTCCATAGTGTAGGGCCCCCCACCCCACCCCAATCACTGTAGGAAATACAGGCTATGAGCGGGTCCCTGATTTCCATAGTGTAGTGTCCCCACCCCCACCCCAGTAGACAGTAACCCACCACCTGCACCCCCATCCCATCCCATACTGGCAACTAGCTTAGCCCTCCTCACCCTGCCATGGACAGCCACCAACTGATTGGTACCTGAGTGTGTACAATAAATAGTATACGCTCATTTGTTGTAAAATCTTAGACTGCCTCAAAAATATATTTTCTGATTTTTTTAGGTAATTAAAATGTGATAAACTACCAATAGTTCACAATTTTTTTTCTGTAAAAGAAGTGTTGGTAGCACTGGTAGGAACAGCACACATGCTCTGTACAGGGAGGCGACACTGGTAGGAACAGCACACATGCTCTGTACAGGGAGGCGAAGAAGAACCAAACACAAAATATAGGCAGCACAGTACTTACTCTAAACATTATAGAAGAGGGTTTCCTCTAAAAATTGTGCATAATACAAGACAAGGTACAGCAGCATTGTATAAATTGAATTGCACTACATCAAGGGGCCCTGTCTCTGAGATGGTTCAGCAATCTCTGTGTTGTAAATCAATTAACACTGAATGTTCATGTGGTGTCAACTACTTGATTTGCACTTTAACCTAGTATCTTGATAATAAAGAGAAATGAAGACTGCACCAGTCATGCAGAGGATGCTGAGTGAAAACACTGGCTCAGAGTCAAACTCATAAAAGCAGTATTCAAAAGCTTGCTTTTTAGATTACTCATTTGTTCTGGTAAGATTACTGCATTGTGTTCTTTTGCTTTCATTAAGTAGGGATATGTACTAAAAACAGTACTTGCCCCCATACAAAACTATTAAAGTCAACATTTAGAACATGCCTAGAACATTCCCACTGAATGTTCAGAGGCCACATAATTAGTCATAAAGAGTGACTGTGCTGTGCATGGGGCAAGCTACCACACTGTTGAACCACCACACTTTTATATAATACAGAAACAGTTTTATTAGTTGGGGGGGGTCCCTATGGACTCAAGTCAGTGCAAATTGGACTTTCAAATACTAGTGGGTGCAGATGGGGTTTTCACACTAACATTCTGGTTGACTGCAATAGAGTTGCAACATGACACCAGGACAGTTGCATGGTGCAATGCCATGTGATAACTCTGCTGTGAGCAGCATGTCACCTGGAAGTTTCCATCTCCATAACCCCCTTACCTTAGTGATTCTCCAGTAGGCCAGTACATCAACAACTTTTTGTTTCTGCTTGTAGTCTTGGCAGTCCAGTAGATCCCCAACCCAAGTATAGCCTTCCCTAGTGTCAAATGGTACCCCTTCCTAACCCTAATCTGTGTGGGAGGCAGTGCTTCTGTTGCATGTCCCCTCCATACCCTTCCTCTTCTGGCTTTCATGTCCAGCTGCAGCACAGCATCCCCTTGTTGCCAACCTGTAGAAGTTGTACTGCAGGAGGTTGCAGAGACTGCAACAGGAATTGTGAGGGCTGACAGTATTACTAGCTAGTGGCTTGGTGGCTCCTATCCTTTTTCCACATGATCGTAATGATGGAGGAAGGTTTTCAATACTCATTGAGCATAGCTGGATGGAGCTGCAGTCGCATTGACCACTATGAGTATGAATTGAGCCAGAGATTCTTTAGGAAAACAAACATTTTAGCCTCCCATCCAGACAAAAAGTTTGCCTCTTAGGGCAACCAAAAGATTATTTTACCATCATGCTCTTCTATGCAGCTGCTATGTTCTCTCCCTCAATTTAATCAAATCCCCAATTTCCAGCTGTAACATTGGGCCCAATTCCAGAACAGTTATGCATGTTGCAAAGTGACTTAGCCTAAACAAATTGGCGCAGTAGCACTTGCTCGCATGCATTACGATGATCTGTGTTCCAGAAGGCAGCCTGCAACATGTCATAGGCTCTGCGCTGAAGTTGGTCTACACCACTGGTTATGCCATAAACCCACAGTGACATGGTGCAAGGGGGTTTGTGGCAGCAGTTAAGCCCAATTCCAGGAAGGTGGCTGTCAGAACAGCAACTGTGCTATTCCAGGACAACTCTCAGTGGACATTGGTGTACGTACAGTTAGACCAGCTATTAGCTGGTCTAAGTGTACTCCACATCCACTGGGGGGTGCACCTCTGCGCCTTGCCCCAACAACCACCCCCATGGTCCTACAGAAGCCCCCACCCATCCCCCATTGACAGGACAGCCTCTGCAGGCTGCTGGCACCCCACACCCCATCCTGAGTGTTGCCCTGCAGGCTGATCATGTCCCTCCCAAGCCCCGAACCCCACTGGCCAGCTTGCCATTAATCAGAAGGCTGTGATGCCAAATCCTGCAATACAAACTGTAATAATATACAATGAATAGACACCCACGGTGCCCATAATCCCTGGTAGTCTAGTGTCTCCCTCACCTGGCATTGCTGGTCCACCACCACCTCCTCCACACCCATGCCCAGTCAGCGACTGGCACAACCCACCTCTCTCCTCCATAGCCAGCCACTGACTGAGCTCCCCTGAGTATGTACTACTGTATACAGTATGTGCTCAATGAATGACAGCTTTGAGCGCATACTGTATGCAGCAGGAATTCATAAGGGAGCTCAGTCTGTCTGCTGGCCATGGAGGAGAGAAGTGAGTTGTGGCTGATCGCTGACTGGGCACGTGTGTGGAGGAGGTAGGGAGTGGACCAGCTTTGCCGGGCAGGGGAAATCTATTCTACCAGTGATTACAGGCACCCCAGGTGTCTATTTATTGTATATTATTAGAGTTTATATTGAAGGATATGCCATAACTTAACGGTGAGCTGGCTAATGGGGCTTGGGGATGGGGCTTGTGCCGTGGCAGCGGGCATTTCTTGCAGCTTGCAGCACCCTATTTAGGTGCACCTCCTTTTGCACAGCACTTGTGGTGCTACAAGTCATGGACATAGCCACCAGGGACTTCTGGAATCGAAGCTAGGTCCTCGGCACTGGCATTTGGCACAAGTCGCAATCATCAGTGACTTGCACCATGCCTACTGGAATCAGGCCCATTATCTTTTCTTCTATTCACATGTTCAGTGAGGTAACAATATTATCTAGAGCAAAGGTCTGCAACGTGAGGCTCGGAGCTGCATGCCTTTTGCCTGTGTTCATGCGGCTCTGCAGCTCCTTAATTGTCAAAAGTCCAATTTTATGCTTTTCAGTATCTCTGCTACTTTGCTCCACAATAACATATTTTGGAATTGTCTGTGGAGGTTACGCACCGAATACACAATATCACATACACACTGATATCCTTGATAGAAACATAGAAATGTGTCTGCAGAAGAGGACCGCCAGGCCCACCCAGTCTGCCTAACAAGCTGCTGGGACTTTACAATTTCCTACCATCTTCCCCCCAATGATCCAAGAGACCCTTGTGTCTCTCCCAGGCTCCCTTGAATCACCCCACAGTCCCTGCTCCCACCACTTCCTCTAGGAGTTTGTTTCAGTTATCCACCACCCTCTCCATGAAGTAGAATTTTCTTGTTGCTGGGAGAATACGAGGAAGTTAAGCATAATTACTTATGTGAGGCTGTCGGCACTGTAGTGTCCACCATATTATAGGCCAGTATCGATACTACCATTTGTGTTACTGACATCAGCCAGTGGGATGTGAGGGAGAAAACTTTCAAAGGTTCATGGCAGGCTGCTTGATGACATTACTGTTACCGTTACTGCTTACTGAGGTTCTGAACAAGATTGGTGCCAAAGTCCAGAGTATTGCACATCAAGTGGCAAACCCAGTGACAATCAGCTCTGGATGCCTTACGACTGCAACAATACTCTCTTGTAACCAAAAGGGAGGGATCATGTTGGCAAAGATTTGCAGTTCAGGAAATGTTGTCAGATGTTAGCAGGGCTTGCAGTACTTGACACTGAATGCAGAGGCAGCAGACATGCCATGTGTTTTTACATAGCAGGCTGGGCCTGGTAGATGTCCATGCCCAGCCACCCTTGTCTGACTAAGACATCAGTGCCCCAAGTGGAGGGACAGATGGACTCCTATCCTCAGATACAGGATGGTCCAGCCAGTTATTTTGTCATCCTTCTCCATCTCTTAATAGGTGCTGAGCACTTTATGTACTTTATTGTGATAGCCTCACATCATTTGGGATCTAAGTGGGGTGAGAGGTACAACCACAGTCACATCAGGATGCTATGTAGCATTCAAATTATTAGAAAGGCAGTTGTTCCTCAGGAAGGATAGAAGGCTGTGGGATGGAAGGATGACTGAGTCAAGGCATGCAAGGTCATACAACTGCAAGAAATATTAAAAGGACATTGTCAACCATTTTGTATTGTATTATTTTAGGTAAAATCCACATTTTATTATTGCTTACTTTCTCTAAAATTCATTTATGTTGCTGGTTGTTTTATCTACCTCATTGCTTGTTAGAAATGAAATGCATGGTAATGTACAGCTATGCCTAGCTCTGCCTTGCTTCAAATCGTTGAACTACTCTCAGTACACATTTCCTGAACATAAGACACACCATCAAGTAGTGCAGCCACTCATGATGCAACAGTCTCTTCTACTCCCACTGCATAATGAGTGACTAGCTTGTGTTGGGGATGTTTCCAAGTCTAGGAAAGATGCAGTGTGATGTGGTCAAGAAATGTAAACAAACATGTTTGGTATAGTAACACCAGTATGGTGGCAGTTAGTTTTTCCACTTTTTAAAAGAAAAAAGGGAAATTAATTAAACTACCAGCTGCACAAACAGTATGTATATAATGTGAACAATCATAAAATGTGCATTTTAAACTAGGGACACTTTGAGGCTTAAGAAAGTTGACAGTGTTCCTTTAACGGTATTAAACAGAGCTTTGCCAATGTTAAGGTGGCACTAATGCTGTGAATCAGCCATACATTTTATGATAAACTGGCACACCCAACAAAGAAAACAATCTAGATGAGAACATAACGGACTGGAGTGTTTTTGGTTTCATCAGCAGGGGTGGATGAATGTTTCAAGTGATTTGCAGTGAAATTTCCCAAAAATACTACTAATTGTAGGCATGTCCCAACCAAACATTCTATTTATGCCAATGATTTGGTTGGTAGGGGTGGCAAGGCTCACCCCAACCTATGCTGAGACACAGGAAGGTTTCACCAGAGAACAGAGGCCAATAGAGCAGGACTATTTCAGTGGCTCCAAGAGATTTACCTGAAGCATGTATGAAGAATACATTTTGAGTTACTAACCATTTGCTTTTTCAGCTACAAAATCATGGCTAAAACTTCTCTGATTCTCTTAGGGAGGATCTGGAGAGGAAGCTATCCAGTGTGGCTTCTTTGTGTAGTGTTCCAACTGATTAACATATGCTTTATTCAAATAGCATTGTGGGATAAATTTAAGCTAAATTATGCACTAAAAAAAGACCTTGGCTATGCATACGCTCATATGGCTCTCTGGTGATCAGACTGGTTATGCCAGGAGGACATGTGGCTCCCAATCCTGAAAAGGTTGCAGACCCCTGATCTAGAGGATCAAATGCCTACTATACTTTCCCCACACAGCACAGAGAAAGAAAGACTGGAGAAATGTAGTGTTCAGTGACAATGGTAAATTATGTTCTCAAATGCCTCCTTATCAGAATCATCTGAAAGCATATCCATAATATTTATGACAACTCAAACAAAGGATCATAAAGTAAGATACTGTGGAAAAAGTGAAAGGCTTCTCTGGAGGAATTCAAAAACGAAGTACCAGTTATAGAAACAGTTGGCAAAATGACTGAATCATGTGTGTTTGTCCTGTTTCATTGACCTGTCTTTTCTGTTGAAAATAATATGCTGTTTGTTTTGTACTTTTAAATTTTGAATTATTTTCACCTAAAGAAAATGTTCAAGCATAACAGGACAGTATCTTCATAGAGATACAGCAGCTTAAATCACTACACAATGCATTACTACTTTTACTGCAAAAACATAAACATGCTATTAGACTAATTTACATATAAGAAAATTGTTAGAATTTCAACCTGCAAAAACATTGGAGTGAGTAAGAAACAGAACTGACCCAAAATATAAAATCATGAAAATAATAACAATACCTAAAAGGTTAGCATTCAGACTTCAAGTATCTGCAAAAAGAGACTCTTTCTAAAACTTAGAACATAAAGTCAAGGTTCAGAGGTTCTATTATTTCGCAAGAATGACCGAAAGGGTCACCAGGTTTTTTGAAATATGTAATTTTTTCCCCATTATGCTTAAGGCCAGCCTTTCATGATTTATTGTTTTACTAAACTTGTTACTCCGGTCTTTATAGAAGGGTGAGGAGGCAGACTTCCATCGGGATAGGAGTAGCCTTTTCAATGTTAGGGCAGCTACTCATACTCCATTCCATTTGGGTTTGGATATTTGTTCCATTCCCTCTGCAATTCCCAGGATCAGAAATTTAGGAGAAAAAGGGAGTTTACTTTATAGATAGATCTACGATGCCAGTTCAACAACACTTTCGTCGACCCATCACAGCAATGGGATTTATGTTGACCGCAAGTTGCTGTTAACATAAATCCCAAATGTCTCCCAGTCCGTTTTTCTCTGAGTTGGAGTGGATTCAGGGAGGGGGTGCAGGACCGGGAGACATTGTGCCCCTGTCTCAGGCACACCAACACAGTGATCTGTCAGCAAACTGTCAGTTTTGTCAACAGTGACATACTGTAGGTCGTTGTGTTGGTGTCACTGTTGGGGGGGGGGGCGATCTCTATAGACAGCTTCACATAAGCTGTGAATGTTATGCCAGACGATTAATAGAGGGCAGGCCCAGAGCATATGTATAAATTGATATGTTCCTCCTGACACCTCCAGCAAATTTCCATCAAGTTGAAGTCCCATAGTGTTTAAACTATTTATTTCATTTGGGTAACTGGGTGAAGCACTAGTACCAAAGCTCCCTTTTCAGGAGTGACCCAGAATTAATGACAGTTATACAGTTATTCAAACAGACAGTCACAGAGAGCATTTTACATAGGAGAAGTGAAATACCTAGACAGTGATGAGCAATTGACTTGGATTATTAACATTTGACATGTAGGTTATGGCAGTTCTGAATAGAAGGCTATAACAATAATACAACACATTAAAAAGCCTTGTTACAGCAGAAGTACATAAAACCAACACACTTTACAATGGGCAATCAACGCAGATACATTATGTTGATTGACAACAGACTATCAATGCTAGCAGGTACATAGACAGTTGGTAAGACCACATCTGGAGTAATGTGTACAGTTCTGGAGACCCCATCTCCAGAAAGACATAGACAGGGTGGAGGCTGTCCAGAGAAGGGTTAACCAAAATGATGCAGGGTCTGCATCAGAAGACATATGAAGAAGGACTAAAGGAACTAGAGATGTATAGCCTCAAGGAAAGGAGGGAGGGGGGGACATGATAGAAACTTTCAAATACCTCAAGGAAATCAACAAAGTCCAAGAGGGTAACATCCTTCAGAAAAAAAGATGTACAAAAACAAGGGTACAATTTGAAGATAGAGGGGGGATGGCTCAGAGGTAATGTGAGGAAGTATTTCTTCACAGAGAGGATTGTGGATACATGGAACAGCCTTCCTGAGGAGGTTGTAGAGTCAAAAACAGTGGGGGAATTCAAGAATGCATGGGACAGACATAAAGCAATTCTAGTGGGGGGTAGGAGGAAGTAGGCTGTTGATTAACTAGGATCTGCAGCTTATCTGTTAGGTAGGGAAATGGGCAGACTAGGTGGGCCAAGCTGTCCTTATCTGCCATCAAATTCCATGTTTCTATGTAGACATTTTTCTAAGTAATATACTTTTAACCCTTTTGAAGGAGCCTAAGGACTTAACCATTTGTAGGAGGGCATTCCATAGATTGGGAGCAGAGTAGGGAATGAATTGCTCTGCAGTGAGATTCAGAACCTTGTCACTTAAAGCAGTTTTTGTTGGAGGTTCTCAGTTATCTATTTGAGTGGTTAAGGACAAGCAGATCTGCCAGGCCAGGAGGTTGTTGGGTGGAAGTGAGTTTTATGCACTACATAGTATGGACTACTGTAGCCTATGTGCTAAGGATAGCCAATTTAGGGAGGTCAGTATCTCACAATGATGCTTCCTATTATAGGTCATTGCAGCAAAGTGGTCTATTTTGTGGTAGACCAATTCCGACCTGTTACTTCAGATTTGCCTAGTGATCATGTGCACAGGGGCCACACAAATGAGCTGGGGTATTACTACACTGTTTGCTATGGCAATTCTAGGCTCCTGGAGGAGGTGATTGTTTAACCTGTATGATAGCCCTAGTTTCAGGTGTATTGTATGGGTAACTTGATCCGCATGATATTTAAAGGTAAGAGCTTGGTCAAGCATCAGAACAAGGTATTTGAGGGTGGCTACAACTTCGATAGGAGAGCCAGTTGAGGTTATGAGAGGAAATAAAGCAAATCTGTCTGGATCTAATCATTTTGGGCCAAAAAAAACAGCTTTTGTTTTTTTGGCATTCAGCACCAGGTGGTTCTGTAGGGTCCATTTCTCTAGGGCAGTGAAATCTGTTTGTAGTTGAGAGCTGAGGGCCTTAGTGTCCCTTGAGCTCCTGTACAAAATGGCATCATCTGCATGTAAGATGAGATGACTATCACACTTAAGATTTCCCAGATCATTGATGAACAGGGAAAATAATAACGAACCTAATATTGAGCCCTGAGGCATGCCATCTGTAATAGGGAGCTGATTCGGACAAGGCTCTACACCATTTGACCATCCGGTTACGGGAGGTTAGGTAGTTAGAGAACCAGTTGATCACATGAGAGGCAAGACCAATGTGTTTTAGTTTTCCAAGGAGCAATCTGTGATTGACCAGGTCAAAGTTTTTGTGAGGTCTATGAAGATAGCCCCTCTCTAGATATCACTGTCCAGTGCCTGCAGAACATCAGTGGTGAATTTAATTAAGGCAGTGTCTGTCCCATGATTGTGCCTGAATCCATGTTGCTGAGGTAAGACTAGGAGGTTGAGGTCTAGATAGTCTCACAGCTTGTTGTAGACCAGTCTGTCTTGTATTTTGGACAATGTGCAGAGCAGGGAGATTGGTCTGTAGTTGCCTATATCTTTCCTGAGACCTCCCTTGTGGATTGGAACAACTATTGCTTCCTTCCATTTCGCAGAGATCACTCTTTAGTGGAAGGACCTGTTTTGCAATATGGTTACTAAGGACACAATGACTGAGGCTTCTGCTCTCAGGAGCCTGGTTAGCCACCTGGTTTAATTTTCTTGAGGAGGGTGAATGCTCTTTTCATGACACTAGTTGCAGATGAGATTCACGGTGTGAGAAAGCAGGTATTGAGAGGTTATTGAAGGCTGGGGATGGGGTAGAGTGCATTCTTATAGCCTATGTGGGTGGGGTAGTAGTAGTAGCAGAAATGCAGTATCCTATATTGGATGTTTTTCCCTGTATCTCTTTACTTCTATTGTACATTTGCCTAGGTTGATGCCATTCTGAATCTGATATATGATCCTTAAGTTCAGTTTCCATTTTTCTTTGGCAGAGTGTCAGTAAGAGGTGATTGTGGAGTTTAGTAGAAGTCTATATATTAAACTGACTCTCTTTCTTAATGCTGCAAGTTTATATCATTGGTTTCATTCATCAGGGCTGTTAGGAAAGGTTTGGTTTCAAAACAGTGCCTTGCAGTGCTTTCCTTAATTGTAAGTAATTGACAAATTGAAACCTGTGTAGGCTGCACTTAATTCTGAGGATTTTAAGTCATCACTTGGTCCCAGAATATGCTGCAAATTAGTAATACTGACTTAATCCAACCTGGATCTTCCAGGGACTGTCTTTATAAGTTAAATTCTGGTTATTCCAGATTGACATTAATCTAGCTGGCAGATGGTGTATATTCAGGATATCTTAAACTTTTTATAGCAAGAACAGAGCTGGAGATGCAAACATTTTCCTTTAAATCACCCGTTAAGTGTCTAAACAAATAATCAGAAGGTTTGTAGGGGGCTGTAATTTGCCTTTCAACTCGTAACTATAAGGGATCCCTTTCTGATTGCTCGTGTTTTAAATACTAAATAGCCTGTTTTAACCCAAAGGCTAGGAAGTATCTTTCCCAATGAGGTAGCCCAAATACACCTTCCACTTTGCATCCCTTAACTTACTTATGGATACTCTAGGGGGAGAACTTCCCCAAAGAAATTTCCTGACCAAATTCTGAAGAACATGAGTGTTTCTTCTCTAATCTAACTGGTATGTTTTGAATAGGTAAAAAGTTTGGGGTACTATCACCTTTAATGAGTTAATCTTATCTCAGATTGAGAAGTTTAAGTGTTTCCACTTTTGGAGGTCACACTCAATCTTCTTAATCAATATGGTGATGTTAATGTCCTCTAGCTTTCTTATATCTTTTGAAACTTTAATACCGAAATAAGTTAAACTGTCTTTGCACCAAGAGTCAGCCTGCAACTTATCATATGGGGTTCCAAATTTCAAATGCAAATTCATGGGTAGGACTTGGGTTTTCTTCCAGTTAAGTTTCAGACCTGACATTAATGCACACTCATGAAAAAGCACCTCTAGTGCTGGAGTAGAAGTGATCAAGTTGGAAACTGTTACTAGAAGATCATCAGCAAAAGCAAACACCTTATTCACTTTTTCACCTATTTTGATTCCCTTACATTCTGTGATCTTTCTAATTAAGGGTTCAATAGCTAGTATAAATAGATACATATGATAAAAGTACTGGGACTATATTGATTTGATAGATTGAATAATTTGTACTTAGAAGAGAGGGAACGTTATTCCTATGAAACATGGTTCCATGTGTACAAGCGCTAGAAGCCAGTACACCAGAAAGTTCCTTAAGGGCAGTACATAGATAAATATGATAAAAGTACTGGGACTATATTGATTTGATAGATTGAATAATTTGTACTTAGAACAGAGGGAACATTATTCCTATGAAACATGGTTCCATGTGTAAAAGTGCTAGAAGCCAATACACTAGAATGTTCCTTAAGGGCAGTACACAACCCAAAAAAGGATGTCTTGTTTTTGGAGGGGTGGGTGTTTATGTTTTTTTTGTGTACAGCAAGGATTAAATGCTGCATGCTTCATGATCTTGGAAACTTAATACAGGTATCTGGAAAGCTTAAGATCTATGCAAGAGGGCTCTGTATGTGTCCTGAGGAATGGCGTATGTATTATTTATTTATTTTAACACACTGGGTGGGATATTTCAGAACTGCCAGGCAGGGCACAAGCCAGGCGCAGCACAACTGCAATGCACCCGGTATGGTCTGGGTGATATTCAACGGTGCTGTACCATGGCTCTGCACCGTTGAAAATAGCACTGTGGCCACCCATTGTGCATGGTGCAGTGGCACTGTGCCAGTGCAAAGTGGCCAGAGAGGAGCAGGGGATGCGTTGAGTGCAAGTGCCATTGTGCTAGGTGCAGCAACCATGATATTCAGCAGTGGACATGCAAATAGGGCCATAATGAGATGTAAGGCGCAATGGGCCATTGCATGTCATTATGGCCCCATTTGCATGCAGGTGCACCAATCCCCTGCGACTTGCGCCTTGCACCCTGCCAGGCTGCAGCCATCAGGGACTAATGCCCCTGCCCTCACCAGCAACACACCCCATTGCCTGATCACGGGCTGTAATAATTGTTTAACTCCCTGGTGGTCCAGTGGACCTAACTCCTTGCCGATTGCAGGCTGTGAAATAATTCCATCTCCCTGGAGGTCCAGTGGACTTAATTCCTTCCGATCGCGGGCTATAAAATAATTCTATCTCCCTGGTGATCCAGTGGACCTAACTCCTGCCTGATCATGGGCTGTAAATACTATCTCTCTCGGTGGTCCAGTGGACCCAACTCCTTGTCAGTGCAGGGCTGTAAAATACTTTAATCTCCCTGGTGATTCAGTGGTAGCCTGCACCCTCTCAACCTCCTCCACTATACACCACCCCGCTTCCCCTGGTCAGTGGCGGGTGGCAACACCACCGGAAGCCACCCACACTGACAGTGTACAGTATGGCTGTACGCCCATTGGTCCACAGCGTGGGCCAATGGGCATGCAGCCGAACTGTACACTGTCAGTCGGTGGGTGACTGGGTAGCTTGCAGGTGGGGTGCTGCCGCCCGCCGCTGACTGGGGGGAGCAGGGTGGCAGGTATGAGTGGTGGGTTGGGAGGGGCTACGGGTACCACTAGACCACCAGGGAGTTTAAATTATTTTACAGCCCATGATGGGGCAAGGAGTTAGGTCCACTCGACCACCAGGGAGTTTAAATTACTTTACAGCCCATGATCAGGCAAGGAGTTAGGTACACTGGACCACCAGGGAGTTTAAATTACTTTACAGCCCACGATCAGGCAAGGAGTTAGGTCCACTGGACCACCAGGGGTTAGAACATCTTACAGCCCACAATCGGGCATTGGGGTGCTACGCCACTGGGACGGTGCCGCTAGGGCCTGGTGGCCACCCACAGCTGGCAGCTGCTGGCTTGCTCCCAGCAATGCAACAGCCGCCAGTGGGTGACCAGTCCTTGCTCCTGTTATTTTTGAAACAACTTTGCACCCCCTGTGTGGCGCAAGGTGGTGTGTGCCTGCATATGTGCCACACATCCTGGGCTGAATATCGGGATGTGCCGCATATGCATGGGCACGCTCCTCGCACTTGCGCCGCATACATTACTGGTGCGCCCCAGCGCATCAGGATTTGAGCGGAGCAAATTCCCCTTTTGAATATTGCACCGGGGTGCATCAGTGGGTTGCACATGGCACAACACTGTTGTGCCATGCACAACCCCTTTGAATATCCCACCCACTGTATTTATTGTATTGTATGTAGTTGTATATTTTTAATTGCTCTGATTGAGGATGTTTTTCATAGAAAATATTGTAGAGACTTGTCAGTCGATCAATAAAGTTGCTTACTTACTATATAAATAGATGGGGAGATTAGATAGCTGTGTCTAGACCCTCTACTTAATGAGAACTGATCTGAGATATATCCATTTGTTATTACTGTAGCGAAGGATGACCTGTATATTGTTCTGATCCAAGAGATGAAGGTTTCTCCTAGATAGTACTTAGCCAGAGTTTGAAATAAAAAACCTTTCAAGGGAGTCAAAGGCTTTACAAAATGAAGGGTGAGGGCAATAGCTTGAGTACGCATTTTGTCTGAGAACCAAACAGTGTTTAGAAACCTACGCACACTTTCAGATCCACTTATGCCAGGCACAAAACCATCCCGTTCTTCTCCTAAAATCTTAGTCACATGCAACTTGAGTCTGTTTGCTAGTATCTTAGTCAAAATGTTTTATACTCCACATTAAACAATGAGATGGGCCTATAATTGTCACACTTTAAGGGATCGTTTTTGTTTTTAAAATTAAGGTTATATAGGCTTGGCTCATTGATTCAGAGAGATTTCTAGCACTGTAAAGAAAGACAGGGTTTCAAAATGGTAATTTTTATCGGGAGGAAGAACTTTACAAAATTTTGTGGGAGCATGTCTGGTCCTGGGGTCTTGCTCATCGGTTATTCCTTAATCACCTGTAAGAGTTACTTTGCAAGATTGATTTATTAATCCTTCTCTGTCCAAATTAGACAGTGTAGGTAAAGTAACTGAATCTAGAAAAGATGTAATGTCTGTCTGAGATTTTTTGGTTGAGAACAGATAAAGTGTCCTAAATAAATTGGTAAATTCAGAGTTTATCTCCTTGCACAAGACTTTAATTTGGCCCTGATTGTTTTCTGTTTCTGCAATATTTTGATCAGCCTTTTTCCTTAACCTGTAGGCAAGGAGTTCCCAGCCCTTTCTCCTGCTTCCCAGAATTTCTGTTTAATTCTAAACATAGAAACATAGACTGACTGCAGATAAGGACCGTTTGGCCCACCTAGTCTGCCCATTTCCTCTAACTACAATAACACAGCAGACCCTACTTGATCTCCAGCTTAACCCCTTTCTATCTCTAAGGTTCCCCATGCCTACCCCATGCATTCTTGAGCCAAGCTTACCATTTTGCCCCACCACCTCCACTTGGAGGCTATTCCAGGCATCCACTAGCCTTTCTGGGAAGACATACTTCCTCACACCTTCCTGATCCCACCCCAGCTTCATAGAATGCCCTCTTGTTCTTGAGCATCTCTTTTTTAAACAAAGCATATTCCACTTTATAGGAGTATATTCTGTTAATTTCATATTTATTTATTTATTTATTAGCTTTTGGTAATCAGGTAAGTGCGCTAGGCAATAGACCTGCCTATTTTCAGGCACGACCCGGGAGAGCACAGGACACTGGTTACAATATGCAGAAATGCACAGACATAATATAGGTGTACAGGAGCAAAACAAGATATACATTGGGTAGCACAGTAATAGTTACATAAGGGTACATTTTAGGCATAGATCATAATAAGGATGTAAAATAAATCAATTAGGGTAACCATAAGACAGCTGAGGACAGTAAAGACATCAAGGTTCATTGCCACCTAGACAAGCGTATTGCATTGGAGAACATTAGTGTAGTACTCAGGGTCAGACCCGACAGCCTGCAGTGGGACAAAGCAAATTAAGAGCATTTACATTGGCCAGAGGCTAGGAGGTGGGTGAACAGTGACTTTTGAATTCTGGATGAGAGGTTGAAGTTTTCACCATAAGGGGAGTGAGTTCCAGAATTTGGGAGAAAATGGGCAAATGCCTGTTCACCCATTTTTGTCATGCAAGATCTAGTGGAGAGCATGAGGACAGAGGAAGACCTGAGTGCAGGTGTGTGAGGCAGGAGTCAGGAGGTTGGCAAGATAGACAGGGCAGGGAGGTCTAGACAGGAGTCGATCAAAGCAGCCCAGGAGTAGGCTCGAATATCCTTAGGTGACAGCCAATTTAAGCCAGCGTAAAGGAGACAATGATGGGTAATATTGTTAATTTAGTAATATATTCAACAAAATGCATCTTTGTGCTCGGATTCTGTTTAAAATCTTGTTCTAACTGATGCAGCTCTGCTTCCTTTGGTGAAAGTTCCCTGGTCGTTTCTTTTTTTTTTTTGATATAGAAACCTTCCTCTTATAAAAGATTTAAATGAATCTCATAAGCAAGAGGTGTGAACTTCTATTGTAATTTAACTGGAAAACTTCTCAGGTTCCTTGTTTATCAACTTACCTGTAATAAATTTTGTGTCATGTAACAGAGAAATATTAAGCCCCGATACTGTTGTTCTGAGTATCGCTACATTGTATTGCTACCTTTAAAAGTGTATGATCTGAAATGGCCATTTCCCAACACTGACTGTATTAATATTGAGGCTCGACTTTTAGAGATAAGTATCATATCAATTCTATTGTATGAGGAGGGTGTTGAGGAGCAGAAAGTGTAATCCCTAGAGGTGAGGTTCAAAAGGTGCCAGGCATCTACAAGAAAATCATCCAAAAGTTTGCCAATGGCCCTTTGAGAGATAGTTTTTTTCTAGGGAAGTGGGTGTTTTGCTTTTATCTAGTAGAGAATCTAGGATTTCTTTAAGGTCACACCCACAATGAAATCTTGGCACTTGTTAACACTTAATCTTGAACTTATATTGTTAAGAATGAGTCCTGTAGAGCATTTGAGGCATAAATGTTACAAATGGTTATATCTCTGCTATTAATGGCTCCTGTCAACATTTGAAATCTTCCATCCAAATCCAGATATTGCATTATCTTTAACAAAGTTAACTCCTTTTCAAATTAATATGGTTGTCCTTTTTTGTGTTAAAAGCACTATATTCAACCTGAGCAACCTGAGATCATGGTAATGTTTCAATCCTCTCTGAATTAGATGTGTTTTTGCAGTAGTGCTATATCTATTCTGTTTTTCTGCAGATAGCTTAAAATGTGCTTTATTTTAACAGGAGTCTAGTCCCTTGATATTCCAAAATCCCATTACAGTTCAAGGGAAGGATATGCTAGTACTATACACACAAATTGAAACACTTCACATGGAGTCAATATTGAGTAAGCCTTCTGTGTGAAATAAGACGTCTGAATCAGGTAGAGTAACCTTTCAACGGGACCTATTCATAAGCAGGCGGAAATACATGCCAGAGGTGCATATTCCACCCATAGCTTCACACCTGCAGATGGGTGTGCCCAGCTAGCATTCACTACCGCTGCCACCCATCTGCATCTCTGCCTCCTGGTGTGCAGTACTCCTCTGGGAAGCCAGGGGTGGTCGTGGATCAGTCAGGCATCCACTGGGATGCCCGGCATGGGACCTACAGTGGATTCCCTATGTGTACAGAAGTGGGTCTGGGTGCATGAATGGCACCAACTGACACGTGGACCCACACATCTATTGCCCTGTTGTCAGCAGACCTTATGGCTGAGTCCCTGGAGCACAGGGTCCACCCAGTGCACTGCCCCCCAGCTCATGGCAGCCCAGTACCTGTGAAGCATGGCTCCCCCATGCCACCCCATCCCCTGTGGCAGTGAAAGCCCCTGCACCCCACACATGGTCATCCCAGTCCCCAGTGTGACACACCCCCAGTTACCCACAGCTGCCCATCCCCAGTGTCACACAAGCCACCCTCCCCCAAAGTACACAAGTGCCCTGGTGCTGACATCTGATCCCATCCCCTGACCCACATTGGTAGTCAGTAGCTCCCCTTGGCTAGACAACCTCCCCATACCTTCACAGTCTGTGCCATGGTCAGCGGCCAGTCACGCAGCTCCTCGCACACCTCATGAACCGGCTGGCCTCGTCCAAGTGATACCAGGAACATGCCACTATTAATAAGCTGTGTGTTCCCAGCAGCACTTGGATGGTCAGCAGCCAAGGAGGTGTGCAGAGGGCTGCGCCACTGGTCATCCAGCCATGGCATCAACTGTGCAGGTACAGGGGGTCTGTCAGTTTCTGAGGTTGGGGGAATACTGGGCCAGCTCAGCCATGTTCCCAGCACATGCTTGCCTGGGTGGCAGTGCTATGGGTGGGTGGAGGGAACACCTGCCACTGGCCACCAATGCTTCAGTAGGGTGCTGGGTCCAGGGGGTCTGGAAGGTTGTGGCAGGGTACCTTTGTGTGTGTGTGGTGATGTCTGTGGCATCATTGGGTCGGGGCTGCGATGTGTGCAGTGGGGGGTGCTTGGCAGACACTGGGTGAGGTGGCATTCTGTTGGGGGGCACTGGGTGTGTCTTGTGGACATGTATGGGTGCTCACCTGTTCCATTGCCCCAGCCCTCCCTGTGGCCTAGTGGGCCTGAGCAGCTCAGATTGTTGGGTCCTGTTGCTGCCACAACTGGGGGGGTGTACTCCATGGGGGCACACAGTGGGTTACGGAAGGTTCCACCTGGCATAGCCAGCACCCTCCTACACCCCCAGGTGTGCAGCACTCGGCACCGTAGGGCATGGTACATGCTGCTGGCACACCCCCACCCACTCCCGGTGCATTTCTGTCTGTGTGGCCAGGGATCAGATGCATTGGGGCTGTGCTCCCCATTTTGTGCATCCCGCGTGGGGGACCCAAAGGGTGCAGAGTGGATACACACCACCGCTGCACATAGCCACTCAGCACATTTGCAGTATAAGACCCATAGTTTGCAGAAGTACTGCAAATGTTAAACAGAATAACACAAAAATATAGTTAACAGTGAAAATTCTAAAAATAAACTTTATTAGAATCTGTAAACAGAGTCAATTAAATCCCAACAAGAATACAATTTCTTTCAACAATCAACATGAATGACACAAATAAATACATAACTAAAAGCTCTTCTCAGCTAAAGAAAGAATACACCAGAATGTAAGGGTGATTCCAAGGTGTCCTCAAATGCCTCTAGGTTTAGCTGTCCAAGTCTAACATAGCCTGACCAGTGCTCTCACATAAAGGAAACTCTAAGTTCCATACAGTTGATTTGTATGATAAGATACGCAGCATAAAAATTAAAAAAATATAATGGAATACCCAGCAAATAACTGTTACGCTTGAGGAAAGAAAGAAAAAAGAATTGGATTAAGGATGTCTAATAAACTCTAACATTATAGAGGAGTATCAGATTAATAAGTGGCACCCAAGTATTTAGAGAATTACTTCTTATGCTTTGTTCATTTTCTTTAGCAGAGACTGCAGGATACTTGAAGTAAAATGAAGTCCCTCCAAGGTTATGGAAGGAATTAGGGCAGGGAGAGTCTTAAGCTATGTTAAGATCAGGCTGCTAAGAAGTGGGCCACATCAGCCTCCCTGGCTCCCCTAGGATCCTATGTGACACATTACCTTTAGCTGAATTGCTCTGAACTATATATACATTATTCCAAGAAGATAACCTGATTCTCCACAGTCCCTACTAGGCAAAGCTGAGAATGTTTGCAGCCTCCCCCCCCCCCGCCATTGCAGTCATATGACAAAATGATGCCCATAATTTGTTAGAAAGGTAAACAGCAGCAACACCCCAGCTATTAGAAACTTAATTGATTTGGAACAGTTTGAGTATAAAAGTAATGCATTAAAATGATAAATAATGAGCTGAAAAATAATAGCCTTTAATGAGACACCATATATTCTATGAAGGACATTCACCAGTAGTTGGATGAATCTCAAAACATCCCTAGTCATGCATACATGGAAAATTCAGTGCTGCAGTTTCTATAAAAGAAATACCGATAAGCTGTAGGAGGAAACAATGAGGCACTTAAACAAACTTTGAAATGCAAACATCGTGGGACAGTTTCATTAATGATAATTGACTGTGTCAAGTTTTAAATAGCACTTAAAATAGGAGGAAATACATATGAAAATTCACTGTTGAGTCAAAGAGAGAGCTTACATATCCAACTGTATGAGAATTGCTGGAGGTATCCAAATGAAAAGGAGGAGGAAGCATGCTTTACAGCTCAACGTGATAGGATCAAATAGTCGGTGTGTGCCTAGCCTCTTAAGGCAAAAGAGCTGGTTGTGAGAGTTGAACTCAATAATTAAAACAACATTCCAATAAGCATGGCAGGAGGGAAAACAAAAGTTCTCTTACCAGAGGTCCAGGAGATGCTGTCCCAATGAAGAAAGGAGGAAGTAGTTAATGCCTGTGAACCAGAAGTAACCTGTACCAAAAGATTCAAAGGTTATGACCCCTAGCAAAATTATGGTGTTCAAATGTTGGTAGAAAACATCATAAACAATTGCTTCCTGGGGTAAATCAGTATGAGTCCAGGTTCCAATGACCTCCAGGGAGATGTATTGGCACTGGGAAATTTCTATGTTTTCTGCTGTGGTTCCCATCTGTTTTTTAGGATTGCTTTCATAATGATGCCTAGAACTGTATCCTGATATTTTGAATGGAGGCCTACTCTTCCAATGACTCTGGGAGTTATATGGATTCCCGTGTCGGGTATCTGGTGGTGAGTATTTAGACACAGAAGCATAGGTTTGGGATGAAGGACACTGCTGAGACTGTTTAGAATCAAGGTGTGTGTTAGGGCTGTGTGTAGATTGCCTTTCTCCCCTCTCCACTACAGCACTCTTTTCTCCCTGGCCATACAAAGAATTTCTTCCTGAATTGAAAATCTTAAAATGTAAACAATTATTGGCTGCAGTCTGGCTCATTTCTGTGGTCAGGGGCAAGTGAGCAGTGTGCCCACTCTATCTCTAGGGGCCAGTCCCACTGACAATTAAACAATTTGGAAAAGAACTGCTGTAAAAATAAAATGATATCACCTCCTCCACACCTTCTGTCATCCCAGTAATCCTGATTCTTTGCCTACTGTGGTTCTTCAGATCATCAGGTTTGTCTAAAATAAGTACTAGTTGTTTGTCATGGAGTATAGCTGTCCTTTAGTTGCACCATATTTTTTCTGGGCTAAAAGCTTACTTTCCATGGCCTCCATCCATTGTTTAGTGTCTGAGGAGTCCTGCTGTTGTTTATTCATAGCAGATTTTATGTCAGAGATATCTAGTTTAATTTCTGCCAGCATTTCTCTAATAGCAGTTGATCCAATTTTTTCTTTTGTTGTAGTGCTGTCAGATCCCATAGTGACAGTTTAGGCTTTTGTGATGGGAATGGTAGCATTCAGTTTTGAACTGACCAGAGGGATCATACTGACCCGAGTTAACGGCAAAAACTTTTTCCATGGAGAAAAAAATAAAAGACTGTCCAATTGCCCCAAAAATTGGCATTTCATTTACCTGGGTAATACATCAATGAATGATGCTGTCTTCCACATTTATCAGGGGTTTATCGGAACATTTATTTGAGCGCTGGTCAGGTGGCTGCTGTTTAAGCATCCACCCTAGTTAGCACCAGCACGCGCTCCCTTCAATATGCTGTTGAAGAGTAGAGTCCATTTTTCTGTTAAAAAAAGAAACAAATTTCTAGAAAGAATCACCTAGGAATCTGATGAAGGGTTATGTGCAGTGACAACCTCTTATGTACTTTACACGAATGTATGTGTGTTAATCCAAAATGTACTGCCGATTCAATGAAAAAGAAACAGAAATTCCTAACAACTAAACCATTCTTTGGCATACTCTGTATACCATACTGCAATTGACTGAGGATTCCTGCAGGTATGCACCACTACTGCACCCCATACAAAAAGCAGTCTTCTTCTGCCACTGCATAGTCTGCCTTTCTATTAGCTTTTATTATCAAAAGGTGCCAGGGTTACTCTTTTCATAACATCTACCTCTGGGCCAGAAAGTTACTCCAGGATTGGACACGTACAATAACTGCTGGCACCTGAGTGCAGTGCTAATGGGATGTTTTACTGTCAGGATGTGTTATCTTTCAGCTCAGATGTTCAGACTTGAGGTCCTCTCTGCCTTTTCCAGTGATTGTTCAGGTGGACATTAAAAGATCCTATGGCATGTCATGAAAAGTGTAGGGGAATTTTTTATTGAAAAACAGACAATAAATAAATCAAGAATACAATACATGTCTCAAGAGTATAAACAAAACAAATTATAAATCCAAAAAAGAAGAGAAATCTAGCATAGTCCATCCTTAAAGCATTATACAGTCATATAAGTAAAGTAAAGCTCATAGGTGCAGTGCTACCCTGAAAAGGACATAAAAAACACCAGAATAAATCTCAATCTGTGGGGGACAAAAAGCCTTTATATGACTAAAAAAGGGGGAGAGAAAAAGGAGGGGGGCAGACAAAAGATAGAGTCTCTCATTCTGCCAATCTTGGGCCAACTTAGAACTTTTTAGGGAGGTCAATTTACATCAATCTTTGATGATCCAATCACAAAAAGCCCAGAGTTTATCATGTTGTGACCGAGAGACAGACTTTTGTTCTTGTAGGTAAATGGACCATAAATCTAATATAATTTGGTTCACCACTTGGGTTCCAGTATAGGTTTTCTGCTGCAACAACTGGGCACATCTGGTTTGCCACAAGAAATATCTACTGTAAGCAACAATGAGTTTCAGTGTGCTAGAGCGATAATGAGACATATTCTGGGGAAAAATTCCATAGATAAGCATTTCATATGTGAAATTTGTGAGGCCCTTATCTTTCCATTTGTGTAACAATAAAGTCCAAACTTGTGCACTAAATGGGCAACCTAGGAAGAAATGCTGCATCATCTCTACCTGCATGGGACAAGTGTCCCTGAAACACATCCTATCTTCTATGGATGTATGCTTCAAGTACCTCTTACCCCCAGTTTCCCATGGCATGGTAACCACGTAACATCCCCTAGATTTGGGGGTAATCTAGGGTCAGTGAGTTGTTTGAATGCTAATGAGGTATCTACTTCCATATTCTGGGTGTCCAGCAACATAGGAGGTTCTGAGAAATGTGCAGAAAGAATGTTAGCATATAGCTGCTTTCAAGTGGTTGTCTGAACCAAGGAGCAAACCAATTTCCATTGTTTGAGCTTAAGGAAAGTAGGGAACAAAAAGGGGGGGGCATCCCTGATTTCCTAAAATTCCTAGGTATTTCCATGGTGGTATTCATCCAAACTGTGCATAAGGAGGTAACCATTAATAATAAAAGGGAAACCCAAAATGAGGGGGGCACTGGGATAACAGAGGTGGAAATATAAAATTCATGAACAAACTATGGAAAAATACCAGAGGGTTTAGCATTTGCACTCCCCCCAAAACAAAAGTCAGGATATGTATACATCCATTTTACTGGATTTAGGCGACTGCCCCAAAAACCCTGGAAAAACACATTGTAGGTCCTAGCTTCTAAAGAAAATGGCAGAGGGTAAATTGTGGTGCTATGGAGAAATAAAGGCAGTACCAAAGTTTTCAACAGCAGCACCCTCCTCTTTTTCACTATGGTCCAAGATGACACTAGCCTATTAGCGTTCTCTAAAACAAGACTCCAATTGAGGACCAAGTCATCAGGACTGCCAAAACAACCCCAACATCTTTATTGGGTCTTGGGAAATTGGGATGTTGGTCACTCGGTCCATGGGGGTTCAGAATGAATTTAGCCACACTTTTATAGTAATTTAATTTAGATCCAGAAACTGCCTCAAACCCAGAATTACAGAAATTGCATAAGAAGGTTCAGCTGGGGTAGTACAGATACATAGATCATCTTCATAAGCACTAATCACAGAAGCTGAGAATCTGTTTGGAAGAATTAATTTGGGGGTGGAGGGGTGTAGCAGGAATTTCCTTACAAGGGGTCTATTTGGAATGCATACAATGGGGGCTTAAGGGCAACCTTGTCACACCTTTCTTCCCAAAAAGCACTGCCTGGGGAGTTATTAATATGTGGGGTGATCCAAGCAGTGTTATAAAGGAGATCTAGCCAGAGATGAACTGTATGGGATATGGTAGTGCACCAGGACCTTAAATAGGAACTTATGGTTGACCCGTTGAAAGCTTCTCTTTGTCCAAAGAAAGAAATAGTGCAGGGACTTTCTCAGAGCATGAATGTACAATATCTCTAAGTAAAAATAGGGAGTGAAGCATAGATCAATTCGGAAGGGCACAGGACTGTTCTTTGGAGATGACCTGCGCTGCGATTGGTAGAAACCTAGCCAGTAATATTGTGGTAAATATTTTGTAGTCCATATTAAGGAGGCTGAGTGGAGTCCAATTTCCAATTTCAGTTCACTCACCTTTTTTAAAAAGTAGTAACATGATGGTATCTGAAAATTTAGAAGGGATGGAGTGTGTTTCTAAAATACAGTTAAACAGTACAGTCAGAGAGGAGCAAAATGGTAATATAGGCATGGTACAATTTGGCTGTCAAACCGTCTGGTCTAGGAGGTGCATTTTTTGTTTCTTGATTAGCACTGGTGGTTTCTTCCACTGATACAGGGGCTACCAGGGCATGCAGTTGGTCCATGGGGACCTCTGGGACATCTCAGTCTGTAAGGAAGGAAGTAGCATCTAATAAGTCAGATTCTGAATTAAACTTATGTTCCAAATGAGACTGGACAACTTGTTTATTGCAGGAAGGTGGACTGAACCTTGGAGGTAAGTGGGTCTGTGAGGTGTTCCATAAAAGTGGAGGAAAGTCTGTCTGCACAGCTTTTATATATGTCTGGGAGGGTTTAGACTGTTGAGTGCCACATTGGGCCTCCAGTTCAAGGAGAGTGCCCTACTGTATTGAAAAGCCTCCATATCAGTTTTAAGGGCCCTAATTTGTTGTGACAGATTAACTTTAGTCTCAGAAGCTGTAGATATGGTGTCTAACAGGTTTTTTTGCAACTGGGAGAATTTAAAATAAGCTGACAATGATCTATACTTGGTCCTCCTTATAAAAAAAACTGTAGATTGGATTTGGTATCTTCCACCAGGCTATATAGGAGTGGTATGCATCCATCACAGATACTCTGGCCTGTAAGAGGTTCAAGCAGTTTGTAGAAATGTAGTTATCCAGTAGTAGTGAACTGTTTAACTTCCATCTTGTTTGAGGGTGAATGGGGAAGGAGCCCCCTGCTGGGGAGCATGTTATGGATACCGCTAAATGGTCTGAGGTCTCGCAGGGAATTACAGAAGCCTGATGAACCTTAATGTTCTTGGAGACAAAAATGTAATCTATGTGGGTAGCCAGTACCCTTCTGTGATAAGTTTCGGCACCCATAGAATGAATAGTCCTATACCCATCCATCAACTGAGCCATTTGTAAAATTTTCAGTAAATTGGCTGTGTCACTGAATGTTTTATGGGCATTGCTTCCTCTGTCCATGGGGGACAGGCTGCAGTTGAAGTCACCCCCAAAGTAAACCTGGTGGGAAGTGAACAGATAGGGCTGCACTTTGAGGAATAGGGAAGACCTAGTGGCTATGCTCTGGGGGGCATATATGTTGACAAGTCGAAACCTGATGTTGCCATGGGCTCTGTTGATCAAAAGTACTCTCCCAGGGGAAACATCAATTACATCTGAGATACTAAAATAGAAGCCTGATAATAAAATGTCCTCCCCATCTCACATATCTTCCCCGTGAGACCAATATGAGGGGCCTACTGTCCATCTATTCTTGACCTGAACAAGTTCAAACCTAGACTTTAACCTGGTGTCTTGTAGGAAGTAAAAATCATGTGGCAAAGTGTTTAGCAAACCCAGGGTGGACAGTTGTTTCCTAAAAGATATAATACTACATACATTCAGTGTGCAGCAGCACAGTTGTGTGGGACAATGCATCGAAGCTTAAAGGAAAGCAAACCTAAGAAGAAAGCCCATTAGGGAAGAAAGTTTAAGAGGACCCCACAAAAATCATCTATATGGAAACTGAGCTCCCTGGTTCTGACTTACTTGTGGTGTTTCTTTCCTGATTCAGAGGAAAGTCCATTTTGGAGGAGGATGCCCTAGAGGAGTCCGAATCGGCATCTTCTCCGTCGGTATCTCCCCATTGTTTCCTCTTTGCCAGGGCTTGAAACTTATTTCAGGTCAGAACTGTCCTGGTGAGTGTGCAGGAGTCTGATTTTCGCTTCCCTTTGCCCCTTCTAGAAATGGGGGCCAGGATAAAGGGTTCCTCAGCTCGGGGGGGGGCATCACGTCATGCCGAACAGCCACTGAAGTTCGAAGAGAGACCACCAGACTTTGGGAACCTCCTGGGGTGACATTATGCTCCGGCTGGGGAGCAATAATGGGGGAGTAGGGTGCAATTATGTCTAAGTCTACTGAGTCCTAAGGGTCTATGGGGGCAGAAGCTCTGGCAGGAAAGGCTGCAAGGAGAGAACATCCTCCCATCTTTGAAGTGCTTGGGCCTGAGATTCAGCAATCAAATTAGTATGATCCTGGGGACCCAGTCTACCCTATTGTGCTGAGCCCATGGGCACTAAGGGTAAGTGTGACCTTGTTTGTCACATAGGTTGCAGAAGCTGGGATTGGGGCAACCAAGGCTCACATGGCCATGGGACAAACATAGGGTGCATCTGGGTCTGGTCACATGTGTAACTAAGATGGTTTCTAGATCCACATTTGTGGCAGGTGTATGGCTGCCCCAGGTAAAAACAGATACCTCTATCCCTCCCAGTGTGGAAACCACCAGGAAGGTGTACAATTCTTTGTTCAGTTTGCCTTAGCTGGACCTTGATTTTCCACCCTCCCGTCCAGACTAAATCGTCGTCCAAAATGGGGTGAGGGGTATCTAAGAGTTCACTGTATTGCTTAAGCCAGTACTGTATATCATTAATATTTACCCCCTCATTCCTGAAAAGCAAAGTAATAATTTTTACCAAAGGTTTTGTGAGAGGGATCAGCATGAAAGGGACCCACAAAGCTGAACTTTTAACCTGCTCATACTGAAGCCAGAACTTCTCGAGAGTGCTTACATTTTTAAAACTAATGTCATATGTTAACTCTCCTTTGATATGAATAAATGTGAATAGTTCAGAGGGCTAATCCTCAAGGTGTCCTTCAACATATTATGAAGCACAGTCTTTTGGGAAAGAGCAGTGGAGGTTTCACGGTGTATCTTAGATGGACTGCATTCTGCCATTGTGCAGGCTTCCCCACAGATTTAAAAAGATCACTAATTTTAAAGTTAGTGTTTTTATCTTGCCTAGAGGAGTGAGAAGGAATGTTCTTACTTGGGTTTTGATTAGACAGAGTCTTGTTGGGGCCCATAATGTCAATAGGAGGTTTAGTTTGTTCACTGTTAGCCTCGCTGACAGCTGGTGGAGCTTGTGGTGTTGATTGAGGTTCTGTACCTGGTGCAAGATCCTGGTCAGAATGAAGCAAACTGTTCCTAGAGTCTTGAGCAGCTGTATCCATAATTTCAGCTGCTGACATCAGTCCCAGAGAAAACCATGGCATTCTGTTCACTGGTTGCTGCCAGCCGGCAGCTCATAGTGCAGCTTCAGGGGACCAAGCCCCATCCATTCCAGCAGAAGTCCTAGTCGTAGGTCACAAGGGAAGCTGAGACTTTGCTGCATTATCCTGTGAGGTATGGGGGGCAGAAACATCAGCAGGCAGCTCCTCATGAACAACTAGACTGTCAGAAATCGGCTCAGGTATCTCGCCTTGAGATGCATTTCCATCCTGGATTAGTTTTAAGATGAATAGCTTATTATGTTGTAAAAAAGTCACAATTGGGGTTCAGAAATCACTTCCTGGCCTGTATCAGGTTGTGAGTCAGCAACTAAATTAAAGCCCAGACCTGGTGCAAATTCTGTAGAAGTACCTTGGTCAGAATCAGGATGTTGCAAACCTTCTCAGGTCTTTTGTTGCATTATGGAGTCAGGTTTGGATAAATCCTTCATTTTAGAACCTGGAGATCAAGAATCTGAAGGTAGAGCAGCATCTCCACCTCCTCTTCCTCCATCTGGAAAGTCAGCCGTCTTGGTCAGCAGGACAGATTGCAGCCTTGTAGGTTCTTCAGAGGTAATGACAGATATTTTTAACACCATGAGTAAAGCTGTGGTCAGGTCAGAATCCAAAATATCTCCAGCAATTCTACCACCAACCACCATGTCATCCACCATCTTGGTACCACAGACAGAAGGGTCCCCTCTGCTCACAGGAAGCAGGGCCCCCTGCAGGAAGACTACAGGACTTTCCCAAGTGTTCTGGTCAGATTCCCCATTCACTAGAATACCACAAACAGATTAATGTGCTTCAGTTTCATTTGGTTTGCATCTGTACCTCCCCAAATGAAACTGAAATACAGGTAGGTAGAATTTTCTATCCCTCCTCAGTCAGCAACACCTAAATAAATAATTTACAATCTAAAAGCAGCTGCTATTACAACACATGCATCAGTAACTTGCTTGTTGACTATGAAGGTGTACATAACGAGAAGAAAGGTTTGCTGACAAGTGTATGAGGAATGAATGATAGCCATAATGGTTTCAGATTTGAGAACTATTGCTCTGTAGGAGGTTTGATCAGAAGTGTACAAATATAGACATCATCCTCTCTGGCAGACTGAAGTGGTATGGCTTCTCAAATGTATAATGTAATCCAGTCTGATCTACACTCCATTGACCCACAAACTGATAGCCAAAAGAACCATTAAAGAAGTTGTCTTGTCCACTAGGCAGCAGCTTGGTGATTTCACAGTGAGGACATCTAAAAAACTTAAATCAGCAGGGATCTGCAGGCCTGCAGTAACAGCCACTCCTCCTTGAGGATGGCTGAATCCCTAGATGCTATCCTTACCAGTGACCCAGAAGAGGACAAGAAAATGGCATTTACAATCACCTCTAAATGCTAATTTAAAGAAGTCCGCCAGAGGGGAGTGGGGCACATTCACATGGATTCAAAGAGAGGTGACTGACAATTACCACAACATTAAGGAACATAGCAAAAATCTCGAGGAGGTGGAACAACACAACACAGTACTCTGTTACTGTAGATGTTCACACTGGGGCCATAGTTCAACACTACAACAGGGAGTTAATTTTACAGCAAAAATTGGAGGATCTTGAAAATCGGTTCTGAAGAACCAATATTTGAACACATGGCATCACTGAAAAAATGGAGACCAGTAACATGATCATTTTTATGGATGGCTTCCTATGAGAAATATTGAACCTGGACTCAGACTATCAGCTGAACATTATTAGAGTGCATCGGATCCTGTCAGCAATGCCCACAGATCCAAAAGTTCACCTAGGTCAGTAATCATTGCTCTTTTTGGATGTGAGAACCAAGTCTAACATTTTGAAAAAGCTTAGGACAAGAAAGAAATTGGATTTGAGGACAAGTGTCTCTAGTTTGAACATGATTATGCCCTTTTAACTAAGCTCTTCCTGGTCATCAAAGCCTTTTGACAAAAAGGTATGAAGGCCAGAATTGGTTACCCAGTTGTACTCAAGGTGTTCATGGACTCAGGAGTGCAAAGCTTCCATAGCATCTCGGAGACCAGGAAAACATTGTCGGGGGTAGCAGTTGAAGAGATACTTGACTCTCACAAGCTGCAAGAGTGTGAGAGAAAGAGATGGTGCACCCAGGGGAAAACTGGACCCATATCCTCCAAGAATGATAATTATCTAGGCTCCTCTCCCTGCCACATGATGGTGGTCAGGCAAGGAAATTCACTGAAGGCTTCTTTTCCCTCGACCAGGCAGTAGGTGGGAATGTCAACAGTTTGGTGCTGCACTAAGTGGGAAGGCTCTGGTTCACCATGTAGCATAGATGAACACACCTGAAGATCCAAGCCAGCATTCACTTTCTTTCTGCCTGTGGACTAACAGGTCATTTTAATACCAAAGAATCATTTGGTCTCTGACTGATTTTCATTCAATGGCATGCTCCATTGCTTTGGGCAAAGGTCTGCTAGATAAGACTACTGCATGTGCTAATGGTGTGAGGCATACATAGGCAAATGGACATTATGTCTCCTCATGAGTGGAGGGACATGCTAACTTTCTTTCACTCATGTCAAGACTTGGGAAGAAGAAGAACACCCTATAGACATAGCAAGCTGTTGTGTATATTTTAATGTATACCTATGAAACTGTTACTGTATAGGGTACAAACTGTTTGAATTTCTGGGTCCTATTTTACCATACAGTTGGCTAATGAGATGCCCTTCTCTTACAGACCCACCTATCTTCCTGCACATGGTACCCTGCTTACGGGGACTGAGCATGTCCTAGGGATCATGGATATTAAATATTCTAGTAACTTGGGCATGCAGCTTCATTTGTCTCTGAGTGACAGTCATTCCAACCACACTTTGGATGGGCCACCAGGTCTTTATACCTTTGTGATATGTCTATATGCAGTTGGGAACTCAGTTCCACCCAGTACTGCATGTGATTGGGAACTGAGATTACCATTGTGCTCAGTGAAGCCCTTGTTTCTATCTTACCACACACTGGCCTCCAGAACATCATCATTAGACCAGCGCCCGCTTCCATGGCTGCTGGCTGCTGGCTGCTCGGACTCTCTGCCCTTGCAGGCTCAGATGGCCTCCAGGACATCAGTGCTAGACCAGTGCTCCTCTTCAGTGTCTTCCTGCTGTTCCGACTTCCTTCCCCTTGCAGACTCAGATGGCCTCCAGGACATCAGCACTAGACC